>JAOEGL010000003.1:110314385-110967243 GCA_034509955.1 Urosaurus nigricauda | reverse complement strand
CTTGGCACAGGACCCAAAGTAGCTTACAACAAATTAAAATGAAGTGCCATTAGATTTTTAAAAAATTATTATTATGCAGGAGTTTTTTTAAAAAAATAATTAAGTAAAAGCACAAAATGAAAACTTTTTAGAACACACACACACACGCACACACACACAAGGATAAAAGCACATCATACCTCATTAAATATCCCTTCTGTCACATGAGTTAAGAACCAATTGTTCTTGTGAGTCTTCAAGTCGTTCCCAACCCAGCCTTAAGGCAAACCTATCCCAGGATTTTCTGAGACTGAGAGTGTGTGACTTGCCCAAGGTCACTGAGGAGGTTTCCATGGCCAAGCTGGAATTCAAAACCTGGTCCCCAGACCACAGAGCCTAAGGAGTTTATCAGATGGGAGGAATTTCTCTCTATTTCGAATGGAGCCAATTCGAATTCACGTGAATTGTTTCATTTATACATTTAATGTTTCATTTATACATTTATTTAGGAATCAAGTGTGGTGGGTTGGACTGGATGGCCAGTGTGGTTGTTAGGTGGAACTGTAGCTGGTTGATGGACGGACCAAACTCAAAGGCTCCTCTTCGTCCTGGAAAGAAGTGACTAGTGGGGCTCTACAGGGTTCTGACCTGGGTCCAGTGCTATTCAACATCTTTATAAATGACTTGGATGATGGGCTAGAGAACAGCTAAAAAGCCAATATGATTCTAACCTGTATCAATAAAAGTGTTGTATCTAACTCAAGGGAAGTAACAGTACCACTCTATTTTCCTTTGGTCATACCTCATATACTGTGTCCACTTCTGGGCACTGCACTTCAAGAGGGATATTGACAAGCCGGAGCACGTCCAGAGGAGGGTGACCAAAATGGTGAATTGTCTGGAAACCATGCCCGATGAGGAGCAGCTTAAGGAGCAGAACAGGTTTAGCCTTGGGAAGAGAAGGTTAAGGGTAACACGATAGCCATGTTTAAATATGTGAAGGGATGTCATATTGAGGCTGGAGCAAGCTTGTTTTCTTCTGCTCCAGAGGCTAGGTTATGGAGCAAGGGGTTCAAACTACAGAAAAAGAGATTCCACCTAAACATTAGGAATAACTTCCTGATGATAAGAACTGTTCCATTGGCATCGCTAGGAGGGTCCAGGCCTCACCAGGTGACACTCTCAGGGGATGTATCACCCTACTCCCCCAAATTTTCTTTTTTGGCAGAAGTGGGCTGTGGAGGTCACCTGCACCCCTTTAAAATGCGGAAGAGATGGTGTGAGCAGGGTGAGACTCAGTGGGAGCAGAAAGGAGAGATCCTTTTTTTAAAAAAATATTTTTAAAATTATTTTAAAGTTTTCTTTAAACACATCACATCTTACCAAATTTTTACTTTAAGCACATGAAACTATATACATGCAAATACATTTAGGCTGTGAGTATGATACTGGAATTTAATGGTATAATTTTAATTTTGCTAGCTGTTTATGTCTCAACTGCAGTGGGTCCTCGGCTGCAGTTTGGTTCCAGGACCCCCAGTGAGGACCATAATCTGTGGATACTCAAGTCCCAGTAAATACAGTGACATAGTAAATATATATATGGCAAAAGCAAGATTTACTATTTGAAAATTACATATTTTAGAAAATATTTTCAAGCTGTAGGTGCTGGACTCTGTGGGTAAGGAATCCGTGGATAAAGAGTGCTGAATGTATTGCCATTACATTCAGTGATATATGGAAATTACAATGTACAAGTAACATTACTAAGGATTCTGTGTAGTGTGGAATGAGTTGAAGTCAATGGGAATGGGAGGGTGATACCATGAGTTATCACATCACCCTAGTGATGCCACTGAGTTAGTTGTTCAGCTGTGGAAGATGCTCTTTGGAGTATGGTGGGCTCTCCTTCTTTTGATGTTTTTAAACAGAGGTTGGATGGTAATCTGTTGGGAGTGCTTTGACTGCATATTCCTTGTAGTACTGGGTTGAATGGGATGGCCGCTGTGGTCTCTTCCATGATCCTATGTAGTGCAGCATTGGATGGCATATTTCAGAGAGAGAAACAGACCAAAGCAGGCCATTGTAATGCAAAGACAGGTAGAAGGTTTAGCAAGCAAGACCTGTTTCTAATTGAAAGCGTGGGATGAAAGTTTGTCTTGCTGGATTTCAATACTAGAGAATGAAGGAGGTTTTTTTAAATGTCTTTTCAATTAATGAAAGACATGGACTGCATTCCAATACACAAGGCCTTCCCTTATTGATGTATTTGGGATGGGGATGATGAGACCTGCAGTATAGTATATCTGAAGGACATTGGTCTGGGAATGGCTTCTATAAACACATTCCCTAAGAGAAAGTCTCATTGATGAGGAAGGGATTGTGCTAATAGGGGGAAGTCCAGGAACAAATTGCTCTTTATTCTTTCTTTTCTTTTCTTCTTTTAGGTTTCGCTGCTGATTCCATCCTCTTTCTCCTTTGGGATTTCAAAGGCTTCAACGTGAATCAGGCCTCTCATGATGAAAATGGCTTTTCTTTCCAGTACACCTTTTACTGAAAGATGATGGGAATAAACCATAATTATCATGGCCTGCTTGTGGATGTTCTGTGGAATCTTAACTAGAGACTTTCGGAAGCCCAATAGTCCATTTTGGACTTTATGCACTGATCTAAAAACTATTTCTTGTGTCCTAGATGTTAGAAGAACCAGAAATATTTCTTGTCAGATATTAACTACCATTTTATAATCACTGGATTGAGAATTGCATTCCCTTTCTTCTCAATTGCTAAATAGTTGTAATCCTCCCCAAAGCCATGGTAGGGCTTGCAAGTCAAGGAAAGCCCATTCCTTGCTTTCCCTCCTAAATTTAACTCTTTTTCTGCATGCCAAGAAGTGAAAAGCATTCCTTAATACCATAAATTACAAACTGAGACTAAAACTAATCCTTAATGCAGAATGCCTTGCGTTTCATAATTCTGCAATGTGAAGCAGAATTAGGAAATCCCAGGGAAAGTTGTTTGGTAAATTTTAATATGTTTTAGGAGGGTTGTTTGTTGTCTTAGTTCAAGTAATCCACATCTTTTAGATGAAGAAGATGTAAAAAAGTCTGCAAACAAAATGAAAAACAAAACAAAACAAGAAGCACAATTTAAAGTAAATAAGCCTGTATTTAATATTCATTTAAAGGCACCAGATCCCACTTGATATTGTAAGCTAACCAGGACTAGTTAGTAGTTGTATGGGAGATTGCTGAGGAGTACCAGGTGAGGAAGAGTATAGTTCAGAGAAAAGCAATAGAAAACTGAGTATTCCTTGCCTAAGTAATCCCTATAAAATTAACGGAGTCACCTTAAATCAGTAGGTGACTTTTTTTTAAAGAACAAAGAACACAAACCAAGAGCACCCTCAACTCAAGTCTGCCTGTGAAATGATGCACAGGCACTTGGTCCAGTTGGCAATCTTAGATCCTGAGGCCATTTCCCCTTTCACATGACATCATTATGTTCATCGTTTATCAACATTTACACAGGTTTATTCCCATTCTAAAAGGTTGAAACGTGCCTCCTAAGGCTTAGGTAGTTGCAATAAGGATAGCCGGCAGGGTGTAGCGGTTTAACCATTGGACCATCACTCTAGAGATCAGAGTTTGATTAACATGCTCCAGCATGAACCCCTGGGTGACCTTGGCCAAGTCACACTCTCTCAACCTCAGAGGATGGCAAGAGCAAACCTCCTCTGGAGAAACATGCCAAGAAAACCCTCTGATAGGTTTGCCTTAGGGTCACCATAAGTAAAAAATGACTTGGAGGCATACAACAACAGCAACAACAACAACTGGCAATAAGAGTCCTACACTAAAATACGCTTGCTTTTTTGGTCCTGCCATTTTGCCTTTGGCCCCAAAGACCCCTGAAATGCACTCTCAAGAACTTTTTAAAACAAAATTTGACAACTGGACTGAAAATGGTTTCAACCTAGGTGCCGTACCATCCCTGCTTCCCATTTGCAACAAAACAACATTTTATAGTCAGGGTAGGAAACTGCTGGCCCAGGGGCTGGCTGCATCTTACAAAGCTGTTGGCTCCAACTTCTGGCATTTCTTCCCAGGGCTGGCCATACCACGAGGCAGAATGAGGTCACTGTGTCAGTTGGCAGATGTGGAGATGCAACAGGAAGGTGTCAGAACTGTATATATCATACGGCCTACCCTGTCCTTCAGCTACAAGTGTGACTTCTAATGTGGCAGAGGATGTTATCCTATTGTCAGTGTTTAAGTATGATTTAACTCTTTCCGATCTCTGTAGTTACTTTTTTAAAAAAAAGATTTTTTTTTCCCCCCATGGTGCAAATATCCCTATTATTAGAAACTTCAGGTCTGTTTCCTTAGGATTGTTTCCATGCCAATATAAGATCCTTTATTGTCTTTAAAGATTTTCTTTGTTGAATATTTTCTGTTATTATACAGCACAACTCTTTTGTTGCTTTTTTTAAATATAGCTGAGATGAAATTATATCCTAGTCTGGGATTTTTCAAGTACGTACTGATTTTATTTATCTCTTATTCTTGTTTCCTGTAGACAGATGATATCAGATTTAGATTGACCCCCCCCCCCCCTAGTGAAATGTGTAGCTTCTTTTATATTTTGAGCTGAAGTGTGGCAGAGGATGTTATGCTATTATCAGTATTGAAATAAGATTTAACTCTGATTGTAAAGGGATTTTTTTGCACATGAAATAGGGAGGTATCATTTTGTCCTTCACTGCAGACAACAAAAATGTCTTGAGTTGACCATGGTCCTTCCGTATCCCACTGTCAACACAATAATGACATTTAATAAAAAGGTTTTGTTCATTACATTTCTGATGATGGGACTGCTTAGAGGGGGAGGATTAATCTACTCAGTACTGTTCCCCCCACTATGTCTTCCAAGAGAATGCAGTATTTTACTTTCCCTCACACTTAAAGATAATTTCCCAGTACTATTTTACTCAAAGGTGGGAGTAAAATAGGGAGGGCAACATTTTCCAAGATCCAAAGACCAAGATTAAATTGTGGGAAAGGGGGTACATTTTTAAAATAATCATTGTGGTTATTTTCTGGTTATATCATAGCCTATACTATCATTTTTAGTACAGAGGACGTACAGTAAAGTTTACTTTCATATTGTTTTCAGCCAAAAATCTAGCAAGAAAACACGAAAACAATAAAAATAAAAAATGAAGTAAAACAGTAAAACAAAATTATATATAAAATATGCATCAAAATAGTAGCACATATTTCTTTTTCTAAAAAAGACAAAAGGGTTTAGGGGATGTGAGAAGATTAATGTGGGCACAAGCCACATGATATCTACTAATTTAATTTAATATCTCTGTCTTTCAAGATCCTTTCTATTTAATTCTACCAGCAAGCCATTGCTACATTTGACATTAAAGTTCAGCAAACCAGCAAAATACTTAGACTATTGTTGTGGTTACTGTATGCTTAATGTGAAGCCAAAGCACTGTTTTTATTGCCCATTTTATTCACATTTTTGATTAAGAAAGCATTACATTTACATTACTTATTTTTCATTAACAGACTCCTTCCTCCTCCTTACTGCAGCTTAATTATTTGGCACTTTTGCAACAATGTCACATTGGGATGGTGTTCCTAATAGGGCTTGAGAGACACAGATTGGCTTTCTTCTTCATTCCAGTGAGACTTGTAAAGTCCAGTGTGGAGCAATGCTGGTAGGCCTCAGCATACTCAGGGAGGTGATGGAGTAGGACTGAGAACAAGCCTTTTGCTACTATCAGAAGAGTTTCCTCTTCTTGAAGTTAAGAGGCAAACAAGAGATAAAGACCAAATGTTATAAGGGAGATGAAAAGGATCACCCAGGGGATCTCATCAACTGGACTGGTGGTAAAGGATTATCTCCTTCTTATGCTCTACTACTGAATTTCATCACTTGGACTGATAGTAGAATAGTGCAAAAGTACCTTCTCAAAAAAGCTTTGACTGTATTATTGTCATGTTAATTGTTAATTAAATTTTGTTTATAGTTAACTGAGTAATTGTTAATTAAACTTTAACAGACAAAGATGATTAGTAGTCTATGCCTAGCATCTCTTGTTAAGTATTTGAAGACTGCCTCTCTACTTGTTTGTCTCTCAGTTTCTGCCAAGCATGAATGCTTCTGTGTCTGGTGCCCTGATGCTTTTCTCTTTTCTGATGTGGTTCTTCAGCTGTAGATTGGGAATCCTTTAGTTTCTGTAGGGTGACTCATTACTAATGGAAAAGAACTAAAAGCATCATCAGTTGGCAAGATGGAGCAGTCAACAGCTTTAAAACAAACAAACAAACAAACAAACACAAACTTTCTAGGTGCCTAATATAAGATCCCCATAAAGCTAATTATCTGATATTTGGTGATGTTAATTCTCTGCTGGGTTCTGCTGTACTCCAAATCTTGTTCAGATATGTGAAACTACTAAACAAGTTATAGCTATTTGGGTTTCCCGAAACAAGTCAATGCTGGGGGACTGGTAATCCATATTTCTGATTTGAGGTCATCATTGGATGAGACTGGGTCTGGATTAATTCAGACTCATTTGGCCCCAGACACAAATCACTAAATTGAGATCTAAACAGAATTAATATCCCCATGCACAACTGTGTACTTGATCCTTACGCAACTCTGAGCTGTCTGTAGTACTATTATCCGTAAGAAACACAAAACTGTTTGGGCCACATGTGTACCTCACTGGTATCCTACTCAGAAACTTGCTTCTTCCCCTACTAATGACCAAAAAGGAGTAAAAGAGGCATTCTCTTATTACAGTCTCACTCCCACATAATCTCTTTTAACACATTGTATATAGTGACTCTGGGGGGAAAATACATAGCAAAAGGCTATGTTGAGCTGATTTCAACAATGCTTTAAAAGAATTAGCCCTATATTTTCTTGCTTCTGCCTGCTTCTGATTTTAAAAGATTTCTCCCCCCCCCCCCGCCCGCCCGTACTACTTCAATAGGAAATTACATTATCTCTGCTGAGGTTCTTTGACCCTTTTAAATCATTCTAACTGAATATGAGCTTATGTTCAGAGACAAGATAGGTTGTTAGTAACTTTAATTACCATGAAAGAGATTTGGGTGGCTGCATTCTTATGCTAAGTAAAAAATGGTCAAGAAGCATCCATTTGAATGAGTTCCAAGGGCACATATTTAGCTACTATCGTTCCCATTCACAACTCCCTGAACCCTCATATGAAACCTTGAAGAGTGTGCAGGTTGTCATGTATCACTAAGTTGGATAAACCTGTGGCCTTTCAGATGTTTTTGAACTCCAGTTCCCATAAGCTCTGTTCAACATGGTCAGATGCAAGAGGGGAAAAGTAGTTTATCAACATATGGAGTATCAAAGGCTCCTCGCCCTGATGTAACACATTCAATTATCTAATATGAACTGTGGGTGTGCAAATCTTATAAAAATATGTTCCTGTAATTCTCAAGAAGCAGTGTGTGTTTTTGATGCTGGTGGTATCCAACCAATAATGTCTATTTATTGATTGTGGCATGTTACTGGCATTTGTACTCCTCCTCTTTTGATATCAGAATTGCAATAAAATACAGGTTAAATGGCCCTTCTATGACCCTGCTGTAGATGCCATTACTAGGATTCCTCCCTCACATGTAGGATAGCACTAGGAATTACTTGGGCTCTTTTTTTCCCCCAACAACTCTGGGCTGATACCAGAGAGTCAGTGATTCTGGTACCTCTGCACCCTAATCCCTCTTGCCTTGGAAATGCATGCCCACCACTCACATTCACACCACAATGTTACCACCTCAGAAAACCAACTTCAAAGTGATTCGAACCCATTTCAAAGAAGGCACCACGATTTGGCCCTTTTGATACCTTGAATTTTGCCCCTGGGTTGAAATTCACTATAAATATTGGCACCCTTCCTTTGTTTCCTTGGCTTAGTCTAGTTCGGGAGTGATTGTGGTCCCTTTTTCCATCTCCATACCTGTAACAAGAGGAGCAACTATCCATTTTAGGTGTAGTATCTCCATTAGTCTGACCTACTCTGTTCCAATGTAATACCTTTGAATTTCTTAGTCCTTGTGAGTGTGCGTGATTGTGTGTTTTCATATGATTGTTGATTTCCCCTTTTAAAATAAACTCATCATTTGTTCAGGACCCTGCCACTCAAGTTCTTTGTGTCTCTGGACTTGGTATACATAGGGATTCAGTCCCAAGGCTATGTAACCCAGCCAATAGACATTGCTACCTTGAGCTAATTTAATCCCCCCAAAATCTCGAGTGTTACAGCCATGAACTTCATCACTGAGGAAATACACAGAGAGAATAAATGTGACAAACACAGAAGTGACTCATTTGTTTCTTCTCTACAAAATGCAAAAAGAAAAAATGGAGGGAAGGGAGTTGGAAAGGACAGATACATTAATCAAAAGAAGATGGGAATAGTCAAGTTGTAAGGAATAAATTGTTCTCCATTGGGCATCTCCTTAGGAAGTTTTTGCTTGTTTCTTTGAAAGCTAGATGAAAGGCAACATTGATGGGCACAGCTAACTATACACCATGCTGTCTGGGAAATTTTGGAAGCTGCAACCATCACCATCACCATCACAACAACAGTAATGATGGTGGAAGCAGAAACAACAAAAGCTTATCCAGGTTTTGAACATAACTGCCCAGCAGCTTCCTTTCAATTCCTCTACCATCTTAGTGTTTCTTTCTTTACTATTCACCCAAACAGTGTGTCCCATTGAATAATGCAATATTTCTAGCTGCATACAGAGAATATCCACATGTTATAAGGCCACTATGCCAACATATATTATGGATGGGTCAGATTAATCATATTCTGCCATAATCATTGCAGCAGGGGATACATGGCTTATATTCAGAAAATGATTCATATCAATTTGAACCATTGCAGTGTAAGAGAGGTCAGTATGAGGAGGGTCCATGTCATCCCTAAATTCAAAAAGCAAACAAGTTTCTTATTTACAGTGAGTTAAAATCTGATGAATAACTGTTAGCATTTCAACAAGGATTGACTATGTCTCTGGGCATAGACTTTGCCAGTCTGAAAATTTGTACATCGTCTTTGGGAAACAGTTTGTTGTGCTATGTCAGGGTCTACTATGTGCAGTGCCCTGCTAAACATGTTTGTAGTTATTAAAAATGTGTGATTTGGGGTACTGTTTCATCCATATGCTCTGTTCTGCACATGTTCCATTCCTCTTGCCTGTCAAGTGAACCTTATGCAGAAGAGGCCAGAAGTTAGAAGGTTAGAATGGAAGTGAGTGTCCTTTGTTACCAGGGAGATGGAAGAGAATGCCAGAGAGGAGGCCCAGTCTACTCTGCCCCTGAGACAGAAGATTTCAGAAGGGAAAGAGAAACATATTGGAAATAAAGGAGAAATTTTAAACCTGAATAGCTTAATTTGCTTATTATGCCTTTCTAACATGTTGTTTGCATATTAGTTAGTAACCCTACACATTGTTATTGACTGATAAAATCAACTCTATGTCTGTTTTTAAGGAAAGTGCAAAAGTGTGTTATTTTCCTTTCAGGACACATTGTTGTCAAAATACTTGCAAATTCAATGTTTGAACTTATAGAACTATTTTAAGAAAACAGAATTATGTTGCTTCCTGTAACCGCTTATAAATATGCTCTCTGTGTAAATATAGCAGAGAGAGTGTCGGTTTAATCTAGAAGGGAGGTTCAGAACCTGGGAGCAACCACTGAGAAGGTCTTCTTCTCTGTCCCAACCAGTTGTATTTGTGAGAATGGTGGGACAGAGAAAAAGAGTTTACATATAGGCACATTAAAATCTGTCATGGAAATCTAGGCCAGAATCTTAGTCTCAAGTCATGTAGACCCACTGAATCAATTGTTGACTGGTGTGTCAACACATTAATGAATCCCACTGATTCAGTGGTTTTTCTCTAGTCAAGTGTAAAAATAGGATACAGGCCCTTGCCTCAATGTTTGTGTTTAATTTAAAGAAAACTGAATGATGGAGCTCACTGATGCAAAGAACAAAATTCAGATATTTCCAAGAAGAAAAGTGTTCTCTATGTATGATTATCAGTAATTGTGATGTGATAATGCCAAACACTTCCTCTATCTGCTGCGATTTGAAGAGTTGCCAGGCCTGTAGCTAGGCTGGGGCAACCAGTGCACCGCTCTGGGGCCCCCAGCCAAAGGGGGCCCCAAAGGAGCTGCGAAATGTGGCTCCTTTGTCCACCACAACAGAGGCCCCATAAGCACCCTGGAGTGGTGCTGTGATGCCCCTCGTGCACTGTGCCAGTTGGACATGGTACAAGAGCCCACCCCACCAAGATGGTGCCCGTGGCATGCGTTAGGACATTAGGGCCCCAAATGTACTTTCTGCCCCAGGGCCCCTAAAGGCCTAGCTACAGGCCTGTAAGTTGCTCTGCTTAGGCACTGCCATTTTGTGATTGTACTATTTTAACCCCTCTAAAGGAAAGTAAACCTTGGAAAATCACTAGTTCAGCATGTGATACTAACATTCTGAAGATCACTGATTCAGCCTCTGTACTGCTTCGATTTGCCATGTCTCTCCTTCCATGCTGAATTTGTATCTTTTCTTTGAAAACTGCCTGAAGAACAGAGTGTTTCTGAGTACAAACAGAGCACACCTCACTGCATTCAGATAGAAGGTCCTTCAAAGTCTTGAGTCCCAGCATCAGGTTCATTGACATCCATCACCCCACCCAGAAAAGTTAAGGAAGAAAATCCTGCTGTCTCCTAAGAACGAAGCCTCTCCTTCCCACAGGTTGTAGGCATATCAGCACACACACATGAATATGCAGACACAAGCATGCAGAGACATAGAGAAAAAGTGCCCCGGGAGTCCTCATTCTATTAGAGCACAGCAGAAGGCCTTCTTGTCTTCATTCCTCTCCCAGCAAGGAATGAACCATCTGTATAAGGACTGCTGATGACGCAAACAGACAGCTTTCTCTTCAGGCCCTCCTTCAATAATCCCGAGCCAGACAATTGTTTTGTCACTGCTAGGAGAATTTAAGAAATAAATTTTCTGTATGAACCTGTTGGGATATTTCAGGGGAGTTTTAAAGGCAGGGGGCTTCAGGCTATCCATAGAGGACAATGATTGTGGAGCCGTGCCTTAGAATGTGACATGTGTCATTATGAAAATAAAACCCTTCTCTCTAAGCATGGCTTGATCAAGCTACTTTACTTCACAGCTCAAAAGAATCCCTCTAAACAACCCCCTTTCCTCAAACCTGAAAGTTTTTCAAGCAGAAATAGCTCCCTCCAAAACATTATACATCAACTGCACCCTATCACTGATCCTTCTCTTGCACCATTTTAGAAGATAAGATAAAGATATATATTAAGGTAATACTTGATACGCTGACAAATAAAGCTAAAGCTAAAATAGGAGTAGGGATATTACCTTGAGTTCGGACCCATGTAACAAAATGTCCAGCTGAAAAGTGTGTGTGTGTGGGGGGGGGGGGACATCATGGGGGAGGAATGGAAAATTAATTTCTATATGATTTATTTCTATCCTAGGGTAGCCTTCAAGCCACTGCATAAATGCTATTTGGTAGTGGGAAGTTAACATGAGTCATGACTAATTAGTCTAGGGCTTTGTTCTCATAAAAACTTGAAAGAAATCACCAAGCTTTTAACATGTTTTAGCTGCTCTTTCTTTCCTGGGGTAAACCATTTGATCACTAAAAGAGTCTCACCAAAGGAAAATAATCCTTTATAATAATGTTCCAGATGTCTGCAAGTGAGTGTATCAGTCTGCCAGCCTACTCTTCCCAGAACTGTTTACCCAGCACAGACAGGAAAGATACCACTGTGAAACTGAGAGAGACAAGAAAGCAATGGATTGGTTTGGGAGAACCTGCAAAACTCCACACAGAGCAGGAGGTATATTCGGATTGCAGAATAAAAGCAGTTTGACACCATTTTAATGGGCATACTATCCTACAGAATCCTGAGGTTTTCAATTTGGTGAGGTACTTGGCCTTGTCTTTCAGAGAGCTCTGGTGCATGACCAAACTGTAAATCCCAGGATTCTGCAAAATAGAGTCATGGCAGTTAAAGTGGTGTCAAACATCTAGGGTGGCCAGTGATTGCTGAGGAGTCAGATGAGATACAGAGTGCCTTCCTGACCTTAAAACAAGACCAAAGTAGTAGTGTTTGAGTAGATATACATATTCCTGGGCAGTTTTGGGATTAAGGTGAAGTTCCCAGGAGGCAAGAATAGAGGTACCCATCCGTGCTTCCTCCATTAATTCATGTGACTTTGTGGAAAACAGAACAAACTTGATTTTTGCAGAGAGGAACTTAATTTTCATTTTCCCACCATCATTCTCCTCTATCCCTGGCAACAGCATATTTTTGTGGTTATCTCTGCTCATGCACCGTCTTTATTTGTCATGTTTATTATGATTTGATGCCATATACAGCCGTCTGGAGTGCTCTCTCTCTCTCTCTTTCTCTTACACACACACACAGAGGAAGGAAATCATAGATTCAGTGAACAGAAGTTGCATTACTCTCCCAGAAATACATTTTCTTCCACTGGATCAATTTAAGTTTAAAAAAAATATGTAGAGGAGATAAAATGATTGCCTTATGAGTTTGGACTCATTAAACATGATAATAATGACCTGATCATGTCATTTAAAATTACTGTAAAATTGCACTGCCAGAAACAGACCCAAAAACAAAAAAAGTGGCTCTAGCTCTATTAGGGGTTCTTTTTCATCACCTCTTTTCTGTAAGGTAGTTATATTCTTTCTTTCTTTCTTTTTTTCTTTTTTTTCTCTTTCTTTTTTTTTTTTTTGTACATATCTTTCAAATGAAGAGAGGGACTTTAATGTATATCATTTCAGCTGAACACAGCCTGCATTTACACAGTCAGAAGGATGAACTGCTAGAATGTTGAGCAGGCAGAAAGGATAGGACTGTATCATTATTTCAGGATATATGGGAAAGATGGCTTTTGAATTATTGGCCTGGTAATATTTGCTTTCAAATTAAACCAAATACTTGCAAATTAAACTATCATAAAGTTTCTAATCCAGCCCTTCCCTAGCTGTGGTGATATCCCTTATTACTGTGTGTGCATGTGGGTGAGTGAGTGGGGTATTTCATTTTAATTTGCTCTCAAACATGTGACACAAACTCACATCCACCTGAAGCCAAAAGTGGAAGTATCCATCTCACCACCTCAGCATTCCCTTCTGTTGAGCCCTATGATATTGTTCAGACAGAAGGCTTGGGTCAGCCAAGTTTGAACAGTTTTGTCCTCATTATATCAATGGGAGAGAATTAAGCATGTGCACTTCAGGTTGGTAAACTGGGCCCATTGTCAATAATATAAATGTCATTTTATTGTAAATGTGCAAATTGCTTTATGTTCTTTTAGCAGGTTCTTCCTTCAGCGTTTCAGTTTACGCATGGAAAACTGAAGCTGATACTGGAGGATCAACAACACTAAAGAATTATCCAGATATTTATTTATTTATTTTAGCATGACTATATGGGAATAAGCTCACTCACACATTCTGGTACTGTTGCTCACGCTATTTTAAAAAAAAATTAAAATCACATCTACGTGCGTCTCTGTGAGTTCTGTTGCTCACACATGCCAGCATTGTGAATAAAGAAGGAGTTGATGATGCAGATGTATTTGAAACACGTTCAAGGAATGCAGAGTTTTATCCCAGGTCTATTCGCATCAGTTAGTCACACTGCTGAAGATGCTAATCTTTTAGGAAAACTCAGAAAAACAACGAGGATTGATTATCCTGGGTCAAGTGGGTTTTTTGGCAGCCCCCCTCAACTTACTTGGGTGCATTCAAAATGTAAGTGAACACAAAGATCCATCCGACCCACATTTTACTGGGATTATTTTCACTGTCTGAATAACCCCAAAGAAGGACTGGAAACAAATCTGCATGTGGAAAGCCAACACTTAAGCCTCCGAGCCATCCTAGACTATAATGCAATTGTCTTTAGGGCCCCTTAAAGATTTACTGCTCTCTTTGTTGTACAGCAATGCTCATTGCAATAGGTTCAGTAAGAACTGGAAGCCAAAGCTAGCCAGCAAATTTCAAAGAGTTTTAGAACAGAAATATATAATCAAAGTGTCTTCCTTTGATAAGAATCCAAACAGTATAACATTACCACAAATGCCTTCAGAAGGGAGAAAAACACCATACAATGTATTGTACTACTTGATTCATTTTCTTTCCATTTTTACCTTAATTCTGTCTAATTACTCTATTGTGATCTAAGTCAGAAATCTTAAATTCACCATCAGCTAAACTTTTGAAGTGCCCCTATAAACATTAGATAATGATGAAATTAAAAAAGGCTCCACATTATTGTGCTGTGTCTGCACACTGGGAAAGGAAGCCTTCAGGTATTTTAATTCATATCTCATTAAGGCTTTCTTTCCCTATTTAAAACATTAGGCTGCTCCAGAGAATCATAACAGTGCAAAAAATAGAAATGAAACAAACAAACAAACAAAAACAGTGACCATATGAATCTGCAATTTTTAAAAGGTACTTGAATCTAAAGTCTAAATAACTGAGCATAAAATTACAATAGATGTGCCTTGCTACACACTGTGTTGTTGTGATGTTCCCCCATTGCCATTCTGCAGCTGGTGAAGGGAGGGGGAGTTGGAGAAGTGCCAGGCTAAGTGCCCACAGACCGAGGATATCTTCTGCCACAATCTGCCAGGGTCCTCTGGAAGTCTCACCAGATAATGTCATTGACTCACATCTAATCTGGACATAGCCAGATTCTTCTCTGATCCTTCCTCCCGTCACCTGCAATTGAGTGGCCACTGAACTAGTGGATTATTGCAGCATAACTGGGGGAACTCTTGGGAGACATTTTGTTGTGGTGGAGAAATGAAGGAAATACCAGCCTCTACAACAAGCAAAACAATACATTTGTAAGGTTAAAGTGAAATTATGCTTGTATATGTCACTTACAGGCCTTAATTTTCTAAAGGTACCATATCTCATCTGTTCTTGGAAGCTAAGCAGGTTTAGGCCTGGTTAGTACTTCGATAGGAGATTGCCAATGAATACCAGGTGCTGTGAGCTATAATTCAGAGTAAGAAACTGGCAACATCACCTCTGAGTATTCCTTGCTAAGAAACCTATGAATAATTCATGGAGTTTCCCTAAGTTGGCAGGTGACTTGAAAGCATGCACACATAAATGCACACGTGTACACATGCGTGCACACACACACACACACACACAGAGGGTGCTAACCGGATATGGCTATACAATCACCATTCTCATTCAACCACTTGTCTATTTACTTTGTCTCTCTAACACACACATCCATCCTATTTTCTCTGTTCCTCCTTTCTCTTCCTTTCTCTCCTTCTCTCTTCCCTTTTGTCTCCAACTAACTTTTTGTTCACTGTTAACAATAAAAGTAGATTTAGAGTAAGTTCAAGTGCTTTGGAGAGTGATTTAGAGGAGAAGGGAGTTCTTGGGTGCAGGCATGGGAGATTTAGCCTTTCACTCCCCATTTGTTCATCAAACAAAGCTTTCATTTCAATGGGGAAGCGAATCTGCTCTGAGACTTTCTGGGCCTTTGAGCAGCCATCCAGCATGTCCAAACAGGTTCAGCACCTTAGATAGCTCCGAACATTTGAAAATAATTCACCACCTTGCTGGCAAGAAAGCCACTAGCAACAAATTGCGCTCCCTCCCCATGAAAGCCTCTTCTTCTCTACTTGGCTATCAGAGTTCTGCCTGGGAGATCCTTGGGTCCATAGTCCAAAAATAACTTTGTCATTTCAGATGGCAACTAGGCTGTGGGAAAAAGTCCCACTCACATGAATGGGATTTTTCCTTCCTTATTAAGTCTAACTGGCATACAAAGAGGGATGAGGCTGAGGAGGGAAGTCTGTAGGTTGGATTCGGAGGCATTGCAGGTGTCATCTGATCTACAGTCAACATATGAAAAGGATCTAAAAACCTAAGGGTCTTAGTAGATCACAGAGTAAACCGTGTGATGTAACAGTAAAAAAAGCCAATGCAATTCTAAGTTTCATCAACAGGAGCATGGGTCCCAATGAAGGGAAGTATTCTGCTTTGGTCAGGGGTGTCAATAGGAGAGTTTGAAGGGTGTGTGTGCGGGTCCCACACCAGGTAACATCCTAAAGGAAGTGACACCACTCTTCCCCAAACATCTGACATTTGGCAGAAATGGGATGTGGCATTCATCTACATCCCTTTAAAAAGTTGAAGAGATGGCGTTAGTGGGGCAAGGCTCAGTGGGAGGAGAAAGAAAAGTTTTGAGTTTTTTAAAAAAAACCCTAAATTTTAAATTAAAAAAATAAATAAATTTAAAATTATTCATTTTAAATTTTCTTTAAAAATATCACATCTTATCGTATTTTCACATTAACTACATAAAACAATATACATGTAAATACATCTAGACTGTGTGTATTTAACAGTATAATTTAAAGGTATAATTTTTATTTTGCTACTTGTTCATGTCACAACAATTACCACTATATTCAATATAAGAATTATGATTTATGAGTAACATTAGTATAAAAAAATATTACTAAGGATTCAGTGTGGTGTGGTATGGGGGAATGCAGAGGGATGACACCACGAGTTACTGCACCAGGTGATGCCACCCTTAGTGACCCTACTGGCTTTGAACAAACCTAACCTGGAATACTATGGCCCAAAACACATGGGCCAAAAGAAGCAGCTTCTGGATGTTTTTGAAGCATGACATTTACATGAAGCACACCCTCAAAGCAGCTGGAAGCTTTTCCAGTGATCCACTCCAGTCCAAAGGACTGGAGCAAAAAAGAGCCATTTAAATCCCATCGTCCTCTTGCTTCTGTCCTCACTCTTACTGGTGGCAGAATGGTTGATGGATTCAAGTACATACACAGCAATCCTAAATGAAATAAAATCCTAAATCATTTTTTAAAACACATACTTTAAAACACATTTGAAACATAACTACTAATACAAGGTTACAATACAGAACACACCACTTCACACATAGAAACTACCGCTGCAAAATTAAATTTCAGAAACCTGCTTGAATAAAAAGGGCTTCACTTGCCAGCATAAAGAGAACAGGGAAGGGGCCAACTGGACCTCCCTCAGAAGGGAGTTCAACAGCCATACAATTTATTTATTTGTCTGACATAAGTTGGCGGGAAGGAGGATAACATGTCAGCATGGTGGAGAGACCTGGTACGGTATGTTTCCAGTGTGAGGGTTCCATCTTTTTTTCCTAAACTGATTACTTTGCAGAAAGAAAAATGATGGGGAAAGTACCTAGGAGGATTGAGAATGGATGTTATCCAGAATCCTGTATGAGAGTTACAGCTCTGCAAGTGAGTTTATACTGTTGTTATGCAACTATGTGGCAGAGCCAGCAAAGTGACCAATGTTTACTGGGACCAACATGAATCAGGATCAATGTGGTATGGTGCCCAATGTGCAGTATGGCATGTTACAGGACACTAGTGAGGCAGTTGCTAGTGTTCCATTACACACCTTCACAATTCAGTAACAGGTTTTCTTATCGCCTCTGTCCCTAAGTCCCTAAGTCATGTTTTATTGCAGAATCCACACAGAATTAGACCTACAATTGTAGACACCCTACAACATTGTCATCCGCACAGGTGTAAATAATTCCCTAAATGTCAGTCAGTTGTAAATAATAATAAAATAAAGCAAAACTTTTATTTATATCCCGCTTTTCTGTGATAAAACAATCAAAGCGGCTAACAATTAAAATATCCTCAGCCAAAATTACATCAATATTACATAACCCCCCTTAAAAATAATTAAATATATTACAATTAAAAATAAGAGTTTCAAAATATCTAATTAAAATAACACAACAGTACAGTATCTGGTGTGAGGGAGTAATCATTCTGTGGCTGAGCGGTTTTATTCAGGGAAGGCCTGCTGGATGAGATCCATCTTGACAGCTTTTTAAAAGCTAAGCTGGTAATTTGATGGATCTCATCTGGCAGATCATTCCATAGTCTGGGAGCAGTAGCAGAGAAGGCCCTCTGAAAAGTTGCAGTTATTATGGTCTTTAAAGGCTGCAATAAATTCCTCCCAGAGGACCTGAGCGTGCAGGGCAGATTATACAGAAGTAGGTGATCCCTCAAATAGGTTGGGTCCTGGCCATGTAGGGCTTTAAAGGAAATAACCAACACCTTGTACTGCGCCCAGAAACTAGTAGGCAGCCATTGAAGTGATTTTAGAATAGGTGTTATCTGGTCACTCCTGGATTTTCCGGTGACCAGCCTGGCTGCCATGTTTTGTACTAATTGGAATTCCTGACTAGGCACAAGGGCAGCCCCATGCAGAGCGCACTGCAGAAATTGAGTCGTGAGGTTACTAATGCATGTACTACAGTTTCAAGGTCCTTTACTTCTAGGAAGAGGTACGGCTGGCGTATTGGCCAAAGCTGATAACAGGCACTCCTGACCGTCACATTTACCTGATTTGTCATCTTGAAGCGAAGGATCTAGGAGCACCCCCAGATTGCGAACACAGTCCTTTGAGGAGAGCATGGCCCACTCTAGGACTGGAGGTTGCAACCTGATGCCTGGTTTGGGGGCTCCTACTGTAAGTACCTCCGTTTTGTCTGGATTCAATTGCAGCTTGTTTTTTCCTCATCCAGTCCATTGCCACTTCAAGACACTGATTGAGAGTAGAAATACCATATGTCATCAAAGCTGTTGACCGAGGCATAGTGAAATATATTTGGGCGTCATCATCATATTGATAGCACCCCACCCCATTCTGTGGATGATTTCTCCCAGCGGCTTCATATATATGGGGAAAGCATGGCGCCTTGAGGGATGCCACATTTAAGCTCTGCTTTAGAGAAGCGGCTGTCCCCAAGCATCACCCTCTGGAATCTACCTGAGAGGAAGGACCAGAACCACTGCAATGCAGCACCTCCGATTCCTAACTCTCTCTTGTGATATGCATTGTTTTTTATAAATAAAAATAATGGCAGAAACAAAAGTTTCAAAAATCTATTGATTTTTACCACTGTGATATTTTTTAAAAATGCAACTAATGTTAAATGACAGGGCAAAAATGTATCATGATGTTTCTTTGGTGACTCATGATGCCAAGGAGCAGCTATGACATTTTCTGGTTTTCAGTAGGTTGGTCCCTATTTCCATTGCATGATGAGTGAAATTCAGTGGAGTGAGGAAATACTTCAGAGTAGAAAAGGAGTACAAGGGGAATACTTCAGAGTACAAGAGGAGTACCACATTGTAACACATTCTATTTTATCTTTATTCCATCTTTTGTTTTTTGGTTCTCCATGTTTCATTCTGCACCTACAAACATTTCTTTGAACACAAGCCTTTTCATAAAGTGCAAAACACTGGGATTTTCAGTAGCTTCAGAATTCAAATTGTGGAAGATTAGATGATGGATGGATAGATAGATAGATAGATAGATAGACAGATAGATAGATAGATTTTCTGTTGTGTGAGATTTAACTGCTTCTCATTATCTTGTTTGAAATTTAACACTGTGCCCTTTGAAGCAACATTGAATCTCATGCAATGTAGTATAAGACAGACAGACAGACAGACAGATAGGCAGGCAGGCAGATACATATTAAGAACCATTATAGTGCCACATTGATAAAGGCGTGTAAGTGCTGGCTGTTAACAAAGGTTATAATTATTTTACATAGCTCTATTGCACTGGGATGTTTTTCAGCTGTGGGCCAATTTGTAAAAGAATGCAAGGCTTCTGCACTGTCATCTGTTTGGCCTTGAGATATCTAAGCTTTTTACATTTGGCAAATGTTCCTGGAAGAGCAAGTACAATGGATAATGGTCACATGAGCTACTCATATATGAATTCACAATAGAAATTTAGACTACGCAGCAAACTATTGTTGTTACAAAGTATCTTTCATTTCACCTTAGGCTGAAATATAAGAGGTGCTCAAGTCTACAAGACAGATAGGAAGGATGGAAGTTGTGGATACTACTGGTAAGAAAAAGATACTATATACATATCCACTTTTATTCTCCTTCACATATTCCAGGATTGAGACATCGGATGGGAGCAAAATATAGAAAACTGCTTGAAATGTCCTTTTCACACCTTAGATCAGGAATGGGAAACTTTGTCATGCATGAGAATCACTACCTGTCTTGGAAACCTTTGGGGTGCACTCCTTCTCCAGTGTCACTACTGCCCCTGCCAAAATTTATCATCTGTTGTGGAGGCCTGATGGCTCAGAAAGATGCCAGGACACTGAACAGACCATCTCAGAGAAATGGAAGTGACAGAAAACCAAAAGGGGAATACCAAGCAGAAGAACTCCTGTGGAATTTCACCACTAAATTGTGGCTTGAAGTAGCACTCAGTTTGGTATAGATGGCACTGCAGGGGCAGTCCATGATCGCCACCTTTCTATTAGTCCAAGAGTGGGTAGAGAGGCTAATTTTCTGACTTGGGGACCTTTGGGAGCTGTATAGAGAGTTGAAAATTCTCCCCCAGTGACCAGACATCGACTGCTGGTTTAGAAAAATAGTGCAACTTATTTAAATGTGAATAGACATCTTGGGGTCCCGTACCAACAGAAAGGAAGGCAAACAGACAGACATATACATACATACATTTCTTGGGAGTTTATCACATGGGAGGAGTTTCTCTCAATTTCGAATTGAGCCAATTCGCAATTACGTGAATTTGCTAGTTTAGTGAATTTGCGTGAATTCTAATTGTGTTCAGAATGCATTCAAAATGACTTCCCATTGCCCAAAAATGACTTCCCATTGCCCGAAATTGCGTGAGATACTTTAATACGCAATAACGCGAAACCCCATGATTGCGTTCAGATTGCCATTGTATGATAAACTCCTTGGAAAGGGCCATGGGGTGGGGCAGAAAAAGCACAGTCTAGGGAGTCTGCAGGGGATCAAGGGTGGCCAAACAGCCTTGGGTGCTGTATGCAGCACCAGAGTTTCACATTATCTACCCTGCCTTGTTGTTGTTGTTGTTGTTGTTGTTGTTGTTGTTGTTGTGTGCCTTCAAGTCGTTTCCAATTTATGGCAACCCTAAGGCCATATCACAGGGTTCTCTTGGCAATAATTTTGTTCAGAGAGGGCTTGTTCAGAGATCCTCTTCTGGAGCTAAGAGAGTGTGACTTGCCCAAGGCCATACAGTGGATTTCCATGACTGAGCAGAGATCTGAACATTCATCTCCAGTCATAGGCCAATGTTCAAAACACTATACCACACTTGGCTCTCCCCTGCCTTAGACAGTGACAAACCAGATTTTGCCATGCAAAACTAGTTCCAGCTATGCATGACTTCTCAAAGGATGTGGCCTGAATCCGATTGTTAGTTTCATCTAGAGTAGATCTATTGAATCAGTGGGATTTACATAAGAGTAGACCCGTCCTTGACAATTGATTTAATGGTGGGTATACACTAGTTAAGACTACCAGTAGTATCCAGGCCAGTATATGGGAGATCAACATGTCCTGGAAAATGTTCCCATCTCTTCGTTCTGTTGTTGTTGTTGTTGTTGTTGTTGTTGTTGTGTGCCTTCAAGTCATTTCTGACATCGTGACCCTCAGGTGAACCTATCATGTCCCAGCCGGGGTATTCTACTTCTCCAGCTCAGATCCGTCCCTTTTCTTTGGCTGCTCCTCACTCCTGGAACCTCCTTCCCTCTCGAGCATGGTTCATCTCCTCTTTACCCAGCTTAAAAACTGAGTTAAAGACCATTCTGTTCAGGGAAGTGTTCCCAAAGTGGCTAGAAGGGAGTATAGGAGGCTGGCAGGAACCCTGAGCTATTGCTAGGAGGCTAGCTGGACCAGGTAATTCTTTAGTTTGAAACAGCAGCAGTTCCCCCCCCCCCCCCGCCGCCACCCTTATATTCCTATATTCTTATGCTCCTGGTCCCACTTGCAAGTTAAAGTCAAGATTAGGTTCCTAATGTCTATGTCTGTATCAGTCTTCTAATTTGATGTGTTTTAGTGTTTTGCTCACGAGGTGGTTGTAAGAAAACATGATCCTGGATTAATCATAAATGCTGGTGCTTAAAAAAAAACAGCAACCCAAGAACAATCGTCCAGATCATTATAGGACAAAGGGTACTGTTGAAAGTGATGAGTGAGCACTCATTTTGTAAAGGCTGGCTTCTGGTTATCTATTTATTACTTAATTTCTGCAACTTCTATTGTTTCTATCTTTGCAAAGAGTGCTGTGGACTCTGATAACATTCATCACAACAATGCCAAAACACCTAGGGCTGGCTTTAAAAGGTTGAGCTGAATGACGACACAAAGAATGGGGAAGGGGGATCCACCATAGCAACCAGTAGTAAAACTAGTACAATAAGATTTATTTTCCTGAGACATTATCCTCACTACTGGATTACTCACTTTCCTAATGAGCAGATGACTAATAAGTCATATATGTGGGAAACTAATTGCATTGGAACCCCTTCACCAATGAAACTGAAATTCATCCAATGACCATTGTAGGACTCTAATTGTGATTCTGTGTTTTCTAATGCAGAGGTCAAAATGTTTAGGGGTCTCAGTTCCATAATATGTCACTCCTGGCCATAATGGCCAAGAATTGTGGAAGCTCTGGGTCAAAAACATTTGGAAAGCCATACTTGTAGACCTTTGCTTTAATATATGAAAACACTGCAGTTATGTCAAAAATCCAATTGCTAGTCTCAATTCAAATTTACCCACTGAATCACTCCCTGAATGGTAGATCAACACTTATGTAAATCCAACGGATTCTATGGTCTCCTGTAGGTGGGGTGAGCAAATAGATTTAAGAATCCAAATGAGTTATCTGAGAATTGTCCTTTAAAATTAATCCTAAAATTAGTAATGTCTTACAAAACCTGTGGGTCTCAAATCCATGTCAATAGAAATCTATGGTTGACTTCAGAATGAATGTTTTAAATATATAGATGAATACCTAAATAAACTAAATAATTTGTAGTATGGTTTAAATATAAGTAAATGATTATGGTCCACAGATAAGATATCAGAAAGGAAGAATTTGGTCTGGAAGCTCCATGTACAGAGAAAACAATTTCCTGGCATGTAACAGCACTTTTCTAAGCACTACTTGGTTTAATCTAAAGCAATAGACTAATCCAGTCTTCACCAACCTGTACATCAAATGTAATCCAACTCGCATCTAGGGAAGGCTGAAGCAGGATACAGAATATCATCTTCCTTTGCTATATTCCAACACTTTCATTTTCCCCTCTAGATGTGTGGTCCACCTATTCTATGGCTGATTCCATCAAGGTAATAGCACATTATCTGGCAAGATACCTTGTACATCTCTAGATGTCCTGGCCTACAATTTCCTTCAGACCTAACAAGCATAGACAGTAAGTGAGAGATTATTGGTGATGTAATCCAAAAACATCAGGGCAGACCACAGGTGTACATTCCAGATCTAGAACAATGGAACCATTAGCTTTAGTGCCGATCAGCATGAATGTTGCAGTCATTTCTGGATGAACATAAATGCGTCAAACCAGTCAGTTATGAACTGGCCAACGCATTTGTAGTCATCACTTGGTGACTGCAGTGATGATTTGAACCATCAGAAATGTAACACCAAAGCCTGAATGTTTATACCATCTCGCATCACAATATTTAATGTAGCCTCCCACATGCTTAGCATCCTCCAGATTTGGTTTACTACAATTCCTGTAATCCTCAGATAGCAAGAATGCCCAAGTATCACAGTAACTGTAACTATTACACATCTGGAGGGTGTCAGGGGGGGAATGCCTGGCTGAATTGATCCAATCCATACAGTCAGATCAGACTGTTCAGTATTATTTGAGCATGGGTACTTAATCAAGATATTCCCCCATGTGTTTCCACTATATTTATTATGCTCCCTGGACAATTTTAGATTTCCAGAAAGTCATGCTATTGTACCTGATCTAATGACATTCCATATGAATAGATCTGTAGGTGTCTGCCACTTTGAATCAGAACCAAATCATACAATCATAGAATCACAGAATCATTACACAAAGTACCTCTTTAGGAGGAGCATCCTATTCCTGTGGGCTTGCCACTTTCAATACACTTTAAAATTCATTCATGTTCTCCTAAATTAGTGGTTCTCAGCCACAGATTCCCAGATGTTATGCTGAGGGATTCTGAGATTCATAGTCCAACAACACTGGAGAACCAAAGTTGGGAACTATTGTCATAAACAGACCAGATGTGTTATAATCTATACCTGGGAATTAAGGCATACTCATTGAGTTTTACCTTTTATTCTGTTTCTTTGAACAGCAGATCTGGAGATTCCTTTTGACACAAATAAATAATCACATATTAAAAAAATTCTGGACTTTTCAATTTTCTGGGGAAACTATTGTGCATTTCTCTCTTCATAGTTCTTCCCAGATTTTAGTACTGTCCCAAAAATGTCCTGGGCATGACAAGGAACTCCTTTTTGCCTTCTGATTCAAAGTTTCTTTCATTCATTTATAGTTATGTAATACTGTTATCAAGTAAGCATGGGTTGAAGGTTCTAGAGAATAAAGGGAATGCTAGGAATGCATTATGAAGTAATTTGTATGAATTCCAATTATATCAGAGGCACTAGTAATAACTGAGCAAATGAAATAAAACTCAGGTTGCCGCCAAGGACATTAACTCAGAAATTAATCCAGATTGATTTACTTTTGTCTCAGGCTACCCTGCAAAACTGCAACCCTTAAGTCCTATTAGACATAAGAGTTTTACTGTGTGGGGAAATGCTGGCTTCCATGTCTCTGGGATGGGATGGTCTCTGAATTTTAGTCCCAGCTCAAAGAAGCTCTCCATGGTGCTGGATTCTGTCACCAAAATAGGTTCAACACATTGGATAGCATCTTTACACATCACACCAAAACCCAGAAAGGATCCACCACTTACTCTCTGTATGTGCCTTCAAATCACCTGCCAACTTATGGTGTCCCCATGAATTTCATACGGTTTTTATAGGGAATCCTCAGAGGTGGTTTTGCCAGTTCCTTTCTCTGAAATAAAGCCTACAGCACTAGGCTTTATTGGTGGTCTCCCATCCAAGCAGTAATCAAGCTTACCTTGTTTAGCTTCCAAAATCAGACAGGATGTAATGTCTTTAGGGTATTTTGACCACACTCCAATGTTGCTTGGCCACACATGCCCGTTTTCATCTGTGAAATGTTGGAAAGTATGGGACAGATGGGCAGACAAGCTGCCTCCAGTCTTCTTGGACATCCATACAAAGGACAGTCACAGCTACAGCACTGCAAGACTTGGACTTTTTTGCAAGAACTGTGATCTGGTCAAATGTATGCATAATGTAAGCAAAGTTAATTCAGATTATCCTTTTGAATTTGATATCATCATCATCATCATCATCATCATCATCATCTTTATTTCTAACCCACTCATCTGTAGGACACAATCGGGTTTCCCTGATGCCAGTTGAAAATATTTCAGGGGGCTTCTCCTTTTTATCTGTTTTACAAAATTTGAAACCAAGTAAGGGTCCCTAAGAAAAGGAACTCCAAAACCCACGAGCAGATGAGAACTATCAGGATCAACTGGCCATGCTTGCCAGTGAGCAATATCTTGAGAGTGGTAGTCAAAAAAAGTAACTTTTCCAGGCTGTTCACACAGGGCTGTTGGAACAACTGAACACATCATTATGGCTTGTTCTTCTATCTTTGGAAACAAATCAGCCAGTGGTTTTTCAGAATTATCCCCCAAATTATTGAAAATCAGAATTTAACTTTTCAGCATGATTCCTTTTAGTGGACATGGTGAATTTGTAAGGGGGAAATTCTTTTTTAATATAAAGAGCTTGCCCACTGAAAAGACAGAGCAGCCCAGGAATCCCATCATCCCCTGCTTGGGGAATTGTCCCCATTTTAGGACCTCATTCTTCTCCCCTATGGGTCATCCTACAGGTGCTGCATAAAATTTGTTTGAGTTGAGTTCCTCTGCCAGACAAGAGAATGCTCTGAGAATGCGTCCTGCTTGGGCACAGAAGAGGAGGAGGAAGAGGAGGTGGGTGAGGATGCAGAGGAGAAAGAAGAAGAGGAAGAAAAAGAGAGGAAAAGGGAGGGGGAGGAGGAAGAGGGGGAGAAGAGGGAGAGAAGTCAGGTGAGGAGGAGGAGGAGGAGGAGGAGGAGGAAGAACAGGGAAAGCATCAGGAGGAGGAAGAGGAATAAGAGGAGAAGGAGTCATTGCCATCATCATCATCATCATCATCATCATCATCATCATCATCTCTCATTGCAACTGAGTGAAGCACACAAGGAGAGAGGTCTGACACAAGAGGAAAGGTAGTGTGAAACCTTCCCCACCCCCTTTCTCTCTCCCAGTGCCTCCCATTTGACCCAGTCTGGGAACAACCCCCCCCCCTTTGTTCCCCAGAGCCTTTCCCTCCAGGGCTGGGTAGAGGAGGCAGGAGGGGGTGCTCCAAGGGGCAGCAGTTTTAGGTCCAAATGGTGGGGAGGGGGATGATGCTTTTATGGCCCTGGCATTTCTTCACACCCCTCTCCATTCTTGGTACGAGCCTGACCTGGAATGTTTGGGACCAGAAGTGTTTGGGAATTTCTCACTGATATTTCTTGATTCATTGGAATACTCTACTTGCAGATACCTAAGGAGATATCTTGGAGATGGGGCCTAAGTCTAAACACAAAATTCATTTATGTTTCATAGATACCTTATGTACATAGCCTGAAGGGAACTGGGAGTTAGCGCTGGATAGTGGATTGAGTGTTAGAGTATATGGTTCAATTGCCAGCTCGGCCATGGAAACCTGCTGGGTGAGCTTGGCGAAGTCACATAGTCTCAGCCTATGTGGGAAGACTATGGCAAACCTCGTCTGAACAAATCTTGCCAAGAAAACCCCAAGTTAGGGTCACCTTACGGTCAACATTAATCAGAAACAACTTGGAGGCCCACAATTTTCCACAACCTTTTGAATAATTTGACGGACAAAGTTTTTGTACACTGAACCATCAGCAAGCAAAGGCGTCACTCTCTCAGCCACCCATGAAAACAGTTTTTGGAGTTTGGAATTCAGAATTCCAGAGAAGGGAGATTCAACCTATAGTACAAATTTTAAATTCTGAGGCAGGAGGAAGTAGCCATTTCCCAGATGAATTTTACATTTGGTCAAAAAAATCAAATCCATCTCAGACAGTGAGTGGGATTATAAACATAGAAGTCTCTTGCTTTTGTGGTGGTGTTCATGCACTCAGTATTACAAATCAGTGTGAAATTTCCTCCCTTTTTAATGAAGGCCCAAAAAGAGGAAAGTGGAATTATCTCTGTCTAGCTTCTTTTGTGGCCCTTATTCCCATAGAACCAAAGCTCTTCATTGACCAACATCAGTAGGGAGACTTCTTAAACCCATTGTAATATTCCTTTGGATTTGCCAGCATATTAGAAAATTACCACACTGGTTATTTTATTTTTTTACTTTGATACAAGAAAAATTAGTCATTCCTTTCATATTTACATAGATTTGTCAGTACTCTGTCTGGAACTGAGCAATTTCAAATAAGGGATGAAAAGCATCTCTTCTGGCTTAAAAAAAGAAAAAAGAAAATGAGAGAGAGGAAATAGTGGAGAGTCTCTTTTACTCTATTGAAACTGGAATAGAATACAGTTAAATCTATCATCAGATCTGGAATTCTGCACAGGTGATCTTAGTAAAAATTCAGTTCATTCAATTGCATGCTGAATAAATGCAACACTAAATCATAATATATTATCACCTGATACCACTGTAATATGTTAACATAGGCTTATCATCGTGCTGCTGGATTCTGCCCCCACCCCACTTGAAGTATTCATGTGCTCCAGTGAATAACCAAATTTGAATTTATGGCTCTAGATAAGTTAAGTGCAATGTAGCACTTTGCCACATTGTCTACTCGTTCTTCAGTGTTTTGCATCTTTACCATTTTGGTGCTAGAATAACAAGACTCTGTCTATATGATGCGAGTTAAAACAGGCAGATTAACCAACAGTCTAAAACCCTACGCATTTAATTTACAAAATCAAGTGCTGACATATACCTAGCTAAATATGCATTCAGAGAATGCATCTGTATGAGGAGCATACTGGCGGATCACAAGAGGAGTGCTTTGATGTCTGTCAAGGGACTATAAATCAGTTATTTAAATCAAGACACAAAAAAGCCTTATTAAAGGTCCAAAGTACACTGCAGAAATAATCCAGTTTGAGATAGCTTTAACTGCCCTGGCTCAGTGCTAGGGACTTCTGAGATCTGTAGTTTTGTGAGATATTTAGCTTTCTCTGTCAGAGAGCTTTGGGGCCACAATAAACTACAGTTTCCCTAGCAATGAGCCAAGGTAGTTAAAGTGGTCTCAAACTGGATTATTTCTGCAGTGTGTTTTGGACCTGAAGTAACTGATTAAATGAATTTTTCCACTGATATTTCTTGATATATTTCCTTAGAAGAGTAGAAATCTGACAATGGCACAGTATTGTTTACATTTTTACAACCGGGCTTTTAATCTCTTCCACTATATTTATTTTCCCTGTTTCTTTTTAAATTAACGAGATAATCTTTAAAATACATCTATGGGGCTTTCTAGATTGTCAAAAAGAAGTGTGTTCATGGCTGCATGAAAGTCTAGCCTTTAGATGAGAAAAAGGGAAAGTGTGCCATGAAAACGCTTTTTTTGTGTTTTAGGGGAGAAGAAGCGCCTTTAAAAAGGTGCTGGTTTTCCCAGCTTCTTTTTTAAAAACTGCGGAACAGCACAGCTCCATCTAAAGGCTGTGGTGCAGCTGCTAAGCATTAAGGAAAAGGCAACTTCATGTCACACTTTCCTGCCAATCTAGAAAGCCCCTCTATATAGCTGCTTTCTTACAAGCACCACCAATGAGAGTTTATGAATGGTAAGTATTGCAATATAAGAAAGTGGAAGATAGCAGGAAAAGAGGAATATCACCTTACAGGTGGATTGATTCACACAAGGAAATCGCATCTCTAACTTCGCAAGACCTGAGTAGGACAGTTAATGACTGGCACTCATTCATAGCATTGCCAGAGGTCCAAGTGGGCTTGACATCAAATAACAACAACAACAAAAACCCATAGGAACCCACACACGTTTTTGTTTTCACTTCTTTCTGCTTCACCTTACTTTGGTCAGTGTAACCCTCAGAAAGTAGCTATCCAAAATTATGTATCAATGACAAATAGGTTGAGGTAAATTCTGGTGGTATCTGAACAGAGTAACAGTGTAAATCTAATATATATATATATATATATATATAGTGGTTTATTTTATTTTATTTATCCATTATGGTTTATTAACTCTGAAGAAGAGTGTGAAGTTATGAAAGTGACTTTAAAAATATAGACAATTTTGCTTCGAGTCATTATATTCTAAATCATTTGAACTAGATAATTTCCAAATGTTAAGTCTAACATTTATTTCACCGTTCTTTCTGTTTTCAGAAAATCAAGCTTGTATTCTCCATCAGCTGTATAACCTCTCTGGGGCTGATTTCCCCTAAATCTGACAGAAACAAAATTCACCCATAATCTGGTTGTTGGCAGACGGGGCCGCCTTCTCCCAATGCGTAGGTTGGGGTGGCAGTTAAAACTGTGGCAATTATGTCAAAATTGTTATTCAGTAGCAATTGTGAATATGAAACAGTTATGGTAGGGGGTTGAACTAGATGGTCCCAATGGTCAACTGTGATACCCTATAATTCTAGGTAGCCATTACAAACCATCATTAATTGATGAAAAACTCAGAATATTCAAGTGATTTCATAAGACTTAGCATTATCCAAATAGTATTTTTTTTAAAAAAAATTGTAGGTAAATAGATTTAATTATCAATGCTCCAATTGTTAAGGGCAGGCGAGAAAGGATTACCCAAAGGATTGAGGACTGCCCCCAAAATGCTCTTTAGAATATAAAGATTGTCCCCCTGGAGGACAGGAAATCTACCAATTCATACTTCTCTGTAGCCAACTGTAGCTAACCAGACATTTGTAGAAACTCAAAAAGCAGGGAATAATACAGGTAGTCACAGTTATCTTTTGCCTCTTAACATCATGTATCTAAAGGTATCAGCCTGGATCCTGTTGGCAGTCTCAACTAGAGCAGATCCATTAAATCACGTGTTTTTCATATGTATATATATATATACTTTAAATCCAAGGCAAATGACAATCACGATCACAGATTACAACACAGTCAGCCAAATAAAAAAAGCATTAACTCCCAAACCAACTATATGCATAAAACTTGCACAAAGTACCTTTAACAGCATTGTTGTGTGCCTTCAAGTTGTTTCCGACTTATGGTGACCCTAAACTGAACCAATCACAGGTTTTCTTCACAGGATTTGTTGAGAGGAGGTTTGCCATTGCCTTTCCCTGAGGCTGAGAGAGAGTGACTTGCCCAACTTCACCCACAGGGTTTCATGGTGACACACATGGCACACATGGTGGACTTCTCCAACCCCACTGTGTAAATCTGGCTCGGTTATTAAAGCAGTGAAAGGAGCCCAGACTGTTGTAAACATATATTTTTAAAAATATGCCCTTTATCTGTTCTAATACAATTTTTTTTTTTTTTTGTGAAAGAGAAATTCCCCATTAAATCAACTGTTGAAGGGGGAACTGACATTTACACAAAACCCATTGATTCCATGGGTCTACTTTACTTAGAACTAAAAATAAGTTTCTGTCCCTATGGTTTCTGAATATGGATGTTCCATTTCTCTGTCACGCCTAATAGTTGTTAACAGAGTTATTTTTCATATCTAGAGTTTCATATAGATAGTTTTGTGGTACCGAGTGCATCTGCACAATTTGTCTTTCCCTCAAATTATGCCTTTTAAAAATAAAGAAATCAGCACCTCTCTTTATACCTTTGCAGATAATAGTAGGCAGATTTGAGAAGAGAAGGCAGAGATGGAACGATCAATTTAAGCTTAAGGAGTTTCCCCTCATCCATGAATGTCAACAATCCTCAAAACAAAGTATGTCCTTGAGCCCAATGAATGGTCTTTGCTCTTCATGCCCAGTGTGAAGAAGCGGTGGCACAAGTGGGCCACGTGAAACACACTCTTTCCATTCTACCGAGTTATGAATCATAGTAATCTGTCCCCATGGAACCATCAAGTGAGACGCCATACAATGACACACCATACAATGTAGGATAGCAAATGGATTTTGTTATAAAACCACAAGGTAAAAACCAAAACCATGAAATGGAGCAGTGACTTTTCCCATTGAATAGCTTTCCTTTCCTGTCCGCTAATTATATACACACACATTAGTGTTAATTGAAAAGAATCTAGATATGATTGAGAAGGGGGAGAGATTACCTAGAAATATCTGATGCACACCATTTAACTCTTTCATAAATGGGCAGTTTGCTGATGGTGGTTTAGCTCACCTAAATGTTGGACATGTTTTAGCTTAAGAGTAGGCATTTGTAAGAATAAGCTGCATGAAGTTTGAAACTGATTCCCAAAGTGTGCGGTACCATGGGTAAAGGAAAAGGGAGGCAGCAGGGGGCTGTGAGGTGGGGTGATGACAGGGGAGCCAACATGGTGTAGTGGTTTGAGTGCTGGACTATGACTCTGGAGACCAGGTTTCAATTCCCAGCTTGGCCATGAAAGTCACTGGGTGGGCAAGTCATATGCTCTCAGGCTCAGGAGAAGACAATGGCAAACCTCCCCTGAACAAATCTTGCCAAGAAAATCCCAAAATTCTCTATCCTCATCTTGTGATAGAAGTTGTGCTACGGTTGTTGCACAAGAGGAAAGCGGTCAGTAGCCCAAAAGGGTTTGGGGATGACTGGTTTAAAACATGCCTCAAAGTGTGGGGGAATCCCATCTAATCTTTGGAGCAGAAAGATGCACTAGGGGATGGTATACAGCTTCCCACTACATCACAATTCTCTGCAAATTTGTTCACTCCACATTAAACCCCTATGTGCCTTACTCTTTAGTGAGCAAGATGAGGCTCACAGATCCAGACATGTGAGTGTTTTGTTCCATTCACAACAGCTATTAGTCAAAATAAACAGCATATGGAAACATGCGGGAGTTATGAAAACATTATGAGGAAAATTTCCAGCACTCAACAAAAATAGATAAAGCATTGGCAAGTAAAGTTGGCAGTTGACACATAGAATTCAAGTGAGACCCAGATTTTGATTGCATTAATGCATAAGAAGCCATACAGCACTAATCCATAGGCATATGCTTTCCTTGCACAAACTTAATTTTTCCTTAGAGTTTGTAAGAGCACCCACCTCTCTCTGCCAACAGTTATTTTGCTGAGTGTAATATCTCTTCTGGGACTATTCTACATGTCACATAATTTTTAAAATTGTCTCTTTGCTAAAATGTGTGCAGCAGATTTCAAAACCTCACAGGACACATCTTCAAATATAAATAAAAAGCATTTTAATTGTTTCTTGAGACAGAGACCTGTGGCAGCCATTTTACTCCTAAATAAATCTAGCCACAGTAAGAGTATAATTCAAATGGACTACTTAGATTTTGAAACTAGAAGGTAGGGATAGTCTTCCAATAGATTTTTTTTCCTTTTTAGAAGCAGGTGTTTCTGTTCCAGCAACCTTTTGCTTTCTAACTTTATCTAGGGTCCCTGTCACTATGTTTTCATTGCATTCTTCTTATTGCTTAGTATTTTAAAATTCTTGAGTTTTTCACATAGTATAAAGGCACTAGAAGAGAAGGGAGCTTAAGACCCAAATTCATCCACCCACACACAGCATTGTTGAAAGATATGTAAAAGGGGACACACACATACACAATGAAAGAAGCAGTGAGGTCAAAAGGACCCACAGAAGGAATTTTCTATTCCAAAACATGGTGGATGTAATAAACAGCTCAAGCAGTTTGAGAATGGTTTCTGTCTAGATTTTTCAATTGGCTAGAAAGGACTTTCCTTTCTTACATATATTTGCAACATTGGCCAAGTGTGGTCAAGATGGCAAAAGTAATTAATGAAGAAAAACAGATGAGCCAAGAGAGGCTGCAACAGTTTGCTTTTGCCAGAGCTTACTGGGAAGAGTAAGATCCTTTCCCTCCTCTCCCTCCCACCACTAAATTACCATAACAGAATGCAGACTACCTTTGCATTTCAAACTCAGAATAGACATTGTTTAAAAGGTCTAGCACTGCCTGAAATCCTTGATTGTGTATCCAATGATATACAAGGCTCTGTGTAGTAGAGTAAAGAATGTGGGGCTAATCATCCCCCCCCCATCACCACCTTGTTCTTTCTTGTTGATGCTCAGGGAATAAAAGGAGAAGCAGGACAATAAAGCTAAACAGAGGTATGATCAGGAATGGTTTCATCTCCTGGATCAAAGCCCATACTACTGAAGTTAAGGATTCCTGGGCAAACGATAGGATGCATCTTACAAAGACTGATAAGGATATTTTGGCAGGAGCCCTAGTAGCCTGATTATAAAGGCTTAGAACTAAAAACACTGGGGGAAAGAGGAGGAAGCACAAGGCTAAATACTGATCCATGTTTTAAGTGCAAAACATATGTGACAAAGAAGGAAACAATGTGCTTGAGATGGTACCTATAATTTTTCAGGTAAATAGAGCAAATGGGAAGGTGCAACAGCCATAGCCCCTATGAAATTTGCACAATGCTGAAAGTAAACAGAAAGAACTCAAAATCCAATTAAAAGAAGGAAACAGTTGTCTTCTAAGTAAGACTGAGATGTGGGGTCTTTCATAGCACTATTATTCCACTTTACCTGCAATGGCTCCATCCTATAGAATCTTGAGTGAAGTGCTCTGGCTGGGAATTCTAAATACCCACATTTTCATGGGAAATGTGCACATTATTCACGAAACATGGTAAATGTAGCCATGGCAGTTTAAGTGAAATAATAGTGTTATAATTCTGTAGAATGAATGGCCTGTTAGCACTGGAGAGAACCCGCCTCTTTTGATATCAGAGCTGAAATACAGGTTAAATGGCCCTTCTATGAACCTGATGTAGATGCCATTACTATAATCCATCCATCCCACATAGGCTGGTACTAGGAATTGCTTGGGCTCTGTTTTTCTGGACACTCTGGAGAATGTGAGAAGTGCCAATAATGGGCTGCCCTGCACACTAATCCCTCTTACTTGGAAAAGCATGCCCAAAATTCACACCACAGTGTTACCACCTTGGAAAACAGACATCGAAGTAATTCAAACTCATTTCAAAGAAGGCACCACCATTTGACCTTTTTCAGTACCTTGAATTTGCCCCAGGGTTTAAATTCACTATAAATATTGGTGCCTTTCCTTTGTTTCCTTGGCTTAGTCTAGTAATATGCAGGCATGCTGCTGGTTTCACTCGTCCAGCTCCTCTTTTGCTTGCCAACCCCCATTTGCCTCAGAAGCAACTGAGTTCCCTTTTCATCTCCATACCTGTAACAAGAGGAGCAGCTATCCATTCAGGTGTAGTATCTCTGTTAGTCTGGCCCACTGTGTTCCAACATAAGACCTTTGAATTTCTTAGTCATTGTGAGCACGTGTGGTTGTGTGTTTTCTGTTAGATTGTTGATTTTCCCTTTTTAAAATAAAACTCTTTGTTTGTTTAGGACCCTGCCTCTAGAATTCTTTGTGTCTCTCTACTTGGCATGCACAGGAATTTGGTTCCAAGGCTACATGACCCAGCCAGTAGATATCAGTACCACTGAGCTAATTTTAATTCCCCAAAATCTCAAGGGTTACAGGGCCCATAGTAAGGTAACACTCATGATTAGAATATAGCAGTGAGAAAATATACTTTTTGGTAAAGAAACCACACTCAATAGAAGGGATGCAAGGAATAGCATTATATCTAAATGCGACATATGGTAGAGGTAACATTCTGTGCAATATGTATAGTCTCCAACAGGCCCAAGGAAAAGTATGTATGTAGCTCAGCAGGGTGTTGCACATTCTACAGGCATTATTCATAATCTCTGATAGGCCTTGGGGAATGTGCATATCTTGACTGCATTTTGTATCTTCTCAAAGCAATTTGAATAATCTCTAATGAGTTTCAGAGAATGCATACATCTCACAAAGTTTTTGTACATTCTCTGAGTCATAGATACAGTTTCCAAAACTCACCAGAAAATGTGCATATGTCATCAGAATTGTGTCCACTGTTTGATCCATATGCACTTTCTCCAACTTGTGTACCTATTCTCTAAGAAACATGATATTGGCCTAAATCTAGTACTGTGCTGGTGTTGCAGCACCAGTAGGGCAGGATCTCCATCCAGTTTGAAAACTATCTGGAACCAATTTTGAAGTTTTTCAGAGGGCTACAGTGGGGATGATTGCACTGTCATTTCTGCTGAATCCCAGTATGCTGCTAGAAGAAATCCAGCATTAGATTGGAGACTGCTCCATCATTCCTATATGTGATTGCTGCAGTCTTTTGAAGGACTGGGTGTACGTCAGTTAAACAATTTTCAGTGTCTCTTGGAGATTATGAATATTGCCCAGAGAATATACAATGGTCTCTTAAGATATGTGCATTCCCCAAGGCAGGTTGGAGATTATGTAAATGGCCCACATAATATGCAAAACACATTTGAGATATGCATATGTCCCATGGTTTGTTAGAGATTATGCTTAATGCAGATAGAATGAACAGCCCACATCATACCTCCAGTCAAGATATGAACTCCAAGGCCAATTTGAGATTGCACATATTGACCAGGGAGTATACAATACTGTGTATACATTCCAAAGACTTGTTGGAGGGTATGTAAATTGAACAGGAAATGTGCACACTATTCATGAAATATGGTAAATGTGCACAACACTCACTAGTTCTGCACAATAACCACTCAACAGACATTACCCCTAATATGTGCACCTGCATAGAAATGTATGAATCAGAGAGCAGAAACCACATGGAAAGAATCTGGATAAGGATAAAAAGAGAGAGAGGCAAGGCTGATATTGTAGCCAGTAGACTGTGATAATACTTCTCTGAAGCAGGTGACAAAACTTTCCAGAGAAGAAGCATAGTAGCATTGTGCTGTTGTTGTTGTTGCTGCTGCTGCTGCTGCTGTTTGTAGTGGTGGAATTTCTCCCCTCCCCCAGTATCCTGACATCTGCTGAAAATCTCACTCTGTTACAAATGGAGCAGCCAATAAAAAAAATATTGCCTTACCTGAGTGACATCTTCATGCCTCAGAAAGTGAAAGAAGATCCGTGATCCTGGACCAACACGAAAAAAATGATGGGTGAAAGGGAAGTGATTGTCTTGGACATGATTGTCATCTTGGAATTCATGATAGTCTTGGATTTTAAAAGTGATCATAGCAGAAAAGGAAAGTTTATTACAAATAGCTCAGAGTATGGTGGTATAGGGAATAGAACAGGATATCATGGCTGGAAAATAGCTCACAAAAGAGATAAGAGAGTCTGAAATGTGAAATACAATATGGAAGAAACGGTTGCCAGTGAGAAGGAAAAGGCAGAAGCTCAGAACTCTGAGGAGCTGAGACCTTGTATAGAATATATATAGAAAATGGAACATACCCTGATATTGCAGAGTTAAGTACTAAGGTTTCTTTAAAAATTAGCAGAGATAGTGATTTCTATGAAATTACATGAAAATTGGACAATGAGGAAAGCTGATTTGAAATGTGGTGTTGGAAGATAGTTCTGCTGATACCATGGGCCACCAAAAATACAAGCAAATGGATCTGGAAAAAAATCAAGTCTGAACTCTCACTAAAATCCAAAAATTACTAAACTGAAGCTATTATACTTTGACAGTAGAAAATGTAGGCCACATTCTAGGAGGATCGATTCTATCAAAGAAGCAAGAAGTGCTGTTAATAACACAGTCTCTTGGAGGTCTCCTATTCATAGGATCACCATAACTCAAAGCTAACTTGCCAGCAGGGCTAGTACTGTAACAAGAACAAATGATGGCCTCACTTGCTATCTTCCTAAGGTTTCCCTGTTCCCTATGAGCTTAACTACAAACACTAGCTGGAAGGTGACTAGATTCCCTAATAATGGTATATTGTTGTGAACACTCTCCTTTGTAATATAAACTAATATGGTTTGTCTTGATCTTGAATGAAGAATTAAGGCTCGATGAATTTACAACAGACCTAGCCCTGGTTGAAATGAAAACTCCAAGAACTTGTTTGTTGATGTTTCAATTACCTGCACTTTTGGACTCTTCTTGTAGGCATGATTATGGCAATGATGTGCACCTGCAGCCTCAAAAGTTATAGTGTATCGCTGGGGATGTTTAACTAAGATGAGCACAGTATTTATATTACAGTAGTTTGAACCTAGATTAGAGCTTTATTCTACCACCATAGAATAGTCTGAATCTACTTGTTAAAATGGCTAAATCCCAAAATGAACTGAAACCTGCTTAATTATTATTGGTTAAAACAAAATCAAACACTCAACATTAATTTTCCAATCGTGATGTTAGTGTTAAACATGCAAGCCAGGCAACTGAATGCACATTCTTGGCTCGCTACATGGTAGAAGAGGTTGTTTTTGTAGTGTGTCTTCAAGTCATTTCTGAACCTATGGCGATCCTTTCAAGGGGGTTTCTTGGCAAGCTTTGTTTGGAGTGGGTTTGTCTTTACCTTCCTCTAAGGTTGAGATAACATGACTTCCCCAAGATCATCTGCTAGGTTTCCATTGCTGAGCAGGGATTCAAACAATAGCCTCCTAAGTCATAGCCCAATGCTCAGACCTCTATGCCATGCTGGTTTCTGTTTTGATGATATATTAGGTCCATTCCCCAGTTGTTCAGCAGATCAGAATCAGTTTATACATTTTAAGAAAGTAAAAAGATAATGAAGCAGAAGCAGATTAAAAAATTGCATCCATGGCTGAATTAATTAACAGCTTGGTTTGGTTGTTTTTAAAGTTGTGTAAAAGTGACAAACCAAGACAGGGAATTTCACCTCTACAAAACAAACATTTTTCACGGAGTATTGTAATTTATCATATAATACAGAAGAAGATGTTATAACCAGTGTACTGAAGAGCCTTATGTATTATCTTTGTTATATAATCATCCTCAAATTTTATTGTTAAATATTAAGTTATAAAAAATCCAGTTGATATGAATAGGAATATAGTAAGCAACAAAAATGCTATATGAATGTAATTGATCTTCATGATTCATTCTTCATTACAACAAATTATATATATCCAAAAGTCCTAGGCAAGGGAAGTATTTTCTGATTCTAGATTATTATGAGTGTTCATGCTACCTCTTTAGAATTAGTCATAATGGTATTTACTTCAATTTATGAGTAAATCTAGATTAGGGAAAGTTATGTGTTTGGACAATAACTCCCAAAATGCCACAGCCAGCATAAGGGATTCTCAGATTTATAGTCCAAGGATATTGTAAAAATTTTCCTCCCACCTGGATGACATGGACTGTTTTCCCCTAGAGAAAGAACAAAATAAAAGCTTTTTCTCCTCTGTAGCAGATTTTAAAATGAATTTATGTAAGCTCTCTATGTATTTTTGTGACATTTTTAGAATGTATTCTATAGTGAGTGCAATGCCTCAGCCCTCCTCTCCAGTACACATCAATTCATGCCCACATACCGAATGGCAACAGTGAGCCCTAAGTGCAGATCATGACTTGCTGCTGTGATAAAAGCTGTTTCTGTTTGCTTTTACATTCATGCATCGAAGCAAATGCCACTAGGGACATAGCAAAGATAAGTATCACTTCCTTTGTGTCAGTCAATGGCAATGTAGGATAAAAGTTATACTTATTTCTGAAACTCATATTACACTCTCTCTGATGAGACTGGTTAATTTATCTTCAGATCTTAAGTGACATTAAAGCAATAATATTCTAACTACACAGATACACCATCCCTCTTTTCAAAAAATGTACAGCACAAATTGCATTAAATGGACTTTAAGGGAGGGGGTCCCATAATGTAGGTATTTAGGGTTAGAATGACTTATGTATTATCTATCAAACACTAGTGAAATGGGCAGTGCATGTAGTGGATGCTGAATTGGGGGGGGGGATGTTTCTAAGAATGAGTCCTGCTTGACTATCGTTTTAATGAGAAATAGCTTAAGTTAGTTGGTCAGAGTCAGTTATTTAAAATGTGTATATCATATCTTGTGCTAGTGGAGTGGTATTTGAAGCAGCCCACAGCTAACTATAAAACCAATGAAACCAAGGCCCTGTCTGCATGGGCCAAATACAATGGCCTCCCCTGTTTCTTTGGACCAGATGACTCATGGCTGAAAACTCATTTCTGGTGTGAGCATACTGGATGACAGCCATTCCATTCAGCACCAGATGCAGGTTTTACCCTCTTACACTAGATTTTGAAAAGTCTCTGTTTACTCCGGATCTTCTAGAAAGATTCAGACCCCTGTGTCCTGATGTCAAATGGCTGTCTGAAACGTGTCCTGCTGAGCCACCTGGTGCATCCACCACTACTGCCAGTTGCTCACTCTGAACTCAGAACAAGGCACCTAGCTATGTGACTATTGCTGGGTGCCCAGTTCTGACCTCAGAGCAAAGCGACCCATGGTGGCAGAAGACATGCTGTGCAGCTCAGCAGGATGCATGTGCAGTCAGCTTTGGCACTTTGAAAGGCAGGTACAGCTCTGGAGGCAGGATACCCTGGGCTGCCTTGCATCAGTGCAGACAGAGCCTAAGGTCATTATCTAATTTTAAAATGTATAATTGTGTTGACTGTTTAAAATATTGCATCTCCCTATATGAGCCTGCCTGAGCCTAAAGATCTTCAATGTAGGGTTTCCTCACCATCCCAGCCTCCTCACAGGCCCATATGATGAGGACAGGGAAGACAGCCTTTTCAGTGACTCCTCTTGAGCTAGAGAATTCCCTCCCATTGGAGGTTAGACTGGCCCCATCTCTGCTCTCCTTTTGTTGACAGGAAAAGATCTTATTTAGTCAGGCATTTGGAGATTAATGCGTTGTACATAAAGGGTTTTTTTTAATGGGATGTACCTTTTAATCTTTATTGTTATGTTTTATTTTATTTTGGTCGTTATTTTGACTTTATTAAAAATAAAACTTCAGTGGTACAGTTTCCATTTTGATCATAACTGACAAAAAAACTTTGTCATCTTCTTACATGAATTCCAATCTGTTCATCCTTCTATATAGATCATCTCATCGTTGTTAAGATAACCTCAGTTACACGAATTACAATATTATTTGTCTGTAATTTGACATATACACAATTATACATAATGACAATATTATCATCGTAGCTTCCCTTCGTTCATTGATTGATTGCCTATACAAGTCTCTTTGAAACTCCTTATCTCTTTTATAATTTTTATATCTTACCACCTTTTATCTTTATTGTTATATTTTAAAAATGTTTTTATACTGTTTTAAATGATTGCAGTTTTAACATGATCATTAATTTAATTCCTTGAAAACTTTTCTGTCATCAGGATGTTAGTTTTATCTTGCTTTAATCTTGTTGTAAAATGAGTTGGTTCCCATGAAAGGAGAAAAGATATGAATTCAGTAAATAAATATATAAATTAATTAAAGTAAGTATTCATTATTGCCCCTTGGTTCAATACCCATGGTCATTATTTCAGAAAAGGGTTGCTAGATATCATCTAAGCAAAGGCTGGAAGTTCAGCTGTTTTCCAGTCTGAATCTGTAACCTCTATTGCCACGACTGGAAGAGGCTATGGAATAGGTGGGTTATCAAATGTGGAATGGAAGAAAAACAATGCTACAGAGGATGACAGAGCAGCACGAAACCTTCACACACAGTGGGGAATCAAGCACCAGACTGCTTTCAACAAAGAGGCTTGTTATGCCTGTCTTGCACCCACAGTTTGGAAGAGAGGGTGGACTATACGGTAATTCCCAGGATCCCTAGCTAGCATAGTCAGTAGCCATACTGCCTGGGAGATCTGGAGGTTTTAGTCAAAAAGGGGCACATTTCCAACCTCTGCTCTAAATCTCAGGCTACAATATCATACAGTTACCTGAAAGAAAGGGATTAAAGGGATTAAAGACCTGAGCCAGTGTCTTCAATAGTCTTGACTCTTCCACCCAGATAGGAGCCAAAAGTTCCTCTTATTTTTCTTTTTCTTAAAAAAAAAACCCTTCGTATTATTCTTAGGGAAATGTACTTTGTGCAATTAAAGTTTCCCAAGGACATCACTTTATCTTGTGTTTTAAATTTTGTTGGTGTTGTGTGCCTTCAAGTCATTTTCAAAAGGCAACCTTATCATGCAGGGGTTTGGGGGGTGGGTGGGCAAGATGTCTTTGGAGGGAGGGTTGCTTTTACCTACTCTGAGAGTAAGAGAGTGTGGTCACCCAGTGGTTTTCCATGGCCAAGTGGGGAATTTGAACAATGGTTTCCATGGTCCAGCACTCAAACCATTACACTACACTGGCTCTCATACCATTTACTTTGTACTCCGCTGTAAAGAACTCTACTTCCATTTGAGAAATATCATGCACAGCTGCACAAAATCCTGCAGTCTTGTAGCCCCAACAAACACTTGGGCCTGAGACGTTATTCACTGAAACCCTGTGGTGAAGTTTTAATATCTCACAAAATCCAAAAGTTGTTGCTATTATTCTATAAAATTATGCTATTAAAGTACACTCTTTCCTGGGTACAGTGATGGTATTTTGCTTTTATTTTTAAATAAAGCTGCCTACAGATAAGACTACCAAAGTCAGCTCTGTCTATACCACTTAGCGGTAGTGCGAAAGAATCTGCATAACATTTTTGATTGTATAATAGTTTTGTACTACACACACACACACACACACACGGAGATGTGTTCAACATGGCTGAAATATCTAGCTTGCTAATGCTTCCACAGACCTGTTTGCCAATCCAGAGGCAATTTGTGTAATTATACACATAATGTATTTTAACCAAGTACACAAAGACGGTTTTAATAATGCCACTTACAATGTAGATTTAACTTATACCACTATTTAGTCTCTCTTCCTTAATAGGATACTAAAAAGGAATTTTATGACAACATTATCAGTAGCATTTTGTGATAATTAGAATAACAATAATAATACTGAGATATTTTTCAGTAATAATGGTGTTATTAATGAGATTTTTATGAAAGACAGACTTCTTTGGTATAATTATGAAAATTGATCTTTTGCATTTTAGTTATTCACTGAAATCAGATAAGTGGCTTAACTACATGTATTATTTCTAATAAATATTCAGAAGAATGCATTTAAACAAGGCTTCTCATTCTATTTCAGTTCATATTCCTTGCATTTAAATAAAAGTGTAATTGCTCTGCTTTTTTAAAAAAAAAACCGCTAGTTTGGATTAGCTGTCTAACCTGTACAGTGTAGCTGTTTGCTGTTTGCATTTTTAATAGCTTTATTACCATTTGGTGAAGCCTTAATTTCTGACTTCCTTGAAGAGTCCTGCCTTCAAGTCAGCTCTACAATTTAACCAGCAATAATCTGTCAAGATAAGATAAAGACCTGTGCCCAATGAAATGCAGTATTTTTGTGTAGCATCCTGTCATTGTTAAGGAAAGATCAGAGCATATCAAAATGGAACACCTTAAAGTTCAATAAATTTTGTAGCACAGTTTTACAGTTCCCATGTGTAAATTGTTGGTGCCAGAGGAACACAGCCATTTGTTCACTTTGGGAAAATAAATATAAAAATCCACTTTCTGAATGACATCTTTATAAAAGGCATACTTAACTAAAATTACCATTTAATATTACCAGAAGTCACACTTCAGACTGTACTTGGAGGCTTGTGCTCAGGTAAAACAGGCCCCAGAGATCTCTCAAACACTGTTTTGACTTAATAAGAAAATTAGTTGGGCATGCCACTGCAGATAGATGGAATAGAGATGGAGAGGGACTTCTGGACATGTACCAGCTTCCCTACTGTTTCAGTCTAGAAGTAAACTGCAGAATGGGATCTGCAGAGCAACATCTTTACACTGAAAACAGACTTGAGTTGCAAATCCTATTAGTATGTTGGGGAAACAGTGCTAGATTGCAGACAAATCTAGAAGATACTAACACTCGTTTATGTTCCTATATCTATGTGGATCCATTACTGGAGCCAATGAGAATCAGTATTTAAGAAACAGAATGAACAATCTTCTGAAAAAAAGATTATCTGTGATGGGTTTATCCTTTATGTATTAGCAAGGAGATGGGACACAATGTGGTGGGGAAAGGAAAAGGAGTGCACTTGTACACAAAACTCTAGGACTTGTAGCCTGAGAGACTGTAAGAACTGTGCCACTCATTATGACATGGTCTGTCAATATCTACAAGAATTCCTGCGATTCAAAAGGAAGAGCCAATAACTGATCAGCGGCAGAAAGGAAGAACAAAAAACAGAACAGTTTTAGGTACACCAAACTCTCAGGAACAGTGGGGTCCAGACCTGGTACATAAGTTAAGTTAGGGCTCTGGATTCCAAGGCAGACAGAAAAAAAATCTAAAGAACAATGAGCAGCATCAAAAGATTTTTGCAACTCCTATGAGATTATAAATGTATCTATATTACACAGTTGTAGCATCCTGATACCACTTCAACTATCATGGTTCCATCTTTGGGAAACCTGGGATTTGTAGTTGGTGAAGGAGCCAGAATTCTCTACTGGAGAATTCTGTAGATCAGGGCAGTTGAACAGAACAGTCCTTCTCAAGCGATCTGAGCTGGTAGGCCAGCAATATATTTTTTAGCAATGGAACAGGAATCAGATCTAAGTATGTTAGCCAAATGTATAAAGATTTGAGATCCTCCAGTTCAACACAGGGTCATGGGACTGAACAGGCAAGAAGAGACTATTGGAAATTGTAGAAGTAGTACATACAGTCCTGCCCTCCTTTTTCCTGTATATATATTTTTGGACATTTGGGGGAATGAAAACTGAGTTATTTTTTTCCTGTAAGCTTTTCTGCTATTGGTATTTCTTATTTAGTCCACTTCTTCTTACAGGTGGAATAGATATTAGGGATATGAATAGGATAAGGGTAAAGGAATGATATTGCGGAGGAAGGGTGCTGAATAACTGTGCAACTCCCATTGTTTGGAAAGGTGGACAATTATTTCTTCTCTTTAGGAGACAGTATCGCTAGAGGTCCATCTAAAACTGTAGAAATAATGCAGTTTGACACTACTTTAATTGTTGTAGCAGCAGCCTGTGGAATCCTGGGATTTGTACCTTTACAAGGTCTTTTGCTTCTCTGGCAAAGAGTGTTGGTACCTCACAAACCTACAGATCCCTAGGATGGAGCCATGGCAGTTGAAACTGCATTATTTCTATAGTGAAGATGAATCCTAGGTCACACAAGAAGTACTGTACACTGTACTAGGGAACAGGTTGAGGCTACATAGCTAGGGTAGCCATATTGCAGTCTCTCAAATCTGATGTCTCATTTGCATAACATAATTATACACATTATTTCTTTGCATTCTGAATTATGCAAATATAGCACACTAATCATTACACTTCCCCACTACCATTATATTTCAGGCTTGGTACCGTGTTTTAAATGGTAACTGGTAAAGGGTAATGTTTCAAAGGCTGGACCTGGATCAAGTACAAATTCCTGCTGGGTCATGGAAATTTCCATGTAACCTTGGATCATCACTAGCTCTTGGCAAATCTACTTTACAGGGTTGTTGTGAGGATTAATAACAAAACAGAAACACAGCTATGTACATTCCTGTGGTGATGATGGGTGATAATAGTAATGATGATGACATTTTGTCATATGTAGGTACACATGTAGCCCTGGTGGTGCAGTGGTTAAATGCCTGTACTGCAGCCACTCACTCAAAACCATAAGGTTGTGAGTTTAAGACCAGCAAAAGGGCTCAAGCTCAACTCAGGCTTGCATCCTTCCGAGGTCACTAAAATGAGTACCCAGATTGTTGGGGGCAAGTAGCTTACAGTTGTAAACCACTTAGACACTCCTTAGGCGGTATGAAGTGGTATATAAATGAAGCTGTTTGTTTATAATGCTGTTCTCATCAGTTCACTATAGAAGCAGAGATCTTCACAGCTCCTTCTTACAGCATGACTGGCTAATGGCATTGGGGTGAATTTGTCATCCTTTAGCACCCCGCTTGCCAGCACCACAGAACCCATTTGCTCAGTATGGCTTGACCCATTAAAACCACTGAGCTATGACATCATAGCTATGACATCATAGCTACGACATCATAGCTACCTGTCCCATGTAGAATGTTGGCTGTTATTTTCAGATAAATGTGTTTAGGATATCAAATATAGATTTTTGACACAACCAAACGTCTCAGTTAAACATGTGGAAAGAAAAATGATTGGATTTTTTTCGCAGCCTTCTGATTTGAACGACCACAAGACAAGATTCAGAACCTGTGACAGATTACAGTGTAAAAATGTTTGTGTTTGTGCATGCTTATATAGCAATATTGCTTAGCGCAGCCTGGTGGGAAAAAAAATAATACGCTTTAACAAGATTCTCCATGTCATCAACAATGGTATGTTGGTCTTAAGCCAAAGTCTGACAATAACCCAAGACTGAAAAAAGTTTCTTTGAATTTGTCTTCCTGGTATAATTATGCCAGGTTCAGAGAGGAACCAGATCTGGAGTGTTGTAAAACTCAGCACAATGAACTTGACAGACAGCCAGATTTCTGTTTTCAGTCAGTTTAGGGTTACTATAATCTCATTATTATGCTTGAAAGACGACAAGTAATAGAATCTCAGGTAGCTGTTCTGTCTTTACTCAGCCGCATCTTCTCTTTTATGCCGATTTCCCTTGATTACCTGAACTAGTGAAGCTCAGTTTTCAACCACTTATCTCCCAGAAATAATCATCTGATCAGCCGTGTAAGGTTCTCACTGCACTCAGTGGTTTTAATGGGTCAAGCGTTAAATTAACCCTTTCACCATATCCCTGGAGAATACAAAACTTATTAAGAAGCAATTTACTTCTCAGTCATTGTGAACTCCACAAAAGAGAATGAGCTGCTGAGCCAACTCTGTTTTTTATCTTCTTCTTGAAGATGCCAGTGCTGTTTTTAAAGATTTTACCACAGCAAAAGCAACTCTGAAAGATTACAGAATTTACAGTGCATAGTCTGTTGAGGCTAAGAGTTTATCTTTTAAAAATCTATACTCTGGAACTCTTTGTAAACAGTACTGCTGGTATATTTTCACAATTAATTATTGGAAATTAATTATTATCTTTCTTTGTAGAATTATGCATCTTTGTTTAGGCAGAGCCTGCAAATGTTTCTTTTAGATGACAGCTCTCAGAACTTGGAAAGTTATGTTTTGGGACTGCAATTCCTTCTGAATAGAGGAATTTGGGGTTTGTGCTCCACAAAATAATTCAGGCTGAGCATCTCTGATTTGAAATTGCCATAATGAGGCTGGAAAAAGACTGAGGATCTGTGAAATGGCAGGAGGCGTGGATTCTAACCATTCCACAGATCCTCACATCTCTCTCCAGCTTTGCAAATACAATACAAGTATGTAGTACAATACTTGTGTTGTAGCGCAAGAAGTTTTGAATTGTGGCATACTTTGGATTTCGCAGTTCCAGATAAATGATACTTAATCAGTATACAAGAATTTATTGAAATTAGCTTTGTCAAGACTACAATACATTTTCCATCCTGGCTGGGGCTGCTATATTTCAAGGTGACCCCTTCAAGAAATGAATGCAAAATCAAATATTTCTTCATAATCAACAATTTCCTGAACCCCTCTGCAAATTCTCTGACCATGTTGCAAATCACAAATGTCTATGATGGAGAGAGAGAAAGCGGTGCTGAATGTATTGGGACTTATTTCTAAGTAACTGTGCATAGCATGGTAGTTTTACATTACAATCCTATATATATGTGTTTAGTGATATATATTCTCAGATAGGTGTAGAGGATTGTAGCCCCAGTGTCTACAAACTTTTGATATTGGAAATGTGTGAGTTGAATAGCAACTATCATTTGAAAGTTCATAAACTTTCAACCTACATGGAACATTTTTCTTAAATAAATAATAGAAGAGCTTTACTTTTATGGACTACAGGTCTTAGAATTCCACAGCCAGCATGGTTTCTTGCTGCAGTCTTGAACTTTGGATATATTGTGAAATGCTGGAGTCTGATATCGGAAAGTGGATTTGCAACTGTTAGATTCACAGTACACCCAATGATAGAAACATAGGAAATTGTCTTATTCTGAGTCTGAACATTGGATCCTTTCATGCTGCACAATAATAGCACTTTGATTCCACTTTAACTGACATAGCTCTGTCCTATGGAATCCTGGAATCTGTAGTTTAGAATTGCCAAAGAGCTCTAGTATCTTGCTTAATTATAAATCTGTGAATTTGAAAGGGTATAGCCAAGGCAGTTAAAGTGGAATAATAGCATTATAATTGTGTAGCGTGAAAGAGATCTCAGTTTCTACAACCTTATTTTCTACACTGTTTGAAGACTGTTGTCTTGGGTGTTTAGACTCCTTCCTGTTCCTATCTGGAACTTCTGCTCCATCTCATATTAGGAGATGACAAAGGTTTATAGCATTATCATTACATTAGACATGATCAAATAGTCTTTTAGCAGGCCCTCTGTATTAAAAAAAAAAGACATCTTTATTTTACAGAAATCCAAACATTCTTATGACTTCTTCACACATAACTGTAGAGAAGGTATGCTATAGATTGTGATCAAGCACACAGTTCTTCTACTCAAATATGCACAGTTCTGTAAGCTTGACTCTTGCAAAACCCCATGTAGATTTTATTCCTATTATTATCAAATGTACAGCACTGTGTAAATTTACAGCGCTATATAAATAAAGGTTAATAATAATAATAATAATAATAAATGTGGTAAAACACCAGTGAGGGTTATCTCACTGGTAAACACCAAATGTAGCAAGATCAAGTAGATTGGTCTGTCTATTTTCCATTTTGAAAACTTTGCAAAAACTACTTCTGAGTTTGTTCCAATCTCTCACCCAGCACTTCTAACCAATCATGCTACTTATAGTAGTTATAAGTGGCAATTGCATTTATTAATCCTCTGCCCCATCAAAATAAATGTAGCTTCTTCCACTAGCCATTTCCAAACTCATCTTGAAGATGTCTTTCACAATAATCACAACTAAGGCAGCCACTACTGTCTTAAACTCTATTCACAATAGGAAAATTCAGTGACATTATAAACTCACTCAGAGGTCACTCAAAGAATACAAATGTGACAAAACAGTTGAAAATTAAGTGGGTCAAATTCCTTTGTTAGACTCAACAAGAATAGTTCTATTGAATCAACAGACTTATATGAGTGTCGACTTAATAAGTCTTATTCATTCACTGGATGTACTCTAGTTTGGATTAATAATTGCACTTAGCCACGTGTTTCTTCATATTCCCGACCCCTTTTTAATAAACAGAATACTTTCTACATTAACAACTTGAGCTGAGACCCTACATTGCCAACTTAATTACAAATGCATAAATAAATATCATCTCCCAATACTTTTGCGTAGTATTTTTTAAGATCTCCACAGCAGTTCAAAACTGTTGCCATAAAGCAAAGCCTTGCCTAGATGTTCAGAACACTCTACCTATAATAAAATAGAAGAAAAAGTAAGGAATCTGAAAGACACCTGTAAGCAGATACAGAGGTTTCCATTAACCCATGTCTCCATTATAAACCTTTCCACTTGATGGATAGTGTAATTTTTGTCTTTCAAACATTTGGGGAACCACTATGGAGCATCAGACTCTGGTATAGTCTCATATATACATAAGTATGTTATGCGAACTGCTGCAGATTTTCACACATTTACATTGACAGATGTCTTCATCTTCCTGCACAAATTCGCATCTTTTCAAACTATTCACCCACTCTCTGTTGACAATGTGTAGCCATCCAAATGCACAAACATGGATGGCCACACGTGTGATAATGTGCATTTCTGTGAATTTCCATGGACACTTGAGTAAAAAATGTGAAACCTTTTTCTGTGGAGTTTAAGGAGTCCCACCCATGCAAAAAACTCATCCCGTGTAAAAAGGCCAAACCCCTGTGACTTGCACATGGCCAGATCACATTCTATTCTAGTAGAATGAGGAGTATTTTAATCTTTGTTTCAGTCTTCTCAGAAAAGGTAAAAGGTGCTCAACCTGAAGACAATGGAGCAGGGGACAGAATACAGTGGTCCCCCGGGTTACGAAGGTAATCCGTTCCGGATTACCTTTCGTAACCCGGAAGTATTCGTTTCCCGGGGGAACCGCTATTTCAGACAGACCACGCGGCCATTTAAAGGGGCCGCACGGCCTTTTTTCATTCGTATCCCGGGGGATATTTCGTATCCCGGGGGATACGAAGCCGGTCCACCGCCTTTCGGATCCCGGGGTTTTCACAACCCGGGGGATTCGTAAGGCGGGGGACCACTGTACAAGAATTTCAGCATAGAATAAGTAAAGACATAGTACAGAAATGCCTGGTTAATCTAAATGGATACAAGTCTCCAGGACCAGATGAACTACATCCAAGGGTATTAAAAGAACTGGCAAATGTAATATCGAAACCATTGGCAATAACCTTTGAGAAATCCTGGAGAACAGAAGTCCCAGCAGACTGGAGGAGGGCAAACATTGTCCCCATCTTCAAAAAGGGGGGAAAAGAGAATCCTAACAATTATCGTCCAGTTAGTCTGACATCAATTCCAGGAAATATTCTGGAACAGATCATTAAACAGAGAGTCTGTGAATATCTAGAAGATAATTCCATAATCACAAAAAGCCAACATGGGTGTCAGAGAAACAAGTCATGCCAGACAAATCTGATCTCTTTTTTTGATAAAATTACCAGCTTGGTAGATGAAGGGAATGCTGTGGATATAGTATATCTTGATTTCAGTAAGGCCTTTGACAAGGTTCCCCATGACATTCTTGCAAACAAGCTTGCAAAATGTGGACTAGACAAGGTAACCGTTACATGGATTTGTAACTGGTTGACTGGCCGCACCCAATGGTTCCTTCTCCTCCTAGAGAGAAGTGACCAGTGGGGTCCCACAGGGCTCTGTCCTGGGCCCAGTGCTATTCAACATCTTTATTAATGACTTGGATGACAGAATTGGGGGCATACTTATCAAATTTGCAGATGACACCAAATTAGGCGTAGCTAATACCCCAGAGGACAGGATCAAAATTCAAAATGACCTGAATAGACTAGAAAGCTGGGCCAAAGCTAACAAAATGAAATTCAATGCAGAGAAATGTAAGGTACTGCACTTAGGACGGAAAAATGAAATGCACAGATATAGGATGAGGGACATCTGACTGAATGAGATGACATGTAAAGGGATCTAGGAGTCCAAATAGACCACAAGTTAAACATGAGTCAACAGTGCGATGCAGCAGCTAAAAAGGCCAATGCTATTTTAGGCTGCATCAATAGAAGTATAGTGTCTAGATCAAGGGAATTAATAATGCCACTCTATTCTGCTTTGGTCAGGCCCCACCTGGAATACTGTGCCCAGTTCTCGGCACCACAATTCAAAAAGGATGTGGAGAAACTGGAGCGGGTCCAAAGGAGGGTGACTAAAATGGTGAAGGGTCTGGAAACCATGCCCTGTGAGGAACGACTTAGGGAGTTGGGGATGTTTAGCCTGGAGAAGAGAAGGTTAAGAGGTGATATGATAGCCCTGTTTAAATATTTGAAGGGATGTCATATTGAGGAGGGAACAAGCTTGTTTTCTGCTGCTCCAAAGAACAGGACCCGGAACAATGGATGCAAGCTCCAGGAAAAAAGATTCCACCTCAACATTAGGAGGAACATCCTGACAGTAAGGGCTGTTCAACAGTGGAACACACTCCCTCAGAGGGTGGTTGAGTCTCCTTCCTTGGAGGTTTTTAAGCAGAGGCTGGATGGCCATCTGTCGGGTATGCTTTGATTGGGAGTTCCTGCACGGCAGGGGGTTGGACTGGATGGCCCTTGTGGTCTCTTCCAACTCTGTGATTCTATGATTCTATGATTCTAGGTAGACAAGCCCTTGGATTCATTTTACTGTGTTCATTTGAAAAGTCTTCCCTGTATAGCCTCAGAAATAACTAGGGGTGCATCAACTCTGTAGCAATAATGCAGTTTTGACATCACTGTAGGCTCCATCCTACAAAATCTTGGCATTTGTAGCTTTCTGAGGCACCAGCATGCTTTGGCAGAGAAGGCTAAAGACTTTGTAAAATGACAAATCCCATGTATCCATAGGATAGAGCACTCAAAGTGGTTTCAAACTGCACTATTTCAACAGTTTAGACTCACCTTAAGAAACAAGCGTTTAAAACTAATACATTTTCTGTTTCAAGCTTCACAATCTGAATTGTTTTCCAATGCATGGAATTTTTATGTTGTCTATCAATTACATTGATTTCTTTTTTTAATTTATAAGAAAGTAACCTGGCACTTTTCCCAGGTGCCTATTACATTTGAGGAACAAAAATAAATCAGATGTGCTATCTGATATAAACTACAGACTGTGGTTAGGTTCCCACACCACCTCTACTTAAGACTGCACTAGAGTATTAAACATACTGTAGTTGTGTGAAATTATGAATAATAAAGCTGGAATTGTTACAAAATACTTCTACGGGGTGAGTGAGGGAAGGATGGAATCTAGCTCTGAAAATGTGAGACAAATTCCAATCTTTCTATATTAACCTTGTATAATAATTACCGCATATTATAGTAGTTGACACTGAGGACATAAGAGTTGGTCTTTCTTCAGCTGTAGTAACAACCTTAGACCATAATTAAGCTCTAATTGGGGACAAAACTAATGATGGACAAAACTAAAAATAGCAAAGCAAGCATTTATGCTCATTGTTGCTTGTGCACACTACAAACTACACACAGTCTCTGACAAACAATTAACACATTAATAAAATACAGTGAAGTAAAATATAAAAACAAAAATCATATAGCAGCATAGATATAATCCAGTTTTATATAATCCAGTTTTATACTACATAATATTCTAAATCAGTGGGAAGATATCAGATCTAGAATACCTTGATCTAAATGGCAGCTCCTTCAAGAAGCTGACACTATCAAGTGGTAATGGTAATATACAAACCATCAGGCCGAGTGTGAGAGGAATAAAGTGGGTTTTTCTTTGGATTTTAAATTATTGTCCACCTCTATCACAGGAATAGAAAGCTTGTGGCCCTCCAAATACTGCTGGAATGTAGCTCCCTCCCTTCAGTCATAGGTAGCTGTAAGAAACGATAGGTGTTGTAGTCTGATCACAGCTGAATGGCGATAAGTTGTCCATTGTACATGCTGCTAGACTTTCAGTAGAGCTTTCATTAAGCTATATAATATCAATGACCATAACTCTAAAGATTTCTGAGGTGACCCAGTTTCACAGATCATTTATATGTCACTGTTTAATCTTTGCATCCTACAAAGTCTGCCAGCTGATGGCTCAGGTCAGAAAAGAGATGCCCAGCATTGATCACATGACTGGGCACCTCGTTGTGATCTCAGGGGGAGCAATTTATGCCAGAAATGGCAGTGCCAGGTGACACAGTGGGGGCATATGTGCAGACAGCTACCCAACATTGCTACAGAGTGCTCTGGGTTTTCCTGCAAAACCCAGAGCAAAAGGTAAGTTTTTAAAAACCAGTTTAAGGGAGGGATAGGGGATAACCTGTAGTCAAGACAAGAGGCTGTTGTTAGAACAGAATACAGAGAAACAGAATGGTTCCCAATCAGCAATGGGACTATCACCTTGTCTATTGAATTTGTATGCAGGAAATGTCACGCACAGCAGGATTAGACTCAGAAACAGGAAAAGTGAAGATCAGGGTAAAGAACATTAGCAACCTAAGTTATGCAGACAACACAATACTACTAGCAGAAATCAACAACGACCTAGAGCAATTGCTTAAGAAGGTCAAGGAGGAAAGTGCCAGGGTCAGATTAATGCTGAACATTAAAAAAAAAACTTTGACCACATCATGAGAAGGCCTGATTCATTAGGAAAAACAATGATGCTGGGAAAGGCAGGTGGTAGTAAAAAGAGAGGAAGACCACATGCCAGATGGGTAGACTCAATCAAGGAGGTTATAGGCCTGAGCCTGGAGGACTTGAGCAGAGCAGTGGAGGACAGAGGGTCTTGAAGATGTTTCATCCATAGTGTATTCATGAGTTGAGGTTGACCCAAGAGCAGTTAACAGCATTAGAGGGCGGATCCAGTGTGGAACTGGACATAATTTGTGAAGACAGTATTCAATCAAATTGGGGATCTGGCCCTGTGTCATAAAGAAAGGTCATCATGAGGATGGGTGGGGCCATTTTATTTGGCCCATGTAGACAAATCCTTCATCTTCTGACTGCAGTCAACATTTTGAAGACTGAGCCAAGGTATAAAAAATCTTCAACAATTGTAGTGTTGTCATAATCCACTCTAGTTTTATTAATGTTTAGTTGTAAGTCTGTTTTTACACTTTCTTCCTTAACTGTCATCAGTAGTCTTTCCAAGTCTTTGCTATTTACTATTGCTATTCACTTTGACATTAACATAGTATTATCTGTATACCTTAAATTATTGAAGTTTCTCCCTCCAGTATTAATGGCTCCATCCTTCAAGTCTAATGCCACTTTCTGGTATGATGCAAGTCCCAACTGCCTATATCATTGTCACCCACACAATACCTATTTTTATGTGGATTTAGCAACAAGCCTACTCTAATTGGGACTAACCAACAGGATTCCGACCATAGCGGGCTGCTTCTAGAGGGTTCTTTTACTAGGGCATTTTCAAAGAAATTGTTATTGGGTGTTCATTCTCCTATTCAAAAGGTTAATGAGTGCATCTTCTTCACTACACACAATCCTGACATTTAGACTGTGTTGAAAGTACACTCATCCCTCCACATTTGCTGGGTTTAGGGGAACATGACCACCATGGAAGTGGAAAAACCAAATAACAAAAACACTATGTTTTACTTGCAAGAACACCTCTCTAGGAATCTCTAGTTCCTCCAGTGCAACTCTGTGGTCAAAATCTGTCAACTTCAGAATTGCACTGGTGGAGCTACAAATGCCTAGTGGAGTGTTCTTTCTAGGAATCTCTAGGTCCTTCCATGTGACCTTTGGTTAAAGTTGGCCATAGAATTGCACTGAAAAACCTAGATATTCCTAAAGAGAACATATTAATAAAATCTATGAATAATCAAATCCGCAACACTCAAATCTGCAAATGTGGAGGGATGAGTGTAATTTCTTTTTTTTTTCTTTTTTTTAAAAAAAACAAAGATAAATAAATACAAACCTACAAATACATTTAAGCCCATCAGTATCCCAGGTATTTTTTAAAATTCTTATCCTGTCCACTACCAGAAAAATACCTGAATTAAAAAGAAGAAAATATCCTAGAACTCTTATCAAAGTTTAGAAAAATTGGCTAAAAACAGCTAATCCAGGATTGCAAAAGATGTGTGTTTGGGGATTATTTTTAGTTTTTGTTTGCATTATGTCAAAAAAACTATGAGGGAAGCTGCAGAAATTTGCAGGACAATGCACCTGCTCACAGGGCTGGTAAAACAGTATTTCAAAGAATTTGGGGTTAGAGTGCACAGACCATCTATCCTGTTCACCAGCTCTTGCTTTATCTGACATTACCTCTTTGAATGCCTTAAAAAGAGTTTGAAAGGAAGGAAATTTTTGAATGATTCATAGGACATAGCAGCAGCAGAGCAGTATTTCAGTGACCAGACATCAGAATTTTTATTTGAAGGGTTAAAGAAACTTGAGAAACTATTTGCCAATTCTGGGTAAATATAGGGAATGGCAAATAAATTTCATGGCTCTATGTTATCTCCTTCTTGGTTGGGCCAAGAATTTTTCGACACCCACTCATAACTTGCAAAAGCAGGAATGGGAATCACACAGCTCACTGATTAAACTGGTGTCCCCAGTGTCTCCACTGGTGTCCAAAAGCCAGGACTGGGTGCCCATTTGGACGCACAACTATTACTTAAAAATGTATTATCCTGTACCTTTAATAGCTGTGCAGATGAGGCAGTTTCAGCAGATGGAGCTTGTCAACTACTAATACTGTAAGTCATTGTTCCTCAGCAGAAAATTTAATTGCCCACATTATCTGGGAATACTATCCTCTTTTGGACTGTACCTCTGACTATATTCTGTCCATACACCATGCCCTCAGTTGTCTGTTCCACTTTTTTTTTTTAAAGGGGCATGATTTTTCTCTTAGCAACAGGCTACTGAGTTTATAGCTACCCATATACAATCTCTACATTCTTTGCAATGGGTGTCATTTTTAGCACTTGCTAAGTTTTAAGTAAGGGAGCCAGCATGGTGTAGTGTTTTGAGCATTGGATTTAGGACTCTGGAGATCAGGGTTCAAATCCTGACTGAGCCATGTAAAGCCACTGGGTCACTTTGGACAAGCCAAACTCTCTCAGTCTCAGAGGAAGGCAATGGCAAATGCTCTGTGCAGAAATGTGTAAAGAAAACCCCACAATAGATTTGCCTTGTGGGACTGGCATGGCAGCTTGGCAACTGAGAAAGGGCATCAGGTCCCTTTCTCACTTGCCCAGCAGCTTCACAAGACCTAAAATGGCTGTCTGGAACTCTAGCACCACTCGCAGCCCCCGGTAGCAGCCACTGCTGGGGAGGTAGTGCCTTTTGTTTGCGGCTCAGTGCTTGGAGCAGTCACGCCAGATCCCAGAAGGCTGTCAGAGTCCACAGCACTGCCCCCCAAATGGTTGGCACTGCTCGGGAGGGGGGGGGGCTGTCTTTTGTTTGGAGTCTGAGCTGCTCCCTGGAGCAGCCATGCCAGATCCCAAATGGCCATTGGAGGCCACAGCACCCCTCCCCCTAAGTAGAGGTTGGCAGTACCCGCGCCTGGTGAAACAAAGCACAGGGACACCAGTGGGTCCTCCACCACAGGAAACTTCAAGTAACCAATATTTCCACCTGCAACTCTACAGCAGTGGATACCAAATGGAGCAATTAAGCCTGTGTTCATTTAAAACAAATACAAGGGTTTTAGGGTTTGTTTTTTTAAAAGCTAGTTTGGTGTACTAGGAACATAAATTGGACCAGGATCCATATGATTCTCCACCTTGAGAAGAGATGCTCAGGCTTAATATCATTTACCTAGCTGAAGAGAAGCCACTTGTGTTACACATGTTTCATGGTATGTCGCTTGGGCCTGGTGCTCAGTAATAGACTTCCAGAACGAGACACATGAACAGCTATTACTACAGGCTTGATGCAGTGACGGAAGGGCTGAAAAATTGCCTTTTTACTTCACATGAAGTTACTGAAAACTAGATACATAGATGATAGATAGGGACAGATAGATAGGACTGATAGATCACTTCTGAGAGAAAAAGGTTCTCTGAGTATGTGAAAGAGGGCCAGCTGGACTATATGTCTGGAGACCAGGGTTCGAATCCCTATTCAGCCATGGAAACCCACCTTGGGCAAGTCACACTCTGTTAGCTTCAGAAAAGGCAAGGGCAAACCCTCTCATAATGAATCTTGCCAAGAAAAACCCATAATAGGTTCGCCTTAGGGTCACTGTAAGTCAGAAATGTCTTGAAGGCACACAGCAACAATTATGATGTGAATGCACTATAAATGCCTCAAACACAGTGGCAAACAAAATCATATCAAATATTCAATATTTCATTGACCTGATAATCCCTTCCTCGGTAACAGCATCGGTTGTGAACCTGTTTCTGATGCACTAAAACTCAAAAAGCGAGTTCTTTATGTACATCCAGTCCATTTGTTTCATTATCCTCCCACTCCCAAACCACACATCACACATCCCGGCAGAGGTTTCTTCAAGAGAAAATGAGGGAGCCACAAAGAAACCTCAAAATTCACTTCATAAACTTGGGGTGGCCAGCAACCCCATTAACTCTCCTAGAGATTTTGTATTTCTATTATCGGGTTTGACCAATTCTGGGACATTAACTACCTCCAAAGAGACTGTAAGGCTCTATGGCTGGGTCAGTGACCTTTCACCTTTCAAACTTGGGTTGCCATGGCAGCTAAAATCAGTCTCATTAACTGGATAAACTAGTGACCAATATAAGCTGTTGTTCTGCAGCTAATTAATTTTGAGAATGGGAGACACAACCCATTTTATACACTAAGACACCCCCTTTTTATTACATGAGCACCCACATGTATGCAATTTTATTTATGATCCAATTTTTCTTCATCTTATATTTTGAAGAAATGAAAGACTTAGCATTGGTCAGCACTGCAGATAGCGGCGGCCTTCCACAAGGTACACACTGCAGGGTCCGTGCACAATCCTTGCGTGCTTCTTTTTTAAACAGCTTTCCTAGGTTTGGAAGGAATAATAATCAGAGTAATATCGATGATGAGGATGATAAGGATGAGGATGGTGATCCTTTCCTTTGTCTGGAGAATTTCATTTGAGCAGACAGCCAAAATGAAAGATTTATGGATGCCTGTTTCTCATTGGAAAAGAGGAAAGTGATCTGTTTGCAGGAGTTATATTTTCAGGCACTTTGCGGAGGCACCCCAACCCCCCTCGGCTCCTGACTGTAAAATAAGAAAACTATTACCCAGCTGGGGTAACAATAGGCTCCCACAGTGCTTTTCTGCTCAGACCGCAGCTGCCAGTGAAAGTGGAAACTACAGCAGCAGGATAACATTCTTTTCTTACAGCCTGTTTCTATGGACAAGGAGCCCTCCCACTGACTCGGTGTATTTTCTATGCAAAACTGCAGAAGAAGTGACATTTTAAAAGTTTTGACCTTTGGTGTGAGTGTGCGTGTGAGAGCGAGAAAGAGTGCGTGCCTGTGTGTGTTTTAAAAGAGGGCTTCTCTTTTCTGCGCCAGCCAGTGTATACATTTTGAAACCTGACAGCACGTCTTGTTAAGAACTGCAATTGCCATGACGGCAATAATCAACTGTTTCAAAATTTGAAAATTCTATATTGAGTGGAAAGGATAGATAACTTTCGTCTGGGAAATGATGGTGGCCCGGAATGTGGCGTGGCTTCTGTGACTGTTGCAGAAAAAAAAAAACCTGCAGAAAACTATGGGAACAGGCATCAGAGATTGTTGCGGCAGAAAGAGGGTGGACCATTTGTTGTTGTGTGCCTTCTATGGCAACCCTAAAGCAAACCTGTCTCTGGGTTTTCTTGGCAAGATTTGTTCAGAGAGGTTTTTGCCATTGCTTTGCTTTCTGTACTTATTTTGTCCATTTATGGTCCCAAAGTTAAAAAGAAAATATTAAAAATCATTTTTTAAATTAGATAGTAGAAAAATATCACTTTCTAAGGGTGCAATCCTACTACCAGTTACAAGGGTGGAATAATGATAGGGCATTTAAGTCTCTCATCAATTCTTGCTCTCCACATGTGGGATTCACCTACCACTGACCCCACTGTTCATTGCCCTCTCACTTAGAGAGCTGTTGCATTTGTGCAGTGCTATATATACACACATTGTGCCCACAGAGGACAAACTGGATTACGATGTATAATTTATTTAGAACACATTTAAGGCTCTTCATGTACCATCTCACCAAACACTTTGGAAGATTTTTTAAAAAAGAATTTGGGCTGAATATCTGCTGTCTGTATATGTGCACATGTGTGTATGTATTTTTTTAATGGCAAAGCTATCAGTAATATTTTTTTTCCAAAATGTACAAATACTTTCACTGTGCTATTTTGCTCCCAACTCTGAAACAAGTGTTAGTCTTTGTCAGAAAAAATACAGTGGGCCCTTTAGTATCCACTGGGGTTTCATTCTAGGATCCCCTACAGATACCAAAATGCATGAATGCTCAAGTTGCATTATATACAGTGGCATAGGAAAATGGGGTCCCTTAATTAAAATAGCAAAATCAAGATTTCCTTTTTGGAATTTATATGTTTTGGGAATATTTTCAAGCCATGGATAATTGAATTCATTGGAAAAGAATCTGTGGATGTGGAAGGCCAGCTGTACTCATAGGAAAAGCAGGCTGAGCAGATTGACAGTTGGATATCTCAGGGCCAGAGAAGACAGATGTGAAATAGTGGCCAGAGTCCAATCCAGCGGCAAGTTGGTCGAGACCATGCTGACTGTGCAGCCCACTCCCAAAGCGGGCTGCAGATGCAGGGCCTGACCCACGTTGCCAGAATCCAGATTAACCCAGCTCCATTTTGCTCCAATGGACGAGAGTGTGGCTTCAGGCTGCTTTGGAGGCATGAACACCATGCCTCCAAAGTGGCCTGAAGCCACTCCATTTGGCCCATCTGTCCTGAGCCTCTGTTTGTCATTTCCCCACACATTAGTGTAATTTCAAACACATGACTTGATTATAGGTTATTAAAAACACCCCATATCTGAAGCATGAAGAGGTGTGATGTAATGGCCCAGGCCCAATCCAATGTAATGTTCATGGCAATGCTGGGATTTTCCGTCCCCACATACTCACATCCCTTTGCAGCACTAAAAACATTCTCTAAGTTGTTCAGTCCTCCTTAGAAGGTTTCTGGGAGTGTTTGGGGAGGCTGCAGTAGGGAGAGATTATACAACACATGCACTATTATGCTGGATTCCACTTTTGCACAAGTACAGGCCCAGTGTTATTGGATACAATGATCGTTCCCATAATAAGCCACTGCATCATCAAATAAAGTGTGATGGTATGTTACAGTCATTGCCACACCACCATGTCACCATATTGTATTGGTGGTGGTTGATGTTCTTATATTTATTTATATCCCACCTTTTCCTCAGTCCTCAGATCTGAGGATTTGAGAATTTGAACATCACACAACAGTTTAAATGCAATTCAATTTTCAGTAAAATTAAAAGCAATTAAAAGCATGACCATTAAAAAGAAAAATAAGAACTATAGATAATCCAGCACATTATCTAAGGCTCTTTCTCCTGAGCAATCAGCCCTCACAAGCCTGCTGAAACAAAAAGGCCTTCACCTGCCTATGGAAGGATAGCAAGGAGGGTGCTAGTGAGTCTTACCAGTCCAGGAAGGGAGTTCCAGAGTCTGGGATCAGTCACTTAGAAGGTCATCTTCCATATTCCCACCAGATGTACCTATGAGGTTGGTGGGGCAGCAGGGAGGCCCTTCATGGTTACAACCTTAGGATCAATCTGTGGCATTGCACCAATGTCACAAGGCAACAAGGAACAGCAGACTCTGACAGTACTTATCAACACCAAATTTTACATAGCTTTTTTGTACAGAGATGGAAGCAGCCCCTTCACTTACCACTGTGAATACACCAGCTGTATTCCCACCAAACCTACACAAGAACAGCTCTGTTACAAGAATCCAGGAGTACTAATTATGGCAGGAAATGATGTCTGAACACTGCAGTAAACTTTTTTTAATATGTCAGGCCTACCTTTTGACAGCAAAATGGTTGGGCCATCACTGAACTGGATTGCTTGACATTAGACCGTGATCTTTTCCAAGAATAGCTTCCAAATCCACAAAGTGGCTACAGCATCTGTTGTACATGCAACCCACAATTGGTATTTGTACCAGGAAGATGGACATCCCAAGTTCCATAATGCATCCCATCTTGAGCCACTTTATACTTCATTTCCTAGTTTGCTCTTACAATACCATATATTTCACTAGAGAGAACAAGGGGATTGCCATTATCGTTGCAAACCAAGGATATGCCTTGTCTACTCAGCGACTGACTCATACTATGTCCTTTGGCATTTGGTATCAAATTTGTTTTTGTTTTTTTAAATCTGCACCATTGTAGCTATGTAACCACTCACCTAGACTCCTTTCTAAAAAAAATATCAAGGCCTGACTCCTATTGTTAACACTAAATACAATAAACCTGTTTACTCCCTGGGATTTATTTATGAACTGATTCACCATTTCACAATTAATTTAAAAGTTCCACTCAAGTTGTGACATATTTCCTCCACTGATTAACAAGTTGGGCCTTGTGGCCCCAATGAAGAGAATAAAAAGAACATCTAGAATAGAAATATAAAAACTTCCATAAGTTTCAGATGATTATTTTCTATAAAAACACATGATATTTGAGCAAATATTTGACTAGTCCCAGAGCAGCTGGGAGGCATTGTGTTGCTCTTCAGGACAAACAGTGTCACAAACAAACAATACACACAAAGAATCAGTGGCATTTGGACAAACCAGAATCACATATACGGTGGGTGAAATTCAGAGACATAGCTATGCTAGTCTGGAATACAGTATGCAAAGGGATCTTGTAGCACCTTTGAGACTAACTGAGTGAAAGACATTGTAGCCTAAGTTTTGGTAGACTTGGTTTGCATCTGGGGAAGCAGACAAAGTCTACAAAAGCTTATACAACAATGTTTTCGACACAATTAGTCTCAAATGTGTTACAAGATCCCTTTGCATATGTGAAGGAGTATGAATTACCTGACAGTAATATTTCATTTAGAGTCAGCATGGTATAATAGTTTCAGCATTGAGCTATGACTCTGGAGACCGGGGTTCATAGAAACCCACTGGATGATCTTAAGTAAGTCATACTGTCTCAGCTTCAGAGGAAGGCAAAGGCAAAAACCCTCTGAATAAATCTTGCCAAGAAAACTCTGTGATGGGTTTGCTTTCACACATTTCATATGTTGGAAATGACTTGAAGGCACACAACAACAACATTTCATTAAGCCAAATAAAAATACTGAAGCCTGAGCCTGTAAAAACCATTACCTGAACAAACAACATAAGGACTCTGAGCAACACATGTGAAACAAGAGTACATGGGCTCCCCAGTGAAATACTAAGAGATATAAGAGTATAAGAAATAAAACAGAAATTCACCTGCTATTAAAGAATGAAACTAATGAACTGTTCTACAATACAGTGTGTAGGCAGACATCTAATTTTAACTTTGACCACCCACTCAGGTCTCATAGCAACAAACCTTTGGTTTTCTTTCACAATATTTCAAATGGACTTGTAAAATAGTGATCCTGCTTCTTTTGTAGATTGCATTTTTTGTTGTTAACTGCTGTCAACTCAACTTTGACATATGACGACCCTATAAATGAGAGACCTCCAAGTCACTCTATCATCAACAGGTCTGCTCAGGTCTTGCAGATTCAGGGCCATGGCTTCCTTGATTGAGTCTCTCCATCTGGGATGTGGTCTTCCTCTTTCTCTACTACCTTCTACCTTTTCAAGAATTTTCTAGTGAGTTTTGTCTTCCCCTATGTGCAAAGTATGATAGTCTCAGTTTAGTCACCTTATCCTCTAAGGAGAGTTCAGACCTGATTTCCTCTAGGACCCATTTATTTGTCTTTTTAGTATTCCACATTATTTGTAGAACTCTTCCCCAGCACCACATTTCAAATGAATCAATTTTCTCCCCATCAGCTTGCTTTACTATCCTGTTTTCACAACCACACACAGAAATGGGAAATATGATGGCATGGACAATATTAACTCTAGTATTCAATGATACAGTTTTACACTTGAGAATTGTGAGTAGTTGCTTCATAGATGTCTCTTCAAGTCTTACTGCTTTATCACACAAGGGGGCAAACAGGATTTAAACAAGAGTTAAAGAGTTAAAGAGGAAATGCCTGATGTTTATCATAGGCAATTCCTGTTTAACTCTTGTTTAACTCTAGTTTTAATCCTGTTTTCCCCCTACTGCTTTATCACATTAGGGGGCAAAAAGGATTTAGAATCATAGAATCATAGAGTTGGAAGAGACCACAAGGGCCATCCAGTCCAACCCCCTGCCATACAGGAACTCCAAATCAAAGCATCCCTTACAGGTGGCCATCCAGCCTCTGCTTAAAGCCCTCCAAGGAAGGATACTCCACTAAACTCCGAGGGAGTGTGTTCCACTGTTGAACAGCCCTTACTGTCAGGAAGTTCTTCCTAATGTTGAGGTGGAATCTCTTTTCCTGCAATTTGTATCCATTGTTCCGCGTCAGGAAGGAGAGATGTAGTAGTGATGGGGGACTTCAACTACCCGGATATTTGCTGGAAGTCAAACTATCCTCAAGATCTAGAAAATTCCTCACTTGCCTGGAAGACAATTTCATTGTCCAAAAGGTGGAAGAGGCAACAAGGGGATCAACTATTTTGGATCTGATCTTAACAAACAGGGAAGACCTAGTTGATGGGGTGCAAGTGGTGGGATTCTTAGGGGGAAGTGACCATGTTCTCCTGGAGTTTGTTATACAGTGGAAAGGTGAAGCTAGGCATAGTCAGACACACATTCTAGACTTTAGGAAAGCTGATTTCAATAAACTTAGAGAAATACTGGGGGTGATCCCATGGTCAAGAATACTAAAAGAGAAGGGAGTTCAAGATGGATGGGAGTTCCTCAAAAGGGAGATACTAAAGGGACAATTTCAGACAGTTCCAATGAGGAAGAAAAATGGGAGATGTCTCAAGAAACCGGTATGGATGACTAAGGAACTTACAACTGAGCTAAGTTTTAAACAGAACATGTATAAAAAATGGAAAAATGGGGAAATCACCAAAGAGGAATTCAAACAAATAGCCAGTACATGTAGGGATAAAGTCAGAAAAGCTAAAGCGCAAAATGAACTCAGGCTTGCTAGAGACGTTAAGAACAATAAAAAGGGCTTTTTTGGATATGTCCGCAGCAAAAGGAAGAAGAAGGAAACAGTTGGGCCACTGTGTGGAGAAGATGGCCAAATGCTCACAGGAGACAGAGAAAAGGCAGAATTGCTCAACACCTTCTTTGCTTCAGTCTTCTCAGGAAAGGCAAAGGGTGCCCAACCTAAGGATGATGGGGCAGAGGACAGAATAGGGGAATTTCAGCACAGAATAAATAAAGAGACAGTACAGGAATACCTGGTTAATCTAAATGAATATAAGTCTCCAGGACCAGATGAACTACATCCTAGGGTATTGAAAGAACTGGCAAATGTAATATCGGAACCAATGGCAATCATCTTTGAGAACTCCTGGAGAACAGGAGAAGTCCCTGCAGACTGGAGGAGGGCAAATGTTGTCCCAATCTTCAAAAAGGGGAAAAAAGAGGATCCCAACAATTATCGTCCGGTTAGTCTGACATCAATACCAGGAAAAATTCTGGAGAAGATCATTAAGCAGAGAGTCTGTGAATATCTGGAAGATAATTCCATAATCACAAAAAGCCAACATGGGTTTCAGAGAAACAAGTCATGCCAGACAAATCTGATCTCTTTTTTTGATAAAATTACTAGCTTGGTAGATGAAGGGAATGCTGTGGATATAGTATATCTGGACTTCAGTAAGGCATTTGACAAGGTTCCCCATGACATCCTTGCAAACAAGCTTGTAAAATGTGGACTAGACAAGGTAACCGTTACATGGATTTGTAACTGGTTGACTGACCGAACCCAAAGGGTGCTCAACAATAGTTCCTTTTCATCCTGGAAAGAAGTGACCAGTGGGGTCCCACAGGGTTCTGTCCTGGGCCCAGTGCTATTCAACATCTTTATTAATGACTTGGATGACAGTATTGAGAGCCTAGTTATCAAATTTGCAGATGACACCAAATTGGGAGGAGTAGCTAATACCCCAAAGGACAGGATCAAAATTCAAAATGACCTGAATAGACTAGAAAGCTGGGCCAAAGCTAACAAAATGAAATTTAACACAGAGAAATGTAAGGTCCTACACGTAGGGCGGAAAAATGAAATGCACAGATATAAAATGGGGGACACCTGGCTGAATGAGACCACATGTGAAAGGGATCTAGGAGTCCAAGTAGACCATAAGCTGAACATGAGTCAACAGTGTGATGCAGCTGCTAAAAAGGCCAATGCAATTTTAGGTTGCATCAATAGAAGTATAGTGTCTAGATCAAGGGAAGTAATAGTGCCACTCTATTCTGCTTTGGTCAGGCCTCACCTGGAATACTGTGTCCAATTCTGGGCACCACAATTCAAAAAGGATGTGGAGAAACTGGAGCATGTCCAAAGGAGGGCGACTAAAATGGTGAAGGGTCTGGAAACCATGCCCTATGAGGAACGCCTTAGGGAGCTGGGGATGTTTAGCCTGGAGAAGAGAAGGTTAAGAGGTGATATGATAGCTCTGTTTAAATATTTGAAAGGATGTCACATTGAGGAGGGAGCAAGCTTGTTTTCTGCTGCTCCAGAGAACAGGACTCGGAACAACGGATGCAAACTGCAGGAAAAAAGATTCCACCTCAACATTAGGAGGAACTTCCTGACAGTAAGAGCTGTTCGACAGTGGAATACACTCCCTCGGAGGGTGGTGGAGTCTCCTTCCTTGGAGGTTTTTAAGCAGAGGCTGGATGGCCATCTGTCAGGTATGCTTTGATTGGGAGTTCCTGCATGGCAGGGGGTTGGACTGGATGGCCCTTGTGGTCTCTTCCAACTCTAAATTTCTATGATTCTATGATTCTATGATTCTATTCTCTGGAGCAGCAGAAAACAAGCTTGCTCCCTCCTCAATATGACATCCTTTCAAATATTTAAACAGGGCTATCATATCACCTCTTAGCCTTCTCTTCTCCAGGCTAAACATCCCCAGTTCCCTAAGTCGTTCCTCATAGGGCATGGTTTCCAGACCCTTCACCATCTTAGTTGCCCTCCTTTGTACCCGCTCCAGTTTCTCCACATCCTTTTTGAATTGTGGTGCCGAGAACTGGGCACAGTATTCCAGGTGGGGCCTGACCAAAGCAGAATAGAGTGGCACTATTACTTCCCTGGACCTAGACGCTACACTTCTATTGACGCAGCCTAAAATAGCATTGGCCTTTTTAGCTGCTGCATCGCACTGTTGACTCATGTTCAGCTTATGGTCTACTTGGACTCCTAGATCCCTTTCACATGTTGTCTCATTCAGCCAGGTGTCCCCCATTTTATATCTGTGCATTTCATTTTTCCTCCCTAAGTGCAGAACCTTACATTTCTCTACATTGAATTTCATCTTGTTAGCATTGGCCCAGCTTTCTAGTCTATTCAGGTCATTTTGAATTTTGATCCTGTCCTCTGGGGTATTAGCTATTTCTCCTAGTTTAGAGAGTTAAACAGGAAATGTCCTGTGATAAACATAGGGCATTTAACTCTCATTTAACTCTTGTTTAAATCCTGTTTGCTTCCTAGTGTGATAAAGCAGCTAATGTGATAAAGCAGTCTTTTTCTGATGTTGTGATTGCAGTCTCTGTTCTGAGTGATGATTGAATCAAGGTATAGAAAAAATTTCACTATTTCAATGTGTTTATCTGCTACTTAAAAGTTATGTAAATCATTTGTGGTCATTATTTTTGTTTTGTAAGTGCTCAGCTGAAAACCTGCCTTTGCACTTGCTTCCTTGATTTTCTTCAGTAATCATTGTAAGTGCAAATAACAAATGGGTTGGTCACAGAGAGTTTGCTGTTCCAGCCAATCAGCCATGTATCTTCCTGGGCACTTTCTTGTCTCCTACAGTTCTGATCACTCCTAGCTTCAAACTGCAGGCGTACCCTACCACATGCTTAGCCCTCATTGTGCTGCTTTTTGTTTTGTTAACTGATCTTTCCTCCTACAGTCCTCTCACTTTTTTCCCCCCTCTGGAGATGGGTGGATACTCTTGCAAGCCCCAGGGCTCCCTGAAACTTGCCAGTGTAGCTATCTAAAGTTAACATTTACATAGCTAATTAAGATTTATAGCTAAATTTCCAAAGCTTTGGAAGGGCTTCACATATGTACATTAAGTGTTTCCCACACTTTTGGAATGCCCTTTCCCAGCAGAAATGCTTAGTGTCAACCATACTGTCACTTTCATGTCAAACTAAGGTGTATTTTTTCACCAAGTCATTCACAAATGCAGTCTTTTACAATGCTAGCTCTACTGTGGATTGGCTGACTCCTCAATTAATTTCTTTATCAGGATTTGTATGTAACACATATATACTAGAATGTATGTATGTTGTATGTAATATATGCAGGGGAAAGCATGTTGTCCAATGCTACAGGTAGTAAAATATCTTGGGCCAGTGTGCCCTCACCTGTTGAATCCTCACAGCAAATGTATTAGTGTTATGAAGCAAATGCAGAATTGTTTGCTTTGCAACAGGCCCTTTTTTGCTATGCAGTTCTGTAGGCCGTATTGAATATTCCATGGGCCTTATTTTAGCTTAGGTTTAGATAGGACTGTTAGATAGATACTGTAAGGGCCCATTCCTGTCTGTACTACCTCACTTCAATGAATGGATTTACCTGCCTACCTCAGGGATCCCATGCATGATGGCGATACTGGCAAGTACTTAAACAGGAATCCAATAAAAATAGTTTATAAATCACAGTTACTTGTAACTTACAACAAATGCCACAAATACATTTTACAGCTCATCATTGTCCATCAGCCTGTTTGCAAATTCCTGGGCTTTGTTTGTGCATTCTCTATCACATTCAGAATTCCAAAATATAAACTACCACATGCACTGAAGGCTGAGTCCATCCATACACATAGTTTCTGCTACTGCAGCTAAAATGCCATTTTAGTTCTGTGAAGCCAAAGGACAGCTCCTAGACTATTTTAAGAGGGACCACAGAAAGCTCAAAAGATATAATGAGCCTGATGTTTTATTCATCTTGAGCGATATTGGGTCTAATCCTGTGAGCCCTTACTCATGTGAACAATGCTTCAGACTTCAAAAAGTCTGTTTTCTCATCAAGAGGGCTCCTTCACAATGGGGCCCAGAGTTTGACAAGAATAAGCTGGCTATATAGTGCAACATGGCCAATTAAGGAAAACTCAACGTTTTTCTTTAAAATTCCAGGCATATTTAGAGACAGTTAATAAGGATTTGAGATTGCATCTTTTCAGGATATAAATTGATCTATGCGGCCTTCTTTAGTCCAAAAAGCTGTTACAAGGGAAGACTGCATAGCTGAGCAAATCTTAACTACCCAACTTGGTGCACATGTTCAAGACAACGAAGAGCTTATGCTAAACTAAACATCTTAGTCTTTAAGATCTCTCACAACTGTTTGTTCTGTTGTTGCTACTACAGCTTAACTCAGCTTGGTCAATACCACCCCCACCCCCAATTCAAACGGCACATGTGGCAAATCACCAAAACCTCCTGGTTTTTCTTCCCCAAAGGGAATGGAGGTGGCAAGAGGTACCAAGCACCTAGCAGAAAACGGTCTTTCATTACGGGTGGCAGTTTCATTCATGGGCTGCAGTTATTGTACATGTGCCTTAATTCTTGATATCCCTTGAAAATTTTTATCTGATCTAAGCAACTGTGCTGGTGAAGCAGCAGTCTATTCACTTCCCACTCCCTTAACATATTCCTCCATATGTTGCACTGATTCCACTGGTGTGAAGAACCTGAAATGGAAACTATTATCCTGGGGTCAAAGCAAGTCCCCCATAGGAAGTTCACATATAAAGCATGATAGGAATGGTTGTTCTATGTTGTTTATCTTTAGCATTTGGTCCCAATACAATTTGGATAAAGGTTCATGCATAATTTCATAATGGTTCTATTCATCTAAAATATTTACTGCAAATGCCTTTGATGAACTGGGCAGTTTATCTTTTGTGTTGCTTCCCTTACAGTCCCTGGTATGAACCTTATTTCTGATCATTGACATGTGTAAACTGGGGTGGGGGAGAGCAATTGTATTGTCACATGAAACATGTAGCATTGCATCTTAAATCCTGCACAAATGTAGATGCATTTGTAACACACTGGCTTTTCAATAGCCCTGTGTGAGTACATGACCTATTTAATGAATATTCCAAACAATTTTTCATGCACATGAGCCATATTATGCAGGTGTTGTCAAAAAAGTACTGTATGAGTTCATCACACAGCACACACACACACACAGTTCTGTTCAGTTCAATTCATCTTTATTACGGTCATAGACCAGCACAGGTAAAAAAAAAAAAAAAAAGGGATAGAGAATAAAAGAGAGGATACAGAATAACAACACACACATTCTCTTTGCAAATGTAGCATTTCTCACAGTAACTTGCTAGGCCAATATTTTGAAAGAAGGCAGGAATCACTCCTCGTTATTCTCTGAAATTCTAAATTTGGCTTGAGACAGAGGAAGATTTTGCAACCATTCAAGATTAAGAATCAAGAATCAAACCCACTCAAGAAGCTGGATGTCAGCAGTGCTTTCTAGCAAGAGGTTTTTTTAAAAAGTGTTTTAAGTATTATTGGGTATTATTTCACCTTTCACAAAATGGTACAGCCTCAGGACTTCATTGTGATGTGCATATAGGCTGATTTTGACTTATTTATCCAGGTCTATTATATGCTGTAATGAAGCATCTTCTTTCACTCCTGCCGCACCTCCCTCTCTTGGTAATAGGATTAGAAGACTGTTGCTTCCTGTGTAAGAACTTGAAGATAGTACATTCTATTATAGCTTCCACAGCGTCCGAATATAAACACAGAGATAGCAGAGGGGCAGCTTGAAAGAACTCTGTTTTAAAGACTGCTCACAAGTTTCAAAAGCTGGCATGATAAAATGAAGAATCGTCTATTACATTCCTGCAACAATGTGGTTTGAATCCAATTTCAAAAGGGAAAGCTACATTTGGATCACACCCAAACATACACCTGTTGTTTTTTTTAAAGGACGTACTACTAAAATTCAGGCCAACAGAACTTTAATAGGCAGCCAGTTTAATTTTTGTTTACTTTAAAAAAAAATCTTTCTGCCTTCCATAACCCATTAAAGATTCTGCTCCAGGACCAGGGATCACACTGAATGACAACAGTTTCTTCTTTCTCTGAAAGAAATTCCTCTCTTTTCTTTTGTCCCTCACATCCCTCTTGGCCTTCCTTCCCTTCCAGTCCCTCAATCTTTACTATTTTATGCCCAATCACCCCCATTCAGCTCAGTCTCTTTTCTCTCCACCAATGGCAAAATGCCCCATCCCCCTCAGCCTGTGTCCAACTTACCACACAACAGCATTTTGCAGTATCTAAATCCTCCAAGCGAATATCAAACTGCAAAGCAAGAACCTACCAAACAGCTTGTTCCCCCTTTTTTTTCCAGGGCTAGGAGTTTTTCCACTACAAATGTTGTTGCTGTTTTCCTGCTTTCACTTACATTTGCCTGATCCCTGAGATTTTAAGTATAATTTGTTATCTGTTTCCTCTTATGGAAAGGAACTTTAAAAAAAATTAAATTAAAAGAAATTATTATAAGTTAACAACTATAGACAAAAATTATCACAACAATAAAGCAAAATAAAACAATTCATCCCACAACTTTGAATTATGTTGCGAGTCTCCTTCTGTTCAATCTAAGTGGTCATTTTAAAGTCCAGTGTTGTCTTTGTGTAAATCTAGTGTAGAATGTCTGACTAAAGGAAAGGAGCTTTGTTAAAGCCAAGTGATATCTTTCAGGACATTACCAGCTTTTGGAAAACTCACACAAAATAGTGGCCACTGGTTCTTTTTGTAATTTTTGGGAAGCATCCAGAGGCAGTCCAGTCTCATAACTCTGGCCTCAGTGCTCTGTGGACATTCACTTTTCTTCCTGAAATATCAATAGCAACTTTATGACACCCATTAAATTCACTCTCCACCCCCACACACTTGCATGCATATTCAATGGGCCATATGGTTGACTGCAAATATCTCTAGGCATTATTGATGTAATTCATCCAGAAGTAGCTTATACTCTCATTAAGGTTTTCTTTTTAAATGACAGAAAAGAAAGGATGAGGAAGAGTATTTTTGTTTAAGTGTGTGTGTGTGGGGGGGGTACTAGTGATCTGAACATGCCAAAATATGGTTATCATTTGCAACCAACTGGATGTTTCTATAAAAGCACAAGAAATTTCTCATTATTTCTTTATAAAGAGCTTGTACAGAGATCTCATGAGAGAGTTAAAGAGAAAATTGTTGACAAACAAACCCCCTACTTAGGATGTTATCAGATGACGAAAATTGGAAGTATAATCCAATGGCAATTCCAACACAATCATGGGGTTTCACTTTATTGCGTATGAGTGTATCTCATGCAATTTCAGCCAAAAGGGAAGTCATTCCGAACGCAATCATGGGTTTTACCTTATTGCATATGAGAGTATCTCACACAATTTTGGACAATAGGAAGTCATTCTGAACGCATTCCGAATGCAATTAGAATTCACATAAATTTGCTAAAGTAGAAAATTTACGTGAATTCGAATTGGCTCCATTTGGAATAGAGAGAAATTCCTCCCGTCTGATAAACTCCTAAGTCTCTTGAGTAAAAGAATAAAAGGAAAGCAGTTCATCATGTGAGAAAGTAGCTCATTATCAGTTCAAACTGCACAACAAAAGTGACAGCAGCTTCCACATTTGACACAGCAACTGTTTCTAAAAGTCACCTTGTAGTCATGTGTAGCATGTGTAGTGGTTTGAGAACTGTACTACAACTCTGGAGGCCAGGGTTCAAATCCCCACTCAGCCATGGAAACCCAATGGGTGACCTTGGGCCAGTCACACTCTCTCAGCCTCTGAGGAAGGCAAAGGCAAAAACCACTTTGAACAAGAAAAGCCTGTGACAGTTTCACTTCAGGACAGCAATAAATAAGAAATGACTTAAAGGCACACAACAACAACAATAAAGCCTCCAAAAAACATTCTGTACAAAACAATATGATGCTGTGACCGTCTTTCTTTCTTTCTTTACAAAACAACATAGCCATTTGTACTAGAATTAAGACAGTGTAGTTTTGTAGGACATTCTGATCCTGATTTTTCAGCAACTTCCGAAAAAGCTGTTTGTTCCGTCAGCAAAGGTGAAAGTTAACATTGTCAGAAGAAATGCTGCTATAGGATGCAGGAATTGACTACTTATTGTCATAATTTATGGTTTTCAAAATTCCTTATTATTCATTCATGATATTCATGCATTTCATCTGAGAGACATCTATTTGCCAGTCGTTTAAAAAAAATCATGGTAATACAGTGAAGAGTAGTTTTATGGGGGTGGGGGGTTTACAACAGATGATGTGCATGCCTCTAAAACGTCTTTAGTGTATCACCAACCTGGCTGCAATTTGGCAGACCTGTCCTTCTTTCATGATATAGTGAGAAGCAAAAATTATGGTCAGAGCTGCTAGAATTTCTTCTTTTAGCCTATAACAAGTACAGCAGATGCTAAACAGTGGTACCTAATAAGTCACTGTGTTTCTTCCCAGCAGACTCTGGCCTTTTCTTTTTCAGACCCCCTATTCTTAAAATTGAATCAGTTAATTGTTTTATTCTTTTGCTTGTCCTTTTAAAGCCACTTACAAAACAAAGCAAAATTAAAAAATAATACAGTATTCAAAAACAGCAAAAAATCACAACAATCAAAATTTAAAATGTTAAAATAGACATTCAAACTACCCAGGTGAACAGTAAAAGCTGGGAAGAAACATGTTTCCTTTGTAAGCACTATTCTTTAGCTTCTTCTGTAATAGTTATGCACGAAGAGGTCAGAAAAGATGGATCTAAAGTTGGCGGGCTCCAATCAACACAGCAATCACAATATATACACACACAAAATTACGTCAGCGTAGTGTAAACAAAAAATGCAAAGGGGAACATATCCTGGTACATCCAAGGGTTATGAATGTGATTCTGCAGTAGACTGGATAACTTGGCTGAGAGATGTTGTGGGGATAATTGTGTTTGTCATGTGTAGAAAAAAATTAACAGAGATCTTGACACATCCTAAACATTAACAGTTTTATTATGAGTTTTCATGACCCAGGATCCACTTCATAAAATGCATTAACAAAATCCTGAACTGGCAGGCTTATGCACAGTGATATATAGTGGGGTGGTCAATAGAGATGAATGAGCTCTAAGGGAAACAGATTGCAAAAAGGATGGTGATAATTACATAAAAGCAACACAGTTTCTGTGACAAGTAACAGAAGATAGTTGATAACTGAAAAGTTTGACAAGTTATGTCTTTGAAACATAAAAAGACAACCCAGTGCCTTCCAATAAGATTTTGAATATTTTAGTAATGTCAAGAAGTTTGTTTAGTTCCTTGGATTAATAAAGAACAAAAAATTACTATCCTACTATTTCAAATATTGTAACAAAGGACACAATTGTTTTCCAGTGAAACAACATTACAATCTTTATAAACAAAAGTCATCACTTGGAATTGAATTTCGCAAATTCTGATATACAGACAGGAAGATATAAGCTTACTTTAGAAGGACACAGAATGAAAGCTCTGCATCCAGACAATTCCTTCATTGAATACTAAAAAAAAAATGTAAAAATGAGCAGATCTAGCAGCTTGCGAGGGATTGGGGAAGCTTGGACAGGCACATGTGACTCCAACTCTCATTAGTATAAAGGAAGTCATTATGTTGCTGTTCTTGTCAAAGCAATCATGAGTAAGAAATCATTAGAAGGCCACTGCTAATTCTCAAGATATGTATCAGGAGTCCAGATGTTATCATCCTCCCGCTCCTCCTCCACAGTTTAGAATTTAAAGGCCATAATACCAAAGGACATTCAAAAGTAGGCAGAGGAATCCAGCTGAAGAGCGTTTGCCATGTACCTGTTTTATGTCCCTCGGTAGACCTTTCTGAAGCTGGACGTTGCTGATTCCTAGTGGTATCTGCACCTGCTCAGGTGGAGCAGACCAGATGGCATTTATCCAGGGAACAGTAGACTTGGAGCTCCTATAGACCTAGTATGCTCAGGAAACTATAATCATTGTCAAGTCCTAGTGATCTTCAAGTCTCCCACTAACTTCTATTTCATGCTGGTGCTGATCAGACCCTAAGAGCTGGATGACTCTGTGACTAGGCTGATGATAAAGATGTTCCATGAAGGGGCGAAGGGCACAAGGAGCACTACAGGCTCAAATGGCTTTGAGGTATATCTGGAGCTCAATGGTGCATTCTGAAGTGCCTGCTTCTGGCACAGCTCAGCTTCTCCACCTTCCTTACTCAAATCACTTCTGTGGGGTTGTGGGCACCGGCAAGGGATTGATTTGGGCTGGGTGCAGCAGGCCAGTAGACCTCTAGTCCCCATGTATAGTCACCTGTCTAATCAGAGAATTGGCTGATAGGGGAACACAATTAATTACATTTCCCCAACTGAATTATTGCTCAGACTTGGCAGAGAAATTCAGCCTTCTCTGCTTACCTGGGCACTTTAACAGAGCCAGTGCAATCTTATGCAAACAACATTTTGACAGTGCCTCACGGTATAAGATTAATGAGGCTCAAACCAAATTAATAGCACTGGATCTTAATGACATCCATAACAAGCATTTTCCTACCTCCCCATTATATATATATATATATATATATATATATGCCTAGTTCATTGTAGTGCATATAAAATTACACTCATATGATGCTTGCCCATTTCTAGACATGTCCAGGAGTTTAGGGGAAAAGATTGTTGTGGCATCATGTCCTACAGCACTACGTCCCATTGTCCTTGGCTACCTAAAAATTAGAAAGTTGCTCAGATTGTTGCTGTAACACTGGTGTAATGCCATAGTCTGTCAGACTGCACTAATGCAGGGAGTTGTTAGATGTAAATATATACAGAACAATAAATTGATTCATGAATGCATGACTATTACTTCAACTCTTGGTACATGATGAGTCACAGAACATCATGTGAAACACCAGCAGTGTTGAATTACAGTAGAGTCTCAATTATCCAACCTTCTGTTATCCAACATTCTGGATTATCCAACGTCGTGGCTGCTGTGATTTCTTTAAATTTTCTGTGATTTCTTTAAATTTTCAGAGGACTGAACTGTTTATACTGTACATCACAATGTTGATCAGTGATTTCTTTACATTTACTTTTACTGTTATTGCAACAAAACTTCAATACATTCGCAATTCATAGTGATTTCAAGGCTTTTCTTGGACCTTCCGGACTACCCAACATTTTTGGTTATCCAACTATCAGCCGGTCCAGTTTATGTTGGATAATTGAGACTCTATTGTATTTGCAATTTATTCCTTTTTTCTTCTTCTGCCAATATCATTTATTCTGTTTTTTTAGTACTATAAAACACCTTTTGGCTCACTTAAAGTAGTTTTACAAAATCTCTGGCAAATACATATTTGAAGTGATTGCACCATTAACAAAAATAATTGTTAAGTTGAATTATATTTGAAGACACTGTCCATCAGCCACCACAAAGCATTTCTAATTATTTCTTAGAACATATTCGGTATTTCTGAAGCAGACAAAAAAATTAAGTATAATTGGGAGCTTTAAAAAGAGTAGAAAAGACTACATTATGAATATTTTTTAAAATAAATAACTATTGCTACATTAGCTCTTACACACACAATAATTGGTATAAAACTGTGTTTATTGCCCTGCTTTTATTCATGTAGACTTAATTAGCCAACAGTTGACATTAGTATTTTAAAGATATTAGAGCTAATATTCATCCTGTCTTCCAAGAGTGGTCCAGCTCAGGGTTGCAAAACTTTCGATGACAAAATGATGAGCTATTAAAATTCTTCTTCTCCTTACTTTATGTACATATTACTGGTGCTGAAATGGGTCACTCCCCAACACTTGCCCCATTCCCTTTTATTCTTTTCACAATATTCTTTATCAAAAGATTTGTCAGATTTGGAATTAGCAGAATTTATCTTGCCTTCTTCTAAATGTTATATATAAACTTGGCAAAGGATCAGAGGCAACAAAATGGGGGGTGGTGGTGTCCATTTTAGCAGGTGGTTGCAATTATACACATTTTAGGAAGAATTTCTGCCCTCCTCCTCCTCCACCCACAACTCCACCCTACCTCCCCTTCTTTGGTCCCTGGCCTGTGCTCCCTTCAATCTTGTCAGCTGTAAAATGGGTCTCTTTTTAACCCATAATGGATCTGCGAGATTAAAGGTGAAGTCATGAATTAGTCAAAGTGACAGCCCAGCACGATGGTCTGGCAGCAGGGGGTCTTCTTTTGTATTCGTCCACTCTGACCTCCAGTGCCACTTCATGTCTGTGGGAACCGGACAAGAAGAATGTTGGGGAGGAGTTTAAAAGCACATAAGTGGCAGTTCCTGCGACTGGCCAGGGAGGAGTTGACATTCTTTCTCTGGAAATATTCTGACATCATCCCAGTCATACCTCCTCAACAATCCATTCGTTAGCTCTTTTATGCTTGGCAAACGAAAAACAATTGATCTTGTGGCAGGGATGGAAAAGGATGGAAGGCAAGTCTTTCACCCAGCTAGCTATTTTTTTAAAAATAGAAAGACAGTACATCCACATTTACTGCTGTGTCATTTTTAATAGCGGAAAACTGATGAGTTTATGGAATAATGTCTTCCTTTTCTCTACACTAACCTTGGAAAAGAAACGCAGCCTAAACAATGATTTGGTTTCTATGAACTCACCAGTTATATCCTAGTTGATAAACAGGGATAGGGACTATAATGGATTTTTATTTTTAAACTATGAGACATAGCTGTGTTAGTCTGGAACATCAGTATGCAAAGGGATCTTACAGCACCTTTGAGACTTACTGTGAGGAAGAAGTGGCAGCATAAGTTTTCATAGGCAAAGCAGATCGCCCCTTTGCGCCAGCTTGGGGACTGTGTCTGAGTGTGGCATTTAGATGCCATACACTCTGACACAGCCTCCAAGCTGGCGTCATGCCACCTGCCCAACCACATGGTTGGCAACTTTGCAGCGCTCCGGTGGTGCAGCATTTATATGCTGCATGCTGCAGGAGCAGCACAAAGTTATGGTGCTGGCAAAAAAGCCACCCTTTTTCCAGCACAAAAAGGAGTGGCATTTTGTCACTTCTTTTTATGCCAGAAAAAAAGCTGGAGAGCAGCTGCAGCGTGCGGTTGCTGCGGCACCCACCTGGCTTTTTCAGGGATGCTGCCCCTTCCTCAGAGGATCTAAACCTGCTCTGCATATGATGATTTTTTAAAATACATATTGAACAACTAGGGTGATAGAATGCAGCCAATTGGGAATCACTCTGTTTCTCCATATTCTGTTCTAACTGTAGCATCCTGTCCTAAGTATAAGTTATACATTAGGATAATTAAATGTCTTGGTACTCCCCATTTCTTTAAGAGAAGTCCATAGATTTTCATGATCTATTCAGTCAAATGCTTTACTGTAGTCTATGCTGCTTTTCTTCTTGATTTCCCTGGTTCACTCCATTATCCAGCATATGTTTGCAATGTGATCCCTGGTCCCTCTTTCTTTCCTGAACCCAACTTGTGCCTCTGAAATTTTTCACTCCTATTTCTATATGGTAATTGTCTTTGCTGCAGAATTCTGAGCATGACTTTGCTTGCATGGGAAATTAGTGCAAAGCTTCTTAATTACTGCATTGATTTGCAGTCCAGGAATGGTCATTTAAATTTTCAGCCAGAGAACCTGAGTGCCTCATCAAACTACAAATCACAGGATTCCATAGGATGAAACTACAGTGCTCCCTTCCCTTACATGGGGGATCTCCAGACAACCCCCCCCCCCGGCGTAAAGGGAAAATCGCGTATGCTCATGCCTCATTGAAAATAATGGGGTGTGTATACGTGGTGCAGCATGTGCGCCATTCATTAGATTGTCCCGTGGCTTCAGCGTATGCTGAAAACCATGGAGGTGAAGCCTGTGTATGGTGCACTGTATGTCAGTTAAAGTGGAATAATAGTGCCACAATTGTTTTGTGCTAATGCACCCCTGGTGTTCTGATATTTCACACTTCTTCATGTTACAACAGTGGAAGACGATGGTGAAGAGTGAGACCAGGGAAGCACAGAACATCACAGTACAGTGGGCCCTTGGTTTGGTTCCAGAGGTTTGGTTCCAGGACATCCCATGAATACCAAAATCTGTGGATGCTTAAGTTGTATTAAATACAATGGCATAGTAAAATGTTGTCCCTAGGAACCTTGCATTTATTCATTTGACAATTACCCTAACTGCCTCACCCCTGTCTTAATAATTGTTCTAACACTTGTCCAATAAGCCGTTTCGATCATTTGGAGAGGCGGGACATTAATAATAATAATAATAATATAAAATGGTAAAATCAAGGTTTACTTTTTGGAATATACATATATGTATGTATGTATATATGTATATATATATATATATATATATAGACATGGATGCTTGAATCTATGGATAAGGAATCCATGGATAGGGAAGGTCGCATATACAAAAACAACTATTTTTGATAGCACATAGCACGTTAAGAGAGATGAATGCACAATTGCCAATTTTTTCCTACCACATGTTAAATGTGGTGTGTGAACTGGCCCCCAGTAAAGCTTTCATGCGCCAAAGAAACCGCTACTGCACCAATTTTCTTCTTTAAAGGCAGAAAACTTTTTTTAAAAAAATGTTGTCTACATTACTTTATCCATTGTGCTAACTGTTTCTGAGTCAAGACACTCTTCCACCTGCTGTGCTGTTTAGAATGCTATGCCATTTTATAGGAAGGTTCACATTAAAAAGTAACAATGCCTACATAAATTAATATAAACATCTTGAATGGCTCTTGATCTATTTATTATGTATTTATTATATTTATATCCCACTGTTCCTACAATGTGCCATGCATGGTACTGTATATTTCTACTTCCAATTCACTTCTCCTCAGTTTTATCCTGAAGTCAATGCTGTAAGGAAGCTCAGGCTGACACCAAATACACTTCATGGATGAGTTTTGATTTGAATATGAACCACCAGAGATAAATACCACAGTTGTATTGAACTGCAGCCCAGCTTGCTCACTATTGGCTCTGCTGGCTAAGGTTGCCGGGAATTGGAGTCCAACAATATCTGGAGGGTTGTACGATTCAAAATACTGTACTCTATCATGATGAGCAATGTTCAGTTTGGGCACTGGCATGCTGAGAGAATTAAGGCTATTACTTAATTGTAATAGACTGAGGCTATTACTCACAAAGTACTACACCTGGAAGCACCCTGTGATTGGAACCTGTGAGAGAAAACTTCTCTTTTCATGGATGTCTACAGAGAACAAATAATTATGCCTGTAGCCCTCCGGACAGGGTTTAGGATGACTACAGTCCTCCACTGTGGAGTGGGTCACCTTTTGCCAAGAGGGTTCGATGACCTAGAGTGACCATGCTTACCTCTCTGACAGCAGAGAGCTAGTCTTTATAAACTTTTATTATTGTCAATAACAATAGTATACCATGAGTGCACATGGAGTTAAAAACTGTAGCTCTCCTCTCAATTATATTTCTGGTAGGGAAAACGGAGAGTGTGGGATGACAGATCATGGGATGGCAGCCTTCTAAAGGTGCAAATAGTATGTTGCTCTCTCAGTACCATTTATGACTCTAAAGTATTCACTCCTGCTTAATAATACAATCAAGACTAAAGCCAGCATTGTCATTATTCTAAATAAGGTACATTAAGAGACCTTGACATCTCCCATAGCTATGCTGCAACACACATGAAATATTGATTGCAACCGATTTCCTCCCCACCCACTAAACACACATACAGAAAGGAACGAAACATATAGTCTTGGCATAAAGGTGTTTTTGACCAGTGTCTGTCATTTATATTCTGCAGGGCTAATGTACATTTCCCACAATTTGCCTCCAGCCAGGTCTGACACCTGTAAAGCTTCAAATGATAATGCCACATTGTGAAGACAAAAGGAAAGTGCATTGAAGATGTTCCTGAATGGCAGGAGGAAAAGGATTCATATTGCTAAGTGTCGCTTAGCAACATGATATGTGAGGAATATCTATGAGAACCTACCAAGAGTCTGGACACTTCTGACTTTTCATCTGAATAATATGCCATGATATCTCCAACCTTAATTACAATTTATTTGTTTAGAAAGAAGAATGTGCCTACCTATTTTCTGATTGTTTTACCTGAAGTAGATTAACTTGGAGAAAGAAGATATTGAGACAGGAGGAGAGAGACCTTTTCCATTGCCAGAAAAAAAGTTCTCATTTCATTACCACATCTTCCCTACTCATTTCTAGAAACAGTAACTAAATGAGGACACCAGTTGGTTAGTCTGTGTCTTAAGACTTACCACTGAACTATAACTCCCAGAATAACTGAGGTATGAAGAAAGGCACGCATGGAAGTTAAACTGGCTTAGATTTGTTGTACATAAATTATTATGACTTTAAAAAAATAATAATGATGATGATAATCAAAACACCTAAAACCACCAGGCGCTGTACAGAGAGCTAAAAACAAGGTCCTGACCATGAGCTGACACAAACATAAAATCTTGGGTGGATATCTGAAGGACTATATCTCTCTACATGAACTGGTCTGGACCCCTAGGATCTCTGGGGTCCATCTCTAAGTCCTACCATTTTCCAAGCATTTTTGTGGAAACAGTTGAAGTTCTTCTCCATGGATACTGTTTGTCTTTGGAACTTTGGAAGCTAGGACAGTTCCTTCCCTGCTGTCGTTCCATCAACAAATGAAAAATTGTATGTTCTGAAAGGCTTCTGGAAAGTACTGTAGAGCTTTTCATAGAATGCTGATCTGAATGGATCTTAATAGTTTTAATAGCTGCTTTTTAATAATAACTTCTTTACTGATTATTCTGTTTTTACTACGTGTGGTTTAATTTTTGTAAACTGTCTTGCATCCTAGTATTTGAAAAAAGTGTGTGATACAAATGAAATGAGAAGCCGCTGCACCAGCGGTGGCGGTGGCGGTGGCGGTGGCAAATATGATGATGATGATAATGGGGCAAATGGAAAGATGAAAATAAGTCATTCCAGTTAAAGGAAGCTCCAACCCTAACTGTGGATGACTAGGTATTTCTGGATTTATCACTGTCTTTTTAACCCCACCCCCTCCTCTTCCAAGCCAAACAAGATGGGATCAAAAATATTAGCATATTTTCCTCTAACCAACCTTAAGAGAGGCATGAATGGGGATAGGAAACCCATTCAAACACTAGGAAATGACTGAATTATTATGTCATAGGGAAGGGATCATGGCAATCTGGGGAACTTTAGAGAGCTATATTGAAATCTCAGAATGGCCATATTTGTCCCCATGGCCTGAGGTTCCCCATCCCTGCTGTAAGGGTAGGAGGATACCGATAGGAAATAGAGAAGGTAAGCCATTGTTGGATGGCAAATGGCCATGCCACCTGCCTTTTTCTGATGCCTTTCCCTTTCCTATTTTTTCTAGATGGCTAAAGGAGAGATTTGGATTAAACTATTAGATGCCAGAGGAATGGGGTTGCTGGAATTTAATAAGGGTACAAAATCTTCCTATACAGTAAATACAGATATTTACTGTACTAAATATTTTATATTAAACCAAGAGACTATGTCTATGGGTCAAAGGGAAGTTCTAGGGAGGAGTATATAGAGGAAGTGGAAAAGGTGAGTATAAAAGAGCAAACCTGTGGCAATGTTGGAAAATAAGCACAAAAAGTGTAAAGTGAAGACAAAAAGACAAAGAAATCAATGGGAGCATGATGTGATGTAGTTATAATGCTTGGCATATTGTGCTGGTGTTATATACTAGAATTATTCACTCTCTCTGAAGATGTAGGTTTGTAGCTTAGATGTAAATTCAGCCCTGAGCCTGAGTGATCAGATTTCAGCAAGTTCCAGGAGGGCACTTGCACCATTAAAACTAGTGCTCCAACTGTACCCATTCCTGGAAATGCTTGATCATGATGACACATGCCTGCAGCCCATTTAGATTACTGTAATGTGCTGTACATATGGCTGCTCTTGGAAAGAGTTCAACTGGCCCAAGGAGCTGCAGGTAATCTTAGCTGAGGCTGACTAGAGGGAGCACACAACTCCCTTATTGCAATAGCTCCACAGGCTGCTGGTCTGTGTCTAGACACAATTCAAAGTTCTGGTTATGACCTATAGAGCATAGGTCCAAACTGTCTGAAGGACTGTGTCTTCCATGTGAGAGTATATACAGTGAGCCCGCGCTATACGCAGGCTCATTATAGGTAGCTTCCAGCTTACGCGGAAGCCGCCCCAGAAGTGGGGAAGGAGCCACGTGCGCACATGGCATGCGCATGCGCACCCGCAGCAAGTACAAGCCCCATTATATCCAATGTGGCTCGCAGCAGGCGCGCGAGTGCATGGCATGCGCACACACATGTGCCGCGAGCTCAAGCCCATTGATATAATGGGGCTCGAACATACGCTTTTTTATTTGGGGGGGGGGGGTCCAGAATGGATCCCCTGTGTAAAACAAGGGCCCTCTGTACTTCCTATAGCAATAGCAAGTACATTTCTGTAATGCTTATCAGTGTACTTAAGCACTCCCTAAGCAGTTTGCAATGTGTAAGCTAATTGACCTCAACAAGCTGGGTACTCATTTTAGCTACCTTGGAAGGATGACATGGAAGGCTGAGTCAACCTTGGAGCTTCTGGTTGGTATTGAATTCACAACCTTGTGACTGTGAGTGAGTAGCTGCAATGCCAGCATTTAACCACTGTGCCACTAGGGCTCCTACATAGCTTCTTATATAAGTCTGCCCAGGCTCTAAGGTCTTTTTCTCAATACCACCACCTTCATAGGAATGTTTGGTGCCAAAGAGGGAGGGGGCCTTCTCATTAGCTGCTCCCAGCCTTTACAACTCCCTCCCTAGGGAGGTTAGGATGGGTCCCACTTTGCTATTGTATTGTGGCAAGAGAAAACTTTTTTATTCCATCATGCCTTTAGAAATTAACTGCATAGGACTTTTAACTATGTGGTTTTTTTCTAGTGTTTTTAAATCAATTTTAAATGATTTCTGAAATATTATTAAATTATGTTTTGCAATACAAGTAATTGTTTTAACGTCTTATAAGCAGCTTTGAGTCCCACTATTGGGGAAAAGGCAGGATATAAGTGAAGCAGAAGGGGTAGGAGATCCAGATTCATGTCTATAGTGAGATTGGGTGGCTCTCAGCCTAACCTAACACACATAATTGTTCTGAGAATAAAGTGGGAAGGAGGAGAGCCTTTAACTGGCCACAGTGAGCTCAATGGAAAAAAGTAGCATATACGTGCAATAAATGAATAAATAAGAACATTGGTAAAATTGAAGAATATTATCTTAACAGTGACTAGAAATTATGAGACAAGATGGCAGCGTATACAATATATTGGAAGCCTAGCAGCATAACTACAGACCTGGAAGAGGCGGTTCTAATTACCTCCCTCCATGAAGACAATTCCAAAATTCAAATAGTTTAAATTAGAATTTGTAAACAGACCGCGGGTGGGAGGCGGGAATGCCGTTTAATTTTTCCTTCCATAGAACTCTTGCATACAACTGTCTGGTTTAGAGAAGATGATTTCTATAAATAAATTACTATAAATATTTCCTTCTCGATCATTCTGAGCATCCAACAAACCCATCAGTTTAGTCCAGTAGCCAATATTCAGTCCATTCACAGGTAGAAACTATGGGGCTATATAGACTGCTCCTAAGGGGAGGCCTACAGATGTCCCTTTTAGCACCAGATTGGAGCTGTGGCAACTACATGCCACGGCCCCAATATCACCTTTCCATGGTGCAAAAAGGAGCCACAAAAATGGCTCCTTTCTGCACCATGGAAAGTGCACCATAACCACCAGCGCTGCGGCTTTCCGGTGCTCCTTTGCTGCTGTGTCATTTAGCAGCACCAGAAGAGCACCGTGACGGTGCTGATAGTGTGGTGTGGTGAATGGTATCACACTGGTTTGGGGGTGGTGTCGGGACATGTGTCATGTGAACACCATATTCCAACTCCACCCCCAGACCGACCAAAGATGCTGGTCTGTACACCCTCTAAGTCTAAACCTTTTATGACTTCAGAATCAGCAATGCTAAATTATTTGGTTTTTGTACAACAACAACAACAACAACAACAACAAAGGCTGCTCCATTCTTAAAACTGCTTTCCATCAACATTTTCACAGCTTCATCTGTGCAGAAACCAGTTGTATAATCAAAATGTGACATCACTGCTTTCCACCTGCAGGCATATTAAGATGTAGTTGGATAGCATATTCCTTGATCTTTTCATCCATACCCTCAGTGGGATTTGGCAGAACAACCAGATGTCTTAATTGCACTGGTGGCCCGAGGTCGAGTGAAACCATTCCAGTACCTCAACAGATTTAGATATATTTGTAAGTACACAATGACCCACCCCTAAAAAAAAGAAAGAAAATTTTTAAACCAGTATTTCTCAAAAATCTTTCTCCCATTTTGTTTAGTCATTACACATTTCAAGACTTGAAAGTTAAGGGTACCTAACAAATTCAAAGTTGGAGAGAATCCTGTAGGAGATATGTCTTTGTAAGTAGATTTACATATTCAGGAATTAGAATTGGTCAGTTTTGTAACATCCAGTATGGAATCCAGTAGAGGGCTGCTGTTACATTGCTACATAGCAGAACTGGCAAAGTGCCTGACCCGCATTGTGTCCCAATCAATGTGCATCGCACCTTCACAATTCACAAAAACCTGGCACAACAGGTTTTCATAAAGCTTCTGCTACTTAGTTAAGTATATGTAAAGTCATTCTCGCAAAGGTGAGTAGAAATTGCGAAGAATGCCTCCCCCCCCCGTAATATTTTTTTAAAAATATCATGGAAAAGGTTTTTTTTTGTAGGGTTTTTTTGGGAGGGGGGGGAGGAGGAAGCATTGGAGTACAATTCCCAGAATCCCCCAGCCAGTCACTGGCTATGCTGTCTGGGGGAGATTCGTGGAGCTGTGTTCTAGAATGATAACTTTTCCAAACTCAAATGAAAATTCTGTTCCATGTGGAATTATGCCTAGAAACTATCTGTTTCATCAATTCTAGATGGAATGAGCTGATGAGGAAGTAGTCTGTTCCTCCTGAAGCAGGTGGTTGGAGAGTTCTTGTTAGGAGAGAATGAATGGAGTACACTTTTAAAGACGCAGTCACCAAAGTTCAGTAGTCAAGTTCTTATTTTGTATGCAGAAGTACCAACTACAATCCCTAGAATCTCCAGTGTTAAAAAAATATCTGCTAGAAGGTGATGGGAAAGGCCTTAGCTTAAGCAACACTCAGAACAGACAACATTGCCCCAGATCCTTGAAGCTTTTACGGTGCAATCACCCTGCCTCATTCACTGAATTTTATGTAGGACCAGATGCCTTCATCTTCTGTACTTATGTGTTTTCCTGACATTTCTTGACTCTTTACTTCTTCACAGAAAACCTATTTAAAAAGGAAATTACTTAATCACTGTATAAGGTTGTTGTTGTTTTTCCACTGGGAGTTCTAGGAGGCAACCATCTGGAACCACTCTGAGTTAGAAGCAAAAGCTATTCAGCCTGTTCTGAAGCAGCATCCTATCAAGATTTTATTTATGAATCCTTACAAACCTAGTATTATGTCATAGTCATGTACTTATATACAAAAACATTTAGTGGAAAGGGCAGTGAAAACAATTGATAGACAACAAGGCTATCAATGATGGCTAATCATTGTACCACCACCACAGCTCTGAATATTAGTTCGTGTCAGAAACAGTATGTCTCTCAATCCATGTTATTGTAGAACACAAACTGGAGAATGCCCTTACTCTCATGTCCTGTTTGTGGCCTTCACGTCGGCATGTGATAGATCACTTTGGAGATTACCATGACTTGGGTTGGTGAGGTTGCCATTTGTAGTTCTCCTCCTGTAATAAAATGTTCTGGGCGATCCTTCATATAGGCATCCATGCTTTCTGGACTTCACTATTGGTTGATTGCCCAGAGAGGTTTTACCCTTTTGCTAGGTTGTCTTACTGTGTCTATCTCTTTGCCAGGTTGGCCCTTAGATTCTTGTGACCTTATGGGTCATACCCCTGAAGCCTATAACTCTAAGGATCTAGATCAGTGGTTCTTAATTTTTTCTCTACCATGGACCTCCTGTAATATTTCTTTGCTGTAAATTCAGTGTCACACCCCTCCGATGGTGTCACTCAGTGCAATGCATTCCCTGCCATACGTCTATAATGCCACTGTCCACCACCTCATCCTTTTTCATGCAGGAGAAAGTCTTCTCTATGGTTTTCATGGGAGGTCTAGCATGCCCTCTTTCTGCTGTCTTTCCACTGGCAGGCAAAGACCTTTCTTTAATTTGTGTTTTTTAAAAAAAAAAATTTGTAAAAGAAGTTTTAAACTAAACGTTTATTTTAAATTTTGTAAACTGTTTCAAACCCAGTCCAGGTCAGGGGCATACTGGCAAACAGAAGTTTAGAGTGGAGTACTGGACTGGTATCAAGATTCAATACTGTGGGTTTTTACCCTGATGTCTCATTGCATACCCATCTCAAAACAGTGTGCTAGGAAAGCAAAGCACAGCTGCTACTCTGGACTCCAAGCAACTGCCGTTGCAACACAGATGTGACGTGACTCAGCATTACATGGAAAACCAACACAAGGCAGCCCAGCAGGACTGCTCTATAGACAGAAGCCTACTGGCACTTTGTCCATCCAGGACCATTGGCAAAACCCTACGACCTAAGTATCGGTAGGAAAAGATTACAGTCTATTGAAACAAGAACAAAGCCTATGAAACCACATCTGTCCCATTTTTGGCCTCACACAGGATGCAGAGCAAAGCATTCTTTTGCATTAGCATAATTTTGCATACCCATAGGATGGGATGCCATTGCCTACCTGATACTGACACACAGACATGTATTTAAGCTAACCATTTTATAGTTAAGACTTATTTCAGGAAGAAATTGGCTTTAATATTTGTAATTCACTTGATTAGGTTGTGAACTGGGCTGTTGGTGCAGGCCATTCTTAAGATCTCTTCCAAACAATTAACATTTTTGGTAGTGGAAAGAGAAAATGGAAATACTCATTTAACTAGATGCAGCACTGTTCATTTAGCAAGACTGCCCATGCATAAACACTGAGCAGAGAGAAACTGAGAATAACTAAGCATGTTTATTCAGTGTGGGTAATTGTTGATAACAGAGAGGTTTTTCCAAGGCTGAAGTCAATTTTAAATAATATCATCATCATCTCCTCCTCCTTCTCTTCCTCGTCCTTAAAAAAAAAGTTTCAAAAGAGCAAACTTTTCAGTGTCATCCCTAATAGCAGTTCATGCCACGCACTACTTTCTTAAAGCTGCTTCTCAAGTCTTCTGATTTGCAGCAGCACACTTCTTATTACAGGATACATTATGCAGAAACCCTCTGCTATGTGATGGGACACAGCAACCCTGCTGTGAGAATGCCGATCAGCACTTCTTTTAAGGCCTTTTCTCAGTTGTCAGCAAAGTATTTTTTAAGGTTAAAAGGTGTAAAATTATTCTGAAATGCTTTTCTGACCTGTCGCTTATCACACTACAAAATGCCATAGTTCATTTTTCCAACTATTATTTTTTTCTTTTTGGAGGTGGTTGTTAATGGAAATATGTGAATAAATCCAGTTAACAGAAATAGATCAAATTAGAAAGAATAAATCTAGCTTTTGGTTTATTACATATCTATATAATTATATAAAGACAGACAGACAGACAAAGATAGGGTGATCTTAATAATTCTAAGGCACTTTACTGATTTATTTAACAGCAGATACACTGCAATATAAATTCATGTCTGCATGTTGTTATGATATAATTCTATGACACTCTACACAATATAGAAGTCAAATGGATCAACTTTATGAAAAATAATACCATTATGTGAAACTGCAATGTTCATGTGATACATCACTCCTCAAACACTACCTGTGCTTCGACTGAAACAAAGCTGGATAGAAATGGGAGGGGGCAAAGGGGGAAGAGAAGAAGCCTTCTGTTCCCCAGACTTGTGGTTGGTCTTCACAGTTTTCCAAGCTGCTTAACTCTGGATTTCCCAGGCTACATAAATCATTTAAGGTCAATGATCCTATAATTTTTAATCCTAAACTCCAAAGGTTACCACATCCCATTGTCTATAGCTTAGGATTTTCACTGGTGGCGAACTGTTTATACTCCAGTGTAATACCAAAAGATTTTGAAAATCACTTTAGATTAAGTTTCATGGAGTGTTTTAGAAAGTTGCATAATCAGCCCTGTATGAGTCAACTCAACCTTGCAGTAAAGATAGCTACTAGGGCATAACAAAAGTATCTGTCAGGCTCCAAAGGCCTGATTGGCCCATTAAATGTATGGTCTCTGTGCACAAAGAACTGAGTAAAACAGAGGGAGGAGGCATATACAAAGAAGTAAGGAGAGGGAAGGTAATTCAGAAAAGATGACAAAAGCAAAATTGTGATACCTTCCTTTTGCACAGAGAAACGAATGTGGCAGAATTATCCATCTGATGAACACATCTGCATGGGAAAGTTCATCAAAATGAAAACATAGCAGCATCCCTAAATATTTACAATGCATTGTGTTGAGATATCTATATGCTAATGAATGTCAGTATCCTAGGCTGAAACTCCATAAGGTTCCAGTGAGCCCATGGGGCTTCTGTGAAATAAGGAACTTCCTCCATCTTGCCAGCTTGTTTCATGCACATATTGAGGAGCCTTGGGATAGGGGCAGAAAGATCTGGAAGGCATCTGAAAGACCATGTAATCTAATCATATAATAATAAATGTTGATATGCAGGGGTTCATTGTGTTCTCCCATAGCCACGTTCCCAAGGAAAAATCAGGACAACAGGCAATTTTTGTCCATATCCATAAATGAGCATATCAACAAATGGACAGTTAAGACCCATTTGATTTACCAAATAACAAAAGATAACAAAAAACCCTGCTGTTGATGGAGATAAAAACTCTAGGACATGATAGTGTACAATCCTGAACAGTTATGCTTCTTAACATCATCTTATACAACCACTTCTTAACAACTTAGTAGAAATGGCTTTCTGGAAGTCAATGTTACTCAAAGGTGTGATCTGTGAACCAGCAGCCATTGGCTCCTGATTCCCAGGAAAGCAAGGAACAATTTTGGCCAATGGCCACAAATATGGAGCCACACACTGGCACATTATGAAAAAAACTCCACCACATTAGGTAGGCTAAGAAACATGGGTGTAAGCCATCACCAAACTGCCTTTGGAAACTGTTCATCTTAATTTTGGTTTTTCTAGTATTTTCTTTAGATATTACAAACACAGTGTAAACACTGGTCTTTATTCTTAGCCCTAAAAAATGCCCACTTGGTTGATTATTTTCCCTGCGTGCCACAAATAAATTTTTGGTGATCTTCACTAAATCTTTTACCCACGTGTTTATATCCTACTAAACTGTGGTGAATAAAACCAAGCAAAATAATCATTCTGAGTAAACCAAATAGAATTATGCTTTTTCTCCCCCTTGATAGTTCAGACATAAGCATATTTAGCAGATTTTATTTTTAAATAAAATTTTATGATTTAAACTTACGTTTGTTACTGCAGCTCCCAGAATTTGGAAGCCAAATTCATCAGCAAGGCATCAAGGACTTGCTACATGTAGAATGTCCCCTGGACAGAAAGAACTACAGACCAGTTTCCTTGCTGCCTTTTCTCAGCAAGGTGATCAAGAGAGCTGTCGCCTCCCAACTCCAAGCTGTCTTGGATGAAACCGATTATCTCGATCCATTCCAGACCGGCTTCAGGGCAGGATATGGAGTGGCATCGACAGGGGTAGTGTGACCCTGTTGGTGCTCTTGGATCTCTCCGCGGCTTTTGACACTATCGATCACTCCATCCTTTTGGATCGGCTGAGAGAGTTGGGGATCGGTGGCACCACACTCCGATGGTTCCGATCCTTCCTCTCTGGCAGATCTCAAAGGGTGAGACTCGGGGACAGTTGCTCCTCCAAGATCGAGCTTAGCTGTGGCGTCCCCCAGGGAGCCATTCTGTCCCCGATGTTATTTAACATCTATATGAAGCTGTTGGGTGAGATCATCCGGAGGCACGGAGCTCAATGTCACCAGTACGCTGATGACACCCAGATATACTTCTCCGTGACCAGATCGTCTGCTCAGACCTCCAATGGCGTCTCCCCTCTCAATGACTGCCTTGAGGCCGTAATGGATTGGATGAGGAAAAACCGATTGAAGCTCAATCCAGACAAAACGGAGGTGCTCACAGTCACAGTCACAGGCCCGAAACCAGGCCTGGGAATACAACTTCCAGTCCTGGATGGAGTCACACTCTCCTCAAAGGACTCTGTTCGCAGTCTGGGGGTACTCCTTGACCCGTCGCTTCACATGACAAGTCAGGTGAATGCGACAGTTAGGAGCGCCTGCTATCAGCTTCGGCTGATACGCCAGCTGCGCCCTTTCCTGGAGATGAGGGATCTGGAAACTGTGATACACGTACTGGTAACCTCACGTTTGGATTACTGTAATGCACTCTACATGGGGCTACCCTTGTGCCTAACCCGAAAACTACAACTGGTCCAAAATATGGCAGCCAGACTTCTCACTGGAATATCTAGGAGAGAGCACATCACTCCTGTGCTTAAAGCTCTCCACTGGCTGCTGACCAGTTTCCGGGCACAGTACAAGGTGTTGGTTTTAACCTTTAAAGCCCTACATGGCTTGGGTCCATCTTATCTAAGGGACCGCCTCTTCCTATATGAACACCCCCCCCCCCGCACACTTCGGTCCTCTGGGAGGAACTTGCTGCAACCCATGAAGACCAGGTTGATGCAGACCTCCCAGAGGGCCTTTTTGACTGTTGCCCCCAGGTTGTGGAATGACCTGCCGGATGAGATGCGTCTTATTTCATCTTTAGAAGGCTTTTAAAAAGCCCTAAAGACGCATCTCTTCCGGCAGGCCTTCCCAGAGAATGTAAACATCCCCCGGCTCCAAATCTAGGCTTTAGAGTGGCCTTTTCTTCCAGCCTTCCTTCTCTGTTTCTACTTCTACAAAACCTTGGCTGGGTCCGTTTTTCTCTAATCTTGTTTTTATTACTATTTTAGCTAGTTACTGTTTTAATTCAATTGTGATTTAATCTCTTTTTAAGGGGGGGTGGTAAGGGAAAGAATGGGATATTTTACTTGATATTGTTTTAATCCTTGTTGTAATCTGCCCCGATTGCTTGTTCAGAGGGGCGGACTAGAAAGAAATATTATTATTATTATTATTATTATTATTATTATTGCAGATCAATTTAGGGTTGTGCAACAAGTCAATTACCATACAAAGAAGTATTATAATCTATGGTGCATAACCAACTGATAGGGAGGATTTGACCATTCTTGGATTTCTTCTGAATTCTGGTTAGGTTTGGAAGTCTGATTAAGCATGGAAGTACAGTAACATTGTCCTTATAGGTTAACACTTCCATGTAGGAAACAAGAGGCAACTCATATGTACACTACGACAAACAAATATGCCTTTTTTTCTATTTGTACACACCATGGAAATTGAGCATTGGAACACTCTAAAGATCAAGGATTATTTCCCTGCTCAGCCATGGAAACGCATTGGGTGACCTTGAATGAGTTACACAATCAGCCCCAGAAAACCCTGTCATATGGTTGCTTTAGGATCTCCATAAGTCAGAAATGACTTGAAGGAACACAACAAACAACAACAACAACAACAACAACATTATTTAATTGTTACATTAAGTTTGGTTTGACCATAGTTTAATAGTAGAGCACATAGGACTGGACTTCTAGGAAAACTTCCAGCCAATGTAAACCAAGGTTCCCCAAACAGGTGCCCTCCAGTTTGACTATTAGTGCCATCTCACACAGCTAGCAAGGCCAATGGCTCAAATGCATGTCCCCCAGCTCTCCTGATTTGGCACAAATAGTTTTCTGTCATCCCATTTTTTCAACTGCTCTTAAATTGTCCCAGTTTCTTTCTCCTCTTCCTACTTTCTTTGTCCTCATTGCTGTAAATTCCTACTACGTTTAAATCTGGATTGTGATGTGGGTTATCACAAATGGGCATTGTTCCCACTGAATCTGATTTTAGAAATTCATTCAGAAAAGGGGGCCATGCTTTTTGCCCATTTTTGCCCATTTAACCTGCGTCAAAAAAGAAGCTCAGAAAATGGGGTGTTTTTGGGGCTGAATCAATTTATTTAGAAATAAATCGATTCAGCCCAAGTGGGAACAAAGTTGATTCGAATCAGAATCAAATCTGCCCTGGTTCCCACTGGCAGTCTGGCCTGGGGGACAGCTGGCATTACCAGGCGTCTCCTGGCTCCCAAATCCCTAGCCCAGCCTTCTTACTGGCTTCTTTGGCCGCTAACCGGTTTCCCTATGCTTCCCCGGGGAGGCCAGAAGGAGGTGGCAAAGAAGCCGGAAGCCTTGTTGCCTCATTCCCAGCTTTGCCCCGACTTCTCTGTGATCTCCTTCCGGCCTCCCTGGCCATGGGAAATTTTTAAAAAGGCAGCAAGGAAGCCAGTCAGTGGCCAAAGAAGCCAGTAAGGAGACTGGGCTGGGGATTTGGGGGCCAGAAGAGGCCAGAGGCGGGATAGGACATCAAGCTCCCCCCACCACCACCACTGAACCGATTTCTGAAACCAGCACAACATAGTGGGAACCATAGTGGGAACGGTTTCAGGAATTGGTTCAGGTAATGAATTTTCCAGTAAGTGGGAATGGGCCCTGAGATTAAAGTGCAAAAGTAGTTTGCACTCCATTAACTCAGCAGTGGGGAAAAGAAAAGAGTGGGATGGAATTCCCTGTAGGCTCAGGCAAAAGCAACCTGCAGAAGACTCACTGCTTATATATTCTTCTTTGTTTATAACTTTTGCCATCCTGATCACACTCTGATGTTGCTTAGCTACACGTTCCCATTTTTCATCTGTTAAATGTTGGAGGGCATAGAAACAGACAATGGGATTTGCATTCAGATACACCTAGAGGACATCTAGAGGTTGGAAAAAGCTGGCGTAGGTAATCCTAAGGTAAATGAGCTAAAGGGTTGACTCGGTATAAAGCATGTTTGTATGATTTAAACAGTGAATGACAATTTCAGAGGATCCAACAACTATTTTGTCCTCCCCCAGAATTCACCAGCCTGTGTCTCACAGCATCTCTATGGTGAAAAAATGTTCTGCATAATAATAGCTAGTGGTCTACCCTGAAATCTCAGGTGGATGCAATTTTAGACTCCAAATAGCTTCAAAGGGGGCTGGGTGGTATGTCCTTACTTCTGTTTCCATAAGTGGACTATACCAGGCCTAAATTAGGCCTGGGCAAGACTAAATAGCTCCTCTACATTATAAGACTGGAAGGGCAAGAGGCCATTTTAATGCTGTACCATTTCTTTAGTGGAGAAACAGGGTACCTGGGAACACTGAAAGCGAACTGAAGACTTGGGTGGGGGAGGTCGGGAACAGGGCTGCATGTGGTTCAGAGGCCATATTTTACCCATTTCTTGTTTAAACACATTTGCATATGTGTTAATATGTTATTATTTTGTTTTATGCTGGTCAACAACCAAATAATTTTTTTTATCTTATCTTATCATTTGCATATGTTTTTGATTGTGCTTATAAAGCTTATTCTTCAACTGGGTAGTTCATTTTTCATACAACTGCATGTTTTTATTTTTAACATATCAGCATTCCTTAGTTAAGGGGAAAAAAGATTCTTCAGATAAGTAGACAACCTACTCTACTCATCATTATTCGCCTTAGGCTCCTCAATGCACACTTGTCTCCACATTCCTTAATATAAGAAAATTGGAACATGGAAACATAATTGCACCACAGGTCCAAAACAGCAGATGGCTTAAGAGAATAATCATGGGCAGAGTGACTTGAATCAAAGTGCTAGTGGATTCAGTGGAACCTTTTTCTAAATAAACCTGTATGGAAGTGAACTCTAAATGGCTTAATGTGAGGGACTGGTGAAGAACAGCAAATAAAATGTTGCAGTGGGCCTTGGGGGGAGAGAGTTTACAAATCTTGATCAGTATCCTGGCATATAGTATGCTGAAAATTAAACGAGGAAACAGCACCCCCTTCTGAGAACAAATACTGAATTCCTTTACTCTGTGTGTGTGTGAATGTGCATGTGCATGCATGTGTGCGTGCTTGTATGTCCCTTCAAGTCTCCTATTGACTTATGGCAACCCCATGAATTTCATAGGGTTTTCTCAGGCAAAAAATATTCAGAAGTGGTTTCGCCAGTTTCTGCTTCTGAAATATAGTTTTCAGCACTTGATATTTGTTGGTGGGCTCCCCTTTCACTATCCTCACTTTAATTAGGCCTCTTTTCTTAAGGTCATTCTAACTTTCTGAATTCAGCTGGTTATATAAATCTACCATCCCAGCTTTCCTCTTGTCTCCTACTTTTCTCAAAATACAGGACATATAAGTGATACTCATATATGAGCATGTCTTTTTGCCAGTACTGAACATCTTTGCCAGTACTGAACATTTAAATCTTAAATAATGAATATAAGCTTTTGGTTACAGTTCTAAGCAAATGTTTACTGAGCAGTCCTATTGAATTCAGTGGGATATACTTCTGAGTAAACATGTTCAGGGCTGGCGTATCAAAGGAAACACAGTAATTCTTCCACGTATAATGGGTTGCATTCTAATTCTCTCAATACCTGTTGAGAGAACATTGAAAACAGAACTTTTTACTTATTTTTATTCTTTTTTATTTTGCATCTTTGTACTTTCCCCCTGAAAAAATGCTCAAATAATAAACAATGTTGTCATTATGGTAGAGTGCATAGGACTGGGAAAGACTTCTAGAAAAGATTCAGCCAATTTAAACCAAAGTTCCCCAAACAGGTGCCCTTTAGGTATGCTAGACTACTAGTGCCATCTCACACAACTTGAAGTGTCCTAGCTCACACATCTAGCAACTCCTCAGAATATATAATTATTCTTTTAGGACTGAGTCCTTAAAAAGTTATCTTAAAGATGTTCCTAGAAGAAACTTCATTTTGATCCTCTAACCAAATGCTCCTGCCAAAACAGAGCATCTCTGGAGGAAGAAGACAAATTCCCAGAAGATTGTGGCCAACTGGATCTTGCTCAAATTGGGGTGGCAGCAATTCCTCCCAATCCAAGCAGACTCTATGACTCAGTGTGCCTTGAGAAGTGGTTGTAGGTGGTTGTGTTGCATAGTAGTCTCATTGTTTATTTAATCAAAACGAGAGAATTTTATAAATTACAATAGTTTACCATTTTTTTTCTGAATAAATTAGAATCTAATTGCTCAATTTAGAATGCCATTTTATGCACTGAGTGAAAAGCTTTTTATTTTTTAAAAGTTCAATTTGTTCACCCGCAGCATTGTATGCTATTTAATTTGTGGTTTAGAAATTAGGAAATAGACTTCTTCAACTTCAAATGTGATTCTAATTTTTGTAGGGGGTGCAAACATCAACCAAACATTTCCTAGAAGTGTGGGGCACAGAGAAGATTGTGAACCCCTGCCTTAAGGTATCTTGTTTAAATGATTATGCTGCTTTTCACATATGACTCCCAAGGATCTGAAAGTAAGGGACAGTAAAATAAAATAAAATAAAAAAACCCAGAACAGAAAAAATAAAAACATATAAAGCAGTTGAAGTAAAACTGTTCCTGGTAACAACTAAAAAAAAAAGATCAAAGACAGGCAGATAGTGCTGACTAACTTTTCTATCACTGTGTGAGAAGGTGAATAAGAACTTAAATGCCAAGTAAATAAATAATAATTGAATGTTTGTGTGTGTGTTGATGCTCACTTGCTCTCTCTCTCTCTGAACTATTCCAAGGATTGTGAAATGACCATATTACAGCTTGGACTCCAAGCTGGATAATTTCTTCTCCAGTGCAAGAAAAGAGATGTAGTTTGACATCAGAGCTCAGTCCACTGACACATCAACGAAACTGGTGGAAAGAGGGGGAAAAACATTCAGCCATACCTCATTTAACAAAATCCCCGACAAAGAAACTTTTTTGCTTATAAAGTGTTTTTATACTGATCCAGTGACCATTGATCCTTTTTTTCCTTATTCTCAGTCTACCTCGAAGATTTTTTTAGCAGCATCAGCTGCTCAAGGAGGATAATAAAAGAGGACTAAAGGAACACAGACCTTTGATATCAGGTTGCAGCAGCTTGTCTGTGGTAAAGAATGCAATATCAAGCATAGAGCTGGGAAGGAGTCTATTATAGCCAATCCTAGTGTAGCTGTTTATACCTGCATGCAACAGGTAAACAGCAGGTAATCCCAGGATCCTTTACTGGGCATGTATAAACAGCAAAATGGAGAGAAAAGGAGACAGCAGATAAGCTGCCACTCCAGCTACTCAGCATGCTATTTTTCTTTCTTTCTTTTACTGGATTGACATTATATTATATTTTAACTATGTTTAAGAAGCATAGTTCTATCGCTTGGGCCACCAAAATAGAAATCATGTGAAAAGTGGAGGTTGATGAAAGAAGAAGTAATCCATGGCTGCATTTTGGAAGAAGCCTTCAAACGGTCTCTAGAAGGTTCAAAATGTTTCTGTTTGCTGATGCAACCTGATCTAACCTGATCTGCTTGTTTCATTTCAAATGTGTGTAGTGTTTGTTACAAATAAAAAGTTAGGCAAAACATTCCCCCTTTTATCTACACATTTTCCTCTGAGTAGGCCTCAGACCTACTTCTCTTGGCAACCATGGCAACCACATTCACTTGAATCAAGGAACCACTTCCAGTCCTCTCTCCTTCCTCCTTCCCTTCTTCATGGGCACAGCTGTTTCTGCTTTTGCTCCCCAGCACCTGGCATTCATTGGCATACTGCCTCTGAACCTGGAGGTGGCATATGAACATCATGTCTATAGTAGCCAGCTCTTGGTCAACCCTTTGCTTTTATTTTTCATCAAATGCACAACTGTCTAGCTACTAAGGATGCATCCACACTGCAGAAATAATCCAGTTTGACACCACTTTAACTGTTATGGCTCAATGGTATGGAGTTCTGGAAACTGTACATTTGTGCAACATTTAGCCTTCTCTGTCTGAGCACTCTGATACCACAGCAAACTGCCAATCCCAGAATTCCATAGCATTCAGCCACAGTAGTTAAAGTGGTGTCAAACTGGATTATTTCCGCAGTGCGGATGCAGCCCCAGAGTTGTATAATATATGTATGCAATTGGGCCTCACTGTCTTCATGGCCTAATTCTTGTACCTTGTGAAGTTCAATTGTTTCTCACCGTAGGTTATTTAGTATTCTTTCTAGGGATCTCAATTTGGCTTCCAGTTTGAATGAATGAATTTCTTTATTATGGCCATAGACCAGCACAGGTTAAAAGGTACAGTATAAAAGAAGGCAAGTTAAAACATATTTAAAATCTAAAATCATCCCTTCAAGTTATATGGCCTCAATGCATCTTGATAAGTTTGAAATCAGTATCTCACTGTAATCATCATCTGCCAGATTTTAATCACTGCTTGGCTTCCAGTTTGTTTCCAAGCATAATTCAAGATTCTGATGCTGATGTACAAAGCCCTAAATTGACTTCAGGCCAAGATATATGAAAGAGCATCTCCTCTACTATGAGCCTGCCAGAAATTTGAGATCTCCAGAGGAGACGGTCTTCCATGTGCCAAGATCTTGTGATTAGGGTGGTGGGTACATGTATAGTAGCATCTCATCTGTGGAACACCTCACTCTTTCTAGCTTCTGTTGGCAGCCAAAACAGTTCTGTTCCTCATGGTATTCAGTATCTGAGATTGCTGTTTAACTGTTTCAAAACTAGATTCTGAGATTGTTTTTGGACTGCTTTTACAAATTTAAAAGAATATTCTCTGAAGATGCAGCCACAGATGCTGGCAAAACATCAGGAATAAACTCTTCTAGAACATAGCCATATAGCCCGAAAAACCCACAAAAAAACTATGGATGCTGGCCATGAAAGTCTCCGACTTCACGGTATTTTAATGTGTTTTAATTTTCCCCCTATATCTGTATTGTTTTAATTGGTTTTTATTTATTTGTTGCCTTTGGAGCTCTTGTGAGTCAGGAGGTGATACAGAAATACTGAAATAAAGAATAAAGATTGCACAAAACTTGTCCACAGGTTAGAATGTTATTGTTTAGATGCTTCTTTAAAAGTTCTAATCCCAACTAGGTCATGTAAAAATTACTAATTTTAAGCATTCCATCCCCATGGGGAATTTAGAAAAGTAAAGTTGTGCCAGTCATTTTTCATGTGTACGTTTCTTATTAATATTTTCTGAACAAGTGTTCATTCCAGACATATTCTGTACAAAAATATCTGATTAATCATTAATTTATGACAGTTTCCAAAGGGGTAGCAGAGTGATACTCTATTGCAGAATAAACAACAAAGGGATCTCTGGCACTTTAGAGACTAATAATTTTATTTTAGCATAGCCTTTCATGACTATAGCCCACTTATAGCACTTAAAACACTATAGTACAGGATGAAGGCATCTAGAGTCCACAAGAACTCATGCTTTAATAAATGTATTAGTTTTAAGCTCCTACAAGACTGTGTCATTTTTATTAATTTGTGGGTTTTTAGCACACAACTGTACATAAGCAAACCTTATCCTCTGGTGGAGTGTTTAACAGTCATTAGTGGTTTTCCCATGGATGCCCAATTTCCAATGCCTTTGTTATTAACATTCTGTCAACTCTCTCTAAAACAGATGACCTGATGTACAGTATATTGCTAAAAAGAAAAATCAAATTGCAAGGTTGGTGGAGGAGATAAATGTCTACAGCTTCACTCTGAATGCTTAAGTCTCCCTTGGTGAAGAGAAATAAAGCCCAGAGTATACCCTAAACACTATATTCTTTAATGCTCCAGGTAGCAAAAGTCCTATGGAAATTCAACATAAACTTGCCTATCAAGGAGATGACAGAACAACATTCAGCCAATTTCCTTTTATTGATGAGCTAAGTTTTGGGGCATTGCTGCTGTGATAACAATTTTAAAGAACTGAAAATGTAAGCAATCGCTTCATCTAACAAATGTTAAATGCTATGAGATAAAAAGACTGGGTGCCCATTCCTTTCATGCATAGGCGACATAAATCTCAAGGAAAATTGCACAGATGAAATCTGTGTTGAACATGTGAAGTATCTGGCACATTTGAGCTCTGGAACCCTGAAGATAAGAGTTCGGGGGAAAGGGAGCTCCTGCCTTATCAATACCTCCACAGAGCAACTCCTTTTGAGCTTTAGAAATACATTATATTCTTCTTGACACCCCCCTCATGCCACTTTTTAGTGTCTTCTCTAAACACATGTGCATCTTTTCCTCTTCTTTCTTAAGCAACATTTTGCAGAAATGGCTGTAGAAATAACGACAACAGTCCTTGTTGCTTTTGCTGAATTATTAGAGCAGGTTTGTTAACCAAGGACACAATTTTCTAAGATATTGATTGACTGTCTCATGGTACATTTCCTGCTGTAAATATAGGGCACAGTTCATTGCCCCTATGAACACAGCTACAGGCATGGAGGGAATTGGCTGTGTTCCTCCCCATCCCAGTTTCATCTAAAGGTGACACAGCAGCTGAGGAACACACATACTCCCCATGTATGGATTTAGTTGTGCTTTGTCTCCAAGGTACTGGTCCTCAAGTTACCTGTATTCCACCTGTAGCATCTTATCCACAGGGATATATATTTTACATGAACCTTCCTTTGAAAATAATGGCCCATGCCTTGATAATAATAACCCATGCCACTTAGCAGTGCAGATGCTGAGCCTCAGAAGAATATTTTCAACCACTCTCATAAAAGAACTGATGTACATGGATGATCACAACAGGACTCTGATGTATGTCATTAAAAAGGAAGACAGAAGGAGATCCCAGTTTGTATAAAATTGACATCCACTGATTTTTTCTGTGTATAGCTGCAAATTATCTTTACATTCTAAAAGGATGTTTTTCAAGCTGTATCTTTGATACAATGCTCATTTTAGTGTTCTTCTTTAAGGTTACTTTAGTTTTTGATATATCTAGTCTATCGGATTTTTATATTGATCATTGGGTGATGTCCATGTTCACAGTTGCTTTCTTGGTTGCCTAAAGAATGTGTTTTCAATGAACAAACTGCTGACCTTGCAAAATTCAGTCAGGTGCTCTCCTGCTTCATTACTTGATCCTAGGCGAAACTGGGGTATTTGAGGAGCTCTTTGGCTGAGAAGTCTAAGGACCTTATCAGATGGGAGGAATTTCTCTTTATTGCGAAAGGAGCCAATTCGAATTCATGTGAATTCGCTAGTTTAGCGAATTCACGTGAAGTCCTATTGTGTTCGGAATGCGTTCAGAATGACTTCCCAAAAATGACCCCCCCCCCATTGCCTGAAATTGCGTGAGATGCTTTAATTCGCAATAAGGTAAAACCCATGGTTACATTCGGAATGACTTCCCTTTTGCCCGAAATTGCGTGAGATACTTTAATTTGCAATAACGTGAAACCTCATGATTGCATTCGGATTGCCATTGGATCATACTTCCAATTTCCGATGTCTGATAAGGTCCTAAATCTAAGTGCCTCTCCCTCAACTGCAAATCCCAGGATTCCATAGGATGCAACCATGACAGCTAAAGTGGAGCAAACGTGCTATAATTGCATAGTGCAAAAAGGCCCTAGAAAACAAATTCCAAAGTTCATATTACAGCAATACCTTTACTAAACCAACCAAAATGCTCCCCTACCCTGAATGTGTACATGGAGCTTTGTGCCTTCATGATTGGCTAATAAATGCACTACCACAAGAAGAATTTAGAATACTTTAGCAGGTCATCACAAACAATAAAAGGGGCAGCCTTTTTCTTTCTGTAACCCACAATTATTCCAAGATATTTTGTGGGCTGAGCCAGATAAACAAATGAAGCTTGCTCCCAGTTATGACCAGTTATTACCAGTTATTACCTATTTTTGAGTTTTTGTTGTTGTTAACTGCAGTCAAATTGACTTCAACTTATGGTGACTCTATGAATGAGAGACCTCCAAGTCACCCTGTCATCAACCTCGCTACTCAGGTCTTGCAGACTCAGGGCCATTGCTTCTTTGACTGGGTACCCAAGGCAGAAAATTCCACAAGCTCCTCTCCCTGGGAATCTAAAGGCTACAATAATATATAATAATACATCGGTTGAGAATTTGAAATGCTCTCCACTAAACTGCAAATCCCAGAATTCCACAGAATGCAGCAATGGAAGTTAAAGTGGAAATATAGTGCTCTAATTGTATAGTGTGAGTGGATCCCTGGTCAGCATAGCTACCCATACATTTGTACCCCTTAGGCATTGCTTTTAGAAAAGTATAGGTTTGGCTAAAGGGGGAAGGAGTCATAGAGTTTGTAGATTTTATTAAGGGAACACTTACCCAATATATACTTCCCTTACGATAAAATTCAAGCACTGTTCTTTCTGATTACTTTCTTGGATGGATTTTCTGATGCAAGTTCGAGAAAAAGGAACATGGGAAGCAGCATATATTAGACAGGTGTCAGAGAAATTTATGATGACAAAACATGAAACTCACCTGCCGAACATAAGGGGGAACTCCTTGTCTTCTTTCTTTTCTCTACTTATGTGACTATGCAAGGGAATGCCATAATCTGTCCCAAAAACACTTATCGAGCATTTATCTCTCCTGAGTCTAATTACCCAACAAACCAATCCAGTAAACATCCCTCACAGCATGGGTCACTCTTTATGCAAAATTATAGGGTTCAGAATATTTACTAATTGAGCAAGCTGATTGGCTGCATATCTGTAAGTGTCTTCTAATATATTTAATTGCAATGTTTTTGAATCTGTGTAGTCTGAGACCCTCTCAGAGTCAGCACTTAGTCCCTTTCACAATTATAAATGTCAGCGACAATAGTAGAGAGGCTTCCCCATCTCTACTATTGTGAAAGACATTAAAGATGATTTTTGACTAGCGTAAGGAAGAGAGAGCAATTTGGGCTTTTTGGTTGTTTTTACTTCCATTAATTAAAATTATGGGATTCAGAAGATGCTAACAGTGAACATCAGTGCCTAGTCAAAATCCAAGATGCCTGTTGAGTTAAAAATATATTTTGTTTATTTAGTTCATTTATATCCTGATCTTTCACTAAGGTGTTCAGCTGAGGTGAGACAGTATAAATAAGGCACTGTACATGGCCTTCTTCACTCCCCCACTTCTATCTTCTTATCAGCCCTATGAGGTAGATCACACAAAGAAATGGTGACTGACCCAAGATCATCCTGTAAACTTTATAGTCAAATGAAGATTGGAATTCATGTCTTCACAATCTTAGTCCAACAGTCTAACCTTGGGCTGGTGAACCTGTGGCCCTCTGTATGTCACTGAACTCCAGTTTCCACTTGTACCTCCCAACAAATTCAATAACTCAAGCTAGGTAGCATGAGCTAATATTTAATTTAGTGGTGAATATACTGGCAAAACAGTGGGAACAGAGATTGAGTTTTGTGATCATGGTGATTTATATTCAAAATTCTGGAAATTATTATATCATTTTTCTGTTATAACAACAACAACCATTATGCCGATTGGAAAGATTTCTGTACCACTGAGCAGTGATGGTCTCAGGAAAATAGTATAAAGTATGTGTTTCACAGCAAAACAATATTAGAAATAAGCCTGGTAGGTAGAAGGCAGGCAGGCAGGCAAAACGGTAGTTTTCTGTAACATACCGTTTTCTGGATGTATTAAGCTACAACCCACATCATCTTTATGACACATGATGGGAATTGTAGTCCAACACATCTGGAGGTCAAGCCAGCATGGTGTAATGGCTTGACTGACTAGAACTCTGAAAGATGAGGATTTGAATGCTCACTCAGCTGTAGAAACTCACTGGGTGACTTTGGGCAACTTACACTTTCTCAGCCTCAGAGGACAGCAATGGCAAACCCCATCTGAACAAATCTTCCCAAGAAACCCCCATGATAGGTTCACCTTAAGGTCTCTATGGGGCAATACAGACCACCCAAAAAGGGCAATCTGTTGCCACCTTTTTTTGCTACGCAGGTTCACCGCAGCAGCTAGACACTGTGATGAAGCTGTGCAGCAAAAAAGGAGTGGGCAAACCCCGCTCCTTTTTTGTGCCACAGTTGCAGCGCGATTAGGAAAAAAGGGGCAGTTTGGCGCCTTCAGTTTGCTGCAACTGCACAGCTGCATCTAGCAGCTGCGCAGTTGCAGTACCACCATTATGAATGCCATCTAAACGGCATTCTGTAATGGCGGTGCCGCCATTACACGTTAGGGTTTGTGAGCGTGCAGACGCTGCGTGCTCGCAAACCCTAATGGCTCCCCCAGGAACCTCTTCAGGCCTGTCTGTATCAGGTCTATAAGTCAGAAAACAACTTGAAGGCACACAGCAACATCATCTGGAGAGCATCAGGTTGTTGGATGATTTAACACAGGTTCTTTTAAGGGGGGGGGGGGTATGGGGGCAATTGGCCTGGACACAGTGACAAGAGCTAATGATTTAAAATCAATTAAGTTAATAATTATGTGAGAAATTTTCTAGTGTAAAGGGACAAGTTAATTAAAACTATTTTAACTTAATTGATTTACTTAAGTTAGAATTTCAGCATTAACTTAATGATAGAATTAAATTATTAGTTATTAATTAGTTAGATGAGAGATCATGCTAGAGTCAACGAATTACTCATTTCACAGCTGATTCTTTGACAAAAGCCTAGGTTCAAAAATTCAAGAGAATTTCTTTCATTTTGCTAGTCCCTCAGAACTGGAGAATTACAATGTTCAAATCATAAAATTCAAATCCCTGCAAATGCAAATGGCAATAGGAATCTTTGTTCATTTTCATTCCTGATCGGTATATGATAGATAGTTAATTCCAAGATTAGAGGTTATAAAACCAAAAGTAGTATGAGCAGCTTTGAAGCAGTAGTGGTTTTCTTTCTCAAGTGCACCTCCTGTTTTGTACCTCAGATACTGTACAGAGGCCCCTCATATGTCCCAGGAAATTAATTTTTTAAAGTTATTAATCCTGGGACTTTTGCTGTGATCTACTGGGAACCAGTAAACTGCACAAAGATTGTAAAGAAAAGAGATTATAAAGTGAGCGAGAAAAGGGATTAGGGTGGGATGGATGAGAAATTAGGGTTTTCCCAAAATTCATACAGCTCTTTCTTTCCCAAACTCAAGACAGGGGTGAGGGGGAGTAAAATCAAAGAAAGCATTTTTCATTTTCATTCTGTAATGGTTTTTGTGCAGGGTTTAAACTTAAATGTAAATGGCAATTTAACATATAAGGAATACCTAATTTCCTCCTTTCTTATGTAAATACAGTTGAATTATTAATGATTAACTAATTACATTAGTTCTTTTCTACTACCTTTCTTTCTCTGTGTTGTTCTCACAAATGAAAGAGGTTTCATATATGGAGTAGTGCACACCAGCACTTTCATTGTTCTGTTGTTGCCCACCCATTTCTTTCAAAATCACACTATCTTGAGCTTCATGTGACCAAAATGGAAGAGGAGACAGGAGGAAAGGGCCTTAAATGAACATTATCCCCTGGGATTCTTGGAGACTTTAAAAGGCCCTGTTTGAACAGATTAAATAATTGGACATCAGGAGATTTGGCACATTATACATTCCACATAAGCAGTTGCCAACTTTGCCTCCAGAGCTTATCAACTGGCCTGGATGGTTAAGACTAAATGGAGATTGTTCAGCCTTAAACTGCATGGGCTTGTCTACATGTTTGAAATATCATCATTCTATTTGAACAGAATGTGATCCCTCCACATGTGAGGGAGTAGGGAGCAAAAACTCCTCAAAATTAAAAAAAAAAAAGAAATTGCAGTTTTCAAGTGAGTATGCACAAGGATGCACATTATTGAACATGCAGGTATCCATCCACTTCACATGGATTTGCCTGGCTGCACATTTCTGGCAGAGGGAAAGCGAACTGATGCAAATTTGTACAAGAAAGTGAAGACAAGTAAGTGTCTATGCCACTGTGTTAAAATCCACAGCAATTTGCATGATACACATGTAGACTAGCCTCAAAATTAGCCAGCCTATGTAACATGGAATAATTAAGATTTGGTTCTAAAGTGGAAAAAACAATGATTTTCTCCCCTAGTGAATGCTTCCTGAGCTACTAAAAAGGATATGTGACTAAAGGGAAGTTCTCAGGTGAGCACTGCATCCCTAGAATCTGAGAAAAGGAAAAGGAAAAGGGAGACAGTGAAGGATCCATTCTTCCCTAGCATCTCATTGTTTCTCAGCAAGGCTGATTAGAGCCTAAAGTGAACCCATGCTGTGTCTGTCACTGGGAGTCTGAGTGAGAATGAGAGGTAGGAGTATTTCTACAAGAGACAAGAAACAGGGCTGACTCTGCCATCATTTCTCAATGGCTCACCATCAGCTTCATGCTCACAATCAGTGAAATCGGGTGGCTATATTTATCAGCTGGGGCCCTGTCACACTGCACAATTACAGTGCTATGATTCTATTTTAACAGTCATGGCTGCATCCTATGGAATCCCTGGGTTTATAGTTTGGTCAGAGGTACCAGAGGAGTTCTCTTGCTGAGGATTCTGAGTACCCATCCCTAAACGGCAAATCCCAGGATTCTATAAGATGTTGCCCTGGTAACTTGCTGGTATAAGTAGCAAATACATATGTGATGGGTGCCTGGGACCATTCAGTAACCTTCAGTAATCTATGCACTGCTGGAAAAAATTTTTGTACTATAACTCCCAAAGCACATACTCACAAACGCACATCTCAGATACCGTGACAAGTGATGTCATCCTGCCTATGAGAGTTTGGAAACTGAGTCCAAAAGACTAATATTTCCAAGCACTGGTCATCCTGTAAAGTGATAATGAGAGTTGGGCCATTCATTACAACCCAAGTTGTGCATAGAATTTTTACACCCACTTTTGCATCCACATACAGAACAGATACAGGATAATTACACAGACAGAAAGCCAAATGCTTGGGAAGACCTTGAATGCCATTCCAGTCTTAATCACCCTGCACACATATTCCAATTTATTCCCTTTGTTATTAGAAACTGAATCTTTTTTTTAAAAAAAATGCAAATCTCATATTGTGTGGAGAGGTGGTGTTTTTGTTTTTTGTTTTTTGAAAATAAAAAATATTAATTTTTAAACAATGGCCTAAAGTTCTTTCCATCCACCCCATGCCCCTCCAAAATTAACTTGTCAGGAGCATCCTCTGTGGCTGTATTAGTTCCTTCTTCTCTACATTGCAGCTTTCCCCCCCTTTTTTTCTTTTTGGTAAGATGCCAAAGTCTGTCAATTAACAGTAAGCCTATCCCTTATGAACAGAAGCAGGGACTGTGATCATGTTCAACTAAGATCAAGAATTAGTAAATCAGCATGGCTCCAGATTGCAGACACTATTTAAATCCCATAGGCCTTACAAGCCAACACAGCATATTATGTTCTGGCTGGATGTGGAGAACAGAGTCTCCTGGTTACAGGGGAGCTTGCTCTTTACCTTTCCAGGGCAGTCAATTACATGACAACTTAAAACGAGCACTGATTTTATCACAACTATGGCCCGATCAAATGCCAGCAAACTACCATCAACATCCTACCACTGATTGTGCATCTTATCAAGGACTTTCTATCAAATTAAACATATTCCATTACACCCCCAATAAATTATAGAAGAGGGGACAGATCATTTTTTTAAAAAATAAACAATGAAACCCCAATATTGCGGTGGGATCAACACCAAGGTTTCGATTGCACATTGGATAAAATGTAACTGTAGCTCTTCACACATGACTGAGTTGAAGACTTTACCCCTGCAGGTAGCCAGCAGAAGCCATCTTTCTAAGCATCTGTATCTTTTTCTTCTGAACATGTGCTGTACAAGGGGAAGTTCTTTTAACATCCAGGGGGAGTGACTATGAAATGCCAGTCTCACCTGAGGCAGAATTCATGACTGTGGGACAGGCCAAAGAAGAGTATGGTTAAACATGAACCTGGAATTTCAGGAAAGATGAGTGTATGAAGCTCAGGAAAATACTGGACAGAATCCCATGGCTAGAAATGCTGAAGGAAAAAAGACTCCACCCAGCAGGATTTCATGAATAAGGAACTGCTTAAAGCACAGTCATAAACAATTCCACAGAAGAAGCATATGACAAACATCTAAAAAAGCCAATGAGGCTGCACAGTAAACTGAAGGAGACAGTGAAAGGGGGGAAAAAGTATGCATAAAGAATGAAAGGAAGGACAAACCACCAAGGAATAGTACAGATGTGTAGCTCAAACTTGCACGAACAGTGTAAGAAAAGCTAAATAAAAGCTGAGACTGACTAGGCAAACAAAGAGTAACAAAAAGAGGTTTTTAAAATATGTTCAAAGCAAGAGAATGATGAAGGAAATGGTGGGACATCTGTTCAGCAAGGATGCTAAAATGCTAACAGATCATGGTGAAAACGTAGAACCTCTCAATATCTATTCTGCTTCTCTTCTCCCCCCCCCCCCCCAAACGGAGGACTCTGTGCTCATGCTGTCTTTTTATGTTACTTAGTCAAGTGCTGGTCTCTTTTCATGCCTGATCAAGTGACAATGGAGGGAGCCAAGACATTTGTTGCCATGTAGAATACAAAGTAAAGATGGTCCAGGGGGATTTCACTCTGTTGCCTGAATACTGGACCAAAAACAAATGATATTATCAGGAAGTGGTCACAGAAAGGAAAGCTCTTTGCTCAGATAGAAACAGCCTTTATTAACCTTTCTTCAAAACAGCCTGAGTCTAAAGTCAAAGAACAATGAGTGAGGCTGACTTGCATTGCTACTACCTGTATACCCTCACCTGTCAAATTTAATGAGGGACCAAGCATCTTTGGTATGGTGTGTCCTGTCATGGTGAGAAAGGGAATGTGGCCAAAGAAATCTTTCTTTATAAATAAAGCACATGTCAATACCATTGATTTCATATGTAGAGTTAAGCAAACACTTGACTTTTCCTCCACTGAAATTAGCAGAGTTTGGAAATGTTATTTCTAGGTTACCATTCCCAGGATCCCACAGTGCTGTTTATAGGATTTTGGTAGTAGTCATAGAAAAAGTAATACTTTAAAACTGATGATTTCAGTGGTGTGGATTCACACATAGCATGTGTCCACACCTCATTATTATGGCATGTTGATCACCATTTTTAGTGGCATGGCTCTACTTTAGGGAATCTTGGGATCTCTAGTTTTGTCAGGTACTTAGAATCTTCAGGTAGAAAGTTTTGTCAGGTTATAGAACTCACAAGAATTATAAATTCCTCACCAATCTACAAATCCAAGGACTTCCTGGGAAGAAGCCATGGTTGTCAAACTACTATAATAATGCAGTGTGGATAGACTCTTAATCAAGGTCAGCATAGACCCCCTGAAATCAATAGCATATAAGTTACCCATGACCAACTTAAGTCTAGGCATGACTACATCTGCATTCATTCTGACAGGATTTAAAAGGGCTTAGTTTCAGATAGATGGCCACCAAATTTTATCACAATGGTTCAGATGCTAGCACAACCTACTTACCTCACACTGTATTTTGAGGTCCGCGTATTTCATATTTCGTATCTGGAGACAGCATGTTCTTGAGAGATCTGTGCCCTGTCATGAACACTAGGTCAGGTTCCGAGGAGAAAAGGACCATGTCCTAAGGCAAGCGCGCATCCTGGTAATAAGGCAATGAAATCTAAATTAGTGTACTAAATACTCCTTTTCCCCCCAAGTAATCTGCATTTCCTCTTGCACCTTGAGAGAAAAGATCTCCTAGCACTGAAAGTAGTAAGTCAACCTCCCTGCCTGTTGTGTCCCCAGCCAAACATTCCTGTCCATCTATTCTGGGGATATCCTGATCCAATCACTGTTTTTGTCACACTAAAATTAAAGCCATCAACCAGCCCAGAATCTCATTTTCAATTCCTGCTAGAAACCCTCAAGCACACCCACCAGAGGCTAGATTATAGGGATAAATATGGGTCTCAGAAACCCAGTCTCTGTGCACACAGTTGGCTCTGTGTATGTTCTGTGTTGCCTTCAATCTGAGCCACTCCAGCTTTCCATAGTCTAGTCATCAAACAGGTAATTAACACCCCTCTGCAAACCCCTCAAACTCTGCTATCCCATAGAAAGGGCATCACAAACGCCTGTTTGATTATAGAATTTTGACTGAATTTAACAAAACAGTCATTGTTTGCCTCTAACAACATTATTAAATAGATGGAATATCAAATTATCAAAACAAAAGCAGGTTTAAAAAGATAGATTTGTATTGTACACATATTGGCTATTAATGATATTTTGAGTTTAACACGGGTAAAAGAAAAAATAGTTACTGTTATAGAAAGAATAATGAATCTGTTTGGCTTAATCAAGAACTAAATGAAATAAATAATATGTTAACCTTTATTTATATAGCACTGTAAATTTACACAGAGCTGTACATACAATCTTTTGTAGTTCGATAGCTATAAAAATTTGGAGTAGTTTGATAGTTATAAACTTTTGAAGATGTAAACATGTGTATTATGAAAAAAATGATCATTTTAAAATGTATGGATCATAGAAAACCCAGCTCTGCTATCCCATTTCCATATTTCCATTTTGGTTAGCTCTGAATGCTATATGTGTGGATTGCTGTTGTGTGTGTGATTGCACCATGCATTTCTTTTTTTTCTTTAAAATTTTTTTGTATAAAAATCCTTTATTATACAAATTATAACAGCCAAATACAAACCCAACATAAGGAAAGTCACTTCATAATAATCATATCAACTATTATAGATGGTCTTATACATCTGCTATGGAAAGTGGAGAATATCAGTTGTGTCTCCAAAAGATTCATTGTCCACATAGGGGTTGCAATTGTTGTTTATGGATATATTCAATAAAAACCTGCCATTTTTCCTGGAATGTTTTCCTGGTTTTCTGTCCTTTGTTGATTTTCATTTGAAAGGAAAGTTTTTCAGACCTCCAGTTATCCTTCACCCTTGTCCACCAATCAGCCAAAGATAGATTTCCTGTCTTTCAATTCTTGGCCACTTCCATCCTGGCTGCTGATATTAAAAAGCCAATCAGATTGCTAAATTTCAACCTACTGTTATTCCTAACATATAAAGATTGCAATAAAAGGGCCGGGCAGAAGTCAGTCTTTTGCTGCGTTATACTAGATATAATATCCAGGACCTCTGTCCAAAACCTTTTTCTCTTTGGACATTCAATCCACATTTGTAGGTATGTGCCCACCTCTTTGCAGCTTCTCTAGCAGCCAGCTTATGAAGATTTTGTTATTCTAGATAACTGAACTGGTGACAGGTACCATTTGTGTGCAATTTTTAGTAAGATCTCTCTTGCATTGGCTGATCTAGAGATGTAAGGAGAGGATCTCCAAATTGAGGCCCACATTGCATCTCCCCTGAATGCTGTGTGTTTGAATTGCTATTGTGTGTGTAACTGCACTCTGCATTTTTCTAAATGAAACTCTCTCACCCAAACCTGGAGTATTCCTCAGTTATTACTGGTTACATAGGTGCAAATGGCCCTAAAGTTTACCAAGCCCCTTAAAAAAGCTATTTTCCCCAATAATTAAAGTAACATTGTCATATTTGGAGGGGATCACCCCGTCTTTCATCTTTCTTTGGGTAACACACAGTACTCTTCAGTCTGAATATGATGAGAAAGATCTCACTTATGTGTCATCTGTACTTCTCATTTCTATACAAAGACAATTTCCTCCCTGCTACAAGACTTTTAATAGCATTTCTTACTCTCACCATACAGAACGATGATAACCAGAGTAATGTTCAAGTACCCACCTTCTGAAGAACCCATTTGAATCCTGTGTGATGTGCCCTTTGTGTGGGTATATGGGTGGGGGGAGACTTGTGATCTGCACAGTAACATTCCTTGGAAAACTTGAGGAGACACATTATCACTCACATCTGCTTATTTAAACATTTAAGCTCTACAACAGCACATTTGCTCTGGTGGTTCCTGGGCATGCTGCTAATTGCAGAATGTGTTATTCCACAGGCTGTGCAAATGGTTGTGCAATCAGTTTTTACCTGGTTGCACAACTGGGTGTATAGCTGGAAACTGTATTGCATCCCCCCCCCCCTTGCTGATAGTCCAAACTAGGTATCTTGGAATGCAACATCATTTGTATTAACAGAATGATACTATTGGATACTGGCCTTCATGTGAAAGTACTACTGGGAATTCAAGCTCCCAGTAGTCTTAGACTACAGTGAGCCCACTATATTGGTGGGCTAGCCACTTGCAAATTGGAGCTCCCACAGATCACCCTGCCCCATATTAGCCAAAGGTGTTGTGTGTTGTGTGAAACGGGAGTGCGCACACCACTGCTGCTTGATTAATATAGACTTGAGCTCTCATGTTTTTTCTTATCCAGGGGACTCCCAGAACAAAATCCCTGCAGATGGAAAGGGCCCACTGTTTTTAGAAAGAATGTTTTAGAAAAAATATTTCACTGTATACCATTTTTCTTCAAGAGCTCTATCTTCACATCTTACACTTTGTGATGCACTTCACAGAACCAATTCATAGCCAGTTCAGGATGCAAAGTGGGTAAAAATCTATAAAATAATTATATTTTGATGGTGAAGATTTAGTGACTCTAAAGAAAATATTGCTGTAGCCAGGTAAATCTGGTCTGAATGTTAAAAAGCTCAGTTTCTCAGACAGAGTCTCAACAAACATGAATAAGCATTCTTTTCCATTCTGATTCTGATACTTGTGGCACAACCAGCTTGTGTGTGTGTGTAACTGTAACTGTGCAGTTTAGCATACAGAATAATGCAATTACTCATTCCTGAATAGAAGGATAATTACTGTCACTGAAACCCACACAACATACTGATCTTTTTGTTCTCTTGAAAAATGATAAATATAGCATTTTCCATCTTGGAGCAGGGTGCATCCTTCTCCTTCAGAATTCCCTCCTTCTTCTACTGCTCTTGAATTACATACAATTTGGGATGAGTTACGAGGGATATCACTAAGTCAGTAACAAGGGAATAGACAAGATTATTTGTGGATCTGCAAAAATAAAAAGTCAGCTTAACACTTGAGGGTCATTATGGTAAGTCATCATTATCTTAAACGAAACATTATGACAGGCCATTTTGTGGGGTTTAGGAATGGGCTGTGTGTGCTGCATCTCAAGTCTGCAATTGCAAATGATTAGGGCAGGAAATGGTCTGAGAAATATATCAGACTCTTTGAGTTGGGGGAAGAGTGGAGCAAAAACTGTCATCATTGTCAAAAACACCACCACATAACTTATTAATTTATGTGTTCCATGAATAATATATTCAGGGGTAACTGTGTTGGCCATGCAGCAAAATACATGTTATAATAACATGTTAACAACATAACACAATGTAACAACATTATATGCACAATTATATTAATATTATAAATACTCATTATTTGTGAGTTATTGGCTGTTACTAATACACCACTGCTTTTTTATCACCAAATCACTAAAAATGGCCACAACTAGGACCCCACCCCAGGAACATTTCTGAAATATGAAATCAACATTGTTGTTGTTGTGTCTCTTCAGGTTGTTTCCAGTTTACAGTGACACCAAGATGACCTTATCCCAGAGTTTTCTTGGCATGATTTGTTCAGAGTGGGTTTGCCATTGCCTTCCTCTTTGGCTGAGAGAGTGGACAGAGTCCACAAGTGACCTTGGGCAAGTCATACTGGACTCTATGAAACAAAGTAGGCAAGCATCATTAAAACATGATTAAAATGTGGTAATAGTGCAATTGAGGGGAAGATTATCACACCTGTGCGCTTCTCCTCTTCATGTCCCATGCATGAACTGCAATTGGCACATAATAACTGAAGTTTCCATTATTACCCAATGATGCATCCATTACAGGTTACACACAGGGCACAAATGGGAGAAGTGCATGTGAGTGTGATAATCCCCCCCCCCCCGATGATGCTATTAACACGTTTTAATCATGTTGTAATGATGCTTGCCTCCCATGTGATAGAGTCCAGTATGACCTGCCCAAGGTCACTTGTGCAAAAAATAATAGATGTTTAAAATTAATGATGTTGTCTCTCATTACTGAAAAAAAGCAATGGGCACCCCACATGTGGAATTTTTTTGCTAGTGTTTATCTCCACACACTACCAATTGTGTTCCAAATACTAGCCTATTCTATTTGTTCTACAAAATTCAGCAAGTGACCCCATATCAATGTATGTGGGAATAAACAGGAAGGTTAAAACAGCAGACAATAAGAAAAAGCTAGTGGCACAGAAGGAAGACATAGTTTAAGAAAGCATCTACAAATAAGTGACTTAAGACAGACTAGCAGAGAGACTGATCTAGACAACAGAGAAGTCATCTACAATTTTGTTAAAAGTTCCTTGTTTATTTTAATATAGATATTGCTAACTTCTAAGGGGTAACAGGCAATGAAACAAGCAAGAGTGTCATCAGAGGTGACACTCCATACCCAAGATCTTCAGAAATCATACCCAAAGATTTTTGTATCACTGTTCACTAGCCTGCCCCATCCCCTTGTGTGGGTAAAATGTCTAGGATTGTTTAGGATCAAACCGGGTGAATCAGTTTTGATCTAATGGAATTTGGGGAACATTACATACTTTTTTGGACTACAGTCTTCAAAGGAGTCACATCAAACCGGGTGAATCAGGTTTGATCCAATGGAGTTTAGAGGCAACGCTGGGGAACATTACATACTTTTTTGGACTACAGTCTTCAAAGGAGTCACATTTTGGATTACAGCCTCTAAACCAGATTGTATGGAGGACTGTGGGAGCTGCAGGGGCGTAACTAGGGGCATGCAGGAGGTACAGAGAACACCAGTTGATATCTCAGAGAGGTTGTCACCTGGTGCACTGATGCAAAGGGGCTGCCTTCTGGATCTGATGGCGTTGCTGGCCAAGCAGTAAAGAGAGTCACTTTCCTCTCCCGTTCATCCAGCAAATCTGCCAGACTCAGAAAAGGCAGTGGGGTGAGAAAAGCAGCTCACTCCCACCAGCAGCTGCTGATAGGACTGGGCTGCCTTCTGGGTCTAGTGGCTCTGCTGGCTTGGTGGCGAAGAGAGTTGTCTTCCTCTCCTGCTTGCCCAGCAGCTCCACCAGACCCAAGAAAGGTTGTTGAAGAAAGGAGGTGGTATTTAAAAATGATCCACAATGAATGTCAAATATAGTTCGTGCTCCAATGTGGGAAGCTGTAGTCCCAAATGTGAATCTTTTGGGATCTAATGAGAGATCTCCTTTTACCACTAAATACAGTGCATGAAATATAGAAGCAAATCCTCCACCATCTTATGCTTTCTGACTATGAGACCCAAGCACTCAACCCTCAGCGCCAGTGCCGAGAGAGAGAGAGGCCGAGCAACACCTGGCCACCGCGGAGGAGGAGGCATAAAGGGACACTAGTCGGCCTGCCGACCCAAGTCCTCAACCCTCAGTGCCAGCGCCGAGAGAGAGAGAGAGTCAGGCCGTATAACACCTGGCCCCCGCGTGAGGAGTAGGCTTAAAGCGTTCAGTGGGAGTATTAGCGCAGGAAACAGCACCAGCGCCAGAATATTTCTCCCCCTCTTGCAGAGGACTGAAGGGGGGGCGGAGTATTGCACCAACGCCGGAACATCTTTTCCATCGCCCGTGGAGGACTGAGGAGCACAGCGCTCCATATGCTGGCCGGCCGGATCCCCCCCCCCCAACAGAACACCATTCCACTGCTCATGGAGGATGGAGGATTTGTGACTGATTGTTAGTAACTGTAATTGATTCTATATGTATATATTGTGGATTGCGGTATTGATATTGCATTATATGTGTTGAACTGATGTTAATATGCTAGGTGACTATGTGCTATTTACAGATATTGTATTGCATGGACATGTTGACGTATTGGGCTTTATTTCTTTGGCTATTTTATTGATATTGTATTGTGTATATTTCTTTTGCTGGTGGACTGAGAGGGAGAATCCACTTCTAATAAGAAACAGAAGGATCTGTGGAAGTAAAGTAGGGCCAGTTCACTGCTGTTCCCCATGTGCTCGGTTTAGTTATGTAAGTAGATGAGTCACACACACTTACTTTATGCCGTCAGCCATGTCACTGTGCATTGTATGGCCTTGATCTGCTGCTGGGACTTAGAGACATTTTCAATTCTAGACATGTTGTTGCATGGAAAAAGAAATGGCTACCCCTATGGGCAATCCATAGATGCAGCCATTTCTTTAAGTTTCATAATTCTATATTATCTTTGCTTTCTCCACAGAAAAAATTAATTTAAAGTGGAAGCAGGCCACTTAGGTTTCTCTGTATTTTGGAACAGACTTCTGCAGTAGCAACAAGAACATATATTATGTTTTTGTGGTTTATTCACAGGTAAAAGTCTTACCTGAAATTCATTTTTTCTACTCTTCTCATAATTAGCCTTTCAGTTTCACTTCTGGAATTTAAAAATTAAGATCCAATTTCCTTTTCAGTTGGTTTACACTGTACAGTATATATTTTTTTAAAAGAAACCTGATTATACCAATTTTCTCATCTTTTTACTCAGCTAGCATCACTTGACCCATCTCCTTCATAAATTCATGATAATTTTAAGTCACTTCAGCAATTCACTAAATTTGTTTCATATTTCTAGCCACTCAATAGAAAATTAATTTTTGTTGATGCCTTGAATCATGGTACATAAACTCGTCTAGATTGTGAATATGTCCACACCATAGCTATATCCCAAAACAAAGGATTTCCGTGATAAACAAGCAAATAAATGAAGCATTTATTTATTCTTCAGAAGCTGGATCTTATGGCTTAGTGTTAAGAGAAGGGACCTCATCAGTTTCTATGCTGCTTTTGTAGGGCTGCAAGTAGAGGGAAAGATTCCACATCTTATTCTAGGTAAAACAGTTTAGAATGGGGCTTTCTAGATTGGCAGGAAAGTGTGATATGAAGTTGCCTTTTCCTTAATGCTTAGCAGGTGCACCACAGCCTTTAGATGGAGCTGCACTGTTCCACAGTTTTTAAAAAAGAAGCTGGGAAAACCAGCACCTTTTTAAGGTTTCTTCTCCCCTAAAATGCAAAAAAAGCGTTTTCATGGCACACTTTCCCTTTTTCTCATCTAAAGGCTAGAGTTTCATGCAGCCATGAACACACTTCTTTTTGCCAATCTAGAAAGCCCCAATGTTGTCTGAACCCTAAACTGTGGTTAATCTTATCTATAGTTGATGAAAACTTGCCATCTTCAAGAATTATGGCTCAAAGTTAAGATTATTTCCACTAACTGTAATAGGTAAGTATAGTTAATATTTAACCACACCTTGTTGGAGTCTCAGCAACATAGCCAACTATACTATATTAAGGGACGCAGGGCATAGGAATCTGAGACTTGCTGTGGTCATTCTGATAATGCTAAATATTAATTTAGCTGAGTATCATAGTTATCTTTGCCTTTCTCTAAACTTTAATATTACATCTGAAGCAATCTTTGCAAAAACTCCATAATTAACAATAAAGAAAAATTAAAACATGCATAAAATAGCCAATTATGCTAAATGAAACAAAAAAAAAATCATAAATGATACTTTTTTCCAAAGTTGAAATAAAATATAACCCACAATACAGATGGCATTCTGAATCCATGGATTCAATCATCCGCAGCTTGAAAAAGCAAACCTTGATTTTGCCATTTTCTATAAGGGATACCATTTTACTATAGTCATTATATTTCGTGGAACTTGAGCATCCACAGATTTTGATATCCATGGTGGGTCCTGGAACCAAACCCCAGCAGATACCAAGGGTCCACTGTACATGTAGTAGTTACCGGGCTTTGGTTCCAATAAATTCTCTACAGAGTACCTGAGATTTGATTAGAAACAGCAACTCAGATGATGAGATCTTGGTATCTTGCTCTCTGTGTTGTAACGATGCCTTGTAACTGCCTTTGAATTCCAAGAAAAGTCAGCCTTCTGTATCTACAGATTCTTTATCCATGGATTCAAGCATCCACAGCATGAAAATATTCAAAAAATACAGTATACAAATTCCAAAAAGCAAACTTGATTTTGCCATTTTATATAAGAGACACAATTTTTACTATGCCATTATATTTAATTGAGCATATAGAGATTTTAGTATCCATGGGGAGTCCAGGAACCATACCTCAGAGGATACCAAGGCCCCACAGTACAATTGTTGTAGCTTGTAATTGTGGATGTGATGTTGGCTGCACTGCCACTGCAGATGATAAACTGTTGACATTGCAGTTAGCAGGTTGACTCTAAATAGTACCTGAGTCTGGTCTGATAGTTTAGTTTGAGCAACTTCTTGCTCAAGAGCAGACTGAACTACTTAGTGAATTATCCTTACATTTTAGGTATGGAATGAATACTGTATTCAAAAATATTTGGAAAATGGTTTTGGGGGGAAAGTGTTGAGAAAACCTGATGCGAAAGAATCTGAACTGATGAGAATCTTGACAGTTTGGGACTTATTCTGTGCAAAATTTCTGTGTGGTTGTTTTGTACAGAAAACAGCATTTTCTGTGTGGAGAAGAATATTTTAATGCAGAAATATTAATTCCTGCACAGAAAATGCTGTTTTCTACCTAGAAAAAGCAGTAGTTGGGGATTTATTCTATTTAAACTTGATTTGCATAGAAAACAGAATTTTCTGCACAGAAATTAATATTTCTGTATTGAAATATTATTTTCTATGCAGAAAAGGTGGTTTCCTGCACAGAATATCTGTTTTCTGTGCAGAACAACCATGTGCACAGGCATATCCTCCCAAACCATGGAAATAAGTCCTGAATTAAAACAGCTGTCAAAAACTGCATGGTTTTCAAAGACTCTCTCATAGCAGGAAGAAACTCCCTGAAATTACTCATTTTTACCTTCGAGAAGATACTTGGGGAAGAGGTACACCCCTAAATGTTTCTAGGCAACTGCCCCTTTTAATGTTTTGTAGAAGGCATAAAATACATCTGAGTTTGCTGAAAACTCTTGGGATACAATCCAGTTATTTTTGAAAGATGTTTTGGGACATATGAATCTCTCATACAAATCAGTTCCAACCATTAAAAGTCAAGTTCAGCATGGGAATATCAAGAGAAATTAATCTACAGGAGTATCTGAAAGAAGAGTTAACAGGGGTCACATAAAAGAATCCTAGACTGGCTCTAAAACAGAGGCATTCATCTACCATATGTATCTTTGCCCTGAACATTAATTGGAGCACTGTTGTCTTCAAAAACACTTATGACCATGAAACAATCAAGCGTCCCTGACCCCATACACATACAGCCCATGAACTCTTCAAAACCACTGTAAAAACTGAACTGACTGAATGATTTCAATGCAGTTGTGTTCAGATGTTGCCGCTATGAAAACTAGGCATCAAAGTAAGGACCCAGATACCTACACCTGTATAATCTAAATAGACCTATTATCCAATTTTCATACCTGGATTTTTCTTTTCTTCTCCAAAAGTACTGTTGTGGTCCGAATATAAATACTGATCAGAAGTTCGTTTGTACAAAACACCCTTAGTGGAATCAGGAACAACAGCCTTCTATCAATGTTGATGGCAGAAAGTTTTCACAGACTCTGTGTACATTATAAAAATCTGAAATAAAGGATATTAATAATAACTAAAATCTACAAAAGTAGTGCTAAATTTCAGAATATTTTTGTATAAAATGAGACAAACAAATAAAAAAGTATTAGTCAGCTGTAGATTTTTCCTAAAGCAATGCAGCCTCTTCTTCAGCCGTCACTTCAGCCATCGCTGAGGTTTCATCAGCCCAGAATGCTAATTTATCCAAAATATACTTAGATGCTACTGTAACTGGACAGATTGGTCTAAAATCCTTAGGATCTACTACAGTCCTTTGTGGAGGGGAACAGCAATGCCTATTTCCCAACCCTGTAGTATTTTCCCATGATGGTTTATGGCAAACACTGAGCACCACAGATCAGAGGTGGGTTTAAGAAATGATCCAAAGAGTATATCCTCTCCAGAGAAATGCAAAGGCAAAGAGGCAACCAAATAACTGAAATCAGTGGCATGTAAGAGCCAATGAGGGGTAGTGGTCTGTGTTGGACTATAACTCTGGAGACAAATATTTGATTCCTGGCTCTGTCATGAAACCCACTGGGTGGCCTTCGGTAAATCATACGCTCTCAGCTTCAGGGGAAGGCAATGGCAAACCTACTCTGAACAAATCTTGCCAAGAAAACCCTATTATAGGTTCACCTTAGGGTCACCATAATTTGGAAATGACTTGAGGACACACAACAACAAGTTAATCATGGTTTTATTGATCCTATTGATCCTTATTATAAGTATGGGGCTCGACAGATTGGCAGAATGGAGTGGCAAAACGCTGCCCCTTTCTGCCCTGGAAGCATGCCGTGGCAACCACATGCCACAGCCTGTGCATGGTGCAAAAAGAAGCCCTGAAAAGTGGCTTCTTTTTGCACCACAGAAAGGGTGCCATAACTACCGTGATGGAGCGTTATGTCACCCCTTGTGCGCCGCACTGTTTGGATGCTGCGCACAGTGGATGTCATCATGGCATGTCCCATGTAAACAGGGACACGCTAAGATGGCACACGTGGCACATGGTAGGGTTTGGGACCGTGTGAATGCTCTGTCCTACCACAGCCCTAGTTCAGGTCCAGGCCAGCACAAAGCACCGGTCTTGATAAACCCTTATTTGTGAGCACTTGATTTCAATGGATCTGTCCTAATAATGACTAAGCCAAGGTAAAACCCACCTGAAATATTTAAATGAGTGACTTGTTTGTATGGAGTAGCAGACTACCCCTTGTTGTTGTTGCAAGCGCTGCCAGTGTTGTGATCATCATCCACATATACCAGAATGTACATTGTTTTTAAAGACTAATCAATTTGTAATTAATACTACTGACTGTAGTTGCAATTATTGTTTCTGTCATTATATTACTGAACTGAGCTTTTGTTTTTATACACCCTGTAGACAAGACTTTGTCCTGTAAAAAAAAAATCATTTATGATTTTGTTAGAATTTGAGTTATCTCAGTAATCTTTGTCATTCAGAATTTATTGCAATTCAGACTCCCAAACTGTTAAAAACCTTCCACCGTTGTACATGGCATTCTGCCAGCAGGCATCCTTTTCCACTGGTGAATCCTATATTGAAAAGCAGCCTATAGACAATTTGCCCAGTCTAAAAATTCAGTGGAACTTCACAAAAACATTAAATAGTTGCATCAATCAATCTTACTGTCACAATCACCTTCTTACACACTAGTGTCTTGAATATCTTTACTCACTTTTCAGGGAATGGTCATATTCCATGGGGAAAATGTCAGTTACCAGAACTTGGATGAGTATCTGTACATATCTCCTTCTGGACATCAAAGTAATCCAGAGATGGTAATATTGTAACTATTTATTTAAGATATAAAAAGAAGATACTATGTGAAAATAAACATTTTTGACATTATTTTAATGTGTGTTTCCCAAATACACTTCAAAAGAGAGCATATTAAAAACAATATTTTGCTTTTATATGTTTTAGATGATTGATGGTCTATAACCTTTTAACACTTCTTCAGAATAAATGCCTTTTCCAAGAAGTTCATCTTACTAGTACAAATGGAAGAGCATTGTCTGCAAGTTTTCATTTTGAAATTATTGCACTGCTTTGCTTCTCATCATGCCGCAAAATGTGAAGTCCAAAATATTTATGGTTCTGATTGTCAATCTTGCCTTTGCAGAGATGTGTGTGTGAAGACAAAATAGACAACTCATTTTGTTGACTCAATAGAAGCATATTATCACAGCAAGATTGTAATTCAGGTGTACAATACCTGCTTTTTCTAGAGTATAACAATGAAACTGCCATGTACTGTGTGTCACAGCAGGTAACTAATATCAACAAAGTACTGAAAAACTATGTGCAAATAACATAGTATAGGTCTAACCTCAAGCGACAAAAGCAAAGAAATTAAAAAGTAAGGTCTAAGTTTGTCTCCTTAACCCCCTCTGCTGGGCTTATTCTCTGCATCAGGAATGACACTGATTTCTTATCCCAACAGTATTTACAAAGGCACATTTTAATATGGCAGACATAACTAACACCTCAACCCAGTCCTGTTTCTGGAAAATTCCATCCCATTCCATGAAAGTAGTTTCCCAAGTATATGGGACTTACCTCAGACATTTACTTATATATGTACAGATTCGAAAAGTAAAATTTTAGGACTAGAACTACCAGACTATCCCTGATATCTAGAAAGAAGGACAGTTTGTGCTACCTTTTTTCATCAGTATAAAATGTAAAAAGATTAATATGGCCTTTCTCATCTTTACAATGGCCTTGTTGGAATTTAGTGGTCTGGGTTGGGTTGCAGCTGTCTTTTGGTTTCATTTTCTCTAGCATGTCCATTTTAGGCTGTTTTTCCAGTATAATATTACAGTCTTATTTTCCTATAGAATTTTTCTTAGAGAGCTTTCTTTATTATTTAAAAAATGGTGGGGAATCATTCATGTCTCAGAGGTGATAGCACAGAATTTGGGATTTTTAACAGACTTGTTTACTATGGTTTGACAAATTTCTGTCAACGCCTTTCAGGAATCTGACAGCCTTTTTATTTCAGAATACAAGCCATATATATATATATATATATATTCCCACGAGAGGAGTATTCTATTATTTTACTATTTGATTGCTTGGGGTTTAAAATAGTATAATACCAAGAGTTTCAGGGAGGTTTATATGACAAAACTTATTGGAGAGATGTGAAAATATTACCATTGGAGATACTATTATGTGTTCTTTGTGTAATAATGGGAGAAATGTAGAAATACTCCGAATGGAATTTGAACAAGTGGGTGAATGTTTTCTAGGAAATTCATCTACCTCTCTGATTTATTGCTTTCTGTTCAACTGCTGTTGCTTCTTACTCTTACTTTCTTTCTATGCATCTTTCTGTCCAAACAGCTGCTCTCTTAAACATCTCCACAGTTGTACCATGAAGTTATATGAAATTAAACAGTGTTCCAGATTAGGATCTGATTTGCAATTGATTGTTAAAAGCATCACCTTTGAGTGGCAGCTACTTTAGTGTGTAGTAAACTTTTCCCTCTCTTCTCCTCTGGCAGGAGTACCCCAAACATCTGGGCTCTCAGACCTGTCCTGGAAGAAGTACCCCAACCACAGATGTCAGGCCTCTTTTGTTGACTTCCTATTAGTAGCTCCTTAATGGATGGGAGCCAAACACAGCTTTGCCTAAGCGCTTATCAATAGACAGCAAACATTCTCCTTTCAATGGGCAAAGGGTCAAACTGTTTCCCTTGGCTATAAAGCTCTGGCAGATAATTGCTGGTGATTAGCAATTTTAATTACCAGGTGTTACATTTGTAGTTTGTAGAGGATATACTTTTTTCCCCCTGTTGCTGTAATTGGACAGGTTGCTAATACGTACTGCTTATTGTGACCCTGTTAGTATATTTTAAAAAGGAATAGCAATCATACACTTCTTTAAAACAAGTAAGCAAAATGAGAATAAATTAAAGAACTAGTATCTACTGGGATCAAATTATTTGGTTATTAAAAAACAACTAGGGTTTATTGTTTTTTATGGTGGTGGCGTTTTCTTAAAAATAAAAATAACACATGTCTTGTAAAAAAATAAACTATGCTACAGTTTGTTGAAACAGCTTTTAATCCTCTTGTAAACACTTGTATGTACTATTGTTATCCAAGAGAGGCAATGATTTTGAAATCTTTCCGTGCTACATTGGTCATGTTGGAACTAAGCTTGTCAAACATGTTCTACCTCATTGGTTTTGCATGCAGACTTTTAGGAGGTTTTTCATAGGATCACAAAACCAACAACACAATTAGCAGTGAACTAATCTCTTCCCTTAAGCAGCTGCTAAAGGAGTTCAAAATAAAGCAGCACAAAAGACTGTGATCTCCCTTAACAGGGGATACAGCTATAATACTTGAGGAAATAAAACAGCCATGTTTTATTTTAAATATAATCTCAATTTCTTTTCACACTATGTAGCAAATTCAGCTTTTGTAGTTTCCATTGTATTGCTTAGGGAGCTTGTGATGCAAGATAATGCAGCTAATCTAATTTGGATGTGAGGAGTAAATTTTGAAGCTATCTCTAGTGGTTTTTAAAGAGTGGCTGCTCTCAGTCAGGGAAATAAAGGGATTCATAGGAGGTGTGATAGCTGTTCATTTCTACTTCTGTTCTTTCTTTTTTAAAACCCTACTAATATTAGTGCTCAGCTTTATCATCCGAGTTGTGGCCATAAATGTGCACCAAGACATTGTATATGGAGTCCAGAATGACTTTGGGCATGATGGAGTAAGTATGGCCTGAACTAGAAGTGTGAGGACCATTTGTTGCTGTTGTTGTAAATGTGCCTTCAAGTCAACTATGACTTATGGTGATCCCATTGTAGGATTTTCTCGGCAAAATTTATTTAGAGAAGTTCTGACACTGCTTTCCTCTGAGGCTATGACTTGTCCCAAGTCACCCCCACAGGGTTTCCATGGCTGAGCAGGGATGCAAACTCTGCTTTCCTAGAATCACTGAAACCGCCATACTACTTCCTCATAAATTCCATGCAGTTTCTACTTTTCCACACTATCCCATCAAATCTCCCCTTTGGTTCACACATTTTGTGGAGTTACTAATATGAGCCAATGCTAAAAATCTTTCGCATTTATGTAGTTTGCTATGCTTAATTTATTACAGTAATTGACTATTACATTAATGTATTATTCCAGTTATTTATATTCCACCCTATAGGACACAAATCCTGTTATACTACCCACATGTTGCTGACTGGGGGGGGGGGGGTAAAATATGATGGCAGATTGCTTGAAGATATTGTGTGAGCAGCCTACCATGTGGAGATTGTTCCCGCTTGGATTCTACTGTGCACCAGCCCTTCCTTACTTGATCCCCAGGGGGTAAACCAGACTACCATCTAGCAGGAGGTGGGTGCTTAAACTGTAGCTTATTAACATTATTTGCCACTGTTGCGGCCACTTTGCCATTCTTTCAAGGAATTTAAAATGTTATTTTTGTCTAAAAACTAATTTGCCAAGGAATAGCCCAGATCCAATGTGGTACAGTGGTTTGAGTGTTGGATTACGACTCTGGAGACCAGGGTTCAATTTGCAGCTCAGCCATAAAACCCACTGGGTGACCTTGGTCAAGTGCTTTCAGCCTCGGGGGGTGGGGGAGGCAATGGCATCCCTCCTCTGAACAAATCTTGCCAAGAAAACCCCATGATAGGTTTGCCTTATTGTCACTATAAGTCGGAAATGACTTGAAGGCACACAACAACAACCTGAGTTGCCCACTGATATTTATAGCTGGGCAGAGATTCAAGTTATACATGTGAAACCCAGCCTTAGTCACAATATAACCACACTGAAGAAGACTAACAAGCAAACCAGATATGGTGTTAGGGTATTGTTCATGAATTCATTCCATCTAAAGGGTAAGTTGAAGAAAATAAGATTCTGAAAATTGATGCAGTTAGTTCATGTTCAACATGTCAGTGCAATCAAGACTATTATTTTATTTAGTAGACTACAGTACTTGGAAAAGTTAAAGTGTATAACTAAAATTCTCCAAATCTACATGGTTGCTTTGCTTATAGGGGCCGATGCACAGAGAACAGAGCACCTAAGAATGGCTGGGAAAAGGCAACAGAAATAATTAGATCATGAATGCAATTCAGCAGGTTGTGATAACAGAAAAACACTTTTAGTTTACATTTGTCTGCAACCCATTGCATAGTGAAGGCAAGCCAAAACATGAAGTTAATTGAAATATCTTGCAAGCAATGCAAATGGTGGGAGAGATGGCCTCTGTCCTATTCAACTACAGAAAGATTATCCTTTGAATTTGCATTTGTCTGTTCCATAATAGCAATCTATTCCACACAAAAGGCAAACCAAAGAAGGTAATATCAAAATAATAAGGAGTTGAAAGTATCAGTAGGCATATTTGAAATGACCTGAAACATGTTTCATTATGCTAAGATACAGTCATTCACTGGATGTAACCATGAGAAAGTATGGGGCGAAGGAGATGGAGCAGTAGGAGCAGCCAGATGCCGTGGAACCACGGCAACCAGATGGCACGGTCCCAAAGGTGTTCACTGCCACAGACCCGAATGGGCCACAAAAAGGAGTTGTAAGAAACAGCTCCTTTTGTGGCTGATTTTGGGCCACGTTTGGCGGCCCCAGCACTGCCTCTACATGGCCTCCAAGCAATCCAGGAGAATGCATCATATGCATGCCCCACTGCTGGATCGGCCCAATGGCAACCTTTTGGGGCCATCTGTTTGAAGCCTAAGCAACATTTTATGAAGCTCTGGCAGTTGATTTTATTCATGGATTAAGGTTCCCTAACAATAAAATATTTCACTGTGTATCATAACTGGATGGAATTATATCGTCACAATTTTTCCTTCAGTTTGAATTTATACCTCCCATCCCCACCAAGAGTGCACAGACGAAGTGCTGTCTCTGCATAAGAAAACAAATGTCTTAAGGCTAGCCTTTCTCAAACCTATGTTCTCCATATTTGTTGAGCTGCAGCTCCCATGTTGGCTAAGGATGATAGGATGTTATAGTGCAATACTTCTGCAGGGCTACAGGTTGCAGAAGGCAGGGTGAGCATGATCTAAATGAAGGGAAATGCCCTGTGACATCAGTTGCAGGTGGCAGCACTAAACCTCAACAAAACCTCAGTAGACACTCATGACAGCAAAAAGCAATGGCACTTCTATCATATGTATTTTCCCCCTTTAGCCTAGTGACATCATTTTATTTTATGTAGATTGGAGTTATTCTGATGTGCTTTTATTCATATCATCTGCTCAGATAAGATTGAAAGAAAGCAGGGGGCAATTCCCATCCCATTGAAAACCTGTGGCAAACCACCTATTGATTTTCATGACTGTGCTCTGCAAGAGCAAAGATGAGGAGAGGAAAATGAAAACTACAGCTCCTCATCAAATGTGTGGCTGTCTCTTTTACCACTGCTCATGGTTGTTATTGTCTTACATGAAGAGGAGACAGGCTGATAAGATGGAAAGTCAACCATAATTTTGCTTTCCCAGAATGTGATTACAAAATGGAAAGGCAGTTCTCTTTTAGTGACTCAATTTGAAGCCTGAAAGTACAAGTATAGATATTTTGTGGTCAAGACAAATGCATAGCAAGCTCCTTGCCATTTATTTTATTTTAAATGATGAACAAAACTGCTGCCCATGCTCTAAATTTGCAATACTTATAGATCAGTTGATATAACAGCATTTCCAAGCATTTTGCACTGAATAAAGAGGCAATATAATATCAATAATACTGCATTTTTTAAAAAAGAAGATTCAGAACACTGCAACAAAGGGAAAAAAAAGAATAATCAAGAGCTGCAGAAACTGAAGCTGAACATTGTGCTTGCTGAACATTGTGCTTGTTGAACCACCACCAGTGATAAAGCCTGCCTTCCTGACCTGCCTGATAGTATTCAGTTGGTTATAAAACTAACAGGCAAAAATGGCTTTTCAACAACCTGTACTCTGAAAAAGGTCCCACTTATATAGGCCTCTGCTTTACATCCTTTACATTCTGAAAACTCTTTCCTTTATGATGCTATGGAATACTTACAGGTCCAGCCCTACCTTTAAGCAAAATGACAGGATTACTTCAAGCAGCAGATGTTGGGATGTTGGGAGCAAATTCTGAACCCTTTAGATTAAACTTGTGCCCTTAAAAGGACACTGTCTCATCACTAATGTTAAAACAAATGTCAGCTGTTAATTTAGATGGTTTCTACACATGAAGGAGGCAACATCTTGTCCTTCATGTCCAATCACAAAATGATTGAATCTGACCATGAGCACTGGTATTCCACACTGGCTTTTTTAAATGGCATTTCCCCCATTTAATTTAGAGGTGATAATATATGGCCATCCAGATGACCTTAAACTCCAACAACTGAACATATCCTGGACAGGGTAAAGGAAAGGATTGCTCCCCCCTTCATTTCCTCTCAGACAGTTAAGGGCAATTAGCAGTGCTAAATAGGCTCATGTGTGTTGCTTTCTTGTTTCTTGCTTCATCTGCTTGATAGCTCAACACCTGACAGCTCAGTATAAATGGAGCAAATATCATATGAACTAATCTGGAGGAATTAAAACTCTTCTTAATCCGGAGGAGATTTCAGCAATTGTTAGTTTGCTGCCATCTTGGCCCCATCCCATTTGACTCTCAGTCCAAGGTCAATCAGTTTAAGGACCGTAGGTACATAAACAGCTAATGGATTGTCATGGAGCTAATGGGTTAGTATTACGTGATTAAGATAAGAGTTTGAGAATTTGGGAGTTGGAATCCAAAACAGTAGCTTTCCCAAATTCTGAGACTCTAGCCTGTGTTAGTGTGCCAAATAGTTGGTATATACAAACCATGATAATCACACTTATTTCATATCTGTGTACCTGTGTGAGTGTGATCCTAGAGCAAGATGATGGCTGTAAAATGATTACACAAGGCCTGCCAGTTGTATTAGTCAGAGTACATATTTATATGTGTCATAGATAGGGACAGAAATACTGGTTAGATTTGTCCTAAAATGATCCACGAGGAAAATGTGGGAGGGAGGTGGGTTCCCTGATCCAAGACAGTGAGATTTTGTTTGTTTTCTCCAGGAAAAAATCTGCCATTTTGTACAAAAAAATTGTGTGCACATATTGGAAATGCGATTACTATTGCCTTGTGTGGCTGAGGAAACTCAATTTATTAATAATTTAAATAAACTATGGAGAATATGATAGAAAAAAATATTTGTACAAGTTGCTGTTCTGTCAGAGCTGGGGGTTTCACAGCAAATGAAGCTTCATCAAAGTATAGCCTGAATCTACAAGACCTAAGCAGAGCAGTGGAGGATGGGAGGTGGCTTGGAGATGTCTCATCCAGAAGGCACTTATGAGTTGAGACTGACTCAAGGGCAGATAACAAAGTCTCATCATACTAAGACACCTGGTTTTGAGAAAAATCTGAGGAGTAGCAAGATTCTTTCACTCCCCTAAACATACCTTTGAATAACATGCTACAAGGAAAGTAATGGCCTTTTTAGCCCATCTGTGAGCTTTCTACCTGCATTGAGCTGCCCATAGTTTAAGACAGAAATGCTGACTCTTTGTTCTTATTCTGCTGGTTCTCCTGAATCACTTCTGGTGTCTATGTAATGCTATACTGTTTTGTTGTTGGTTTTGGAGGGTTGCATAAACAACTGGTTGGCATTCTGAATTTGTGATGCCCTTGTTAGGCCATAAAGTCATGCAAGCTGCAATAAAAGAATGTAAGACTTGGTGAGCACAGGAAGGGGAAGTGGTCTGAATAGGTGGAAAAGGTTTTAAATAAAGCCCTATCTATCAGCCAAGAGCCCAGAATCTGAGGCCCACAAAATATAAGCTGGTGGTAAATGTACACATAATTGAGGTGAGAATCTCAAAGCACAGGCAAGTCTATCCTCTCTGAAGGATACAAAGCTGAACAAATGAAGTTACAAGCAATTTTCTAGAATGCTAGCAATACAGCAACAAATGGGTAAACAGTCTATTTCAGCCAGGTGGCGGGGGTGGGAGAGCCCAGCGTCTCCCACAGAGAATGGAGGAAGAAAACACTGTATAGCTGTGCAGCCGTGTCACTCAACTGAGATGACTCAAATGTTCTGGGTTGTATTTTCAATAATGCTTCCCTCTAGTTTAAGGAGAGAATGCAAGCAATATAATGAAATCAGATTATCTAATAAATTTGAAATTACTGATTTAGTTCTCTACTTTATTTGAAGGATATGTAAGAAACTTCCCTTGTTTTTTGTTAGTCCCTGAAGTAATTATATTCATAATTATATTCAAAACTGAAAAATTGCTACAATCACTTCATATTTATGCATTATTTGAGTGTGCCTGGATCATTCTGTCTTAATCCTAGAAGGATACACAAAAAGAGGAGGGATTAATAAACTGAAAGAACCATTGAGGAATCTATAGCACTAGAAATTAAAACAGATTTCTTAAACATGGTTGACCTGGGGAGGAGGAGAATCTCTCATCAATTAAGAAGCATAATGAAACTCGATATGCACTAAAATATCGCTTAGTATAGGACTGCCCCTACCATTAGTCATAGTAAGATCTCTGGCAGCAAGTGTTTTAGTGAGCACTGTCCAACTGACACTATATTGAAGCAGATTCAACAGCAGTCCTCAACCTCACCATAAGGATGAAAAATACCTAGCGCTGGGGGAAAAGTGAAGTGGGAAAAGGGCAAGGAAAGATTAAGAACTCGACATCTTCTCCAATCTATCCAGAAACAACTCCCCCTGTTCCAAAAGACATATTTGAATTATACAAGATAAACATTATCCATGTGTGACATCTAGTTTGGCTATCCTCTCCACTATCTCAGGCTAATTAGCATTTTTATGAGATAATGAGGTCTCCATAAGGTTGCTTTTCTTCTTGTTTCTCTAAGTTATTATAAAGACGGAGTTATATTGTAATCATTTTCAACATGGAGAAGATGTAGAGAACATAAGATAGCCATCTTTAAATATCTGAAAGAATATCATTTAGAAAATGGAGCAAGCTAGTTTTCCACTGCTCCAGAAAGTAGGACATGAATCAAAGTATTCAAATCACAAGAAAAGTGATTCCACCTAAACATTAGCCTCTTAAAAGCACTGCTCAGGAGTGGAATATACTACCTTGGAAGGTAGTAGGCTCTATGTTTTTTGCAGTTTTAAAACAGAGATGGGAATTTCTCAGAAGTGCTTGAGTTATAGATTCCTGCATGGTAGGATTTGAGAAAATGGTCCTTTTGGTCCCTTCCAATGCTACTGTCACAATAGGTCACTTTCATCTTCAGAGTTTCTCTTGGCTTGCCAAAAATGAGGAGGCATGTCTCGCCTTTTTTGTGAATTAAACCTTACTGTTCAATCTTTCCCAATTCAGAAGGCTCCAAGAACCATTTTGGTATCATCCAGTTTAGCAGTGGCCCTGGTACCAACTACAGCATTTCTGGTATTGATTTTTTTGGTGTGCTTGGATCATCTGAGCTTCACTGTACAGATTCATTTGTATGAATTCTGTCAGCATTATATTTGCTTAAGCCTCATAGAAATCAATGAGATGGTAGCAAAGGTACCTGTTTACTGAACTGTGGCTTTTGTATAGAAATGATCTCCCTCCACCCGATGCTCTATTCCTTGCTCAACCTGCCTTGGTGTTATGTAATCCCGTAGCTCATGTACTTGTTTATATACTTAATTATTTATCTGCATGCCTTTCTTGTTCTCTTGCATACAGAATTTAACCTCTCTAGTGATCCAGTGTCATAGAGAGATAGTGTAAAATGAACCGTATTGTTTTAACACTACACATTCCTTTGTATTAATTATTCATACCCCTTGCACATTTGCATTTGGCTTAAAAGTCAGCAAATATTTTAAATAATTAGGTTTTACTTTGGGATAGCATTACCAGTTCTATGGGATTTATTCTTCATGGATATAAATGCAAGCCTAAATCAATCTGGGCAGACACACACACAAACAAGCACACACATACACCCGATCCTCACAAACCATGCATTTACTATCGTTACATTGTTAGGGCATGTAAGATAATAAACAGATCTATTCAAACCTTAGCAATGCCTCAATTGAAAGACCTGAAAAAAGGCTCAGTGACCTTGCTTAATTAGCCATGTAATGAAACAGAACTGCAAGCGATTCCCACAAACCACTGCACAGTGTCACATCCCCCTCTGCTTGTCAAAAATGACACGAATAGGACATCAACAGGCATGGTTCAGAAACCAGTACCCCGATTCTTCTGATGGGCTTTACTTTGAATATATGGGAATGCTAATTTTGTATCTGTGGCAGCAAAGAAATCCTGGGGAGGAGGGGAACATGCTGACTGCTGCTTCAGTGCAACAGTATCATCCAGAGGTACAATCCAGTTCCCCTGGGATCCTTTTCTCTCACCTCCAGCTTGCCCTTCAGGAGCATGTGAAGGCTGTGCAGCATAACTCAGGTATGCTACAAAGCTGCACAAACATTGTGGGCAGATAGGAGGTGCACAAACATAGCAGATCAGAGCTGGATTCTGTCCATCTCCTGGAACTGCAGTAACACGAAACGTAGCGTGACAGGCTATGCTCCCATGTGAAAAGAGATACAACTGGAGGCAACACAGCATGCAATGTTATCTTTTTGATGACAATGTCCAGAATCCCCAAACTAGTTGAGGTGGCAATCTTCCTCCTTGAAGCGACAAGTGGTGGTTCCTTTTGGCCACCTGGAGCGCCATTTTGGCATGGTTAAGCAGTGAATTGCTCACTAATTGTAACATAAGTCGGGATCTTTCTGTTTGATAGACTCAGTCTGGTGTCCTCCAGACATACAGTCAGCCCTCCATATCTATAAACTCTTTATCTATTGATTCAGCCATCCATAGCTTGGAAATGTTCAATATATATATATATATATACCAAAGAGCAAAGCTTGATTTTGCCATTTTATATAAGGGACACCATTTTACTATGGGTATTTAATGGGACTTGAGATTTTAATATCCATGAGAGGTCCTGCAACCAAACCCCAGTGGATACCAAGTGCCCACTCTATTGGATAGCAACCCCAGCCAACACAGGCATAGATTGGCAATGATGGAAGTTGTAGTCCAGAACTTCTGTTGAGATCAGGCTGGGAAGACTGTGGTAGACCTTCTACATTGTGGGAAGGGGATTTGTTATTTTGCGCCTTCAGGTCATTTCTGACTTATGCCAGCCCTAAGGCAAACCTATCACAGGGTTTTCTGGATGAACATGGATTTGAACCCTGGCCTCCAGAGTCATAGCCCAACAATCAAACCACTATGCCATGCTGTGTCATAGGAAGTAGATACTATGACCTAACAAACAATGAAATATGAGGCTGAGGTTTTCCAATAATGTCTTAAAATAAGTATTGCACACCTTTTGATAGCCAACTAGTATATGAACCAAAGCATAAATCACTTAGCAGATACTATAAGGAGTGAGAGGAAACAGCAGCCATATACTACGATCATTAATTCATCTGTCTCAGTGTTGTCTACAAAGGCTGGCAGCAACAGCTTTCCAGGGTTTCATGCAATAGTTTGTCTGTGGTATCTCCTTGGAGCTGTCAAGGATTGAATCTGGGACTTGCATATCTGAAAGCAAACACGTTTCCTTTTTTTCTCTCCACCCTCCACCATATTTTTTGGGGTGAGGGAGGTTACGCTCTTGTTGCAGAGGGACAATTGCCCGATAAGTATATATTTTAATACCTAAAAATGCAAAATGAATGCCATTATAGGATTCATCTGTGTTATTCTGAAGGTGATCAAAATATGCTATTGTGATGAGAAGGGCTTCTAGTATAAAGCCACCCATCCTCCTCAGACTGATCTGAAGGATTCAAAACTTATATTAAGGGATTCCACAGTGGATACTGTGTCCCTTGAAAATTCAGAGAATTACTATTTTATCATGGCTAAATTTTCTCTATGGTATATCTCCCTTGGTACAAAAGAAAAGTCATGTAAAAATTCATTGGCAGCAAAAAAAAAGAGGTGGTGTCTTTTCCTGACTGTAAATCCCAAGTGGCATGAAGACAAAAGTTTGGAAATGTCAGACAGTTATTTATGCCATCTTTTTCCTCCAGTCAACTCTTCCTTGTTTTTTTTTTCCCCATTGCTAAGGATGGAGGATGACGCCCTCCTCTGGCTAAGTATCCACTTTTCATCAATCAAACACAGGATAGACCTCCCTTTGAACGTTGAGGCGGGGAGCTAGAGGCAATTACTTGTGATTGATAGCACTAAATATGAAACCACATGTACCTCATCCATGAAGCATGGAATCAGAGGCATATTGTTAGTAGGGGGAGATGAATGGAACTCGAGATAACCTTGGCAAATTAGGCATATGTTAGCATTAAGCTTTGTCAGTAAGCAGGCTATAAATTACAGCCATATTGTAACTCCATAAACTCTTCTAATGAATTGAATGACAGTGGTAATTTAATGTCAAATGTAACACTTTACTTTCTGGAATTTAGCTAAATTTCTGTATTGTACGACAAGCCAAATTATATCAGAATAGTCAAAGTTGGCGTTTCGGTTTATGGGGGGGGGAGCGACATATTATGATCATAAACATGAAAATTACACATTTTGCCTTTCAAATATATTATAACAAACAGTGGATGCAGTAACTCAGAGTTACTTTTCTGATAAGTTAATTAAAAAAGGAGTAGAAGAGTAGAAGGAAGTTCTTGTGCATTCTGCCATTATTTTCCCCCCTTGTATGATCAAGCTAAATATATTTAAGTAATAAGACACAGCATGTAGTGCATTTCTGGACTATTACTGAACCCCTCAGGTGGCATTATGAGGCACAAGGCTAGAGGCTGTGCGACTTTAATCACAAGAGAAGTGCAGTAATCCCTTCGAAATGCATGGCCTGTGGTGTCTTATTGCTATTATGAAATGGAATTTATAAATAAAAATAAGAAGGAAAAGTCAGGCCTCTGCATTTACTGTCTGTTATTGACAGAATTATGACTCTGGTAACAGCTAAGCCAGGTTTTAGAAACCATTTTCCAATTTATTCTATATTTCAGTCAGACTTCCATTTGGAAAAGAGCCGACAAATGTATGTTCAGGGGAGCGGGGAGTTAAAACTAAAATAGGTAAAATAAGTGTGATCTATCATTACTGCAAATGTATTGCTATGGTTAAAATATGTAAATTTTTATCCGTATCTAAGTAATTCTAACAACAATAAAACCCAGAAATTGCCCTGATTATTATTCTGCAAATAAAAGGTTGGATCCAGACATAGTATTAAGTTAGTTACCTGAAATCAAGAGACAAATAACTTAAGTCCCCTTGATTAAAATGGTTCTTTTCGAAATATGATTAAGTCTGGGTCCAAACTATCGTTATTTATACTGTACATTCGAAGGCTAGCTTTTAAAAATATGGGTTGGATCCAGACCTTACTGAGAGTGGATTAGTTAAGATCAGCAGGACCTAACTAAGTTCTAACAGTCATTATGTGGACACATTTGAGCAGGGGACTATTCTCAGAAGTACTTACAGTATTTTTCAGAATATATTTTGTAGGGACAACTACAATGGCTCAATAGTTAGATATTAGTGTCAATGGAGGTGTCATGGAGGTATATGTGGGAAAGGAAGGGACTGACTTTGGTTTGTATTACTGTGCCTCCCCATGGGTATGTCGGGACTTCCAGATACCCAGTCCATCCTCATATGGGCAGCAAGGAGATGGCTGGGATTTCTACACCATAGCAAAAACATGGAGGCCACCCCCTTCGCTGAATAGTGACTGGACCCCTTTGGGAGTTGTGAACAAGGCAGGTAGACCAGAACAGCCTGGGACAGAGATAGTTTCTTGTCCACTAACCATCAGCAGCAAGTAGACCAGAGCATTTCTCTTCCAAAGTGGTCTGATCTAATCCAGTGGGCCCATTGGCATGGCTGGGGAGGGGTATGCCAGTCAGCTTAGGGGTGACAGCATGAGTTACCGCACTGGGTGACCCCAACTCTAGTGATACCTAGCTCTAGCTCAGCACCATGGCCAGCACACTGTGGAACAGGTTTGGAATCAAACTGGCTGGCTGCATGACACCTAACAGGTGTCATCTTAAAATGCCATTCCAGCAGTGATCTGTGTCCATCCGTCTGCTTTAGTTCTGAAACATTCAAAATGAGGACATTAACCTCCTGTAAGAATTTTGCCACACCAACTGAAATTGTCCTTCAGTCTGCTCCAACACTTCCATTTCCAAATGCAAATGATTTTCAGTGCCTCACTCTCTGCAACACTAGAAATCTGAGGACTGAAGGAAAATTTCACATGGAGGCAGAATTCTTCTTTGGGAGACGATACTCTCATTTTGTTCCCGTGTAGCTATATCCCTATGATAACATGTCTGAGGAGTCCTTACATCCAGAGAGGAAACAGCAAGGTGATCTCCTTGGATAAATCAGAGATTTAAGAGCCAATGCTGTCTAAGAACTCATCTCTCATGAATCCTTGGTGAGGGAGTAATCCAGGCTCTCTCTCAGCAAAATTCTCCATAGCCTTCATGTCTTCAAGTCTCTCCTCACACAGCAGTGCTGGGTAATGACACAATCTAGGACTGAGGAAATCTTGATTTAAAACTTCACTCAACTTGATGTCCAATTTTATTGAAGATAACTTAGTGAAGATAAGTTAGAACAATGTTTTAATGCAGAGAAATGTTTTAGTGAAGAAGAGACATTTAGTTTTCCATCTTGAGCAGAGCCGGGGATTTTGTGGCCCTCCATATGCCACTCCCAGGATCCTTCAACAATGGCTAAGCTGGCTAGGGCTTCTGTCCCAGTGAAAAATGTCTGGAGAGACACACAATTTCTACTTCTAATTTAGAGGAAATGTGGGGTAATAACAAATGCATTTTAAAATTTCATATTTAAAAATCTCTCTCCCTCCCTCCCTCCCTTCCTCCCTCTCTCTCTCACACACACAGATTGCCTCTTCACACAGCTAGTTTTCTCTGGAACATCCATGAGCACCCTCTATATTTTCTCTGATAATGGAGGTGATATATAGTCATCATTTCCAGTAGCCTTTGTCAAAACAATTCCCTTTTGCAGCCATAACTATTTCTTGTGACTGTGAATTCCTCAGTTTAACTATGTACTGTGTGAAGAAGAGTTCCTCTGCTTCTATTTGTTCTGTATGATTAACCCCCCTCCAGGTTCTAGTTAGTATCATGAGCAAAGGAGAAAACCTTCACCCTATATCATTTCTCCACATCATGCAAATGTAACTATTCCATGCAAGTCAGTTGCTCCAGTCACTTCATCATTTTGATTTCCCTTTTCTGCACCTTTTACTAAGAGATTATCACACCCAGAAATCCCGCCAAGATAGATACAGGATTGAAATGTCAAACACTGATGTTATTGCATGCAACCGCGGCTGGGTGAGTACACCTGTATGCAGCGTGGACCCCAGCCGTTCTTAAACAACATCATAAGAAAACAAATTAAAACAGCAGATATCAAATATTGCATCAAAACTACCAGGTCACAATTACAAACTCCATGGGAACACTTCCCTAAACAACATGGTCTTTAACTCAGTTTTAAAACTGGTTAGAGACATGTTGAGCCGTGCTTGTAAGGGAAGAAGGTTCCAGGAGTGAAGGGCAGCAAGCAAGAAGGGACAAATCTGGGACGGGGCAGTGGAAATCTAGGGCTGGGACAGGAGACCTTGGCTACCAGAACGGAGGGAATGAGTGGGAATGTAGGGAGAAAGAAGTTCAGAGAGATAGGGAGGGGCCAACCCGTGCAGGGCTTTGAAAGTGAGCAGGAGAAGCTTGTACTGAATGTGGAAGGGAAAGGGGAGCCAGTGAAGGGATGACAATAGGGGGGAGACATGGTCGTACCAGCGAGCGAGTGAGATAATGCGAGCAGCTGAGTGCTGAACAGAAATTAATGGGTGGAGGTGAGAGGAAGCCCTGCCAAGAGAAGGTTGCAGTAATCTAATCATGAGACCACTAGGGCATGGACCAAAGTCTTTGCAGTAGAAGCCGAGAGATATGGACAGATTTTGGAGATATTATAGAGAAAAAATCTACAGGCCTTGGCTGTGACCTGGATCTGAGGGGAAAATGACAAAGAGGAGTCCAAAATGAAACCAAGACTGCGGGCTTCCTGGACCAACTGAATAGAAATTTTGTCAACAGAGATAGAAAAGGAATATTGAAGGGTGGGCTTGGGAGGGAAAACTAGAAGCTCCTTCTTGGATGTGTTGAACTTCAAGCACTGATGACGCATCCAGTGGGAGACAACTGTCAGACAAGAATAGACTTGCTGCTCGAGCCTTGGAGAAAGGTCGGGGGTGGAAAGATACAGCTGAGTATCATCAGCATACAGATGATAAGAAAAACCAAAAGAACAATAAGTTTACCAAGAGACAGTGTATATAAAGAGAACAAGAGGGGACCCAAGACAGAACCCCGAGGAACTCCAACAGATAGGGGAACAGAGGATGAAGTCTGGACACCCAAGACCACTGCAAAAGGTCAGTCCGACAAGTAGGACTCTAAACCAATTGAGAACGGAGCCCAAGAAGCCAAGGTCAGAAAGTAAGTCAACTAAGAGACAGTGGTCCACAGTGTCAAAGGCCGAGGACAGATCGAGAAGGACAAGGATAGAGTAAAGGCCATTGGCCTTGGCCCGCAGGAGATCATTCGAGATCTTGGTGAGGGCTGTCTCTGTGGAGTGCCATGGGTGGAAACCAGACTGGAAAGGGTCCAAAATGGAGTTGGTTTTGAGAAACTCAAGACCGCAAGAGTAGATGACTTGTTCCAAAACCTTAGAAAGAAAAGGAAGAAGAGAGATTGGGTGATAGCTGGACAAGGAAGAAGGGTTGAGAGAAGGTTTTTTCAGAATAGGGGAAACTAGAGCGTGTTTAAAGACTGAGGGAAAGGAGACCATGGAGAGAGAGAGGTAAAAGATGTAGAGGAGAGAGGGCAAAAAAGAAGGAGCTATGGAGATTAGGAGATGAGAAGGAATTGGGTCAAGAGAACAGGTTGTGGGTTTGGAAGAGTTCAGCAGCATGGAGAGTTCATCCAAGGAAACAGGAGAAAATGCAAAGCATTTGTTAGTAGGAGGAACCAGGAGAGTGACGGCAGGAATCAAGTCAAAAGGAGTCAACTCTGACCGAATAGCAGCGATCTTTGTAATGAAATAATTGGCAAAATTGGAAGGAGAAAGTAATGAAGAAAAGGGGGAGCAGAAGGTTTTAGTAGTGTGTTGAAACATGAGAACAAATGCTGCAGGCACCTCTTGTTGGCACAGATCAATAGTTTGTAATAGTTCTGTTTTGCCATGGATAAGGCGCGTGAAAAGGAAGAGAGAACAAACTTATAATGGATAAAGTTGGCCCACTCCCTGGACTTTCTCCAGAGATGTTCGGCTGCTTGAGAGCAGGACCGAAGAAACCTAACAATGGGAGCGATTCAGGGCTGAGGCCTAGTTGTAGAAGAAGAGGAGGAGCACAGACAGAGGGGCAAAGCTGTCAAGAATTGAGGAAAGAGTGGAATTAAGCTACAACATAGCTGAGTCTGCAGAGTCCCCTAGATTAAGAGAAGCAAGAGATGAATCCAAGGACTGAGTGAGAAGATTAGAGTTAACAGATTGGAGGTTATGGAATTGGCGGAAAACAGTATGGCGGGGGGGTGGGGTATAAGTGAGAGTAAAAGAGATTAAATGATGATCAGAGAGAGGGAAGTCAGACACCAAGTAGTCAGAGATAACACATTTAGTAACAAGAAAAAGGTCAAGACAGTGACTGTGAGAGTGCGTTGAAGAGTTAGAGTGAAGTAAAAGATTGAAGGAGGCTAAGAGAGAATTGAAGCAAGAGGTTGAAGAATTTGTAGGGTCATCAATATGGATGTTGAAATCACCGAGAATCAGAGAGGGAACAGAATCTGAAAGAAAAATGTGAGCCAAGACTCAAAATCAGAAAGAAATTGGTTGGCAGAACCAGGGGGGTGATAAATAACAGCAACACGCAGCTGCAGAGGAGAAAAGAGCCGGATAGAATGAGATTCAAAGGAAGAAAAACAATAGCTGGTGGGGGGGGGGGGGTGGAGAGAAAGAAGTTGAAACCGGCAGGAGTTGGACATTAAGATGTCGACTAATTTGAAAGCAATGGTCTTAGCACAGATATCGCAACAATCACACTGGTTACATCCTTGCACAATTTTTACTACTCTCTGCTTCCTACTCTTTAATTAATTTTCAGCCCATAACAGGATTTCTTTTCTTATCCCATGACAGCTGTATTTGCCCAGAAGTCCTTCTTGCTAGAATTTATCAAAAGCCTTTCAGATGTCCAAGTAGACAAAGTTCCAAAATACATTGCAAAATAATCCACTTTGAGGCTGCTTTAACTGCCCTGGCTCAGTGCTAGGGAATCCTGGGAACTGTAGTTTATTGTGGTACCACAATTCTCTGACAGAGGCGGCTAAATATCTCACAAAACTACAGTTCCCAGAATTCTGTAGCATTGAGCCAGGGCAGTTAAAGTGGTCTCAAACTAGATTATTTTGGCAATGTACTTTGGACAAATATATCAAGTCAGTCCTAGCTACATGTTAATGATACCTTCAAAGAACTCTAGAAGGTTAGTGAGACAAAACTTAGTTTTGCACAAGCAACGTTGATTTTTTTCCCCCAGCAGCTTCTGTATGCCTAAAATATTCTTAGTGACACTTTTCAATAGGTTCCCTCAAAAAGTCTACAAGCTAACTGGCCTACAATTTCCTAAATTTCTTGTGGACATCCCATGTCCTTTTTCCTTTAAAAAAAATTATTAAACCCAGTCATCAGGTATTAAACCTAATCTTAGGCATGTATTGCATAATTTTAGTTAGAAGATCAGCAGTTTCATTTTTGAGTTCTTTAAGAATTCTTGGGAATTCTTCGATCTAGTTATATATCCATGATTGGCCAACAAGACTTCAGACCTCCTCTTTTGTCTCTACTATTTGTCTCAGTCCCCCACTGTCCTAAAAAAAAGTTAAAATTTATTAGTTAAATATTAGAGATCTTTGTTGTTTTGTTGTCCCCCAAGTTATTTTTTACTTATGGCAACCCTAAGGCAAAGCTATCACAGGGTTTCCTTGGCAAGTTTATTCTCCAAATAAATAATATATATCAAATCTGGTCTGATAAAATTTACATAAAAATATGGCATTGATCACTATACAAGTTATTGCTAAAAAAATTTGCCAAAACAACAACAACTGATTATACAATTCCAAGAATTTACTACAATTCCAAGAATTTACCAGTCAGCATATAAGTGACCACTGCTGGCTGGGGAATTCCAGGAAATGTAGCCTCAAAAAGTCACTTTTCAAGGTCTGCAAAATATACAGGTACTAGTGGCTTGTGATCTAGACAGGGAGCATGCTTTACTCCATCAAGTGGAGGTAAGATACTTTGTATTTTGCTCAGGCCACAGACTGTCCAGAAGGTTTCCTTTACTTTTGGTTCTCTGCTACCAATATTCGTTTTATGAGGCTAGTACAAATCACATTTTATCCTCGATGCATCACAAATAATAATTAAGCTATGTCTTGTGGTTATGATTTACAGGCAAATGATTTGTGCAAAGCATAGTTTGGCAGCTCTGGGAAAAATGGCAAACCTACCAAACATGGAGGTGACCAACCACTTTGCCTAATGTGTGGGACAGGAAAAATGGAGCTGAAGAACACAGGGGCAGCCTGTTCTAATAACACCCAAGTTTTGCTTTTTTATCTGAATGAAGCTATGTCTTCCTTCCAGCCTCCACTCCTTTCCAGCATCCACAAATCCAAGGGTTTCAAGAATGCCTTGCAGTTGCTGGCATCCTGCCTCACCACTGCCATATGTTCAGAAGCAGCAATGGGCAGGCAAAGACACTTATCAGTATTGCCAGACTGCTGTAGCTCAGAACAGCACTGCTTTAATTGAAATCCCTGAAATTCAGGGCGATATGCCTCAGGGATTCCTTAGGGAGATGGGGCTTGAGCTGCACAGTTCCCTATATTTCATAGTTGAGTAGACTCCTTCCTGATGCCAGCACAACACCCAGGGATACAACTAGATATGACAGGGACAGGTCAAGAACTTGGGAAGTTACTATTGAGAATCTAGCAACCAGTACAATGGCCATAATGGCAGCTGGAAATCTGGGAAACTGTGATCCCCAAAAGTAAAATTTCCAAGCTCTGTGCATGACTCAGGATGAATAATTCCTTGCAAAACATGGCAGTTATCAAGGTGTTTTCCTGTAATGTCAGTTCTTTTTTTCTTTTTTTTTGGGGGGGGGGGAATCTTGTTTAAATCACCAAAAAAAGTGATTCAGGCAAAGCAATTTAAATAGTATAACATTATTTCTAATATGTGGATAAATTAGCTGTATGGATATAGCTCACTTGATAGGTTCTTAGCCATGCTCTGTGTGACAACAATGATTTATCTATGTGGTGTTTACAGGATTCTCAAATCCATCACATAATGGATCTGTCTTTATGAAAGCATGAACCACAGGTACAGTCTAATATGATTCTATTATACAGATAAGTATTTTAAAATTTAAAAAAATGAACATCTGGTGGTTTTAAATTAGATGCAAGCAAAGAAAAGATATAGAGGGAAAGGTAATCGTAAATCACAAATGACCCCTTAAACATGAATGATTATCACAAGCTATTTTGTTTCTCTATTAAATTTAAAACAGATTTATCTTCTTAAATTAGTGCCAGATATGGGGAGTGGGGGTGCAATAGCTGACTATACATAATGCATTTGTATTCAGAAGTAGTAAGATGGAAATGAGAGTCGTGTTGCTTTCTGGAGAGTTCCTGTGTTCCTTGCTATTGGCTATGCTGAGTAGGGGTGGTAGAATTGCAGCACAGCAAAAATTGGACAGCTACACAATACCCACTTCTGTAATAAGGTGGGAATGTGAGTTTGATCCAGCCATAGAGTACATTAGAACACAAGAATGACAATTAAAGGCAATAAGTTTGTTGCTAATTGTACTCGTCAGTTTTAACTTATGGACACCTTATTAATGTGAGATCTCCAAGACCTGTTATTAACTGCCCTACTCAGGTCTTGCAAATCTTGGTTTAAATCAGTGGTCTTCTGCTTTTCTTATTACCTTCAATCATCATCATCATCATCATCATCATCATTTCTAATGAATCATGTAGAATCATGATAAGGTCAAAGTACAGCAGCTTCAGTTTAGTTATTTTGGCTTCTAGTGACAGTTCAGGTTTGAATCCATCTAGGACCAGTTTATTTGCATTTTTGGCAATCCATGGTATTTAAAGACCTCTCTTCCAGCACTACATTTCAAATGAGTTGATTTCTTCCCTGTTAGCTTTCTTCACTGTCTAGATTTTATTGAAAGAAACTAGGAAACCTATGGTATGGATGATCCTGACTTTGATATTTAATTATGTATCTTTACACTTGAGGATCTTGTTTAATTCCTTCATAGCTCCCAAGTCCTGATTTCTTGACTACAGTCTCCATTATCATTTATGACTGAGCCAATGTATAGAGAATATTTAACTATTTCAACCTCTTCAGCATCCACTTTCAAACTATCTTTTTGTTTTTCTTAACATAGCTGTAACTCTGCTTTTACACTTCCTTCCTTGGTGATACATACAGTGGGCCTTCAATATCTACTCCAGTTTTGGTCCAGGCCAGGACACCCTGTGGATACCAAAATCATTGAATGGTCATGTCTCATTTTACATAATGGTGTAATAAAATGGTGTCTTTTATATAAACCAGTGAAATTAAGGTTTGCTTTTGGGAAATTTGCTCCAGAATCCATGGATATGGAGGTCACCCAGTCATGGCTGAGTGGAGATTTAAATCTAGTCTTTATACTGGATTTCATGTCCAGAGCTCAAACCACTATACCAAACCAGTTCTTTGATTTTATAAGTAGGGCAACTTAAAGCAAATGTCCTATTTTTAGATGTGGCAAAGTGTATACTTGCTGGCTTGCATTTTAATAGACTGTCACATAATGATTTTAAAACAGAACTTATGTTTAACACTATATTTCTGCAACAGAAACAAAAATTAAAAGAATGTAATTGAAGAAGTACACACCAGTAGTTAATATGCTGTTGTTTGCAAAGAAATATTGTGACTTATAACCTACTTTTACAGGTTTATATTGTTAATGTTTATTCAGGCATATGAATATATTCAGGTGTTAAAACATCCTATTAGCTACAAAATTGCACTATTATTTACTGAGCTGTTTGTGATAACACTGTTGGCTTTTTGTTTTGTTTTCTATAGTCTATTTAATTGTACCTTTAAGATTTTTCCCCTTTCAAAAAGCATTTGCAAAAGGAAAACAGGATAGATGAGCCATTTAAAAATTAAACAGTGTTGAATTGATTCTCCCTCCCATTGCCAATATAGCAAGATAATTTTCTCTCCCTTTTCAGTTGGGAGAAAATTCAAATCTTAACAAGTTCATGCTATGGTAGATTATAGTGACTTAATGGATTAAGCAATAAACACTGGTGTAAAGGCATAAACCCATGGTTCTCAAACTGTGGAGTGACACCCTAGGTGGGGCACCCAAGTTGCTCAATGTGGGGGAATGGTTTTGAAGGCCCTGATCCCTCCACCTTCTCTTTCCAAAATTTTTCTATCCTGGAGGGGAAGGGAAAGGCAAGGAGGACACTTGGAGCCTCTGCCTGAGGAAGGAGAAGACCAATTTCCTTATAGAATCATAGAGTTGGAAGAGACCACAAGGGCCATCCAGTCCAACCCCCTGCCATGCAGGAACTCCCAATCAAAGCATCCCCATCCAGCCTCTGCTTAAAGACCTCCAAGGAAAGAGACTCCACCACTCTCCAAGGGAGTTTGTTCCACTGTCGAACAGCCCTTGCTGTCAGGAAGTTCCTCCTAATGTTGAGATGGAATCTCTTTTCCTGTAGCTTGCATCCATTGTTCCGCATTCTAGTCTCTGGAGCAGCAGCAAACAACCTTGCTCCCTCCTCAATATGACATCCCTTCAGATATTTAAACAGGGCTATCATATCACCTCTTAAGCTTCTCTTCTCCAGGCTAAACATCCCCAGCTCCCTAAGTCGCTCCTCATAGGGCATGGTTTCCAGACCCTTCACCATTTTAGTCACCCTCCTTTGGACACGCTCCAGTTTCTCCACATCCTTTTTGAATTGTGGTGCCCAGAACTGGACACAGTACTCCAGGTGGGGCCTGACCATAGCAGAATAGAGTGGCACTATTACTACCCTTGATCTAGACACTATACTTCTATTGATGCAGCCTAAAATTACATTGGCCTTTTTAGCTGCTGCATCACACTGTTGACTCATGTTCTACTTGGATTCCTAGATCCCTTTCACACGTAGTTTCATTCAGCCAGGTGCCCCCCATCCTATATCTATGCATTTCATTTTTCCGCCCTAAGTGCAGAACCTTACATTTCTCTGTGTTGAATTTCATTTTGTTAACTTTCGCCCAGCTTTCTAGTCTATTCAGGTCATTTTGAATTTTGATCCTGTCCTCTGGGGTATTAGCTACTCCTCCTAATTTGGTGCCATCTGCAAATTTGATAAGTATGCTCCCAATACTGTCACCCAAGTCATTAATAAAGGTATTGAATAGCACTGGGCCCAGGACTGAACCCATTCTTTTTATAAGATGTTAAAATATGAATATACATGAATGTGTGAATGAAAACATGCACACTAAACAGACAAAATATTTTTATTCATACACTACACCAAGCAGGGTGGGGGCACAATGTCCAGATGTAGATGCAAAGAGGGTCAGAAGGGCAAAATCGCGGGCATAAACCATCACCATAGTATGGTACAGAGCAGAATCCGGTCCCTATGTGGCACAGCTGAATTATCTAGACTGCGTCCACACTGCAAAATTAATGCGGTATTATACCACTTTAACTGCCATGGCTCAATGCTATGAAAACCTGGATGTGTACGTTTGTGAAATGTTTAACCTTCTTTGTCAAGAGAATTCTGGTGCCACAACAAACTACAAATCCCAGGATGAAGCAATGACACTTAAAGCGGTGCCAAACTGCATTAATTCTGCAGTGTGGCAGCAGCTCTAGAGCAATTCTGGGAATTTGTATTCAATCCACCTGAAAAACTAGGATGCATTTACACTGTAGAGCCATGGTTGTTCAAGCAATGTCTAATGGCATTATCTGTACAGTGTAGATGCATCCCTAGTTTAAGAGCCCCATTTCATGTTACGTAGCCAGGGATATGGAGATATGGTTCTCCAGAGACTACTGATCAGTACCTCCATCAGTTGTAGCCAGCACAGCCAATGGTTAGGGAAGCTAGGTGTTGTCAGCCAACAGCACCTGAAGGGCCACAGCTACCCATCCCACTTTCCATGCTAGTAGTGCCCCCCTTTTTTCTTGGAGAAAACAATTTATGGTACTGAATCAGCAAGGGAATGAATGCTCACAGTTCTAACTCACAATTTTTATTTAGTATTTTGTTAAAGCGTTTCTACTTTGCCCTCCAGTCCAAAAGATGATCAATCAAGGACAGACAATCTCTGCCTGCAGACTTACAAGTTAAAAATGAGATACAAAAGAAAAAAAAAAGGAAGGGGAGAATGAGGAAGAGAAGCTCTGTAGTAATGTCCAGGATAATGGAACTTTTCAAGGAGATGGGGAGCCAGATGATGCTGGTTTCTCATAGCAGTAACTGGAAAGATTCAAAGACATACCTATTTTAGTCTGTAGAATCAGTTGTAGAAAGATTTTGCAGCATCTTTGAGACTGCAGAAATAATCAAGTTTGAGACCACTTGTACTGCCTTGGCTCAATGCTAGGGAATCCTGGGAAGTGTAGTTTTGTGAGACCTTTAGCTTCCTTTGTCAGAGAGCTGTGGCCTTTAGCTTCCTTTGTCAGAGAGCTGTGGTGCCACAATAAACTACAGTTCCCAGGATTCCCTAGCACTGAGCCAGGGCAGTTCAAGCAGTCGCAGTCTCAAACTGGATTATTTCTGCAGTGTGTTCTGGACCTATCTGAATGAAAGACATTGGAAGCATGAGCTTTTGTAGACTAAAGACTACTTCCTCAGATGCACCAACCACCAAATGCAAATCGTGCTGCCAATTTCTTTCTTTCAGTTAGAAGTTTATCAGACAATAGAAATTGGAAGCATAATCCAATGGCAGTCCGAACGCAATCATGGGGTTTCATGTTATTGCATGAGAGACTACCACAGGCATTTTCGGGCAATGGGAAGTCCTTCCGAAGTCCTTCTGAATGCAATTGTGGGGTTTCACGTTATTGAGTGAGAAAACTATCACACACAATTTTGGGCAATTTCAGGCAATGGGAAGTCATTCTGAATGCAATGCAGCGTCAATACATAATCACATAAATTTGCTGAACTAGCAAATTCACTCATTTCCGAACTGGGCCCAACTTTCATTTATTTCGAAATTGAGAGAAATTCCTCCCGTGCGATAAACTCCATAGTCTCAAAGCTGCTACAAGATCTCTCTACAACAGTAACTGGAAGAGTCCAGCTTCCCATCTATCCCTGTTGTAACCAGTTTGAATGGCTGATGTCAGTGAAGAGCTAACAGACGAGAGGAGCCCAACAGAACTGGGCTTTCAGTGAATGGGGTTTTAAAAATTAATTCTGAAAACACAAGGAGAGCAAGGAAACAGTAGGCAATGAAGGTGTTTTGTTTTCATGCTTTTTACCACAACTTCTCTCATTTAAAATGCCTCTCTCCAAAGTATCTGGGCATGGGATTTATTGTTTTTTGTGGAGCTTTCGGGCTATGTGACCATGTTCTAGAAGAGTTCCTTTCTGACGTTTCGCCACCATCTGTGGCTGGCATCTTCAGAGAAGAAGATTCAGAAGTTCTCTGAAGATGGCAGCCACAGATGCTGGCGAAACGTCAGAAAGGAACTCTTCTAGAACATGGCCATATAGCCCGAAAGCTCCACAAAAAACTATGGATGCCAGCCATGAAAGCCTTCGACTCCACGTGGGATTTATTATTTTTTCACATATTATGCTGCATTCCATGTCATAAAAACTAAAAGGAAGATGTGTGACTTTGCCTTTTCCCTTCTTTAGGCTTCTGTATTGTTTTTGTGGACAGTAGAACCATTTGGGCCTTTTCTTTTTTCTTTCTGTTTCTTACCCATAATATTTTATTCATTCATCATGTATTTAAATCACTGGGATAACAAATGGAGGGAAGAAAGGAAGATTTAATTTTAGCTTTTGCTGGAAGTAAAACAGTCCTTAGCATCACTATTTTGCTTTGGCTGGCAAGTCTTTAGAATCAATTTATTTATTCTTAGATTACAGTAATATTTATATGAAAGGAGTATGATAAACACTATAATTTAATCTGTATATTATTCAGAGTCTAAGGCTCTATAAGGGTCTTTTCTATATAATTTTATTCTTCAAAATAAAAGCAGTACAGTTTTATTGACATCTTACTAGGAGAGACAGCATGGTGTAGTGTTGGACTATGACTCTGGAGACCAGGGTTCAAATCCCAGTTTGGCCATGTAAGCCCACTGGGTGACCTTGAGCAAGTCACCCTCTCTCACCCTCAGAGGATGGCAATGGCAACCCCCCCCCCCTCTGATGAATCTTGCCAAGAAAACCTCATGATAGGGTCAGCATAGCTCTGAAAGGATTTGAACACACACAACAACATATGTAAGCAGAGTAGAGGAACAAATAAATATGTGTTCTATATGCACTAAAAATGCTATGTTTATGTGCTTACCGATATTGCTCTTGTGAGTGATATGTTGTGTTGCATGTAGGTTAAATTTAGATCAGCCTTCTCCAACATGATCAACCTCCCAGTATGTTGTACTTAACAAATCCCTTAATCCCATACAACAGGCATAGTTAGCTGTGGTCCAAGACATAGTCTAGAACCCCCACCTATCATATCCAACTTGGCACTCTGGTCTTTTTAACACTAAAAACACCTTGTTATCCACTAGGGCTTGGTTCCAAGATTCCCCCATGGATAACAAAATCCATGGAAGCTCAAGTCCCATTAAATATAATGGCATAGTAGAATGGTCTCTCGTATATAAAATGGAAAATCAAGGTTTGATATTTGGAAAAACATGTTTTTAAAAACATTTTCAAGCCATGGATGTTTAAATAAGAAGGGTCAGCTGTAATATCGTTACACTTTATTTTCCATCACTACTTCAACAGTCCTAGGATTTGTGGTATGGCGAGGCACTAGAATTCTGTGATGGAGAAGATGGAATGGAGCCATGGCTGTTGTGTAGACCCTAGAAACCTTTTTAATAACAGTGGTACAATCCACTGATTAGTAATTTCCATTGTGTTCAGTATGGCCTGAACCCTTAGAAGTGAGTTTTTTCTAGGGTTAAATAAATGTAGACCACAAGTGTAATCCACAACACACATACTGTGGAGCAATTTACATTGAACACTATGGGAATTATTCAGAGAGGACACCTTGCTCAGCATTTAGTAAAATTCTGCTCTGCATTACTTGCACTTAGTTTTTACTGAAATCCATACAAATATTTACAAGAGGGCAAGTGTGGTATAATGGTTAGAGCATTGGACTATGTGAAGGTGACAATGTGGCACTGCCAAAATCTTTCAAAATCTTTCACTCCTTTTTAATGTGTGCCACCGCTGCCACCTATTTGTCACAGTGAGACTCACCCACCCAAACTACTTCTCTCAGATGGCAGCTCAATGGCCCTTTTTGATCCCACCACTGCCACCATTTACATGACAGAGAAGCTGAATTCAGGACTCTTCTATTGTGTGTTTCCTGCACTATGACTCTCTCTTGATGCCAGATGTCTGGGTTACAGATTTTCCCTCAGCTTGGCACCAACTATTCTCTGACAGCCACAAACCTACTATCTAATGTAGCCCAAACCAAAAAGACTTTCCTCAATGTTGGTTACTTGCTGTTTTTTAATGTATTTTTACATAAGAATTTTTTATGTATTTTTAAAATACCTCCAGACAGCAGCTTGTTGAAACAGGATTCTATAAGCAAAGAGGTGGGGTGGCCATGGGAAGCCCTCTGTGCCCTGTGATACCACGCTTTTACATGAAACACTTTGAAAAGAAAGCCCTGGAAACAGAACCAAAACAGCCCACAACATGGTTCTGATATGTGGATGACACTTTCACCATTTGGAGCCATAGAGAAGAAGATCTGGCTCTGTTTTTGAATCATCTGAACAACATTCACCCAAACATCCAATTCATGATGGAAAAAGAAAAGGAAGGAACACTGCCATTCTTGTATGTCCCAGTCATCCGCAAACCAAACCAACGGTTGGGCCACACAGAAAACCTACACACACACACACACACACACACACAGATACCTAGACAAGAACTCCAACCATCACCCAGGCCAAAAAAAGGAAACACAATAAAAACACTGGTAGACTGAGCAAAAAGGATCTGTGAACCCCACTTCTTGGAAGATGAAATGAAGCACCTAGACTGGGCTTTACAGGCTAATGGTTACTCCAGCTCAAACAGCAGAAGGGCTTCCAGACTCAGAAAAGCCCAGAGGAGTGAAGACAAACAACCACCCAAAGGGAAGGTATTTTTACCATACATCAAAGGAGTCATAGACAGAATAGGGAAAATGGTGATGGAAAACAACCTCCAAATGGTCTGCAAACCGACCAAGAAAATCCAGCAAATGCTGCACTCAGTGAAGGACAGGAGAGTTTACTGCATACCGTGCAGCTGCCGAGAAGCCTACATAGGGACCACCAAACTCAGTGTTCAAACACGAATCAAGGAACATGAGAGACACTGCAGACTGGGTCACCATAAAAATGAGCATTAGCAGAACACGTTATAAAACATCCTGGGCATAAAATGCTGTTTGGAAACACTAAAATTCTGGACCGTGCCAACAACTATCAGGCCAGAGTGCACAGGGAAGCCATTGAAATCCATAAACACCTGGACAACTTCAACAGGATAATGAGGTGAGCTCCTGTCACTAGTCCCAGCTTCTGCTAACCTAGCAGTTTCAAAAGCATGTAAATGTGCAAGTAGATACATAGGTACCACTTCAGTGGGAATGTACCAGCATTCAGTGCAGTCATGCTGGCCACTTGACCACCAGACAATGCTGGCTCTTCGGCTTAGAAATGCCCCTACAGCTGGTTACAACTGGACATTCCCTTACCTTTACCTTTAATTTCATGCACAGATTGCTGCTTATAAAAACAAGGAATGGAAACTATTCTGGACACAGTAATAAAGTTCAGTATTTCATCTGTTTTTTAAGAATGCCCAGTGTAGGACAAACACATAGATTGCTTTTCTATGGAATTATGATCAATTCTCCAGCAGTGTTCTGCCCTCATATCTATTAAGAATACCATGAGAGGGGAAAATGGAAGAAATTATAGTATATTATGTGCTTACCTCTTATTAACCTTATTTCCTAGACCTCTTTGACTCAAAATTACCTGTAAAGGTATGATAATATTTAATGTGTTCAAAATTATTCTGAATTCCTTACATGCTGTTTATAGAGCTCTAATTAATGAAGCATTGTCGCATAGTCATGATCTCTTGTTTCTTCTCTGTATCTTTTTAAAAACCACTGTTCCTTTTCTTTTTTTGTAAAGAAAGGCATTCTTAGAAGACGTTGGTAGTGAATACTTTTTTTTTTGCTATGAAAATCCACTTTTAAAAGAGAATGACTCTCTTTTTAGGGAGAAATACATGCAATACCCTTAATGTGAAAAAGAAATTAAAACTCTGTCAATCAACCAGGTATATTCACAGCAAAATCTAATAGTAAGACATAATGGCATACAACAAATGGTAACATAGATATGCACACAAATAATTACATACACATAGTGCATCCTTCCAAAAAGCTTCCGAAATTGCAATCTTATTCCTATTTATTTATCTATTTGTGGAATTTACAGAGCATTCCTATACTGATGTTATGCCAGGAGTGAAGATATGACTCCACATCAAATGTGTGCTTTGCTGTGGAGGGGAAAAATTCACAAGTAGAAAATAATGATGATGGGGAAAAGACAGAGCCTGGAAATGAACCAACAACAGCAGGGATGTCATACCCACAGTACACATCCCCAACACACACACCTGTCATACCACACAGAAAGACAACATGTAAGAAGATGCCAAAATTGGCCAGTGATCAACCCATTCAAGCACTGGAAAAGCTTGGTTGTGCTGGGGGAAGGAAGTTGCAGAAGGAATTCTAGAATGTGAAAGCACACACACTTGCAAAACAGGAGGTTCTGCCATTGTATGTTACCAACATGATTTGGTTGTAGCTCACTCCACCAGGTGCAAAGCTGGGAAGGAAGGGGGGGGGGTTGAGCTTCAACTAGGAATGGGTGGAAATGGCCCTACTCACCTTAAAAGAGGGACCCCAAGACTCAAAACCACACAGAGGAATTCTATACTCATTCAGCCCCAGCAACAGACAGCAATCAGACCCATTTTAAAGAGAGTGTCTGAAGCAATGATTTAATAAAGGGCCTTTTTTTGTATTGCAGAATTGGACAATAAGTGTTGCTCTTACATTTGGTCCCCTTAGATGAGTAGCATCTCAGATGCCTCCATCGTCCTTCTCCACATAGCATTCCTCCCTCATCTCCAGCTCCCATCCACCTGATGAACAGTCTCACACACCCTAGAAGCAGCATCCTTCTCATTTGTGTGAAAATGGAGGGGCCTGTACTCACAGTATGAGTAGGACATGTATGTAGACTAGGACCCACCATAAAATAAAAGGATTTTGTTTCAAAAAGCCTTACACTTAATAGCACTTACAAATGGCATTCTGGCACAATGATATTAACATAGAAAGGACATTTACTAGAATGTAATTGAAACTGGTCACTCCTCACCCCCATCCTCCACCTTACTGGTTGGAGTAGTGGGACATATCTGATAACTGTTTTAAATGAATGATTTTGAGTGGATTGTGGTAGTTTGTTTTGAATATTTGTATTTCATACTGTTTTTGTTGTTAACGTAAGGTGGGAGCCACTGTGGATACCATATGGGAGAAAAGTGGGATATCAATTAAACAAAAACGAACACTGCCTTGTATCTGTCTTGAACTTTCTTTTCTATTTTCTATCGGTTAACTTCAGCTGACTACCTCTGGGTATTAGGAAAGAAAATCTATGGGGCTGTACATGCTCCCCCTTTCGTAGCTGGATTGGGGCCATAGCAACTGCACATTGTTGCCCCAATCCAGCCTTTCCAGGGTGCAGTACCCGTGGTGCCGCAGCTATATGGTGCTCCTTCAGTGCTGCGTCATGTGGATGCAGCACCAGAGGAGCACCATGACACCATACACAATGTGGTGCAGAGCGCAGCATCACAGCACCCTGGGGGTGGAGCCAGGGCATGCATAGTGGAGATGCTATGCCCCGACTATCCCCCCAGCTGGCCTTTCAGGCTTGTGTGTACTTTCTCCACACCATGCTCAATTTTATACACCTCTCTCCCCCTTTTGGTGATCTCTCACAGGATCACAAGATAAGCAGTGTGGCTGGGCCACCTTCTCGTTTCCTGATGAAAACCAACTGCTTGAGTCCTATGTCAGGCTACTCAAGCTATGTGGTGGAAAGGATCCCCCCCCAACCCCCCCCCCCCCCACACACACAATGCACCAGGCCAGGGACTGGCACCATATTTCTCCTGTATTATTGTCATGTGCACAGTTTCCTGGAAACTTGTTATGGACCTGCAGCTAATGACTCATGGCCTAGCCTGAGTCCATGGACCAGCATTTTGAGTAGCACTGCTATGATGGAGTTACTGGGCAGACTTGGTTTCCTGACAGCCAATCTCAGTTTGGGCTGACTGTGAGGGAAGAAGTAGATATAAAAGGGAGAAGTGACTGGGAAGTCAATTAAGGTCCAAAACACATTGCAGAAATAATCCCGTTCGAGACCGCTTTAACTGCCCTGGTGCAGTGCTAGGGAATTCTGGCATTTGTAGTTAATTTTGGCACCAGAGCTCTCTGACAGAGAAGGCTAAATGGCCCGGTACATACCTGTGGGAAGTGGTGTGATGGCACCAATTCTAGGGTTCTGGAGCATGCAGCAACCGCACGCTCCGGAACACTAGTCCGTACAGATGCCGCCATCATGGCAGCCTCCTGTCCACACGGGGCTGCCCTGATGGCATAAGCACGATCTAGCACCCGCAGTTGTGGCGCCACACTTGCATGATAGATGCACCACAGGGCTCTAATGGCACCTTGGTAGCAAGGAGCTCCATTTCAGAGCTCAAATAAAATCAAATCAGTCTTTATTCGCTCAATGACCAGAAAGATTAAAAAAGATATAAATCATAACACAAAGTGTGACAATAAAATTCAAGTGCTGCACAGTAAAATAAAATAAAATAGGGTCGTATAAAAATACACTCTCCTAAGATTTTATACATTTTCAATTACAGGGAAATAAATATGCTGACATTCTTTGTACAAGTAAAGAGAGATGCTAGCTTTACTCTGTTTCTATTTCAGAGCTCCTTTTTGGGGCGGATCGTTGTCACAGCTCTGCGGTTGCCGCAGCCACGATATGGAAGAGAAATAGGCAGCCTTCTAATCTGTACTGGGCCTAAATGTCTCACAAAACTCCACTTCCCAGAATTCCCTACCATTGAGCCAGGACAGTTAAAGCAGTCGCAAACTGGATTATTTCTGCAATGTGTTTTGGACCTAAGTTAAGTTAATTTCAGACTAGTTCAGTTCAGTTCAGTTCAGGCGGATGAGTTCCATGCAGTTCTATAGACTTCAGTTCAGAAGAGTTCAATTCAGTTGAGTGGGGAGTTTAAGAGCATTGAAAAGCGTTGAAAGAGGGTGAAGGGAATTGAGTTGAGAAAATGGGAGAGAAAGTATATTGGAGATTGTAAAGAAAAAGCTATGAAATGCCTGCAACGGCAACATTTATGTAACCATACCACCTTAGAACGACATTCTTGCTAAATGTTATTCAGTCAATGCTTATTTGTTACAACAGAAGCATCTGCCTGAGTGAATTCTAAACCTTATAGGCACATAAAAACACTCCACCGAAGGTATTAAATTCATAAGAGGAAGACACTTGGTACCCAAGCTCTTATGCATTTAAGGAAAGTGTATAAAGGCTGGATGATGGGCAGGTGTCATTGAGGAGGGGGCCTTCTCTGAGAGAAGAAATAGAAGGTAACCACAAGGTTTAGATAGGTCTTCTGTCTCAACTGTCCTAGGCGGTTCTTTCTCCCTTTAGTAACAATCATATGAAATAATTTAAACTGAGAAATTATGCCTCTTGGCCCGTGACAACCTAATGAGCTTCACAGCTGCGTGGGGAACAAAACTGCAACCCTTCAACCCTCTTGTGTTGTGTTATTTGCCTTTAAGTCATTTCCAACTTATAGCAACCCTAAGACAAATCTATCACAGGGTTTTCTTGGCAAGGTTACACAGTTGGTTTTCATGGTCGAGCGAGGATTGCACATTTTTGTTTAGGAGTGTTCAGTGAGTCTCACTCCCTGGTAAGACAAAATAGGATGGCAGCGTATCCAAAGAACATGCAGGGGTAGCTGTGTTGGCCATTTAACAAATGCACACAAAAATCCATCAGCGATACCTTTATTGGCCAACCGAAATGCACAATATACTTGTTGCAAGCTTTCAGAGCTCCACGGGCTTCTTCATCAGGCAAGACATTACAAACAAGATGTTTCTAACAACTTGCCTAATGAAGAAACCAGTGGAGCTTTGAAAGCTTGCAACAAGTGTATTGTGCATTTCTGTTGGCCAATAAAGGTATCGCTGGTGGATTTTTGAGCTTATCCAAAAGTTTTCTTGGCAAGACTGGTGCTGGGGAGGGTTTCCGCTGCTTTCCTCTAAAAGGTTGAGAGAATGTGACTTGCCCATGACCACCCAATATATTTTCATTGCTGAGAAGGTTTCTCAGAGCCCCAAAGAGATATGCCACACTCTCTGGTTAAAGTAGTACCAACCCCCTGCGGTCTTATAGTTTAATAATAATAAAAACAATAATAAACAACTTTTATTTGTATCCCATCTACTCCAACCAGGACTGAGGCATCTTACAGTAAAACAGTTTTACAGTTTTTTACATTGACAGTTAGGTGCGTTTAAAACAGCACTCCCCTCTCTAGCCTTTGAAGTGATGTTTTTAATTATTTGATGTTTTTAATTGGTTGCCTGCCTTTTTTCTTTAACTGAACCCATACATGTCCTATTACGTACTATTTCATACGTATTATGCTATTATTTCATAGTACGTATGCCATGGGCAGGTTTATTTTTTTATCTGTTTTACTGACTGGATGCTATATAAATAAAGCATAATAATAAAATAATAATAACAATAATAATAATAATAATAATAATGCTCTCCCTCCTCTGCTTATTTCACTTTATCTGCATTGTTGTGGAGGAAAATAGTGTTCTGGAGGGAGACTCTTGAGGGGATGCTTGTGATGTGTGCCAAGGCCCAATCCATGGCACACCCACACACCCCTCTGTCCAACAGAAACAATGATGCAAGTCCCTTCATGTGCCCTAGGCATGTTGGCAGCCAGGAACCACTCTATTATGACGCAGGAGCTGCGTTTTTGGGTTCCAGGGCTGAGTGACCTCACAAAGGAGAGCCTTCCTGGCAACCTAAGAGAGAGAGAGAGAGAGAGAGAGAGAGAGAGAGCCAGAGGCAGCTGGCAGAGGAGCAGGAAACTAAGGCTAGTTTGTTGCAAGGCAGGCTGCAGAAGGAGGCAGAGATGGCAGCAGCAGCAGCAGGACTAGTCTCCTCCTGCTTCCTCCTCCTCCTCTTGGGCCCTTTGTCCTCCTTCAGTGCCTCCCTTGGCCTCACTGACCTGGAGCCTCACCCAGGTAAGTCTCCTCTCCTCCTCCTCCTCTCTTTGAGGCTGAGGAGGGGGAAAATGGGGCTCCTCCATCCACACTGGAGAAATAACTTAACTCTTTGCCTGGCTCAAAGGCTATGGGATTCTGGGAGTTGGAGTTTGTTGTGGGGCTTGGTTGTGGTGGCACCAGGGAAAGCCCACACCAAACTACACCTCCCAGAAATTGGTCCCCAGCCAGGCTCTGGGTTACTGGAAAAATAGGTCCTTTTTGTTGTGGCACAACACCAGAGCTCTCTGGCAGGGAAAGAAGGGCTCCTCCTTGAAACTACACCTCCCAGAATTTGGGCTCCACCCTCTGGAGTACTGGGGATGTGTAGTTTATTGTGGCACCAGAGCCCTCTGACAGGGAAGGCACCTGAAAACTACACCTCCCAGAATTTGGGCTCCACTCTGGAATCCTAGGAATGTGTAGTGTATTGTGGCACCAGAGCCCTCTGAGAGGGAAGGCTCCTTGAAACTACACCTCCCAGAATTTGTGCTCCACACTGTGGAATCCTAGGGATGTGTTGTGTATTGTGGCACCAGAGCTCTGGCAGGGAAGACTCCTTGAAACTACACCTCCCAGAATTGGGCTCCACCCTCTGGAGTCCTAGGGATGTGTACTTTATTGAGGCACCAGAGCTCTCTGGCAGGGAAGGCTCCTCAAAACTACACCTCCCAGGGAACCATGGCATGGTGCCATGGCAGTTAAAGCCTGTTAAGCTGGCTTATTTTTGTAGTGCAAACTTCCAGCCCAGATCAGGTTAGGCTGATGTCAAGATAAACCTGAGTTGGTCAGTAAATATGCAGGAGTAGCTGTGTTGGCCATTTAACAAATTCAAATTTGCTTTAAAAATTGCTCAAAAAATGCAAAGGAAGAGTCTTGTTGACATGCAAAATGGACTTTAAATTTGCTGGACTTTGTTAAGCTCCCAATTGCCACATGGCCAGAAGGAGGAGGCTGCAAAATTTGCCCTCCCTCACACCATCTTAACTAAGGACAGAAGCAACAAAATGCAGGCATTTCACTAACATCTCTAATTTTTGTAACATCTTGCCTCATGAAGAAACTAGTGGAGCTTCAAAGGCTTGCAGCAAGTATATTGTGCATTTTGTTTGGCCAATAAAGGTATCACTTTTTGGTGGATTTTTGTCTCAGTTGGTCAGTGCGATGGTGCAGTGCAGGACAAGGATTTGGAAGACTTGGGTTTTCCAAGTAACTTTCCAAATTGAACTCCGTTTGGGTATTTCATAGAATCATAAACTTGGAAGATACCCCAAGGGCCAACCAGTCCACACACAATCAAAGCACTCCAGACAGACGGCCATCCAGCCTCTGTTTAAAAAGTCTCTGAAGAAGGGTTACTGGGAGTATATCAGTTGGATGAAGAAAAATATACAGTGGGTCCTGGAGTTTGGTCCCAGGAGCGGTGGTGGATACCAAAATCTGTGGATACTCAAGTCCCATTAAATATAATGACATAGCAAAATGGTGTCCCTTATATAAAATGGAAAAATCAAGGATTGGGGGAATATTTTCAAACTGTGTATGCTTCAATATGTAGATAAAAAAAATGTGGATAAGGAGGTCTGACATACGTGGCACTCTAGTTGCTGTTGAACTTGATCTGAGACCAATATGCAAAGGAATCTTGCACCTTTGAGACTAATTGTGCGAAAGAAGCTGTAGCATAAGATTTTGTAGATTCGGTCTACTTCCTCAGATAATTTGAGATCATCAGCTCTAGCCAGCATATTCAATAGTGAAGAGTGATTAAAGTTGCACTCCAGCAACATCTGGAAGGTCACACTTTTGCTGTCTCTGCTTTAAAATAAGGGACATCTGGCAGCTATGCACAATAGTTTGATGCTAACAGTACTCCTTTGTAAAATACACAGACATACATGTTTGTTGCTCCGTTCAGTCTTTGTCCAGAACAGCATAAGTAATTGCAAATTACTGATTTGTGATCCTCAAAGCTATAATAAAAAGAAATCATCATGGTCAGAACCCCTGCTTGTCATACTGGGATTAAACCTGTCACCTTTCATGGAGTTGTAGGCTCAAGATTATTGCTCACACAATCTTAACCCCACACAATTTGTTGCTCACCAGGCTGAATGCAGTACACATGCTGGCTGGTATCAGAGGCTTCAAAGGCCTGCTGTTTCTGCTTCAGGCAGTGAATAGTACAAAGAGGGTGAGGAGTAGTCAGTCTCTTAGCAATTGACAATTCAGGGTTGGGGAGGTTGCAGTTTTGTAAAGAGATGTTATATTTAGAAGATACTACCTAAGACACAGAAGGCAGGAACAAACTTAGAACTTTTGCAGTCTATTGTCTTCTTGGAAGTTCTCTGTGGTAGTTTTGGTGATTGCATGATTATTTCAGTGAATCAGTTTTTTGGAGGGGGGAGATCAATCAGTGCTTTCTTTCCACAAGTAGTGAACTACACCCCCATGTTAAAGGAATAGCTCTTAAATTATAGTGTTGGACAAATTGGCTAACACTGCTTTTGAGTAATGTAACACATTTGCACTTCGCCATTGCAATGCAAGCAAAAGGAAAAATACTTTTAACTCACTTAAGAAGGAATATCTTCTTCCAGAGCAGATCAGAATTCTGTTTGTGGTGGTGGTGGTGGTGGTGGAGGATAGATCCCAGTTCAGTTAGACTTAAATCTACAGAACTGTTCAGTATTGCATGACCATCCATCCTCAGGCCCATTCTGAATGCCACAGCATATTCAAGAAGTATATGCATGAATCCAAAGTTCCAACACTAAACCAATGACAAAGCTGATTTTCAAATGGTCTTAATGACAGACAATCTGCATACCAATTGACTCGTTTGCGCACATGATAGCTTAGAACAATACAAGAAAAATATGTAAAAAGGTCTGTAATGGTGCATGACAATTGCTTCCAAGTATGCTGACCTTTGGTAAATGAAACAAACAAAAAATACAGTACTCTTTTGACGAGACATTAATGAGTGATTAAGAATGAGTACAGCTGCATCATATGAACACTTGGTTAAAAATACTCCTCTTGCATTCAGTGTCAGTCCCGTAATTACGATCGAAGACATTGTGGAAGGAAGCAAGTAAGCCTGTGAAGTAAAATATTTATATATTTAAAATAACGATATGGTTTTCAACAGCATTGTCAAATGCCAGCTTGTTTATTGCTTTTCCAGCTGCTATTATTTATTTGCTGACCCCGTCATTATTGTAAGCTGCTACTGTGTTTCCCTGAAAATAAGACAGTGTCTTACATTAATTTTTGCTCCCAAAGATGTGCTAGGTCTTATTTTCAGGGGATGTCTTATTTTTCTATGAAGAAGAATTCACATTTATTGTTGAACAAAAAAAGAGAGAACATTTATTATATACTGTATTATATATATTTATATTCAAAATCTTTGCTAGGTCTTACTTTTGGGGATGTCTTATTTTTGGGGAAATTACAATAATATAGTATTTTTTAAAACTTAATTTCCGGAATCTGCAGTCTTTATATGTTGCCTATGAATTCCAGTACACAACATTTACCAATCTGAATTTAAATAAAATATTATTGTCCCCATTTTTTAAAATCAAAAACAAACCACATATTAAAAGTACTCCAGTTAAATAAAATGTCTTAAAGCATGGAAGAGAACAAGTGCCCACCCAAATGTTGTTGGGATTCAACTCCCATTTGCTTTAGTCAGCATAGCCAGTGGTGAAGAATGCTGGGAGTTATGGTTAAACACCTGGAAAGTCATACTCCTGCTTGATAATATTAAATATCCAAAATATGTACTGTATTGTGAACTTAAAACTAATGGTAGGGGGAAGCACAAATTAAAGCCATGGATTTCTAAATGAAAGATGTACTAAGAAGATGCAGCAAACTGACTATACTTTACTGTATGTGTATTTCTATATGGTACCAAGAGTCACTCTGTTCTTCCATCATTATTGCATCTAAGACTGTTGTTGCTGCTGTTGTTTCTTCATTTCTGTCCCACCTTCCTCCCAATAATAAGTATAGACAGTTACAGATACCTCAGCCACTCCATCAACCTACTTTCTGGTAGCCATTGGACAGCTGGATTGTGCCTCAGCTTCTCAGTTCTGTTGTGGAGGAAATTAGTGTTATCCTTTGAAGGGTAAAGGATATTTGTTTTAATATGGAAAACCTTATGAGCATAGAATCATAGGAGTTTATCACACTAGTGAGTTTCCACGGGCAAGCAGGAGTTAAATGAGAGTTAAGCTACATTTGAATTTAAAGAAGACTTGTAAATTTGGTAAGTTTTTCACAGTGAAATAATGTGATAACACAAAGTTAATCCACAGTTAAAGCTGAGGAAACCAGCAGCTTTTTAAATTCGGTTTGTTCAGAAATTTAAAAGCTGCTGGTTCCTTTCGCTTTAACTGTGGATTAAGTTTGCATTATGTCACATTAACTGCGACGTTGCGTGAAAAACTTTCTGGGTTTCCTTCGTGTTGTAACATGATTAAATCGTGTTTGCCTGCGGGATCTCACTAGTGTGATAAACTCCTTAAAGTTGGAAGTGACTACAAGGGCCATCCAGTCCAATCCCCTGTCATTCAGAAACACAAAATCAAAGCATCCCCGACAGAAGGCCATCCAGCCTCTGTTTACAAACCTCCAAAGAATGTTGGCAAGATCTGGAAAACTTGTTTAGTAGGAAACGTTGGTACTTATTTAAGCACTTCTGCCCTTTGGTGTTCATGCTCGTTTCTTTTGTCCCAATGACTATGTTTGCTTAAACCGGATATTTGAATTTTCAGTGGGTTAGTTTTATTAGTCTTCTCCAGCAAAACAGAGTTCCATGGTTTTGCCAAAGAATAACCATTTTATTATGGTATAAGCTTTCATGGGCTAAAACCCACTTTATCAGATGGAAGGTTTTTCAAGTATACAGCAAACAGCAAAAGTGTTTGATCAAAGCAATAAAGGGCACAAAAATTAGAGACTTTGAGTACAAGATCAGAGCATATGGATATAGAGTGGATAAGGTGGTTTTCCTAGAAAATCCAATGGAAAGTATTGATAAACTAATGGAAATATTGAATAAATTTGGAAATCTTACAGGATTCAAAATGAACAAACAGAAGTCGAGTATTATAACAAAAAATATGTCATCAGAAGAAGAAAAAGAAATACAAGTGAAAATGCAGTGTAAAATAGTAAAAAAAAAAAAAAGGTAAAATACCTGAGCCTTTGGATTACAGAGAAAAACAGCTCTTTTTGATAATAACTGTAAGTTAATTTGGAAGGAAATCAAGGAAACACTGATAAAATGGGTCAACAATGAAGCTATCTTTTTCAGGGAGGATTGCAGCAGTAAAATGTTGATCCTCCCTACATTTAATTTCTTATTTGCCAATTTACCCATTATAACTAACAAAAAACCATTCGAATGCTGGAACCAAGACCTGAAAAGATTCATATGGGAAGGAAAAAAACTCAGAGTTAAGTGGAAAATTTTGAAAGATCTTAAAGAAAATGGCGGATATAATTTCCTTGATTTAGATTTATACTTTCATGCTAATGTCTTAATCTGGTTAGAAGAGTGGATAAGCCTCAAAAATAAAAGACTACTTGATCTTGAAGAATTTGACAACTGATACAGCTGGCATGCATGCCTCTGGTACGATAAATTAAAAGTGCACAGAGAATTTGAACACCATTATTTGAGAAAAGCTTTGAACATGCGGGCAAAAAACAAAATCAGACTTTTACAGAGGAATACGCGGATTGGTTTCTCCACATGATGCTTTAATGACTAGAACATACGAAACTATCCAACAAATGGTTAAGATACACGGACATTTTAGATGCTAGAATGGGCAATGGAGAAGAACAAATGAAAAATATAGAAGACATTCAAGGACTTGACCAAAAAAATTCATTGGCTAGTATACTATCAATTAAAAGAAAGATTTAAATAGATCTAGAACAACAAGGTCTGTATCTGAAGGGAAATGAAATCGATAATATATTAACAGAAGATAAACTGAAATAGCCAAACTATATAAAAAGTTTCTGGAAAGAAAACTAGAACAAGACTTAATTAAAGATCATATGCTTAGCTGGGCTAAGGATATTGGCAGGGACATACAGTTAGAGGAATATGTAGAGGTTATGGAAGCAGCTCCATAACTAAATACAGAAAATTCTACAAATTTCATATGGCTTTGTACCAGATATATACCTACTAAATATGCTTTGTAAAGTACGAATAGAAGACAGAAACAAGCATGGGAGAATAATACTCTATATGACCTCAATGGCCAGAATAGAAATGGCCGGAATAGAAACTCCGACCATAGAAGAGCGGATGACTAGAATGCTAGAAACATCAAAGATGTACATAATTGATGGGTGCCATAGAAGGAAACCTTTTCAAAATCATAAACAAGAATGGATTTTATTCTTAAATCATTTTAAGGAACTTGGACTGTAGAATATTCGTAAAATATTATATTAAAGAAAACTATACTAGAACAAAAATCTATGGTAACTTTTCAAAACCAACATATATAAGCTATGTAAGTTTGAAGAAACATTTAAACATAAATTAACAGAGTTGTGAAATTTTGAAGATAAATCATATTAAATAGCAACCAAGGAAGAAAAAGAAAGAAAAAAGTAGACAGAACAGCCTATAATTATGGTAATTACAAACATTTCAAAATAATGGTGGAGAATGGGAAGTGGGAATGTGATTTAGAATTTTTTTCTGTATATAATATTTGTAAACTGTGTTTTTAATATTATTTTTTTTAAAATTAAAGTGTTTGATCAAAGATACTCACGGGATTAGCACCACAGGCAACAGTTTAGTGTAATAATTCCATCCATTTATGTGAAAGATTAGAAAACACAAAAAATTTAAATTATCATTAGTTCCCAGGCCAAGATAAAAGCTCTTCAATATAGTAGTGATGTATGCTGATCTATGTGACCCAGGTGCCTCATTTCTAGTTTGAATTGAGAGAATTTATGTAAGATCTATCTTATAACCAAAGCCCTAGTTATCACAATGTACTTTTGAAGATGCTTTCCAGCACAAGTTGTATTCCAATGAAACAGAGATAAAACGTGTATTCAAGTTCAAACTTTCACAGATAATTGGGTTGTTTATGCATCACAATGGGCTGATCTAGACTGGCAAAAAGGGATGTGTTCATGCCTGCATGAACGTGTAGCCTTTAGATGACCCACACTGAAAGTTTGGCATGAACGCACTTCTTTTGCATTTTAGTGGGGAAAAAGCAGCTTTAAAAAGGACCTGCTTTTCCCAGCTTCTTTTTAAAAAGGGTGTAACTGCGCAGCTGTGTCTAAATGCTGCAGTGCAACTGTGCAGTTTTTTAAAGCTCCCAAACCCTAGCTCCAGCCTTAATCCGAACCCTAGACATGCGCAGTAGGGACTCTGGGATGCTGTAACTGTTATGCAACTGCGCATAAAATGTCAATTCATTCATAAAATACAGAAGTTTATTCATAAACTTAAATTGTAACTGATTTAATACCTTTTTAAGGGGGGAAGGATGCAGTTTGTTTTATTGATGTAATAGTATTTTAATGTGTAAGCCGCCTCGATTGATCTCAAAGGGGTGGGGTATAAATAATAATAATAATAATAATAATGGGGTTCATTCATGGTGCACCGATGCAACTGCACACTTTAAAAAGGGAAGCGAAACCACAATGGTAATTTGACAGATCTTCATAACTGCACAGTTCATGTGTGATGTACCGGTGGAACTGCGCAGTTTGCAGCCGACAACAACAACAACAAAAATTATTAAAAGTTCAGTGCGGCCAAAAGCCCCATTCATTGCCACCCGTGCAGCTGCTCCGCCTGTGTTTCTAGCATCCTGACAGCTTCAATGTAGTTGCTGAGCAACAGAAAAGACTTCAGATAAATTTTCTCTACACCTCCTCAGTGTAGCTGCCCTATGCCTTTTTATTACACACCTGGGACTTGCAGTGCAGCTGCTAAGTATTAAGGAAAAGGCAACTTCATGTCGCCCTTTCCTGCCAATCTAGAAAGCCCCTATATGTCACATTTGACCATTAAGCAGCTCAGAGAAAAATAATACATGCAAAGCTGAAAAAATACGTACCTTTTCTTTGTAAAGCACATGTGGCTCTTAAGACAGTCAAATGGCCACTTCCTCCTTACATCCCCAAAGCAAAGTATGAGATGGATCAGATCTCCTATATGGGAAGGGATGAGCAGGATATTAAGGTTTGGGACTGCTTTTAGTTCTTCAGTCTTGCTAGAACAGGAAACTCAAGGTCACACTTCATTGATGGTCTTTCTTTCTTGCCATCTCTTTCCCTTTCACTCCTGTCTGGTTCAGCTCAAATACAAGAAGGATTTTTGTAGCAAAATTCCCCCTCCTTTGCTTCCATCAAGGTTCACTTGTGAAAGAATTAACAAGGATTAGAGCAATTTTTTACAATTGTAGTTTTCTTCCTATGTAATTCCTTGAATGACTTTCCTTGTCTTAGCTTTACGTGTTGCTTTACTTTAGCATTTACTTTATATCAGGAGTAAGAATCATAAAGCCTTCCGCATGTTGCTGAATTATAGTTTCCTGCATTCCTCAACATGCCCTCTTCTGGCAAGGAGTGCTGGGTACTGCAGTCCAACAACATCTGGATGGCCTTTGGAATCCCACTTGTATGCTTGCTTTATTTCAAAGTCAATTCAAGCAGAAAGAGATCCCCACGAAAATGTACTCCATACTTTTTTGACAGTTTTAAACTATCCATTAGTAAACAATTCCATTCTTCATTTTCTTATTTGGCCTTAATTTGTAGACCCAGAGGTTTTGTTGTATCCCTTGGTCTTTGAGTGGCCTTAGGTTTTCCACCACTTCCTGCGATTTTGGGGACTTAACTTACCACAGAATTTGGAACTAGGCTATTGGCAAGTACACTGTAGTAAGATGGTAATGGTAGCTTCAGTTGCACATGGGCTGTGTGTTGAAGCCATAGTGTTATTCCGATTACTGCGCAAATTTACCAAATTCTGTTTCATTACACATTAATTTGGTCAAAAGTATTATCCAACTCTGATTAGTTAATAGTCTGAGTGGTTGTGGTTCATTCCAGTGGTCCTGTTTTTATATATCATTCCCAGTTCTTCCCAAGTTATTCAAGTATAGCTGACAGAAATTGGAAATTTCAAACATGTGGTTTTAATAATAGATTTTCATATAAAAATGTTTTGTGTTAGCAGATATGCAAAGCCATACAGCCTCTAAAATATTAAAGAAATAGTTAAGCTATTTGGTAAGTGCATATATTGTACTCCTGTATGTCTAATATGTTTTAACGTTACCTTGTTGTTGTGTTCCTTCAAGTCGATTTATGAGAACCCTAAGGCAAAGCTATCATGGGGTTTTCTTGGCAAGATTTGTTCAGAGGGGTTTGCTTTTTCCTTCCTCTGAGGCTGAAAGAATGTGACTTGCCCAAGGTCACTCAGTGGGTTTCCATAGCCAAGCAGAGATTCAAACCTGGTCTCCAGTCATAGCCCAAATCTCATGTTGGCTATCAGTACATAAATGTGTACAGAATACCAAACTCTTTATTGCTACCGGTAAGTAACTGTAGTCCTGGAAGGTGGAAATACTGGGCTCATAAACTGACCTGAAAAAGACGAACCAAAGAAAACTCTTTGTTGTTTATCATTCTCTTCCCTTCCCCCTATATATTTATGTTGACTTATTACATATTGCATTTTGTTTTTGTGGAAAGTTCTGTTCATATTGTTTTTGCATGTTATATCCAGACATGTCATAATATAGCTTAGATCACTTTGAAGTGAAATTAGAAAGGTCTACTAGTAGTTATTCGTTGTGTTTTCAAGCAGTCCAAGCCCATCTTGGTATAAGATAGCAAAACAGCATAGAGTGATGTAGTAGTGTCAGCTGTATGCTTGCATTGCTCCTCCTTGGCGGGCCAGCCTGAGGTGCCATTTGTTCGGGAGCAGAGCCATTGAGACCACTTTGCCTCTGCCTCTGAGGAGATGCAGCAGAGCCAGGTGATAGCGCCAGCCTTCTTTGCCACTGGAGACCATCACAGACATTGGTTTTCCTTTGTCCATTGTCTGTCTGTGGTGCACTAGATTGAGTGAGTGCATTGGTGGAGGCTGCAGCATCTAATCCCTGAGAACCAGGGCAGTGACAGGACACATAAGGGAAGAAGAAATAGCAGCTTGGGATGAGCCTTCCAGAGGCCAATGAGCTTCCTCCACCATCAGTCAGAGGTGGCTGCTCCAAGCACCCTGCTTTTTTCTTCTCCTCCAGGACAGAAAAAGATTGGGAAGTGGAGGAGGAAGAGGAGAGGGATCAGGGCTTCCACATCTTGTGCCCCCACCTGAACAATTTTCGCACACTCCTGTGCGGGTCCTGCCCCACAGTTTGAGAACCACTGCTGTAATGTGCTCTACATGGGGATGCTTTTGGAAAGTGCTCAGAAACTGCAGTTGGCCCAAAGAGCTGCAGTTAGTTTTTCACTGGAGCTAGATATAGGAAGCAGAGTGCGGGGGGGGGGGAGGTCTGCACTGGATGACACCCCAGAAGGTGGGGTGACACCCAGTTGGCTCCCTGCCCTCCACGGGTGCTGCTTCGGCCCGTATGGGCACTGCTTGAACAGATGTCTGGACTGTGCAGGCACTCTTTGGGTTTGCAGGTGATGCTCCACCCCCCACGAGAGCTCCTTGGGGCCTCATGGGTGCTCATTGCAAACAAACAAACAAACAAACAGCTTCATTTATATACCGCTTCATACCCTTAAGGAGTGTCTAAGCGGTTTACAATTGTAAGCTATTTGCCCCCCAACAATCTGGGTACTCATTTTAGCGACCTCGGAAGGATGCAAGCCTGAGTCAAGCTTCAGCCCTTTGCTGGTCTTGAACTCGCCACCTTATGGTTTTGAGTGAGTGGCTGCAGTACAGGCATTTAACCATTGCGCCACCAGGGCTGGTGCAGCCGTGGTCACTGCTCTGCCCCAGGGGGAACTCCTCGTAACCATGCGGGCAGTCCACAGGTGTTACCCAGTATGGGAATGCCACTGATAGGAAGCACACAACTCACTTCTTGCAACAGCTCGCAACCATGCGGGCACTCCACATGTGTTGATTCAAATTCAATTCAAAGTGATAGTTTTGCCTTTTAAAGCCCTATACAGCATGAATCCAAATTATTTGAAGGACCGTATCTTCCTTGATGTGCCCCTCAGAGCTCTAGGTTAATCTGGAGAGGCCCTTCACCCTGTCTCACCAACTTTCCAGGTTTGTTTTGTGGGAACAAGGGTGAAGGCCTTCTTGGTGGTTGCTCCCAGATTTTGGAACTCCCTCCCTAGAGAGGCTAGGATGGCCTCATCATCATTGCTGTCCTTTTGTCAGCAAGTCAAAAAAATTATGCCATCCAGCTTTTAAAAAATGATTGGAATGGGGTTTTAATTCTGCCCGTTGCTGTTTTTAAGGTTTGTATGTGGTCTTTTAAAGAATTATAATACTTTAAATGTTTAAGTTTTAACTTTATAAACTGTTTAATTACTTTTAAATAACTCCTATATTTATACCTTTATTAATGACTTTGTATAGTTTAATATCTATTGTTTTTAAGGATGTCGTTAGCCACCTTGAGTGCCATTATTGGGAGGAAGGCAGGAAACCTCCCTGATCTATTACTGTATATACTCATGTATAAGTCTAGAAATTTTAGTCAAAAAATTGACCCCCAAAACTTGTGTCGACTTATACGCGGGTCAATATAAGTACTATACTTTAAATATTTATTTTAAAAAGGAACCATATCCTAATGAAATGAAAGACCATAAACTGTCCAGGAAGCACTGACCCCCTTCTATTATCTCATCCATCCAGCCTTTAATATGAGCACAAACAGTTAATATCTGCTGGAATTTTGTATGTTCTTTGACATTGTTTTCCTTTGCATCATCTTTACATCCTCTGTTACATGCCCCTAAATTTTACCCTCGATTTATCCATGGGTCATATAAAAATCCCTAATTTTGGTCCCATAACCTGCCCTCTTATAGTCGAGTATATACGGTATGTCTTTGGATTTGCAATTTGTTATTCTCTTATAAGTCAGGAACAATCATTTGTGCAGCACTTTCCTTAGTTTTGCAAAGTGCTTAAAATACATTATCTTCAGTATTCTTCATAAAATAGTTTTCTGCTATTTTCTGGTTATTGCAGATTGAGAGAAGGAGAGTTCATTGATGGTGGCTTAACTAAAAACACTGTGTGAGTTCAAGGCTGATAAAAATTTGAACTTCAAATTTATTGGCTTACCAACATTATACTAGACAGAACCAGAATTCAACAGTCATAAAGCTTTCTTTTGATTATTTTCAGATCACCAAACCCAAGTTCTGCACCAAAATAATTTGCTGCTTGAACGTGAAATTTCAGGGAAACAAAACAGAACATTAACTATACAAATGACTACAGTAACAGGCAAGTAGTCTTTGTTGGATTTTATGTTTACTAACTTCCTTGTGGAAATGGCCATCATTTATCCTCAGTAACATTCTAGTATTATCAGATGCTTTAATCTAAAGCACATTTACTTGGAAGTCCATCACTTTCATTTTGAGGGAATTTGCTTCTCTGTAAACTATTCTATTCTATTCAACATCTTTATCAATGACTTGGGTAACAGAATTGGGAGCATACTTATCAAATTTGCAGATGACACTAAACTAGGAGGAGTAGCTAATACCCCAGAGGACAGGATCAAAATTCAAAATGACCTGAATAGACTAGAAAGCTGGGCCAAAGCTAACAAATTGAAATTCAATATGGAGAAAAGTAAGGTTCTGCACTTAGGGAGAAAAAATAAAATGCACAGATATAGGATGGGGGGCATCTGGCTGAATGAAACTATGTGTGAAAGAGATCTAGGAGTCCAAGTAGACCATAAGTTGAACATGAGTCAACAGTGTGCTGCGGCAACTAAAAAGGCCAATGCAGTTTTAGGCTGCATCAATAGAAGTATTGCGTCTAGATCCAGGGAAGTAATAGTGCCACTCTACTCTGCTTTGGTCAGGCCCCACCGGGAATACTGTGTCCAGTTCTGGGCACCACAGTTCAAAAAGGATGTGGAGAAACTGGAGCATGTCCAAAGGAGGGCAACCAAGATGGTGAAGGGTCTGGAAGCCATGCCTTATGAGGAGCGACTTAGGGAGCTGGGGATGTAACCTCCAGTAACCTGGAGAAGAGAAGGTTAAGAGGTGATATGATAGCCCTCTTTGAGTATTTCAAGGAGTGTCTTATAGAAGAGGGAACAAGCTTGTTTTCTGCCGCTCCAGAGACTAGAACACGGAACAATGGATGCAAACTGCATGAAAAGAGATTCCACCTCAACATTAGGAGGAACTTCCTGACAGTAAGGGCTGTTCGACAGTGGAACACACTCCCTTGGAGGGTGGTGGAGTCTCTTTCCTTGGAGGTATTTAAGCAGAGGCTGGATGGGGATGCTTTGATTGGGAGTTCCTGCATGGCAGGGGGTTGGACTGGATGGCCCTTGTGGTCTCTTCCAATATCTATGATTCTATGATTCTAAACGTGTTGCAATCACAATCTCAAGTAGTGCCATATGAATAGTGTGTCATCTGCATGGCTAATTTAAAGTGCAGAAACTGATGGAATGTTAACATATGCAACTGTATTGTTTCAGGATCCTCTGTAAAGGAGCAGTCAACTCCTACTAGCCTAACAGCACAAGAAATCCCCCTTTCCAGTAGCTATTCACTGCTGATGAGTGACAAGCTGAAGAAGAATTTCCCAAGTATCCTTATGGATCCTCCAGTGAACCATAATAAAGTGAATGGTGCAGGAACCGAAGAGGATAAAAAGAAAAGAACTTTGCTTCCTGACTTGAACAACAATGCTGCTAATAATGATGGTAAATCAGTAAGAACAACTAATATTACTCTAAGAATCCATTCTACTGACAATTCAAGCCAAACTCAGATTGACATTTACAATTTAAAAGAGTCAAACGAGGTCCCTGAAGTACATATTGTAGCCAGCAGTATTATTAAACAAGGCATTAAAATTGATTCAGTAGTATTAAAAGACAATGGTTTGCAAGTGATAGTAAATAGTTCAGTGGATAAGAGAGTGAAGCATATCCCTGCAAAAGGCAGAAGAAAAAGTCTAATAAAATGTGATCATGGAATTACAGGAAAGAACACACCAGAGGGCAGTATGAATTCTCCCATAACAGGTAAAAACAATATTCTTCTTTTCAGTGAAATTTGGAATTCATCATGAAACAAGTATTCATACTGTTTTATTGACATTATTATTGTGGTATTATTTCAAGAATGTTTCTACATCTTTAATGCAATTGGGTGCAATTCAACTGGTCTATTTTGTTGTACATTTATAGAGATGCTACTGTGATCACAAGGTGTTCTATTGCTTAATTCATTCTTTTCCATCACAATCTGATGTATTCTGTGGTTATGATTTTACAAATGTGGAACAGAGACTAAGAGACTGAGTAGTGGCAGGTGTTTTTGTTTAAAAGTGTTTATGCATCACTTTTCTACCCACCATGGGCCTCAAAATGATGTGTAATTTGAAACAGCACTACAAGAAAATGAACAAATCACAAGCAAAATAACACAAAAATGGAACTTTAAAAAACAAGTCAGAGAACAACATGAAAATTTGTCAGAAGCTCAGAGAAAAGGTTCAACTGTCATTGCCTGTGTAACAGTTACTAAAGATGCAGCCCAACTGATTTCCCTGAGGAATGGTTTCCTTTGTCAGGGTCCTGCTACAAGTAGGCTCTGTCTAACCTAGCTTGTCTTCATGTTGGGATTATTCAGCAAAAGCTCTGATAAAGATGTTAAATGAAGGACAGACATACAGGAGGAGACAGCCTTACAGATATTTTTACACTAAACTTGTTAAGGCTGTTTTTGGTCAAAAACAGCATTTGCACATTAGAAGCCAGTATACTTGGTTGAAGACCAGTGTTGCATGGTATGTATCAAACACACCAAACTTGAGTCTGACTGCCTTGGAGTAATAACAATAGTGTCCATAAATTATTCAAAGTCAGCCCCATGTGGAATGAGGTCTGAATGAGAAAGTAAAGAATGCATCGCTGTAGGGTGTTTTGCCCATTCCCAGAAGGGACGCAGCAGGCTGACAAATGAATCCTAGGTAAAGGTGCTTCTGGCCCCAGTAGCTCTCTTGCCCTCCAGAAGCAGTGCCTGGGCTCAAAAGCAGCCTAAAGGTGTAGGCCTTAAGAGAGGGTGCAGTCCAGCCCAAAACGGTATAATCCAAGTCCAGGATCGACTGCCCAGTTGATCTCTAGAATCTCTATCTTTCCTGTATTGAGCCTCAGCTTGCATGCCTGCATTCATTCTGGGTATTTTTTAAGGCTCAGGTCAAGTGTTCCATCCTCTTTAAAATCAATCTGTCACAGGATTATCATAATTAAAATTTCACCAATATTATAGATTATTAGAAATGGCCATTTCTGCTTTTACAGTGTAATAACTCGACACATGTTAAAAGCTGAGAAATCTCCAATTGAGGTCTCATCTCAGAGATGACAAGGTTATCTTGTTCAGTATGGCCCGAAAAAGACGGACACTATAGGGCGCCCTTGTCACGTGCTAGAGTTGCCTAGGGGCGGAGCTTACACACACCCCACAACCCTAGCACATGTTGGGGCGTCATCACTCCGCAGCCCCGTTTATACAGCGTATGCATTGATGATGTCACAGCTGCGCAGCATCTATATGGTGCTTTGCAGTTGTGACGTTACGAAAGTGCCGGCAGCACTTTTTGTGTCACAACTGCAACACAAAAAAGAGCAGGGTTTCTGCACTCCTTTTTTTAACTGTGCACCTTCGCCGCTCTGTGTAGTTGCTGCGATGAAGGTGCTCAGTAAAAAGAGGTGGCGCCAGACTGCTTTTTTGGGCGGTCTGTAAAGCCCCATGATTAGAATACTAGCCTATTTCAAGTATATTAGCTTTTATTACCATGCATGCATGCCAAAAGAAGTGCCACCCCGGAAGCAAAGACACCCTTTTTCTGGCTCCAAAAGGAGCAACGTTTTGCCGCTTCTTTTGGGGAAGGAAAAATGCCAGATTGGGGCTGTGGCATGTTGTTGCCGCAGCCCCAATCTGGTGTGGAAAGAGGTAGCAGGACGTTGCTCCAAAGGTGTGGTCTGTTTCTCTCCTTAGCAGTCTAATTAATCAAAATAGAACTTGCATGTTATACTGGTAATGTGCTTCCTATCCGCAACATGTGTGACATTATGTGAAAGAAACAATCATGTAGTTAATGTCATTTTAAATGCCCCTTGATCTGGAGGTAGGGAAAATTTCTTCAATATCCTAGAGTTGTTTTAGGCCTGGTGGGTTTGTCTTTTCTGAATGGAAGTGACTGGAAGTTACTTCTGGCCTTCCTAAGAAGGACACATGTGTAAGTTCTGGACCTCTGAAAATTGCACATTTCTGACATGCTAGATTGCAGTTTGAAAGTGATCATTAATGTACACTTGATATAGGCTTAAGTGTCTCATTAGCACTTCTGGGCATGTAACATACCCATGTAACCATACATGTGGATATTTTTGTTTATTGTGCAGTATTTTAATAGTGCCTTTCTGTGGGAGCCACCAAAGTAGTGTACAACAACTTTAAAAACATTTACTGTAAACTGTAATAAATATTTTTTTTACAAAACCACAAATTACTAATAAAACAATTTATGAGGCTGATGTACATTATAGAAACAGAACTCCTATGTATAATGCAATTTGCATTTTTTTGTAATTGGAATGTGCCTCTGATGCTGTTTACAGGTGAAGGAATTTTCTCCACATTTGTGAGAAAAGACTTACAGGTAATCAAAACTTCAGTCTTTCTGCTCCACTCAACAGGAGAAAAGATCCAAAAAACCTTCAGCACTGTGCTCATCACAAACGTTACCCACTCCATTTTAAGAAACTTACTATATATTTTTCTGTATTTACAGTTATTGCAACATTGAAAGATAGCCAGATGGAAACAACGACAAATCAGTTTCAGCTTTCAGAACCCGAAGGTTAGAGAAACAATACTGGAATATAAATGAATAGAACTTGTTCTCTTCCCCCCCCCCCCAAAAAAAAAATCATTTGAAGAGCACCTTTAGATGAGTACAAGCTCTAGTACATACACACAATTCCTCAGAGGGAATTATTTCACTGTTGAAAGCTTTGGTCTGTGTTCTTGGGTGTACATGTGTGAGAGAAGACTGTGAGCTGGGGTTTGTTGTTGTTGATGGTGATGAGGAGGATGTTGGTTGTTGTTGTTGTTAAAAGAAGCAGGAAAAAGCAGGGTAGTGAGATGTGACATTTCTGCATACCTGAAATCGTGTGGCTGTTATAAAGTAGGATAACAGTTAGCCAGCGCCCTAGTTTAAATGTTTTATAGTTACTTAACATAAATACTGGTGAAGAGTGATGACACACACACAGAAAAACCCCATGATATCTGTAGAATTAGTTCCTCTTCTTAAGTCAGAGACAAAGCTTGATTTGACATAAGTTCTGTGTGCACATGAGTGCACTACAAAGCTTTGGTTCTGAGCTATTGTCTTTTGATTTACTTTACTTCATTAAAGTTCTTTCAGATCTGAACATCATGTGTCAGGGAAATCATTTTGAATATAAACAATTGTTACCCAGTGCTCGAAACTGCCTCAAACCTGTTATTAGGCAACCTGATATAAATCCTTTAGCACTCCTGCTCCCATTAGTATTTCAGCTTTTTTTCCTGCACTTTCCTGATATGTAGTTTCACCTATAGTGAGCTGTGCTTACACCAGTAAGTTGAGTAACTGTGTTACCACTGTTTTCTCAAAAGTTCAGTATCTCTTCTGTGCTAACGCATTGGGAGTGGAAAGTTTCAAATGTAGATTTTTTTTTTCTACAGAAAAGCACAATTGCTTGAATTAAAGGTCAAACTTGACAGCCTTATGGGTCTTCCTATGAAGAATGCACTTTGTAATTTGTGTTATATTGTCTCATGAGGAAGAAATATGACAGAAAAATGTAACTGATGAGTTCATTTTATGCTGATAAAGTTGCCACATAAAACTGGAGCACAGAACTGTGTCTAATAGAACCAAAACTTTCAGACACTGATAGTTTTGTTCTACTAGTGAACCACACAATGGACCACTTCAACACTTCAGTTTAAAATCTGTACAGAACACTGAGATGTGTACTACCATCAGTACGTTAGTCCCCAATTGTTATTTTGTCTTGCTAAACATACACAGAAGTATACCTGCAATGTGAATCATTGTATGACATTGTCACTTGCATAACTATAAACAATGTGCCCAGGTTTCAGCCATATTTTATGTATAAATGTTTTGCAAAAACAAAACAAAACACAAACCTGGGTCATAAAATGTTCAAGTACCGATAAATCTATTGATTTTTGTCAATGGGGTACTTTAAATAAAAATCCTAGCCAATGTCATCTATTGGGACACATAAGTCCCCCACCCATTTACAGGCAAATGTAGACCAGCAAAAAAGTGTTATGTTCTGGTTGTCAGTAGGCTGGCCCGTTCAGGGAGAATGGAAACTTCTTCTAGGGCTGGAGGAGGAAAGATACTAGAATTTACTTTGATCACTAAATGCCTTGCAATAGAACAAGGATATGTGTTGTTGTTGTTGTTGTTGTCGTGTGCCTTCAAGTAATTTCTTACTTATGGTGACCCTAAGACAACCCTATCTCAGAGTTTTCTGGGACATTGAATGTGTGACTTGCCCAAGGTCACCCAGTGGATTTCCATGGCCAAGCAGGGAATTGAACCCTGGTCTCCTGAGTTGTACTACAGTGCTCAGACTACTACACTAGTCTCATTTGACTTTATTTTAATGTGATTCACTTGACATTTTCCAGCTCTGAGTGTCTGGGTGGAACAGACTTGATTCTGTATGTAGATGGTCTTGTGGATATGTGGCATTTTTATACCCTACAATACACTGGAATTCTCATTGGAGTTAGAAAGTGCCCTTAAAACAGACACAGTGCAAGTTTGTTTATTCTAGGATATGGTGGTTAACCAAATAATAACAAAGGAGAGCTGGGCTTAACTCAAATATTGAAGAAATGTTTATAAAACTGGAGGCCACATTTATGCATGGCACTGTGAAGAAGCAGTTTCATTGTGAAGGGGAACATTTAAAATGTAAATACATTTGGATGTAATATGGGCCATGTCATGAAAGGATTAACCAGGCAAATGAAGAAAGTGTGACTTTTACTGGAGGCTTACGACAGAGGAGAAATATATTACTAGTACAGTATTTATCTGTATGCACTAGCTGCCTTCTAACTGTAACTAACTGCCAGTGAGAATAATCTTAGAAAGACCAGTTTCAGGTGTCCCCATTGATTAACTTTGATGGGTGGTTTTCATAACATTCCAGCTAAGTTTGTTATTCCACAATTTCTAGCAAGGTGGTGCAATAGAATGTTGGCCATGCTGAATCTGGTTGGTTAATGGTTTGACTGAGAGATTTACTAGGAAGTAAAAATAGAGGCAGTGGGGAGGAGGAATGGGATGGAAAGTGAGAGCTTTAACAGCTGGAAGCTATATCCATGATGGCTGCAGTATCAAAAGTGAGAGGACAAGCTGGGAAATTAACCGAAAGGACGTTGAGAAGGTTTGGAGAGAAAGAAAAAAGAAAACTTCCGTGAAAGTCTTTTGGGGAAACAAAAAGCTTGAATGGCCATTGGTAGCTGAAAACTGAAGAAGCATTTGGTAGACCAAAATGAAGTCTTCGGGCAAAAGTTGAGAAGTGCTGCAAGATCTCAGAGTATTTTTTTTAAAATAGAGGCAGCTGATGGCATGGGGAGAGTGGAGGGAAGGAGAAGCAGGCGTATGCCCTCAGAAATGGCTTTGCATGCCATAGGTTCACCACCATGGCTCTAGGATAGTACTTTCTGTTTCTCCTGCCTTAGATGTTTTGAAATAAGTGCTGTTGCTGCTGCATAATCATTACATTGGTATAATGCACTAAACTGTAAAGTCATGGCAGTCAGGATTACAGATGTGTGGCATGACTGAGATTTAAGTACAGTCAAATGAGAATCCTAAGAGTGTGAACCAGTTAGAATGGAACTTGATAGGAGAACTGAGTCATTGGAGTTTATCACACAGGCTCCAGGGACCGCTCTCAGAACGGAACTGGAGGGGCCAGGAAGGGAACAGAATGAATGGGGGATGCATTTTATAGTACACAAAAGTCCCTCACTCATTCCGTTCCTTGCCGTTCCATTCCCAGTCCGTTCCAGAGAGGAGATTTTTGAGAACAGTTTTGAACATAATGGGGAATGGATGGGGAATGGAACAGAAGGAGTGAGGGACTTGTGTGTGTGATAAAATGCATCCCCCACTTGTCCCCCACTCATTCCAGGTCCCTTCCATTCCATTCTGAGAGTGGTCCCTGAGCCCCTGTGTAATAAACTCCCAAGATTAGTTGGAAAGTGGAACTCTATCTTATCAACTATTCTCAAGTCAGTTGTGGTAGTATTGAAATAGACTTTCAAATAAATATAGTAATGTGTCTTTAATAGAGTTTATTATATAATTATTTATATTAATATTGTGTAAACTTCTTATTTGTGGGTCCTAGATTTCAGAGGCATAAAAGGATTGAAGTTGTATGTTGACAATAAGAAATAACAACTTCTTCATGGTCTCTATGACTCACATAATTGGGGTTACCTGCACCTGTGTACTGCACCTTTTGGAGCCTTCTAGAATAATTCCACAAGCTTTTTTACAGTAGCTCTGCCGACCCTCCGCTCTATCCCTCACTGTTGCCACTTTACTTGAATTCCTTTTCATCCACCACATCAGCAGCATTTAATTTAAGGAACCTCTGTAGCATACCTCTGAAAATATTTAATGGTGTTCTGACTTTGGCTATGTGTATGACTATTTTAACACTTTTCCCCTGGCTTTGGCTTTCATCTTACGATCTCGTAGGTCTTTTGGTTATTAATTGGATGTTTACGGCTCTTTTTTCAGATTCCCTTTGGCTTTGGCTCACTAATGGTAATAGCAACTAACTAGGCCTGTGAATTGACCACAGCTTCTCATTCTCCTTCAGCAATGGCTTCCTCATTCTCCTTTAAAAATGTGATGATTGTGGGGCTAAATTCCATGTCCGAGATGTTCATTCTTGTTACCTTCTATGCCTCAATGAGTGGCACAATGTATGGTCATGTACTCATTGTAAAGCATTTAAGAGTCTCAATCAAAGGCTCTCCTTTATGAGTCGACCTTATACCTGCCAAAACTGCCATCATCAGCAGTCTCAGTTCCATTATAGATGACATCTGGGTCTGCTATGAGCTATTCTGCTCTGAAAAGTCTTCTGTGATAAGCCTACAAAGGCTGTGAAGCATAAGTCTTCTGACTTGGTTTCAGGAGCTAGTACTGTGTCCACAGTTCTGAGAGTGACACCAGAGAGAGCTGTTCCATCTTGCCAAGATGTCACACTGGTTCTGGGATGCTTTCTGGTTGAATCTTGTTCCCCACAACACTTGAGTATGAAGAAACACAAGAGGAAGGGCTCCAAGCACACTAGGAAGGCACTGATCCAGACAAAGCAAGTACCAAGGGTAGTTGAACCAACAACATCCAACCTTCTTCCCCAGAGTCCCTGCAGATTGTACAGGTTGAAGTGGGGTTTGCACCTGAGGGAGATATAGTAGATTCTACTCTAATTCATCCATCCCAGCTGTCACCTAGGCCTCCACATTTGGATGCCTGTTCAGTCCCCTGCACCAATACCATCTTCATTTTGTCAGGACATCATCCAGTACTCAGTTACATCTTCCTCACATTCAGCATGACCACAGTATCATGTCAGGTCTCTGATGAGGCAAAGATCCAGGCATAGGTGAGGAGATGGAAGAGGGTACCATGATGAATCCAGGGATCATTGTTACCATCAGGATCGCTGCAGACATGAAAGTCATTGGGACTGTCTACATGGGCAGGATACCATGAACCAACGCTGTAGCATCCCGCCTGTGGTTCAACCCCAGTACTTACCTGGGTTGGCATGGTGATGGGTGGTTGTTCACATGCCTGCCTGCCACTACACCATGGAGCTGCTGCTGCTGCATACCACTTAACTGCACCTGGGAAGGCCTCACTGAGGTCAATAAGGGCAGAAATAGGGTGCCTGGCTTCACCCATGTGGCCAGAAATCCCCTTCCAATGTCACAGGCCATGACTGGAGCCTGCACCAAGAACACAATGATGGCAGCAGGTAAGGAGGCATGGAACCATTCGGTCTGTTTGCAGCCACATGGAGTTTCCTGGACACTCCACCACAAGTAGCCAGTTCTAAAATACTGAGACAATGGCCTTTTGGGCCAGGGTCAATCCAAAACTGCTGGATTGACACCCAGACTGTCTGTTTTTGCCTGGGCCTATTGGCCTGCATCATCTGAACAAGACAATGCCAGGCCAGAGGGAACACAGGCCTTTTGACCCATGCCTTCAGCCCTGATATTTACTCTATTACCATTCTTTTTCCAGGGATGTTTACCTCAGCAGATGTCATGGTCAGTACTTAGTGGACAGTAATATTTATGACAACCCATATTTACTATTCCATCACCAACCAGATCTATCATTCTCATCTGCTTCTGTGTCCTGTACATGCAAACCAGCTACAATCCATACCACTGCTGTTCCACAGCTTTAGCAACATCATCAGCCTGAAGAATGGCTGACTCAGCCTCAGGACACACCTCAAAATCTTCCACCATCAGTCCTCTGAGATATCAGTCTCTTGCCCAGAAATCACTGTGAGAACCACCTGTTCACCCATTCCATCTTCTACTGGTGCAGACACCTTTACATTGGACATTAAGATTGGTCAACCACCCTCATGGCATCTAGTTAAGTCCTCATCTTCAACCAAAGATGTGAGGGTTTTTTTTTAGAGCAGATGTTGTGAATAGCAAATGCCTTGGAATTACAAATTAAGCACCAGGAAGTGGAATCAACGGATTCAGTTTATTGCAGTTTATTATTATTTGTTTATTCAAACGAAGGTCCCCACCCCAACATAAATCATTTTCCCGCCATTGCTATTGAAGATCTTGAAAGGATGCTGGGCAATTCCATCAATGATCCCATCAACTTCTAAAAAAATTGACAATCTGTATTGTGTCACAGATGCCAATTCTAACAATCACACCTCTTCAATAAGGGCACTGATGAGAGAAACTGGAATTCACACAAAAGATAATGTTGACATGATGTACGGCATGCCTTCCCAGTTGCACATTTCTACCAGACCTCAGTTTGGGTGGCAGAGAGCATCCTTGGGAGTGAGGCATTTCTACAGTCCATCAGGGTGGTTTTGATTTAAACCAGTTTGATTTAAATCATAATTTAAATCACTACTCAGAAAGACTTGATTTAATCATGTGGTCCCCTGTCCCCTATAGCTTAGTTCATCTTGCCTGTTCATAATCTGGAAAAGAAAAACAAGTTTTCCTGCCTTATCAGGTCCCAAATGATTTCTCAACTTAGAATGAAAAAAATGAGTTCAGAGGAAGAGAATACTGTATTCTTTTTATGCCAGTAGCAGAAGCTACTGTTGTTAAAAGTTAAATCATTACTTCAACAGTTTATGCAAGTGCTTAAGTGACTTCCACCAGTAGAGAATGAACTGGAGACAGAGCTTGTCCCATTTGCTTGTTTGTTTTTAATGCTTGTAATTTAATTCTGTCAGGGTGTAGTTTGGTTTTAAGTGCTTACTCAGTTCCCTCCAAATTTCAACAGTATCAGCAATAAAACAGCTATTTTTCTGCACTTTGCTTAAAGCTTCAGAAAAGGGTTTCAGGATGCTCAATATGTCTTCAACATTTCTCTTATGTTCAGTGTAGAGGATTTGGGCTGTGACCATGCTATCTTATTTTCCCTCGATTTTGTTCATAAACTGTCATCAGAATAAGCCAGTTCTTGATATACTGCTCAAAACATTCAACTAAGGAGTTCCATCTAGCATCTTGTGGGAGTGTTAGCTTGGTTGCACTCATTCTTTTCAGAGCTGCTGCTGCAAAATGATTGTTACGGAAGTATTTAGCAATTTCAGTGACATTAGTCTTTATTTCTGGAACATTGAAGTCTTTGGCTAGGAGGTGCAGCAAATGAACCATATATTATTAGTCTTGTATACCCTTCCTGCTCTTCTAAATTTCTTATCATCCTGGATACATTTGCAGCATTGTCTGTGATCAAACTGCATACTAAACATTTAAATTTTTGTTCTCATGTTATTACAGCGTTTGCTGCCACTTCTTCTAAGTATTCTGCTATGTGCACATTCCCTGATGTATCAGTTGCTTCTGCAAGGAAGACATTCCCTTCTTCTCTTGTTATACAATCACATATAACAGGATCATTGTAGGAATTATTCCACCCATCAAGACTTAGGTCCAAAACACTGTAGAAATAATTCATTTTGAGACCACTTTAACTGCCCTGGCTCAGTGATAGGGGATCCTGGGAATTATAGTTTATTGTGGCACCAGAGTTCTCTGATAGAGAAGGCTAAATGTCTCACAGAACTCCTCCATGTTTTCAGGGTCTGAGTCTTCCGGCTGTACGTCTAAGTCAGGCCCAGGGCAGTCCATGACACCACTGACCTATTGGGTCCTTGACATTGTCAGGAAGGGGTATGCCATGGAAATTGCAAAGTACCTCCCAACAGGGGTAATCCACATCACTCCCCCTTCCAATGCTCTCTTCAATGAAGCCACTACCTTGGTTGAGAAAAGTGTCACTGAACTTGTCCCAGTAACATCAGTCCACCAGGATTTCATTGTCAACAAGAAAGACAGGGGTCTTCATCCAGTACTAGATTTCAGATGTGTTAACACCTGCATTCCACTGAAGCAATTCAGGATGGTCTCCTTACCCTCCAACCTTCACTTGTTCCAGAGAAAAGGCTGGATTGCTACACTCAGTTTCAAGGATGCTTACTGGAATTAGTCTACCACACAGATGTTTCCTGTTATTCACTGTGAGAAGAAGAGCCTGCCAATTCTGTGTCCTCACTTTCAGTTTGTCTATGGTTTGTGCAGTGTTTACAAAATGCATGGCTGTTGTTGCTGCTTGGCTAAGTCAGAAGGGCATACTGGTTTTTCCATACATAGATGACTAGGTCCTTGCTGTGAGGTCGCAAGGGAGGTTACTTCAGGACATTTCATACATACTGAACCTCCTTGAATCTCTGAATCATATCTTCCAGAAGAGAGGTTTCAGACCTTTGGTGCTGATGCTCTCGCAGTGTCTGACAGGTCTGTCCAGGTCCTGTTGGGCCATATGGGGTCAACCATCTTGGTCATCCCACAAGCTCAACTTTGGTTCCAGCCCCTACAGTTTTGGTTCATTATTGTCTTCAGTCTTTTGATGGATCCACCCTTCAAGCTTCTCACCATGCTGCAAATAGTCCATCACTCCCTGTACTGGTGGCTTGATCCTGCCAACAACTAAGCAGTGGTGCCTTTTCTCCTCAACTAAGACTTTCTCTCACTATATGAACACATCTCTCAATGGCTGGGGAGCAAACTTGAATGGACTTTCCATCAGGGGCAAGTGTTCGACAGAAGAGGCCAAGCTCCATATCAATGCTTTGGAGATTCTGTTTGTGGAGAAAACCCTTCATGCCTTCAAATCCTTCCTGTGGTGCCACACTATCCAGATCATTACTGACAACATCACAGTAATATATTGTCTGAACAAGCAGAGAGGAACAAAGTGAAACACTTTATTCCACCTGACAATATGCATATGGGACTGGTGCACTTTGAGATGGATATCTCTCCACACTATCCATCTACCAGAAGAGGGGAACACTTCAGCAGAGAAACTGCTGGTTGTCAGATTCATGCCACAAATTTCCATCCAGAAAATCTTTGCTGAGTCTTTTGATGTTATACCACTCTAAAGGTCGACCTCTTCACAGGCACGGAGATCCAGCAATGCCATCAGTTCTGTTCAAGGTCCCACAAGAGTGGATCTTTAAGAGACACCTTCCTCTTTGACTGGAGGGTTCTGTTGGTCTATGCATTTTCATCCTTTCCACCAATTAGCATGGCAGTATTGAAGCTGCATACTGACTGAGCAATTGCTACCCTGATAACATTGGTGGCTGAAATAGCTGTTGCTTGCATCTCTCCTCCCTCTGGCTCAACAGATACCTTCAGCTACTACTCCAGCTCCACTTACCATCCATGACAGCCAGGTTCTCCACTGGGATCTCAAGACTCTGGTAGAGTGAGTCGCTAATACTGTATCATTGGAGCATGAGATGTCATTGGAGTTACTCACAAGCCATCGACCCAAAAAAACTATTGGTATAAGTGGAAAAGCAGAGAAACAGAAGACGACAACAAAAAGGAAAGAACAAGAGATTTATTTCACAAGATCCTGGAAATCAAAGGAAAATTCAAACCAAGGACTGGGACGCTCTATGGCAATAAAAATAACATAATTCAAGACCAGGAGGTAATAAAAAGACATTGGATGCAATACACAGAAGAATTATAAAAAAGAGATGACAAAATGAAGGACACATGGAATGAAGAGCCATATGAAGATGAACCCCAAATTCTAAAAACTAAGGTGGAAACTACAATAAGAGAAATGGGGAGGATCACCAGGAACAGATGATATTCCAATTGAATTGCTGCAATCTACATTGACAGAGCCAATTCTAGTGCTAACCAACATATGTCAACAGATATGGAAAACAAAACAATGGCCAACAGATTGGAAGCAATCGATATACATCCCCATCCACAAAAAGGGAGACACAAGAGACTGCAGCAACTATAGGACCATAGCATTGATCTCCCATGCAAACAAAATCATGTTCAAAATTATGCAACATACTCCAATCATACATTGAGAGAGAAATCCCAGAGGTTCAAGAGGGATTCAGGAAAAGAAGAGGCACTACGGACCACATTGCAAACATAAGATGGCTAATGGAGTGCACCAGGAGGTTCCAAAAGATAATCAGCATGTGCTTTATAGACTATAGCAAAGCCTTTGATTGCATAGATCATGAAAAGCTATGGAATGCCCTTAAACACATGGGAATGCCAACACATCTGATAGTCCTGATGTGGAATCTGTACTCGGGACAAGAGGCTACTGTCAGAACAGAACACTGGGACCCACCAGTTACTTGGGGTTACTTGGGGGATTTTCTCACATCATAAAGGGGTTAATCTCGGGGAGGTACATGCTAATGAGAGCTTGCATGACATGCTAATGAGTAACTACGTCATAGATGACCTAAGGCCCATTAGCCAATCAGTGAATAGGACCGGGACTTTTCAAGAACTTTCCATGTGAAATCTTTAAAAAGTCCTGAAGCAATGTGGTCTTTTGTCTTCTTGTTTTAGGTGGTCTGTACAGCCCCTAGGATATGCTGATGACACCATAGTACTAGCAGAAAACCTCAAAGACCTGGAACACCTACTAAGGAAAATCAAAGAAGAAAGCGAAAAGACAGGCCTAATGTTGAACCTAAAGAAAACAAAAATAATGACCACTGAGGACCTTCACAAGTTCAACCTAGACAATGAGGAAATAGAAGTAGTAAAAGAATTTCCATACCTGGGATCAAACATTTATAGAAATGGGGACTGAAATGAGGAAATCAGAAGATTAAGAATGGGAAGGGTGGGTATGAAAGAACTAGAAAAGATTCTAAAATGCAAAGATATACAACTGAGCACAAAAGGTAGAATCATACAAGCCATTACATTCCATATTACCATGCATGGATGTGAGAGCTGGACACTTAAGAAAGAAGATAGGAAGAAAATCAATTCATTTGAGATGTGGTGCTGGAGAAGAGTGCTGGGGATTCCATGGACAGCCAAAAGAACAAACAAATGGGTCCTAGAGCAGATCAAGCCGGAAACCTCCCTGGAAGCCAAGATGACCAAACTGAGACTGTTGTACTTCAGACACATCATGAGAAGGAAGGACTCATTGGAAAAGACAATAATGCTGGCAAAGGTGGAGGGAAGTAGAAAGAGAGGAAGGCCACATGCTAGATGGATGGATTCTATTAAGGAGGTGTGGGGCTGAAGGAATTAAGCAGAGCAGTGGGGGACAGATGGTCTTGGAGATGTCTCATCCATAGGGTCGCCGTGAGTTGAGATCATCTCAAGGGCAGTTAACAACAAACAACAAAATAAGTGGAATAAGTTTGTGTCATTTCTGTCATCTCTTCATCCCAAGCTTGATTTTGAGTTCTTCGCGTATGGCTCAGATTTTGTATGGCCTTTCCTCTCCTTCTCAAGCTTGAGTTTGACATGTCCTTGAGTTCCTCGTTTATCTCTCAGATTCAGGCCTTTTTTTTCAGACTGTCACTGAAGTGCTACCTGGCAACTTGTCTCTTCTTGTTTCCAGCTCAGTAGCCTTCCGTCTTCCTTTCAGCATCCTCTTGTGAAAAAGTTCATGAAGGGGTACCAGAAATTTTACCCTCACGTGTTGGGCCCCACTCCTGCATGGAGCGTGGCACTCATATTGGCCCAACTTTCCAGGAAACTTTTCAAACCTATGGCATCTTGTGATCTGCATTATTTACAAATAACTGTGTTATGCTGCGAGCAGACCAACCGTTTCCACCTTGACAAGTTCGTACATTGCCCCCAACATCTCATTTTTGTCAAAGGTTTGGTTTTCATTCCATCTGAACTAGGACATAGTTCTGCCAGCCTGCATGCAGAACCCAGCCACTGAATTCAAAATAACTGCATTCACTCAATGTCAGTAGAGCCCTTACATTCTACATTGATAGAATAATGAATCTGAGAAAAGGCAAGACAGTTTGTAAGTTATTCAAATTTGAGGTTAAGACTGCTGGAGCCCCCTCCCCCCCCTTTCAGATTTGGGCTCACTGCACAAGAGCAGGAGCTGTATCTTCAGCCTTTCTGAATGACATTCCACTAGATGATGTTTGTATTGCTGCTGGGTGGTCACAGCTTCTGACTTTTATGTCACATTATAGACTAGATGCTCAATCCAGAATTGATGCTGCCTTTGGAAGGGTAGTTTGTTCTCAAGTCTGTAATACATTTAGCACCTCTTGTTGCTAACTGGGTAACACAATTCTGGCATTGTTATTTGTGTTTCAATAAATCTGTTATATTTTCTAGTCTCTGGCATGAAACTCCCACCTCCTTAGTGGGCAACTTGCTAGTCTCCTAATTGTATGGTTCACAGAGACCAGAAAAAAGAGAGCCAGGTTGATAAACTAAGTACAATAACATCCACAATTCATAAAACAGTGATAACTTTATTAGGACAACCAAAATGCATAAAATGCATGATGCACACCTGTATCTGTACTTCTTCAAGCTGTCATCTGTGAACTCACATAAACCCACCCATCTTTCTCTCTTTGTGTCATGCATCCTCGGTCCTTGGGATGTTGCTGTTGTGGCATCCTGTAGAACAGAGTTAAGTGAGTAAGAAAGTGAGGATTAGAGTTGAGGGTGAGTGGAGCTACTGCCTAAAGGTTTCTAACTATTCTAGAAGGTTCTGAAAGATGCACTGTGCAGGCGCAGATAACTCCAATTGTGAGAGTTCACAGATGTCCACTTGAAGAACTACAGTTACAGGTATGCAACTTGTTCTTTTGTTACATGGACTTGTGTAAATGTGGTATCATCATTCATTGAAGGTGGTGCTTTGTCACCATAGTGATGCACTGGTTGTATTAATAATAAAGACGCTGCTGTTCCACTAGACATTAATAAAAGTCTTATAAGCATTTTGTGGAACATTGAGGACCATATTTTGATTTCTCCAAATTCATACACTTTCATTTTGGATTTATCTATACTGTTTTAAAAGGCAGTGGAAAAACTAGGACAGAAATACCATAGAGAGACTAGGAGAAATTTGTCTGTGATTTTAGTTTATAAAACAAGTATGTGGAAGACTAATAAATAGAAAGAAATAGTGGAGGGATCACCTATGCAGTGCCAATATGACCAAATCCTTGCATTTATCCTGCTCTCCCACCGTGCATTCAGGTTGTAGATGAATGGGCTCCTAAGGTCGTGGGATACGTCACTCATAGCCATTGTTCAGTTTTTTCCCCCTTTTGTAAGCAAACTAGTAGAACAAATATTTTTCAGATTGTATTGTGGATTCAGCTGAAACATTCTGACTGTGAGCAATGAAATGCTCCTGACATTTTCTGAAAGCTACATACTGCCAGCTTGATTTAGTTTATATTTCATTATGTAGTGTGTATTTCAGTCCAGCAGTTAGTTACGTGGCCAAACCACATTACAGTTCCTTTCTGAGATCAAATCCTGAGACAAACTTGTGATACATGAGCATATACAAAGCAGCTGGTAAAATTTGAGTGCTTTGTGTTTGTCTATAAACACAACGTATTTCCCTTGCGAAATTATTTTTCTTACAGAGATTTAATGCACCAGAGCCACAGAATACTTTCCTTATAGTAATTCAGTGAAGCTTTCATGGGTTGTATAGAAAATAATAACTGAGGGCCCATAAGGCAGGTGTAGTCTACTTATGTATGCTGCCTTTCTCACATGTAGGATGAAAGGCAGTTGACAGTGTAGATTTAAAGAGAACAGAGATTAAAATCAATCATAATATTACATTTGTCTATAAGCTGTTCACTGCAGCTGTGCTACTAAGGAGTGAAGAGTCAGAACTGTAGGGTATTTTGTGTTCTAGATATCCCTGGTTCTTTTTCTTTGGAACTGTTGCTCTTAAATTAAAATTTACAATGACTGAGAATTAAATATAGCTTTCTTTTAAAAAATAATTTGTTAAATAGTTTTATCAGAATTATTGATACTTATTTATTTTGTAATTTACAGTACTAAGTACGCAGGAGGACAGTTCACAAAGCATAAATCAAGAACTAGAAATGCCAGAAAATGAAATAGAAAATATATTAGAGACTCTAAAGGAGGAAAATGGTATGTATATTTTTCTGCCTTTTATATTTAAAAAAATCTGTAAATGGAAGATATGCAGAACTTAGACGTGATGTAAATCAACTTATGTATACAGTATACTCATCTATAAGTTGAAAAATATATGCCCCCAAAAATGGCCCCAAAATCCCAGGCTAATTCCCTTATTTATGGGTCAGTATGGTAAAGTGAAAGCAGATCTTTCAGATTTCCCCATATGATGGGGAAAGCAGTTTCTTTCTCTCTTGAGCCAAGCAGAAAGAGTCCTGGGTGACTGATTGAAACAAACAAGAGTCCCTCTCTGGGGAGTGAAGACTGAAACAAAGGCTGAAATGCTGAACCAAAAAGCCTCAATTAGACTGCCTTTTGTTTCATGCACACATACACACACTGAAGAAGCCTCCAAGCTTTACCCTCGACTTAATGGCAAAATCCAAATTTTTGGGCCCAAAACCTGCCCTCAACTTATACATGACGCTGATTTATAGTCGAGTATATACAGTAGTTTTCTGAAAGATTATAACATACAATAACAAATAATTTGAAGATATTGTGGAAAACAGATTTTAACTATTAAGCCTAGTTGACCAGAAACCATATGAACTTTGGAATGAAAAAAGGGGCATTGTCAGGGAGGAATGCAAAAAGACACTATCAGTAACCAAAAACTGTCAACAGATGACAGTTGAAACTCTTCAAGCAGTTAAAGAAGCAAAATAAAAAGGTGATAGAAAATAGAGTCAGATCCCTAAATGCAACTGTTAAATAAATTGTGCACAGTGACAAGGAGAACTATTGTAAAATTCACTGCAAAGAAACAGAAGATGACAACAAAAAGGAAGAACAAGAGACCTCTTTCTCTTTGAGAAATCAAAGGGAATTTTTAACCAAGAGTTAGGATGCTCTATGATCAGCAGGAGAACACATTTTATGACCAAATAGAAATAAAAAGATGATGGAAGCAATACACAGATGGACTATGTGAAAGAGATGGAAGGATGATAGATGAATTCAAGGCACTACTGAACCTCCAATTTTAGAAAGTGACGTCAAATCTGCAGTCAGAGCACTTGGGAGAAATACCGTGTTTCCCCGAAAATAAGACAGTGTCTTATATTAATTTTTGCTCCCAAAGATGTGGTAGGTCTTATTTTCAGGTAATGTCTTATTTTATCCATAAAGAAGAATTCACATTTATTGTTGAACCAAAAAAATGAAAATTTATTATATACTGTATAAATCTTTATGTACAAAAAGTTTGCTAGGTCTTACTTTCGGGGGAGGCCTTATATTTAGTAATTCAGCAAAACATCTACTAGGTCTTATTTTTTGGAGATGTCTTATTTTCGGGGAAACAGAGTAAATAATCAGAAACAGATGGCATACCAGGAGAACTGCTTCAATCTATAGATACGGACTCTACCCTAGGTCTAACTAAAATCTTTCAACAAATGTTGGGGGGGAGGACTCCGAATGAACCACAGATTAGAAATGTGCAATATACAATTCCCAAGAAAGGGGACACCAAGGTGTAGTGAACAGGCCGATCTATCAGAGCAACATGAGACCAGCCAATGAGAAACCAGCTGTGCAGGGCTATAAAAGGGCCTTGCAGAGAGTAAAAAGGGTTTTGTTTGTTTAATTTTGGGTTTTTTGAGGGGAAGAGTCACATCGAAGGGAGGGTGTGCTCTTAGTGTTGTTTTAAGAGAAAAAAGAAATAGACTATCAAATTAGAATGAGAAGTATGGAATTGGGAATCCTTCAACCTCAAGTGGTCCCTGAGGTAAATAGGTTACCTTAGATTGATATGAAAAGGTTCCCCATATATTATAAAGGGGATAACATTGAACCCTTCTTCATTAACTTTGAAAGAACTTGTGCAGAATGGAAAATAAAGGATGAGAAAAGAATGAGCTATTTGAGATCACAGATTAGTGGGGGGTCTTACAGAACTATATGCAGAAATGAGGACAGATGAAGCCCAAAATTATGATTTATTTAAGGAAATTGTGATGCAAAGGTTTGGCCTTACACCTGAACATCATCGGCATCAATTTAGGGCAATTAAGAGAGAGGGAAATGTATCTTTTTGTCAGTTGGGTGCCAGGCTAGATAATCTGTTGAAAAACTGGATTGATGGAGCCAAAATAACCACTGGCTTGTTCTGAGCCTCTCTCTACTAGACTTCCCAAGCCTAACCTGTCCATCTCTGGACTCTTAAGACCCTTTTGTGGTCTCCAACTCAAACTAAAATGTTCCTTTAGGAACCCTAAGAGCACACCCTCCCTTCGATGTGAATCTTTCCCTCAAAAAACCCAAAACTAAAAAAAACCACAGGACTATTGCATTAATTTTCCAGGCAAGCAACGTGATGCTCAAAATTCTACAAGAAAGATTTACCATATATGGAGTGAGACATTGCAGATGTCCAAGAGGGTTCAGGAAAGTAAGAGGCACTAGGGATCTTATTGTTGTTAGATAGTGGAGTACACCAAATAATTTCAAAAGACAATTGAAATGCTTTATAGATTATAGCAAAGTCCTTTGACTGTACAGTGCATGAAGAACTAGATTGCTCATTAAGATATGAATAGCAATATTTGGTTGCCTTGATGCATAACCTATACTCAGGACAAGAGCCTACTGCTATGAGAGAATATAGAGAAATGTAATAATTTCCAATTGGCAAGGAGGTCAGACAAGGCTTATCTTATCACCCTATTTTTTACATCAACAATTTAACATATACAAAAGATACCATACTACAAGTGAGTGTTGAAAAGTTTGCAGGCTGACCAAGAAGGGCATGACCTAGAGCCATGAAACTTACTTGCTATTCCACATATTCACCCCAAAGTTCACCACACTCAGCACATAATTTTTCAAGTCAGAACGTCATGCCCCCAAGCCACCTAGAAACTGGATTTTCTGGCTGGTCTGTTCTGGTCCTAAATCTTCCCAATCAAGCAGCTGCTTGCTTTGGCTTTTCCTTGCTTAAAGCTATTATGTTCGAACCTCTGGAAGGGGAAACAGCTGGTTCTAAGAGGGAGGTATATTTTGAACCGTCCTTTCCTCTATAAAAGCTAGTCATAGGTGGCCTGTGGGTAACCATTGATTTGCATTTTTACTGAACTTTCACAGCCTGTTAATGAAGGTTGATTTAACTTTAAATTTATTTATTTTTTCAAATAGGCAAGTCTAATGATAAAATGGAGTCTTCATTAATGGACAGTATTCTTCAGGAGTTAAAAAAAAATTCAGGTAATCAGTTAATTGATTCTAAAAGTGCAGTTTATATCAATATGATAATCATAGTAACATTATTACTTTAGAAACCTGTGTGTAATATATTAGCTCCCAGTGCTGTTGATATCCAGAAGGCTGTAAAATATACATGGCAATATTTAGAGCAAAATAAAAACAAAACAGAACAAAACAAGAAACCCACATTGTTGTGATATTTTGATTAGACCAATCAAAATGCACAAAATATTTCATGCAAGCTTTTGAAACTCACAGGCTTCTTCATCAGTCATGGATGTTAAAAGTCATTTTAGGAGAAGAAATAAGACAGTGGAGGATTACAGAACTAGATCTTTCTTCAGATGTTAAACCTGAGTTTAAGACATGGTCAAGGGAGGTTTGATGCAGATAAATCCAAACCCTTTGCTGGCCAGACTAACCACACCATGCTTCAGTGACTCTACGTGATCCAGGGGGCTAGCAAAAAATGTGTGTGCATGAATATATGACAATACTTGAACTAGATCTTTGTTACTAGTACAAAGGGGATGTTATATATCATTCATATCCAGACACCTGCATTTTTTAATTAAGGCTAAAAACATAATGAAATGTTAAGTTTTTCTTCCAATTTATCAAAATTTTCTCCCCCCCCCCCCACAAAAGAGTGGCTTGGAGACAGAGGCCTAAATCCAGTTGCCACCCTTGACAAGAATAGATCTAATGCATCAATGAAATGTCCGTAACTGTTGATTTACTTCAGTGAAGGGTTTACTCTAGCTGAGGCTACCAATTTTATTTAAGTTGGAATTGACATTGATCCAAAACACATTGCAGAAATAATCTAGTTGGAGACCATATGAACTGCCCTTGCTCAATGCCAGGGAATTCTAGAAAGTGTAGTTTAGTAAGACATTTTAACCTTCTCTGTCAGAGTCCTCTGGTGCCACAAAAACTACAATTCCCAGGATTCCCTAGCACTGAGCCAGGGCAGTTCAACAGGTCTCAAACTGGATTATTTCTGCAGTGTGTTTTGGACCATAGTTAGAACAGTGTTAAACGTTCTTTTCCTCTTTCCTATCAGGCTATGATAAAAGTATATATACCCCACACACTTCCATGCCACTACCCTCTGAAAGTGCTTAACCACAGATGCAGGTGAAACTTTAAAAATAAACTCTTCCAGAGCATGACCATATAGCCCAAAAAATACCATAGGAAACTATGGACACTGGCTGCGAAGACCTTCAAATTCACATGATTTAATTTAATTTACCAGAAATATATTTTGCTTTTTTATACAGTAATAGTACATGAGAACACATATCTTAGGAGTTTATCGTACAAGGCTTCTATTGCATGACTAGAACAAGATAGTAGCATTATTGAGCAGTACTTTACTGCATGACATTGTCTTTCATCCCATTGCTAGTGTATCCTTCACTTGGTTGTGAAACACACCTTGCTGTTGATGGGGAAAGCCTGACAGTAACTCCCAATAGCACAAGTGTCCAGTCCCCCTTGTGTGATAAACTCTTCTGATTCAGAAATAGAAGAGATAGTAGTCACATGGCACGAGAAGGCAGAATTCTTCCCTCTTCCCCTCTCTCTCCCTTTCTCCTTACTCTTCCCAAGCAGGCCAAGCTATGCCTTTCTATTTTTATTTTTACTGTCATCCACCACCTGTTCTCTTCCCCACCACCATCTGATCTTTCATCTCCCCCTACTGCCACCCAATCTCTCCCCCCTGCCACCAAACCAATTTGTATGCTCTAAGTATGACAAGAACAAGGAGAAAGTGGAAGCAGTACAGTGCAGAAGGAATGTGCAGCACCATACTGGTATTGAAGGGAGGTGCAATAGGGATTATTTTAATATCAGTGTGTTGCCATGTGCTTCAGAAATGTGATTGCTGCATTGTAGAAGCCTCATGTAATAATCTCTTTAGAAATGGATGGGAGAGAGATGGACACTGAATATGTGGTTTTTGAAAAGAGTAGGAAAAAGCAGAGTGGTGTACTGTAGAATGTCTAAAATAATGTGAGGTGGGGTCTTTTTACTAAGCATGAAAACATAGATTGTTTAAAAATTCTGTAAAAATGCAGGATTAGTATGAAATGCTATTATCCTAAACAATAACCTGCAAAATAACACTGCCAACTCTGTTAGTATCTATTGGTGACTGTATGGCAAGTCTTTCTAAACCAAATTACACTTCTCACTGCAGCTTCCATATATGTTTGAGAAGCCCTCCAAAGCAGGATGCAGGAGTGCAATGACAGGAAGGGGAAGAGGATAGGGGAAGCGCTCTTGTGCTAGGAAATGTATGCCTGTGCAGTAGGATGTGTGGCCTGCAAGTTCCACCCATTTTTGCAGCTCCCAGAAAACCAATCTCCAATTGCACATGATGTGTGATGAGCTGGGAGATAAATAACCTTGCATTGAGCTTGGAGACATTTGGAAGTCATGCACATTTCTCTTGTTTGTTTGTTTGTTTTTTCTGTGCACTTTCCAGCACAATGTAAAAAGGGGGGACTCTGTTTTTCCTATAGCACACACATAGAAAGAGCTAGATTTCTTTCTTTCAGCAAAATCAGCTTCTTTCTTCTTCAAGATCAAGGAAGGAGGGGAGATTTTTCGCTCTATCTTACTGCACAAAATTGGATCACTAGCAAGTGATAGCTAGTCATGGACAGTAATGTGGCAAGCATATTTATGAGAGCCTGCATAACAAAGGCATGGCCCCATACCAAACAGTATTCTTCAGCTGCAATCATTTTGTTTGTCATGGAAAGATTGGCCTTTCCCACCAGCACTAATGTATTGCAGTTGAGTGTTGGGGAAAGCCTATCCCACCTCCTCAAGAAGTTCTTCCTACAGGAGGAAACACCTGAATCTAGTACAGTGAATGAACAATAACTGTACATTGCTTGTCTGGTGAGGTCTTGAAACCACTCAGATTTATGGATTCTTGCATCCCTACAAAAAGTTTTGAGGAAATAAATGATTTCAAATGTGTTTTTTCTTCCACTAAAGCTATGAGATTGGTTGCCTTCCATGTTTAACCTAATACTTTGTAAAAGCAGCTTGTGCACTTACATACTACTACACAGTAATCACATTTGGTATGAATATACTGTTTAAGCAAAAGGCTACATTTTTTGCAGATACAATACATTGCACACTGAGTGCTTAACAAAATGGAATATCCAACAAGAGCACCTATTTGAGACATGTGGATAGGGTCCAAAAGAGCAAATGTGCATTATTCCATAGAGAAGCAGCTGGGCAAAAGGACCCCTATTATATCCCATGTTGCTCAAGTGCTGCTGTTATATACCACTTGTGTTTCATGGGACAATTTTTATAAGTAGAAATTTACGTATTGTCTCTCATTACAGAAGAGTCAGTTTCCACTGAAGAGAATTTTACAATGACAACGGAATCTTCTCCGTCAGAAAGTTTTACTAAAGAGTTTTCAGTGGAGCCACAATTCAGTCACCCACCAAAACCAACTCCTCTTCCAAGTAAACTCATTATATAGTTATCTACACCTTGTATAGTATGAATGATTATCCCCAAACTTTTCAACTTTGGTTGTTCATTGTTAAGAATGTTTGTACAAGTCTACTTATAAAGGGAGGTGTTTTTTTTTTTTTTTTTCTTAGCCAAATATTGTGCCTTTGCAAACTGCAGCAGTGAATATTGGGCTAGCTCTGGTAGTATGTGTAGCATGTCATAAGTTACATTTGAAACCTTGAATAAAGATCACCAAAATGAAGCACCAGTAGAGAAATCTGTTCTTCATTAAAATAAGCTATTATTGTAAAGTAAAGCTAAAAATCATATGGCTGTTAAGATGTCATTGGATTGCTTCTCCCAGCATTCCTCACCATTGGCAATGCTGGTGAGGTTTTGCAGTCCAATAGGTGCAGGAGAGCAAGGTACATCATTCCCATACCTGTTCTGAAGAGTCTAAACCCATTCTGACCTAGAAAACAGCTTCTGTGTAGAACATTGATAAGAAGTAATCAATTAAAAATCAATTATGTTTGAAATTGTTTGTCTTACCTGTGAGATGGTCATTTCCAGTAGAGAAGGAAGAAACATTCAGTTGTGGGTTGTGTTTACTCTGATAGGCAGGAATGCAGAGGAATGCAGAAGCCTTTTCTGAGAGTGCTCACTAAGGGGAGGAGCCTCCCTTACAGGCCCAGTCAATGTTTCAGCTTCCAATGCTCCTAGATAGACTTAGGGGTGAAGCAAGCCACCCCTTTGCGCTGGCTTGGAGACAGTGTCTGAGCATGGTGTTTAGACGGCGCACACTCTGTCACTTCCCTGAAGCCGGCATCATGCCGCTCACCCAACCACATGGCAGGCAGCTTTGTGGTGCTCTGGTGGTGTGGCGTTTACATGTCGCATTCTGCAGGAGTGCCACAAAGCTGCAGCGGTGATGGAAAAGCCACCTTTTTCCAGTGCAAAAAGGAGCGGCGTTTTTCCACTTCTTAATTGCATTAGGGAAGAACCAGGCTGCAATACCATGAAAGATGCTTCCCCTCCCTGTCTAGCTATTTACATGAGAGAGGAAAAACTGTTTGAAGTCTATCCATGACCTCCAGTTCATCCCTTCTCCACTAGAAATGACTATCTCACAGATTTACAAATGGTTCGTTTCCCAGTGGAGAAGGAATATCCTGACATGGGACATAATATAGCTCCCCTTGTCAGGTGAGTGGACTGGTGCTTGTGACATAGTTTCACTATTTACTAAAGCGCTCTCTGTCCAAAGGTGCCCTTGGCCGAGGTAATGGTGTCCAGCTTGTAGTGTCTAATGAATGTGAAAGGAGGTTTACATGACTCTGCAATTTCTACCAATTGGGCATTGTTTGCCAGTGAATTTGATTTTGTAGCCCTGAGAGTGCTCAACACCCAGTCTGAGGTTGTCTCTTCCCAAATGATTGCAAACCTCTGATGTCTGCTCCCTACTGGTGGGTTACTGGTTTGGTGCCAGGCTTGCTAGTTCTTGGTTTACCCCTTGTTAGAGCGGTCTGCCTGTATTCTGGTAATGCTGCTGTCTGGGTTGGAACCTCTGCTTATCTCATTGAAGTCTGAAGCTCCTTAAGTCCCTGGTCCTAGAGGATGGGGTGAAGTAGAATGAAAATTCTTTTCTGGGGGTGATGAAAAGAGAGTTGGACATGTCTGCTGGTCCTCCTGTCCCTTCTCCCCAGAACTAGCACTGTTTTCTTTTCATTTGTATCCATTAGTACTAGGTCTAGCAAGTCCTCAAAAGGTATGGTGTTTAGGAAGCAATAACAATAGCAAGTACATTTCTATACCACTTATCAGAGCACTTATGCACTCCCTAAGTGGTTTACAGCTGTAAGCTAATTTCCCTCAACAAGCTGGGTACTCACTTTAGGGACCTCAGAAGGATGCAAGACTGAATCGAACCTGAGCCCCTGGCTGGGATTGAACTCACAACCTTGTGCTTTGTGAACAAGTGGCTGCAGTATAGGCATTTAACCACTGTGCCACCAGATCTCTATAAGGGCATGAAGGTTAGATTGCGCTTGGGCCTCGTGTCCACATTCCAATTTTTTAACCAAACCTGTCACCTCTCCACCATGCCAACATGGCCTCTAGTGCCAAACTGGATCACCTCTTGATTCATATCTGAAGTGAAAGCAGATACCATCAGGATCTTTTTGATTCCCTGCCTCAGTTCAATCTGACTGCCTGGCAGTCAATAAAGTCCTTGGCCCTTAGGAGAGACATCATAGTCATTCTGGAAATGGATGTGGCAGCTCCCAGCACCAGGCAAGAGGCTTCATGGTGTTTCCTCCTCAACCTTAGCATTACCACCACTCAGGCAGTTTCAGCGCTCGGGGATGGGAAATTCCACCACCACCACCACCCCCGAAAAGAATTTTAGAGTGAGGCAGAGAAGATTGGGAATGAGAGTAAGAAGAAGATAGCTTTTCTTATTTCTTTTTTTTTTTTTTAGAGTGAAAGAAGATTGGGGAGAAAAAGCAATAAAGAACAGAACAACCCAAAACTAGACTGGGCATATAAGGAGGACTACTCCCCCTAGCTAGCATTATATATCAGGGATGTTTATGCATGTGAAGAGATCCAGAACTCACATCCTGGAAGCCAGATGGAGAGCATCTGGATAAAAATGAAAGGGAAGGAAACAACATGGATGTTACTGTGTGAGTCTACTATAGACCCCCAGGTCAGACTGAGGAATTGGATGATCCCTTTCTAGAACAGATGACCACACACTCAGAAAGTAGAGATGTAGTAGTGATGGGTAACTCCAACTATCCAGATATTTGCTGGAAGTCAAACACAGTCGAAACTTTAAGGTCTGGCAAATTCCGCACTGAAATTTGCCTGGAAGACATTTTCATTGTCCAAAAGGTGAAAGAGGCAACAAGAGTATCTGCTATTTTAGATCTGATCCTAACCAACAGAGATATCCTGGTTAATGGGGTGCAAGTGGTAGATCCTTAGGTGGAAATGATCATGTTCTCCTGGAGTTTGTTATACAGTGGAAAGGAGAAGCCATTCTAGACTTTAGGAAAGCTGATTTCAGTAAACTTAGGGAAATACTAGGTGTGATCCCATTATCAAGAATACTAGAAAAAGAAGGGACTTCAGGATGGATGAGAGTTTCTCAAAAGGGAGATACTGAAGGCACAATTTCATACAGTTCCAATGAGGAGCAAAAATTGGAGGTGTCTCAGGAAACCAAGGTGGATGACTATACAACTTTCAGTTGAGCTAAGTTTTAAATGGGAGATGTATAAGAAATGGAAAAACAGGGAAATCACCAAAGAAGAATTCAAACAAATTGCTAGCACATGTAGGGGTAAAGTCAGAAAAGCTAAAGTTTAGAATGAGCTCAGGTTTGCTATAGAGGTTAAGAATAGTAAAAAGGGCTTTTGGGGATATGTCCATAGCAAACGGAAGAAAAGGAAATGGTAGGGCCACTGTGTGGAGAAGATGGAGAAATGTTAACGGGACAGTGAAAAGGCAGAATTACTCAACACTTTCTTTTCTTCAGTCTCCTCAGAAAAGGAAAAGGGTGCTCAGCTTGAGGAAAATGGAGCAGAGGACACAACAGGAGAAGCACAGCAAACAATAAGTAAAGAGATGGTACAGGAATATCTGGTTAATCTAAATGAATTTAAATCCCCAGGACCAGATGGACTACATCCAAGGGTATTAAAAGAACTAGCAAATGTAATCTCAGAGCCATTGGCAATAATCTTTCAGAACTTCCGGAAAACAGGAGAAGTGCCAGCAGACTGGAGGAGGGCAAACATTGTCCCCATCTTCAAAAAGGAGAAAAAAGAGGATTCCAACAACTATCATTCAGTTAGTCTGATATCAATACCAGGAAAGATTCCAGAACAGCTCATTAAACAGAATGTCTGTGAACATTTGGAAGGGAATGCCACAATTACTAAAAGTCAGCATGGGTTTCTCAAAAACAAGTCACACCAGACTAATCTGATCTCTTTTTTTATAAAATTACCAGCTTAGTAGATGAAGGGAATGTTGTGGATATAACATATCTTGATTTCAGTAAGGCCTTTGCCAAGGTTCCCCATGATATTCTTGCAAACAAGATAGTAAAATGTGGGTGAGACAATACAACTGTTAGGTGGATTTGTAATGGATTGACCGACCAAACCCAAAGGGTGCTCAGCAATGGCTCCTCTTCATCCTGGAAAGAAGTGACCAGTGGGGTCCCACAAGTTTCTGTCCTGGGCCCAGAGCTATTCTATCAGTGGCTTGGATGAAAGAATAGGGAACATGCTTATCAAATTTGCAGATGACACCAAATCAGGAGGAGTAGCTAATATCCCAGAGGAGAGGATCAAAATTCAAAATGACCTTAATAGATTAGAAAGTTGGGCTAAAACTAACAAAATGAATTTTAAATGCGGAGAAATGTAAGGTACTGCACTTAGGCAGGAAAAAACGAAACGCATAAATAAGGATGGGGGACACCTGGCTTAACAAGACTACATGTGAAAGGGATCTAGAAGTCCTAATAGACCACAAGTTGAACATGAGTCAACAGTGTGATGTGGCAAATAAAAAGGCCAATGTGATTCTAGGCTACATCAATAGATGTATAGTGTCTTGATCAAGGGAAGTAATAGTGCCACTCTATTCTGCCTTGGTCAGACCTTACCTAGAATACTGTGTCCCATTCTGGGCACCACAACCCAAAAAGGATGTTGACAAATTGAAGTGTGTCCAGAAGAGGATGATCAAAATAGTAAAGGGTCTGGAAACCATGCCTTATGAGGAGAGGCTTAGGGAGCTGGGGATGTTTAGCCTGGAGAAGAGAAGGTTAAGCGGTGATATGATAGCCCTGTTTAAGTATTTGAAGGAATGTCAAATTGATGATGGAGCAAGCTGGTTTTCTGATACTCCACATAATAGGACCCAAAATAATGGATGCAAGCTCCAGGAAATGAGATTCTACCTAAACATGAGGAGGAACACCCTGACAGAGCTGTTAAACAGTGGAACACACTCCCTTGGAGTGTGCTGAAGTCTTCCTCCTTGGAGGTCTTTACAGAGGCTGAATGGCCATCTGTCAGGTATGCTTTGATTGAGATTTCCTGCACGGCAGAGGATTGGACTGGATGGCCCTTGGGGTCTCTTCCAATTCTGTCATTCTCTGATTCTAGTCGATACTCTCAAAAAAGGCTTCTGTATTCTTGCCCATCAAAGTGAATGGGAGGAGCAACCCACATCAGGCTGGTCCTCTGTTTTCCACTGGAAATTTTGCTAATGAAAAGGGATAACTAAATAAAATTTACTTTTGAACTAAAGTTGGAATTTCAGCATTAATGATTCTCCAGAATTAAATTATTAAATGAATTATGAAGAGCAAACATCATTTATCTCTCCCAGTTTGTTTTTTACTTGAAGCCCAGCTCTCTCGGGTTTTTATAAATCTACTTCTTGCTTTCTATTAGTCCTTGAGGGTTGGAGAATTATGAGGTTTGTTACCTAAAATCCAATAGTGAACAGAAATACAGTGGGCCCTTAATATCCACTGGGGTTTGGTTCCAGGACCTCTTGTGGACTCCAAAATCCATGGATGCTCGTCCTATTAAATACAATGGCATAGGAAATGGTGTCTCTTATATAAAACCAAGGTTTGATTTTTGGAATTTATATATTTTTGGAGTATTTTCAAGCCATGGCTGCTTGAATCCATGAATATGGGGGGGGGGGGGGGCAACTGTACATTGAACAGCTAGGAAAATTTACCCTTTCATTTTTACAGACCTAAGAATGAATGAGGTTAATGAAGATATCAAAGATGCCAAAAGATTTGAATTCTTTGAGAAGTATGAAGGTAAATAATAAACCCCATTAAGATACAATTTTAAGTAACGTAGATTTACATGAAGTAAGCAGCTTGCTTTTCCTTGCTCATCTTCTTATAATGTGGCATAGTTCAGTGAAAGCGGGCATTACCTAATACATCAGGGGTATAATTTCATCTCTCTTGTCCTGTGTATATTGACTTAGCAAACTACTGCTATCTTCGTTCTATTTTTAAACACTTGATTTATGCCTTTCAGTTGGATTTATTCTTCTAAAATGCAGTTTGTGTATTCAGCTGAAAGGGAACAAACATTTTTTTCTATGGCTGTAGCAATTTGTTTGCCTAGACCTCAATTACAAAATTAGCAGGGCAGATTTTTGTTGCTGTTTTTAGGTTCTTAAGCCACAATTTAACCCACTAATGAAGTCAGACATGTAAATCAGAACGATAGACAACAAGAAGGTACTGCTTTATTTCATTTGATTTTGTAAACCTGCTGTAGAGCTATAGGTTCAAAGTGTATCACAGAAGGCAAAATTGGATTGAAACTATTGTTTGCCTCACTTTTATTTATCAGCAGAATTTGATGCAACAGATAAAGAAATAGTGTAGTATATGGTTGTACAGAAGGGTAATGAATAATAAGACAATCAGCTCTGTCCACACCCCATTTAAGCCCTAAGTATGTGGATTAAGATGACTTAGTCCCAGCAGAAACATTCCATCTTTGTAGTCAGCCTCTAGTGAAAATAAGAGATTTTTAATAGCATTAGTGTTTTTTTGTTTTTGTTTTTTTATCATGAGGTAAATGCTACAAACCCCAGTGTAAATGCTGGATTTTGGATGCCAGAGCAATGCAGTTGTACTATGCAAAGGCTTAAGGGCTGGCTGGCTTGGGGACATTGCTGTTGCATGCCAAATTTAGGGGAATATATGCCCAGCTTTTGTGTGTGCTGATTTCTCTGGGCTTCTGTAGCTTGGGTCTGAAGCCAAGTACTGGCAGAGTATCCAAATTCAAGATCAAGCTTGAGTCCCGTGGCTCTGCGGCAGTCAAGTCTGGAAGTATGGTGGAGTCAGCACACAAAGCCCTTAGGGAACAGTGACATATCTCCTAACTGCCTCAACCCTAAATACTAAGTCGGATCCCAACTGGTTTCTGGAAGAGAAAATGTCACTTTTATACTCTAGATGGGATAAAAATGAAGACAGAAAATTGGATTTGGGAAAATATTCCTCGTCCTTCTACATTTTGCTTCCACCTTAGAAACAGGAAGACAGTGAAGAAGAAAATTGATAAATAGAGGAAAGCCTGATTTTGGATACGGGAGAGTGAAAAATAAAACCCGTAAAGAATCATAAATCACACTTTTATCACCTAGTGACATTGCTGTAGTAAAACCAATGCAGCAGAAGAAGCTCCCTGTTGCAGCAACAGAAAGGCAACAGAATATGATGCCAGCACATGATTTGAGGGGTTTCTAACAACAGTTAGTAAGGATCTGGCACCATCATGAAAAGTTCACGGGGGGGGGGGAGGAGCATTTGAAGGGCTGTTCTGGACAGCTTGCCCTATTTAGGACAGCACTGATTGTATTTAAGGCAGTGCTATCAGATAGCTCTTAATTCGCTTTGCAGATTTGAAGACAAGGTTGAAGATTACAAGTGATCACTGTCAGCCATTCACAGGTCCTCTTCCTTAAGACAGTGGCAGTGTCTGTTTACATTAACTAAAAATGAACAAAACGTCTCAATCTGTTTGCTTATTTTGAAATGAATATTATGTTCAGACGCTCCACTTTGACTTTAGAGATTTGCCCAACTCAGTGCTAACATTTAATACCCTATTCTTTGTGATGAGGTTTTAGTAACTTATACAGAATCTGTGTATGTATACTACATCTGGTTAGGATAAAAGATGTGGCTGTATCACAACTTCAATGAGTTGTACAAACTGTAAAGCCATGCAAAATGCACAGCCTTACCAATTCATATGAAGAACTAGAACTGTTCCATTATAAATGTCCTATAGTACTCTGGTTTGCACAATGTGTATCATTGAGTTTTAATATTAAAAGTTTGGCTGCAGCTGTGACAACGATTTCCACAACAGGATTGCCATGAACTGCAGCAGTATTCAGTATGAGACATTGTTATATTGTGAATAATATGACAGAGTTCCGTGTCACATCCATTTAGGAATTCAGGACAAGAAAAGAGCAAAGACGGCAGACCTTAAAGACCTGATGAAGCACATCGTCATAGCCTGTGTAGCTGTCATTGGTTTGATCCTAGCTATAATAGTGCTTGTGCACATATATACTTCACTATTTGTGAAGAAGCAGCAGTAAGTCAGTTTCTTTTGCACTTCTCTTCCAATCACTGTAGCATTGAAATGGGTACCAAACACCTTTCAGTTTATGGCATCTGATATGACAACATAGGCTAAGATACACAGCTGTAGATAAGTGGAATGCAGTTTTTTAGTGGCAGACCTATGCCAGAATCAGGATACTTAGGTTGAATAACTGCTTTTAAATCTGGAACATTTGTAAAGCATTAATTTGTACTAGCAAAGGCAATCAAGATCTGCAGCTCAGGTCTAAAAATACCTACCACGCACATTCATGTATAGGTCGACCTAGTGTATAAGTCAAGGGTAGGCTTTCGGGCCAAAATTCTGGATTTTTATATGACCCATGGATAAGTCGAGGGCATGTAACCATGGATGTAAAACTTAAGGACATGTAACCACAGGGGCAGCCGGGCTGGGAAGAGGCTTAGGGAGTGAACAGTCGCTCTCTCCTGCTGCCTGATTCCTGTATTGACTCGTGTATAAGTCGACCCAGTTTTTTTGCAGCTCAATCTTGTAGTATTAATTTTTCAACTTATACAAAAATATATACGGTACCTTGCTATGTCATCTACAATATCAACATAGAACATAATGCAATAATTGTAGAGTTTCATGACAAGGTAGTATCACATCCTCCATGTTCTCCTGCATGTCCAAGCTATGCCAAATCAGTACTCTTCAAAACTGGATCCATGTCCCACTGTTCATAGATGAAATGCCAAAATAATAGTGGCAAGGTTCAGGCGATATATTCTGTTGATGAGAACACACAACTGTGTATTGTCAGTTCCTCCAGCAAGCAGAAATACTATACTGTATAATGGGTCTGAATCTGCAAAGGATGTAGACCATCATTGTGCCATAGATTTTGAGCCGCTTTCTTTTTCAGAGATTCTTAGTCTAAAAACCTGTTCTGAAGTCCTCAAAGAGCAGGAAGCAAAACAGATATTTCTATGCAGGCCTAATACAGTTTAGGATTTCATTAAAATGTTATCTGTGACATATAAGCAGGCCCGTACCTAGGGCAATAGGGGCCCTGGGGCAGAAAGTACATTGGGGCCCCTATATTTTTTAATGTCCCAAATCCTACTGTGAGCCGTGGGCATCATCTTGGTGCACCGCCATTTACAAGATTCAAACAGTGAGCTCTGAATCCCACCACAGACTCCAACTCCCAGAATTCCATACCCTTGAGCCAGAAAAGAGTTAAGCCTTGAGCTATGGACCCCACAGCAAACTCCAACTCCCAGAATTCCACAGCCTTGAGCCAGAAAAAGAGTAAAGTCTTGAGCTCTGGGCCCCACAGCAAACTCCAACTCCCAGAATTCCACAGCCTTGAGCCAGAAAAAGAGTAAAGTCTTGAGCTCTAGGCCCCACAGCAAACTCCAACTCCCAGAATTCCATAGCCTTGAGCAAGAAAAAAGAGTAAAGTCTTGAGCTCTGGGCCCCACCACAGACTCCAACTCCCAGAATTCCATAGCCTTGAGCCAGAAAAAGAGTGAAGTCTTGAGCTCTGGGCTCCACCACAGACTCCAACTCCCAGAATTCCATAGCCTTGAGCCAGAGAAAGACTTAAACCTTGAACTTTGGGCCCCACCACAGACTCCAACTCCCAGAATTCCATAGCCTTGAGCCAGAAAAAAGAGTTAAGGTAGGGCCATACCTGTTTATTTCTGCAATGGATTGTGGCTGAAGCAGCCCTCCTGCCATTGCTGTCCCTCTCCTCCTCCTCAGAGTGGCTCCCTTTTTCCCGCCTGGAGCCTGGCGCCTCCCCCTCAGGCCCCACAAAAAGCCCGGCCTTCTCTCCCTTCACAGGCCAGGAAGTCAGACTCAGGAGGGAGGAAGGGAAGCTGGGCCAAGGAGGGAAGAAGAAGAGACTGAGACAGAGAGAGGGAGATATCTGCTAGGGTTGCGCTGCGGGGCCCCCCTTTTTGCTTGTGGCCCCTCGGGGCCCCGGGGCTTTGCCCCATTTGCCCTATTGACAGTACGGGCCTGCATATAAGTAAGCTTTAAAAATATGACATAACCTTGTATATAATACACTTTTTTAAAAAAACACGGTCATCATAGGGCTGAAACAAACAGCCCTTTAAAGCCTGCTTCTGGGCATCTTCAGTGTGTGGCATTTATACGCTGCACACTCCGAAGCCACCTGGAAGCTGGGCAGCCACCCACATCTGGGTGGATTCAAGGTGCTCCAGGAGCACAGCATTTACATGCTGCCAGAGAGGCATTGAATTGCAGCAGGACAGCAAAAGCCGAATTTTTGCCAGCCGAAAAGAAATGGCTCTTTGCACTTCTTTTTTGGCTGGCTTCAAGGTAGACTGGGGCTGCATGTGGTTGCTGCGGCCCCAATCCATCTTTGGAAGATGTGGCTTCAGGGCTTTCTGTTTCAGCCCATAGTTTTCTTTTTACCTACAAGGTGTGTTTTAGGTGCAGTCAAACCTCTAGTGCATATTACGTTTCTAGCCAAATTTGTTGCCTTCTTCCATAAAGATTCTTCTCCATAAAACAATTTCATTATTATTTTAGGGACCCAGATGTAACAAATACCACCATTTGCAAGGAAGAGAAAACTGAGAAAACAGAAATCACAGAAGTTGAGGAAAAAGAAAGTCAATTGCCGGAATATGACATTGAAAATCTGAACAACAACAACAACAGGTTGCATTCCTCACCAGTCATTTCCCCCTCAATTACTTGTGAAGATGTCATAAAGCCTTCTGGGAGCAGCTAATGTTTGCAGGATTTTCCAAACTTTTAATATGCACTCACTTAAAAAAATAATAATCCAGGCATCTATTCCCATTTTGAACAATAAGATAAAATAGGACAATCCACTGCGGGACAGTAATTGAAATCAACTGAGTTTTACCATGGACAGAATCTACCAAACTAGCAAAACAGCAAATTCCCCTATGCACCCACAAAATCTGCTTTAGACATTGGGGACCCTACAACAGTTTGGAAGGGCAGAGAACAGGAGAAAGCTCAGTTGCATGAACACACTTCTGCTTAATGCTGTATTCCATGCAGCAGTCTTTGCAAGATATAAGGCAAAAGCAGAATTACACGTGTACTGACTATTTGGCAGTTGACACCATTATGCCAACATATGAACATATCACATATCTGCATATAGATGGTTGAATGAGGAACTGGGAATCTAGAGTTCTAGCATGCAGAATTCTAATTTTTGGCTTATTTCACTGGATGGGAAAATCTTTGCTGAGTGCTGGGGAAACACCCAATATTCTAGTAACCAAAATACTGTAAGTTTTTATAATCTCCATGCATGTAGAGAATCAATATGAGACAGTGCTGCAATTGAATTTTTAAAAATTAGGTCTAAGGATTGCAATAATAGGAAACTGACATAGAGCTCTGATTGCAGCCAGGAATCCCCATGTTTGAGCCATACCAGCTACTAGGCATGAGAGTGTCACCCATCCATTTCAGTATGGTAGGATATGGATAAACCAACCTAACCCATTTGATAACGTGTACAGTGGGCACTCTTTATCTGCGGATTTTTCATCTGTGGATTTCAGTATCTGTGAATGGCAAGCCCACATTGTCCCCAATGGTGGCGTGACTGTGTGCGCACCACCATTGGGGGCAATTGAATGAAAGTCCCCCTCCCTCCCCTTTCTTTCCCTCCTTCCTCTCCCCACCCTTTCTTCCTCCCTCCCTTCCTCCCTCCCTGGCTTTTTCCCCAGCTTAGCTCTGGGAGTGGAAGCTGGACCCCCACCATCTGCAGGGGGCAGCTGGGCTGTGAAGAAGAAGAGTGAATGCTCCCTCTCCAAGCCTCCTCCAAGTCCAGTTACCTCTGGAGGGGGCAGCTAGGCTGTGGATCATAGAATCATATAGAATTAGAGAGTTGGAAGAGACCACAAGGGCCATCCAATCCAACCTGCAGCCATGCAGGAACTTTCAATCAAAGCATACTCAACAGATGGCCATCCAGCCTCTGTTTAAAGACTTGTAAGAAAGGAGACTCCATCACACGTCAAGAGAATGCGTTCCACTGTCGAACAGCCCTTACTGTCAGGAAGTTCCTCCTAATGTTGAGATGGAATCTCTTTTCCTGTAGCTTGCATCCATTGTTCCGGGTCCTGTTCTCTGGAGCAGCAGAAAACAAGCTTGTTCCCTCTTCAATATGACATCTCTTCAAATATTTAAGCAGGGTTATCATATCACTTCTTAACCTTCTCTTCTCCAGGCTAAACATCCCCAGCAAACTTAAGTCGTGCCTCATAGGGCATGGTTCCCAGACCCTTCACCATTTTAGTCACCCTCCTTTGGACATGCTTGCTTCTCAACATCCTTTTTTAATTGTGGTGCCCAGAACTGAACACAGCATTCCAGGTGGGGCCTGACCAAATTAAAATAGAGTGGCAGTATTACTTACGTTGATCTAGACACTATACTTCTACTGATGCAGCCTAAAATTGCATTGGCTTTTTTGGCTGCCGCATCACACTGTTGACTCATGTTCAATTTGTGGTCTATTTGGACTCCTAGGTCCCTTTCACATGTGGTCTCATTCAGCCAGGTGTCCCCCATCCTATATCTCTGCATTTCATTTTTCCACCCTAAGTGCAGTACCTCACATTTCTCTGTGTTGAATTTCATTTTGTTAGCTTTGGCCCAGCTTTCTAGTCTATTCAGGTCATTTTGAATTCTGTTCCTGTCCTCTGGGGTATTAGCTACTCCTCCTAATTTGGTGTCATCTGCAAATTTGATAACTGTGCCCCCAATACTGTCATCTAAGTCATTAATAAAGACCTTGTTCCCACTATGGTTCAAACTGGATCATGATTCCAAATGATTTGTTTAAACCACCATGGTTCCCACTTAATTGGAATCGCTTAAGAATTTCGGAAAGGGGGGGGCATTGTTTTTAATTTGATTTAACCTGCGTCAAAAAGATGCTGGTAAAATGGGGTGTTTTTTGGACTGAATTGATTTATTTAGAAGTATATCAATTCAGCCCAAGTGGGAACTAGGATGCAAGTGGGAAACAGGGTGGCAGATTCAATTCTGCTCTCTGTGATGGGGAGTGGTGGTGGTGAGCTGCAATGGCCCTGGCCTACTGGCCTCTAGTAATGTCCCTTGCCCTCCGTACCTTCTGGCCAGGCTGTCACCTGGGCCTCCTTCACGTGTGACCTCCTTCCCAGCGTCCCTGGCTTCTGTGCAACTCTCCTTCTTTCTGACCTCCTCTGCTATGATGGAACCCGACACAAAAATAGTGGGAACAATGCCGGGACTGGAACCGAGTGAAGAATTCGGATCCGGAACCGGACCATAAGGTAAGTGGGAATTAGGCCAAAGATGCTAAATAGCACTGGGCCCAGGACAGACCCCTGTGGCACCTCACTGGTCACTTCTCTCCAGGATGAAGATGGAGGAGGAGGGAGCGTTCCCTCCCCGAGCATCCTCCCAGTCCAGTTACCTCCAGAGCAGGCAGCTAGACTGGGAAGATAGAGGAGGGGGGAGTTCCCCCCCCAAGCCTCTTCCTAACCCAATTGCCTCCGGAGGGGGTAACCAGGCTGGGAAGACGCAAAAAGAATGAATGCTAACTCCCCAACCCTCCTCCTACTCAGTTGCTCCTAGAGGGGGCAGCTAGGCTGGGAAGAAGGAAGGGCAAACACTCCCTCCCCAAGCCTTCTCCTTAGCCCGGTTACCTCTGGAGGAGGCAGCCAGGCTGGGAAGATGCAGGAGGAGGGAGCATTCGCTCCCCAAGCCTCTTCTCAACCCAGTTGTCTCCAGTGGGGGCAGCCAGGCTGGGAAGATTTTGGAAGAGGAAACACTCCCAAAGCCTCCTCCCAGCCCAGTTGCCTCTGCAGGCAGAGGAAGTGCTCGCTCCCTCTGGAGGCAACCGGGCTGGAAAGAGGCTTGGGGAGGGAACATTCACTCTTCTTGCATCTTCCCAGCCTGGCTGCCCCCTACGGCCTCGGGGTAAGGGGCTCCTGCTCCCTCCAGCTGATGGACCTCCAGCTTCCCCTCCCAGAGCCAAGCCAGGGCAGGGGAGGGGAGACAGGAAGGAAGGAAGGAAAAAAGGAGGGAGAAGGAGGAAGAAATAGAGGGGGGAGAGAGGAATGAGGGAAGGAGGGAAAGAAAAGAGGGAAGGAAGAGGGTGAGAGGGAGGCGGGACATCGGTCTCATTATTCCTAATAGTGGCGTGATTGTGTGGCCACATCGCTATTAGGGAAAATGAGACTTGAACCTCCATGGATTTTTGTACCTGCGGGGTGATAAACAGATCCCCCCACGGATACCAAGGGCCCACTGTGTATTATTACATATGGGGTAAGGATATCAGACAAGATGAAGAATAGTGAGACCTAGAAATCCAAAACTATATTATATTCTTCTATCTTATCAAGGACAGGCACTTTTCAGGTTAGAAGAAACAGATAAAGGTTTTTGAAAGATAATTGTGTTTATTTTCTAAGCCTTTACCTGTGAATATAACAAATGGATAATTGAATGACTTGATATATAGTGACTTCTTTACAAAAATGTTTCCCCCTAACATCTGGACAGCAATATATAAATATTTACAATGGAAAAATAGGCAAGGAAAGAGAAATAAGTAATCTTCATTATCCAAATTAATTTCTAATACATCAGATTTGAACACAAAATACTTCATTCACATCTATTCAGTATTTACATGTGTCATCACTTGAGTGCACTGAGGTTGTAACTTTATTTTTAGCATATTTGCTGTATGTTACTCCTGCTATGTCTCTAATATGTGTTTCTGTATAGCAATTACAATTTTTCTGGAAAAATAATTGTTTTGAAAATGCTGAAAACACTAATGTGTGTACAATTTTAAATGACATTTTCCCGCACACAGTCAGATATATCACAACATTGGAAAAAGAATTCAGATACAGATTTTCTGCCCAGGCCAATGCCTGGCAGGTTTTAAACAAAAGTGGTTTCCCAATTGAAACAGAAAATTACAGCCCTGCTTAGTATAAAAGAGAACTGTACTGTCTGGAAGTGGTTAAATTTCCTGGGACAAATGTAAAATTACTGTGGAATGTGCTTCAAAAGCCCCAAATAAAAGTGTGACTGGCTACTGAAAATTAACAAAACTAACTGGAAACAAAACCATTTAGCAATACCAATCATTAAATATAGAAAGTAAGCCTTGTTGCTTTCTGCACTAGTTTTGCACAATCACATGACTGATAACAGGTTGCTTGCAATATTGACAAACATCTATTGCATGCCATTTGGTTTTAGTATGCCAACCGTGACTGCCACATCCAACAATGGTTACACTTCAGTGATCCTGGTTACATTCATTGCAGACAGGTTTATATATGGGAACTGCGTCGCCCTCTAGTGCCCAAAGAGACCCTTAGTTTGGGTTCCCGGGCTTTATAATGTTCATTGAAATCCAATCTGAAGCTAAGAAATCGGAGGCTTTCATCAGAACTGGTGGTCAGTAACACCAAGAACTGCTGCACAATTTCCTGGAAAGGGGAAAGGAGAAATTAATAAATTCACAGGAATTCACATACTAACAAGTAAATGCAAAGGAATAAATAGGCAAATTGCATCTATTCAACAGCAGCCCTTGAAAAGCCCAATAAGAAGAAAGCAGGTAGGCAGACCAAAACTTTTTTTTTATTTAGGCAGGCTTTCAGGAGTGAAAAGGGACTGTAAGTACTGTATTGTTTTAACTGTATTGTTAATTGTTTTTAAATTCATTTAGAGTGTATGTTTTTAATTTGGTTAAAATTTTAAAATGGTTTTAAAATGGTTCTTAATTTGATTCTGTTTTAATGTGTAATGTGTAAACTGCCTTGAGCCCTGGTAGTAACAGAACATAAAGGAGCAATATCTGAAGGGTAGAAGGTTAAGTTTATATTTATATTTGTAATTATTTTCTTTTCTATATGACAAATACCTGCATGAAGAGATGACTTTTGTTATAAGACTTTTCATAATAATATTTTTTTAAAAAAAAGCAAGAAGAGAAGGAAAAGGAAATTGAACTACTGCAAGGAATAGCCAGCTCCTAAAATGCTCAACTTCCTCATTCATACAAAAGTAATACAAAATGTGAATAATCTCAATTAAGAGCATAATGTAAAGCCTTAGATCAAACAGGAGCAAGTTAACCCAGTGAAGTGGAGTGGAAGGCTTTCATGGCCGGCATCCATAGTTTTTTGTAGGGCTTTCGGGCTATGTGGCCGTTTTCTAGAAGACTTCCTTTCTGACGTTTCACCAGCATCTGTGGCATCAGAGATGCCAGCCACAGATGCTGGCGAAACATCAGAAAGGAACTCTTCTAGAACATGGCCACATAGCCCAAAAGCCCTACAAAAAACTAACCCAGTGAAATTAGTGTCATAAGAAAACAAGAGCTTTCTAGTTCAGCATTGTACTTGCAAATATATTGGTAAGCATCTTTAAATCATAGGTGTCCAGTTTCACTAAAATCAGAATGACTAAGTTTCTCTTTATGTTAATTCTCTGCTGAACAAAGAACTTATGTGGTCTATGAAGGATGGAGATTTTGATGCCATTATAAAAGCAAGTATGGTGTAGTGGTTTGAGCACTGGACTATGACTTGAGAGCAGTGTTCAATTCTCAGCTTGGTTATAAAATCCACTGGGTGACCTTGGGCAAGTCACACTGTCTTAACTTCAGCGAACGGCAATTGCAAACCTCCTCCAAAGAAACAAGCCAAGAAAATTCATAGTTTTCCCGTAAGTCAGAAACAATGTGAAGGCATCCCCCGCCCAACACATCCATGACTAATTTTATGTTCTTCAAAAACCTGTGGGAGGGGGTGGACCATTCATGTTTGGTTACTAGTTATAGATGTAAGCTAAAACAAAACCTTCACGAGACTCCAGAGCCTGACCCACTTACTATCATGTCTCTTCCCTCTATCCTAAGACTCTGCTCAGGCAGATTTCATGACTTCAAGTGAGTCTTTTTCCCATTCTCCTTTTCAACTTCTCTGCAACTAATTTTTAGTAATCTGCTTGCTGAAGAAATGGAGACTGAAAACATGCCAATTCTGTATACATTTAGTTGGGCCTAATAAAGGTAAATCAGGATGGTTTAATTTGTTTTATGAATACCTGTATTATTCTGAGAAATCCTGAATGGCTGTGGATAATACTGTATTAAAACAATGTTTTAAAACAGGCAAATACATAACTAGTCCATAACTACATATAGAGAGAGAGAGAGAGGAGAGAGAGAGAAAGCATGGTGTGGTGATTTGAGCATTGGATCTTACCTGTGGAGATCAAGGTCTGATTCTTGGCTGGGCCATGGAAATTGGCTGGATGAGCTTGGGCAAGTCACACATACCCAGCCACATAAACCCCCCTGACAGATTTACCTTAGTGTCATCATAAAGCAGAAACAAAATGAATGCACACAACAACAACAACCTCTCTCTCTAATGTTTAATTTAAAAAATACCTGGTAGAAATGGGTAGGTATTCGTAGCTGTGAACACATTTTTGGTATTGAGTCTTGAAATTCTTTAATCCTTTTCATCTCTTCTTCCTGTTCTAAAGCCGTCACTCCCCATTCACCCTGAATTAAACAAATGTTAAAAGATGTCACGAGCAATCAGCAAGTATCTATCTATACAGATGCCTTTGTTAAATGATGCTACGCACTAATTTTTTTTGTACTAACCAGAAAGACAAGATTCTTCCTCAAACATAAAGGCTAAAAGGTTAATCACAATGAATTATTTAGTAAACAGCAATGCAAAAACAAAATAATGCATTTTTAAACATTATTTCACAAAGCCTTGTGTGAAAGCTTTGATAGGCTTCTAAGTGTATTTTTACAGAAAATTTAAGATGTGTGCTTCTGGCACATTCTACATACACAGTGGGACTTAACATTTTGAACACACATGCCTAGAACTGCTTCCGATGTTTGCATTTTAAATAAATCTGTATGCAAGCATTTGGGAGCAAAGGAGAATTGTCTTTTTTTATTATTCATTGAAAACAAGCACCTTACTATATTCAGGTAGCTATTTCTCTTTAAAATGTCACAGAAAATTCCCTATACCTCAATTTCTCGTTCCTTTTTTCTTTCTTCAAACTGCAATCGTAGCTGTAATTCCTCCAAGGCAGCTCGGTACATTGAATCTTGGATATTTTGAAACTTAAGAATTTGATCAAAGACAGCTCGGAGCTGGTTGAGAAGTTTCTACAAAAGGTTGAAAAACAAAAAAGAAAACTAAATTCTAAAAATGAAATGAAATTTAAATTTGCCTGGCTGAGAAGGCACTGAAATTGTATTTTGTTAGCATTTTTCCAACAGGAACAGGACACCCGGGTATACCGAGTCAAAGCAGAGTCTCCAAACATTCTCATCAGGTGCAGTTACTAGGACAGCAGTTCTAAATATTCTTAGAATGCAGTAGGCCTTACCTATGAGTAAATATGCAGACTGTTTGATTTATGATTGTATTGGATTGGAAGGGGTGCAAGGGAGGGGACAATAAAATGTATTTTATAATATATAATGTATTTTATATTGTGTTTTATTCTTATTGTAAGCTGCCTCGATCCTGTGGGAGAGGTGGGATAAAATATTATTATTATTATTATTATTATTATTATTATTAGAATTGCACTAAACATCAATATGCAAACAGGATAGGAAATACTCTGCTAAAACAAACAAATTGTTGCAAAAGTACTATCTGTGAAAGAGGGATGGCTTACTCTTGAGTCAGTGTCCAACAAACAGCGAGATATAATTGTGTCTAAGAAAACTTCATGAGCCGCAATGATGTGATCCAGGTCCTGAGCTTGTTGAACTTTGTTCCATAGTTCATCCCATGAACATTCAAGCACCTACAGCACAAAAAAACAGTAAATCAACATCAGGCTGCGTGTTGTTTAAGTAGCAACATTTTTGTTCTGTCTGTGACATAATTTAATCTCAGGTCAGTCAAGAACAATCTTCCTTCTTAAACAAAATGGATGGTTAAAGAGTACCTCAAATGTAATGTAATACTGCATTTGATGAATGAAATGGACCATTTCTGATGCCAGAACGTGACACTGATGCAGCACCCCAGAAAGCTCTGTAAGAAAGTCAAAGAATATGTAGATTAAAAATTAGAAGGGAAGTGCTTTTCTGCTGAGATTTTTTTTTAAAACTACTACTAGAGTACAATTACTAGCTATTCCCCTGTTTGAAAGGAAGAAGACATAGTGATAACTGGTAAATGGTATTATGAAAGAAAGGTGGAAAAATACAGTATGTGGACTATTATCTTTTCAGTCCCTGGACACCATCTCAAATGCTTTTGTACAGCGACGTAGCTAATCTAAAGGCCTAGCAACACCATCGGGCCTGGCCTCAAGTTGAACAGCCCTCCTTCCCGACAACACCATCTGGCCAAGGAGGGAGTGAAAGGGCAGCCCAAACTCCATTGGGCCTGTCCTAGATTAAGAAGCAGAGCCCTCCCTCCATGCCATCTGCCTTGGTCCAGGCGTCAGAGGGAGAGAAGAACTGCTGGACCTGATCCCCTTCCCCACCACCTCTCCCTTTTGTGTCGTGTCTTCTTAGATTGTAAGCTTGAGGGCAGGGAACCATCTAATTAATAATAATTGTAAGCCACTCTGATAGCCTTTAGGGCTGAACTGCAGGGTATAAATAAACAAATAATAAAAATAATATATTCTTCCCACATAGAACACTATATAAGGTAGGATGAAGGTTACTAGTGTAAGTTATCACCACTCAAGAAATTCTGTACAAAGCAAGATTATTAATTTGAAAAAGGGGTTAGAACAACGGACCAAACAAACCAAAAGGCAGAAACATTAGAGGAAGAAATGGATCCTCAGAACACTTATGTTTTGTGCAGGTTGGTTCTCCCTTATATGAAATACTTGGGACCATTTTTTCCCAGATTTTGGAAAATTTGCAGATTATTATCATTATTATTAATAAATTTTATTTCTAAGCCGCCCCTCTGCACAGCAACCGGGGCGGCATACAACAGAGTTTAAAATAAGCAACAGTAAAAACATTCCTTAACCCATCTCTAACCCTCCCGCCCCTTTAAATTAAACCAAAGCGGAATTAAAATATAATTAAAACAGCAAGTACAAAACAACAATGGGCAATTCAAACAATAGCATCAATAGGAGACGGTAGCAATCGTCACTGTAGAGACCGGGGGAGTTACTGAGTCGGGAGATTATTCCGGGATGGCCCACCGGAAGAGATCCATGTTTACTGCTTTTTTAAAGCTATTGAGAGTGGAAATAAGATGGATCTCGTCCAGCAGGCCATTCCATAGTCTGGAGAAGGCCCTCTGGGAGGTCTGAGACAGCCTAGTCTTCATGGGCTGTAGCAGGTTCCTCCCAGAGGACTGGGGCGTGGGGGGGTGGGATCATATGGGAAGAGGTGGTCCCTGAAATAAGTTGGACCCAAGCCATGTAGGGCTTTAAAGGTTAAAACCAACACCTTATACTGGGCCCAGAAACTGATCAGCAGCCAGTGGAGAAATTTGAGCACAGGTGTTATGTGTTCTCTCCTGGCTGTTCCGGTAACTAACCTGGCTGCCATGTTTTGTACTAGTTGGAGTTTCCGGGTTAGGCACAGGAGTAGCCCCATGTAGACTGCATTGCAGTAATCCAGGCGTGAGGTTACCAGGGCGTGTACCACAGTCTCCAGATCCTTCATATCCAGGAAAGGGTGCAGCTGGCATATCAGCCAAAGCTGATAACAGGCACTCCTGACCATCGCATTTGCCTGTCAGATCTAGGAGTACCCCCAGACTGCAAACACAATCCTTAGAGGAGAGTGTGACTCCATCCAGGACTGGAAGTTGTATTCCCAGACCTAGCTTCGGGCCAGTGACTGTCAGTACCTCCATTTTGTCTGGATTTAGTCTCAATCTGTTTTTCTTCATCCAATTCATTACTGCTCCAAGACAATCATTGAGAGGAAAGACGCCATCTGAAGTCTGAGCCAACAATCTGGTCATGGAGAAGTATATCTTAGTGTCATCAGCGCTGATGACACTACGCTCCATGCCTCTGAATGATTCACCCAGTGACTTCATATAGATGTTAAATAGCATTGGAGACAGGATGGTGCCCTGAGGGAAGCCACAATTAAGCTCAGTTTTGGAAGAGCAACTGTCTCTGAGCCTTTCCCTCTGGGATCTGCCCAAGAGAAAGGAATGGAACCACCGCAGCACAGTGCCTCCGATTCCCAGCTCCCTCAGCCAATCCAAGAGGATGGAATGATCTATTGTGTCAAAAGCCACTGAGAGATCCAAGAGCACCAGCAGGGTCACACTACCCCTGTCGATGCCCAAGCGGAGATCATCAGCCAGAGCAACCATAGCATTCTCATCTCCATATCCCATCATGAAGCCGGTTTGAAATGGATCAAGATAATCGGTCTCATCCAAGACAGCTTGGAGTTGGGAAGCAATTGCTCTCTCGATCACCTTGATTTAAAAAGGTAGCAAGGAGACTGGTCTGTAGTTATTTCTATCCGGGGGGTCCAGGGAAGGCCTTTTCAGGAGGGGCTTAACTGCCACCTTCTCCAAGCAAGATGCTACAATACCTTCCCTGAAGGATGCGTTGATTGTATCCCATAGGAATACTCTCAAGACATCCCCCCCCCCCCGACGACCAGCCAGGATGGACAAGGATCAAAAGGGCAAGTCGTCTTTCTCACACTTCCAAGCAGCTTGTCCACGTCCTCGGTATTCACAGATTGAAATTCATCCAGCAAAATGGCATCAACGGAGTTGCTGGACACCTTGTCTATGCATTCTGTCAAAACACTGGTGCCCAAGTCAGCTCTTGAGAGATTTTATCTGCAAAGTAGGTATTAAACGCATCACAGCAGGCCATCTTTGGGTTAAGTAGGGGGCTTGGCGCAGGAGGAAACTTCGTCAACTCCCCCACCACCCTAAACAGCTCTGCTGGGCGAGACTCTGCAGACGCAATACATGCAGAACAGAAGGATCTCTGTGCTGCACGTAAAGCCTCCTGATAGGAATCAAGGTCCTTCCTATGGCGAGTTCTGTCGGATAAGAGCCAAGTCTTCCGCCATTTGCGCTCTAGCTATTGTCCAACCCGCTTCATCCTCCTACGCTCCTCTGTATACCAGGGCTTACGATTAGAAGGGGGCTGGAAAGGACGCTTGGGAGCGATTGTGTCAACAGCCTTGGAAAGATCAGTGTTCCAGGTATTCACCAATGAGATATCTTGGAGATGGGACTCATATCTAAACTTTAAAATCTCTTATGTTTCATATACAACTCATACACATAGACAAAGTAATTTTATACACAATATTTTCAATAATTTTGTACATGAAACAAAGTTTACGTACACTAAACCATTAGAAAGCAAAGGGGTCACTATCTGAGCCACCCATGTGGACAATTTTGGATTTTGAAGTATTTCTGATGTCTGGATAAGAGATACTCAGCCTGTATATAAAACACTACTTTTTTACATTCTAGTAAAAGATCTCTCTTTTTTTCTGAAATGTTTCAAAGCCCCATGGCAAAGTGGATTTCTCTCAGCTTTTGAGATAAGGCACACTGGCACTGCCTAATTTTTATTGGATTATAGGAGCAAACAGCTTCAGAATGAACGAAGCAAACAAATGAACAGACTGAGAGGAGAGAGATCTGTATGAAGCCAAATTACATGGAGCCAGAGTATCTAAGGACCCACAGCTACCTATGAAAAATGTTTCATTCCAATTGCTCATAAGAAACATCCAGAAAATTCATCACTGTTTGTACGCCTAATGTTTCCATCCTTCCAACAGAAAGATCTACAAAGGGAAGTAGATTAAATGAAGTGGAATAAAAACCATTTCAGAACATTTATCCCAGCAATTTCCTAATAATTACAGATTATGTACAACAAATCTAAATAAAAACCTCCATCCTTACACTGTGTGTTTTTAAATTAGGTTTGGTTTGTTATACAATATATTAACACACATTAAAATTAGTAGTCCTGCCTTAGAGCTACTTTAGAACAAAACTAAACCTGGAATACAATGATACTACATAACCACTGGCATTCAAACAGCCTTCCAGAGGATGCTGAATTGCAACTCCCAGCATACCTTACCACTGGCTATGCTGGCTAGGGCTGATGTGACACACAGTCCAACAACATCTGGAGGGCCACACAATTCCCACCCTGCACTAATGGAGATACATCCCTAGACACCATTTCAGGACTTTACTTAAAGTGTCAGTCCTGTACTATCTCTTCATTCTTCCCCAAGAAACCTAATAAATAAGCACCTGCTCATACAAAGATATTCAGGGATCTTTGAGGCCACCATTTGAACTTCTGAATCCCTTTAGGTATGTAACTATCATAACTGGTGTCCTGCTTAGTGGCTTCTCGTGGCTACTTATGTTCAGTATTGGAAGGCAGAGCCTGACTTTCCAGTGCATGATCTGCAGAGATTACAGTGCTCTTTTGGGAGAGCTCCGGTAAAATGCTCAGGCCAAACTTTGTGAGGAAAGGAGATAAGGCATCGCTAGTCAAGGGTACTCAAGTGCGGAACAAGCTTCAGAAGGAGATAAGACCATGCCAAAGCTTCTTTGTTAGCACATAATGCTACCAAAATTGTCCTGTGACAGAAACAATTTTGTCAAAAATAAGGTCAAAAATTTAATAACTGGTTGATATTCCTGTATCCTCATGTATAAAATATAAATACATAACATGTATAAAATCTGAGAGAAAGTGTCACAAAATATAGTATAAGTGGAATTATATAGGGAATAAAATGCACTGAAAGATTGGGAAGCAATGTATAAATAGGACAAAATTTCAATATGCTCAGATCCAAATCCAGTTCCAGTTCTTCAGCATTAAAGATCCAGGATAAAGGGCAGTAGTAAAGGTTGAGGAGAACAGAAAGAAATCCCAGATAGCCAGAGATCACTCAAGTTAAAAAAACAAAACAAAAATGTTCTACTTCAGAGCGAAGCTTGTATTTTTCAAATTGTTAAAGCTTACAAAATCTTAGAGGGCAATTCTAAGTCACAATCCAAAAATCCTCTTATTTATTTATTTAAAATGCTAGGGAGGAGCCAGGCAAGCAAGCAGCAAAAACTTGTCTACAGCTGCTGCCAAACTGCAGATATAAAGCAATCTGATACCACTTTAACGGCCATGACTCAATGCTATGGATTTCTGGAATTTGTACTTTTGTGAGATATTCCCTGGCAAAGAGCTCTGTTGCCCCAACAAACTATGAATCCAAAAATTACATAACATTGAGCTATGGATGTTAAAATGGTATCAAATTGCTTTATTTCTGCAGTGTGGCAGCAGCCTCTGATGGAAGAAAGGAGAAAGCTGTAACAGAGACAGGACAGTCAGCCCAGGAGGAGAAACTGAGTAGGGTTTGGGGGAGTTGTGAATAATTAAATAGTTCAGGGGCTAAGGTGTGATCTAACTGTGTATCAATAAACTTCAACTGGTTCATTTTTTTTTACAACTGTGCATGGCTGTGCCTATTCAGTTTTGCTAGAGGGCCTGGTTACATTTATCACAGAGAACCCACTAAACACATCCACAGGTCCATTAGGAAATCACCCTGAAGCCCAGGTACTCGAGATTCAGGGAGGGATCTTGAGGGGGAAATGGGAAAGTTATACAAACTTCCTGTTTGTATAAAATGGGCCGTCTCCCCCCCCCCTTCCCAAGTAATCTGGCAAATTTGCACTGCGCTCTCATAGAGATTGCAAGGACTTTTCCAGGCTATTTTCTACTTTTAAAGAACCTGTGAGGTAGGGAAGGCGAAGTCTTGCTATATTCAACAAGGACCAGGGTTTTATTCTACACAAACTTCCATCAATATTCCCACATACTGGAGCTCTACAGAAGGCTGCATACACACTGCAGAAATAATCCAGGTTGACACTACTGTCATTGCTCAGTGCTACAGAATTCTAGGCACTGTAATTTTGTGAGACATCTAGCATACTCTGTCAGAGAACTTTGGTGCCATAGCAAACTAGTTCTCAGAATTCCACAGCATTTAAAGTGGGATCAACCTGGATTATTTCGGCAGTGCAGATTCTGCCAAATTCAGGTACCTATCTAAGAGGAGGAGTATCTGTGTTCCAAGAACTTCTTGAGTCCTATTCACTTCTTACATAAGCATGCAATTCAACACATAAAAAGGGAAGCATGTTCATCCTGCCTCCCTCCATTTTTAGTTGCATACCTTCTCTTCCCACAAAAAATAATGATTCTGCGTGAGTTAAGCCAACCCTCCATGTGACTGGGAACACACTGATACACACATGGACACGGACAAAATATCCACACTTTGTTCAGACTACAGGAAGACAGCGGTGGAATTAGAACAAGAGAGCCAGGCCTAACGTATGCCAAAATATGTGCCATTCTTCTCATGTTGATTCAACGAGTGAAAAGGGATTGGGAGCATACAGTGTACATCCATTTCCCTGCAATTCTTTCTTGTTACACTTAGTTAGATATCTTCCAGTCAGGAGATGAAGCCTTTAGAACTCCTATTAAGCCAAGCGACATATGAATTCAAATTCTGACTTCTGTAAATGTCTGAGCAATAATAGACCTCTCTGAGTCAATGGCTTACGTATTTTACAGAATCTTTAATTAAGGAAAGGTTGATTACCTGTAACTATAGTCTCAGAATGGTCATCTGTGAATTCACACAAATGGGTTTATCCTGTGCCTGCACAGAGACGATCAGAACCTTCTAGAATAACTAGGGAAGACTTTTGGTGGCAGCTCCACCCACTTTACATATACCCCAGACGTTCTCACACTTTCCCTCAGTTCCAATTTGAGGCTGCATAGCAGTATAACCCTGGAACACGTACCAAGGCATGCCATGACATGAGGGGAGGACGGGTGGGTTTGTATGAATTCACAGATGACCACTTGAATAAGTACAGTTACAGATAAGCAACCTGTCCTTCTTCTTCGTGGTCTCTGTGAATGCACACAAATCGGTGAAACTAGCAAACTAGAGTCACAGGAGGAGGGAGTGTCATGACACTAAAACCCCATATACTGTAAACCAAATAGCACTTTATTAAACAAAGATGTAAAGCCATGTGAATGAACAACCTCAATGCAAACCATAGAGCAAAACTTCCCTTCCAAAAACTGCATCATTTCTAGCTCTGAAATCCAGCCTGTAATGTGAAATGAAAGTCAATGCAGCTTTACAGATGTCCTCTAGGGGCACTCCACTGAGAAAAGCCAAGGATGCTGCAACCACCCTGATACAGTGGGCTCAAATTCAAGCTGGAGGAGTCTTCCCAGAGAGTTCGTAGGCTAGATGGATGGTAGCAGTCACCTATTTAGAGAAACATTGAGGAGTGACTGGAAATCCCATCTTCGAATTCAAGTAACAAACAATCTTTCAGATGGCCTCGAACCTGAAGTCTGATTGACATAGGGTGCAAGCACCCTTCGAACAACAAGGGAATGTAGAAAGCACTCGATACCAGTGGTTGGTTTCGGAGCCAAGGTAGGTAGAATAGTCCTGATTCAAGTGGAAAGGTGAAACTACTTTGGGCAGAAATGTAATGTCCAGTCATAAAACAACTTTGTCTGTATGAAAGGAAAGATAAGGCTCAAAGGGCACACAGTTTGCCATCCCGACGAGCCCTGGTAATGGCTACTAGAAAGGTGGTCTTTCATGTAAGGAGTCATAGGTCATTAGTAGCCATTGGTTTAAAGGGTTGTTTTGAGAGCTGCATGAGTACCAGTTTGAGACTTCAAGCCGGAGTTGGGATTGAAATGGGTGGATGAATGGCATCCAAGGATTCCGCATCTTGATGGGTGACCGCCAATTCCAGCGTGTTAGCCACATGGATGATTTGCTCTGAGAAAGAGCAAATGTCATCAGTAGGGGAAGCAGACTCACAGACCACTAAAACATTGAAAAGGGAGTGCACACGGAGCCAACCCACTGATGAATCCAGAGCGGGACTTCTTGGAGGAAAAGTAAGAGGAAGAGCGTTTATGCTTTCTCTTCTTATCTTCATTACTTCCCTTTTCACCTTTTTCCAATAGTTTTTTTTAGAAGAATGAGGAAGAATTGATGGAAGATTTAGCCTTCTTGGGAGGATTCTCTTGGGAGGTTCAGTAATAATAGCAGGTTGCTCAGATAAAAGCTGAGACTCTGATTCAAGTTGACGCTTAGCCAAGGAAGGATCCTGACTCAACCTTGAGGAAGTCGGGTGAGTGGGACCAGCCTGCCGACCAGATTCAGTCTCTGCACGGATGACGAAGAAGGAGGCATCGAGATGGTAGAGGTCAGCTGTACATGCAGTTTAAGAACACACTCATACAAAAGGGTCTGTAGCCCTGACATCCTGTATTTTCTGGCCTGAGGAATAAATGCCCTGCAACGTGGGCAAGATTGCATATGGCCCCCCCACCCAGGCAAAGTAAACAACAGGAATGTTTCTCTTGCCAGGGGGTTTTTGGACATAGAAGAAGCCATACTTGCTGAGGAAACAAGGACCGTTAAACAAACGAAGCTGAAATTGTGAGGCAGGAGGGTAGTTAAAACAAGCCAAGGCAAGCCAGAAAATTCACAAAACTACATATCCAATCTGTAGAACAAGCCGAAATCGAAAACCAATCCAAAGTCCATTAAATCAATATTAAGAGATAATGCAATTCTAACAAAGTTCCTTAGATGCTGCTAGCATGGTGGGGGGGGGGGGGCAGGGGAAGAACTGAGGGAAAGAGCGGGAACACCAGGGATATACATATATAGGGTGGGCGTAGCTACTGCCAAAAGTCTTCCCTAGCGATTCTAGAAGGTTCTGATAGTCTCTGCACAGGCGCAGGATAAACCTATTTGTGTGTATTCAGAGAGACAGAAGACAGAAGAAGTTGTAATTCAGGAACTCTTGCTCTTATTTTGTTTTAGTTAACAGTGCTTTAGCATAATTTAATTATTGTATGCCTTCAAAGTAATTTTTGACTTATAGCAATCCTAAGGTGAACCTGTCATAGGGCTTTCATGGCAAAAATTGTTGGAGGGGTGCCACTGTCTTCCTCTGAAGCTGAGACAGTGTTGCTTGCCCAAGGTCACCCAATGGCCTTCCATGGCTGAGTGCTATGTTCCATAATGTAGCAGCTTTCTTTGATTTGAACCCTGGTCTCCCACAGTCACAGTCCAATGCTCAAACCACTATACCAAACTGCATCCCCTTAGTATTATTGTATGTTATCTGTTTACCTACGGTAGTTCTTTATGGTTTTACAGAGCAATCTTAAATTCTGGGTGATTAAAAAAGAACAGTGCAAAAATTGACAGAGAGACAGTTAAAGTTGTAAATAGCCTGAGACTGTTAGCAACTGGATTTTATTTAATGATGCATGGTATATGATTAAATTAATTGCACAGGTGGTTCTGAAATGAGGATTCTTTTTATGCGTTATTAACTTTAGTGATTTATCAACAATATTGCGTTCACATTAGAGTAATTACAGAGTAATTACAGAATCATGAACATTACCCTGGTTGAGATCACTGCATGTATCAGTATGAGTATTAAGGTTAGAGAGACGTCATAATTTTGATGAAGAAATTGTACTATTAATGATGTAAATTGTACTGTAATGATGTAAAAATTAGGTAAAACAAAACTGAATGTGCAGGGTTTTTTTTAAAAAAAGAAGAAAGAACAGTGCAAAAGTAAAACTGTGATTATTCAATTCAGCACTATTCTTTTTGAATCACACTTTATGTCTGCTTAGAAGTCAGGCAGATTGAATTTAGTGGATCCTTCACTTCAATAAGCGTAAATAAGACTGAGGTAGATCAAGAACACTTGGACTTCCATGCCTTCCATTTTTGTATTACTGAAGTAGATGTATTATAGGCAGTCAAAGGCTTTCATGGCTGGCATCCATAGTTTTTTGTGGGGCTTTCGGGCTATGAAGATGCCAGCCACAGATGCTGGTGAAATGTCACAAAGGAACTCTTTTAGAACATGGCCACATAGCCTGAAAGCCCCACAAAAAACCATGTATTATAGGCAGTTTCTCCACCTTTTATGCTTTGATTATAAATGCTTTAAAATACTGGCCACACCTTCTAGAAATCCAATGTAGTAAGCAATATCAATAAAATAAATTACAGACTACAATCCCATTCCCACAAGCAAGAAAGTGTGAATAATTCTATCCAGGACAGGACTACAACCTACTGATTTAAACATAAATTTGATTTTCTGTCTTGCACAGCAGTGACACATAGTATTTTGCCAAAATGACTAATAAAACTAGCTTTACCCATCCAAACTAGATTCTTGAGCTTCAGCACTTAGAAAATGCATTGGCCAATAGCAAATGTAATGCTCTATTGCCCCCTCAAGGCTGTTTCAAAAATTTTCACAGGTTCTTTTTATGTCTTTTACATAACTTCTCTACAGTGAAAAAACTAACTGGAACATTTTATTAAATTGGGGTGGGGTGGGGGGTAAATCACTGCGTAAAACATTTCCCAGATTCTGATTCTGATCTTGCTGCAATTCACCTATGCATGGATCTTTGAAACTGTACCAGCAGGGAAAGTATGAACATCACTGAGAACAGTGACAGAACTGCCATATTTAGGATTCTGTTTCCATAGAATTTATTGACAAGGAACAGATTTGCAGTACTAACAATGATAAGTCGTGAAATGAGGGAACTTTGGTCTGAAGCCAAGGACATAGAGGCTATGCAGATTGGCAGGAAAAGCAGGGGTTGGGGGCGGAGTTGGGTTGTGGTGTCCATATGATGCATACCCCGGCTCTGCTCCAGGCTGGCACAATGCCACACACCACACTACATGGTGCGCAGCATCATAGCACTCCTCTGGTGCTATGTCCATATGACACAGTGCTGAAGGAGCACCGTAAAGCCGCAGCACCGCAGTTAACATGCCCTTTGCAAGGCACAAAAAGAAGCCGCTTTTACAGCTCCTTTTAAAACCCTGCAAAGGCCAGCTGGATTGGGGTGCGGTTGCTGCGGCCCCAATCTGGAGGAAAAAAGGGCAACTGCTGTCTGCACAGCCCCATAATAAAAGAAAAATGCATAAAAACACTTCAAACAGACAAAAGGAAAGTGAAGAAAACATGGATGACAGATAAAACACTACAAGCAATAAAGGAAAGAAGAAAAACAAACAAAACCAAAAGGACATAGGAATAAACTAATAACCATGAATGCAACAGTACAATGGCTAGTGTGCAAAGGAAAATTACTACAATGACAAATGTAGAGAAATAGAAGACAACAACAAAGAGTTAAGAATGAAAGACCTATTCCACAAGATTTGAGAAAACAAGGAAAAGTTCAAACCAAGGATGGGACACTCTATGACAATAAAAATGACATAATTCAAGACAAGGAAGGAGTAAAAAGATGATGGCATCATAAAGGACACATGGAATGAAAAGCCATATGAAGATGAACCCCGAATTCTAAAAACTGAGATAGAAGCTGCAACAAAGGAAATGGCCAGAGAGAGAGAGAGAGACTCCAGGAACAGATGATATTTCAATACTGTTGCAATCCACATTGATAGAGTCAACTCTAGTGCTAACCAACATACAGTATGTCAACAAATATGGAACACAAAACAATGGCCAACAGATTGGAAGCAATCAATATACATCCCCATCCACAAAAAAGGAGACACAAGAGACTGCAGCAACTATAGAACCATAGCACTAAACTCCCATGCAAGCGAAATCATGCTCACAATTCTACAACACAGGCTCCAAGCATACATGGAGAGAGAAATCCCAGAGGGCCAAGTAGGGTTCAGGAAAGGAAGAGGCACCAGGGATCACATTGCAAATATATGATGGCAGGGAGTTCCAAAAGAAAATCAGCATGTGCTTTATAGACTATAGCAAAGTCTGCCTGCCTAGATTATGAGAACTTACTGCACAGAGAACTTAAACACATTCAAACTAGACAACAAGGAAATAGAAATAACAAAAGAGCTCTCATATCCGGGATCAAACATTGATTGGAACAGAGACTGCACCCAGGAAATCAGAAGAAGATTGAGAATGGGGAGGGTGGCTATGAAAGATCCTAAAATACAACTCAGCACAAAAGTCAGAATCATACAAGCCTCTGTATTCCCTATTATCATGTATGGATGTGAGAGCTGAACAGTCAAGAAAGAATATAGTAGGAAAATCAACTAGCTCATTTGACATGTGGTGCTGGAGAAGAGTGCTAAGGATTCCATGGACAGCCAAAAGAACAAACAAATGGGTCCTAGAGCAGATCAAGCCAGAAATATCCCTAGAAGCCAAGATGACAAGACTTAGGGGCAAAATAGAGGGGAAGGAAAAAGTGGCTTGAAGCTGTCTTTTCTGAACCTGCACTGAAACCCCACCAACCGCACTAGCAGCTCCCAAGGCAGCTGGAGTGCTCATATCATGACTACATGACATGCCTTCAAGCCAGGAAGAAGTAGGAAAAGCTGCTTCTTTTTGAAACAGCTTTTCTCTGCATAAGGCGCCTAGAGGGTACCTTCCTGCTGGCTTTAAGGCATGTGTCATCTAAACGCCACACCTTCAAGCCTGTCTGAAAGCACCTTTTTTTTGCCTGTCTGTTTAGTCCTTTAGACTGTTATACTTTGGACACATCATGAGAAGGTATGAATCACTGGAAAAGACAATAATGTTAGGAAAGGTGGAGGGAAGTAGAAATAGAGAAAGGCCACATGATAGATGGATGGAGTTTATTAAAGAGACCACAAATATGAGTTTGCAGGAGCTGGACAAAACAGTAGAGGACAGGGGCGGACTGGAGATGTCTCATCCATAGAGTCACCATGGGTCGAGATCAACGCGAAGGCAGTTAGCAACAATAAGAAGAAGAACTATGTTTTTAAGTGTCTAGTGTATCTCCCTATCATACAAGCAGGTATTACCATTCCAAATTTAAAGAAGGGAGGGATGGTCTGACTTGGGATACAAAGCTTTCTCAAGGACACTTGAAGTATTTGTGGCCAAAGGGCACTTTTTAATCTGAGCTGCAATTCCAAAACACACCCTTAGCAGGGAATAAGCATCACTGAACATAACAGGACTGACTTCCGAGTCAACAATGCAAAGGACTGTAATTTATTCAAGAAACATGCCATACTAGAGCAAATCCACTAAAGGCAAAATGTTTCTCCAGTTTAGAAAATAAGCTAACAGCTACTGTCTGAAAACATTGATTTATGTAATTATGTCTTTGGAGTGTTCTCTTACCTGGCATATTTTTTAGAAGCTTTGCATTGCACATATGTCCTTTCCATATATCTGTCAGAATATATTCCATTCGTTTTGCCCTCCACAGAAAGTTGAACACCCTCAGGTAATGGCTCATGCACTCTCGTGTAAACACCTGTAAATAAGATCAATATACAGATTAAACATGCCAACATTTCCATTAGTCCCACAAGTACTGCATCTTGCATGGCTTTGAGCGACTCTGTTAGGCAGTTCCATACCATTCAGTAGCTAAATGAAATCCTTGGGCTTAAGGGGGGTTGAGTTAAGAGACTTTTTATACCAATAGTTAAGCAAGTTCCACTTGAACACGATCAAACATAAGAGAAAATCCCAATACAGGAAAAGTTCCATGGTCAGGCTCATGCTACCTGCCCGAGAACTCAAGCAAAACAAAACCTGAAGTGACTTCTAGTTTCTTTTTCATGCCATTTCCAGCTGATTTGTTGTTGTTTGCCAAAGGGTGGCTCCAGTGGAAGTCTGCAAAACCAGGGGCTCCAGTTGCCCAACCTCTGCCCTAAATTTTGACCCAATTGCATGAAATCAGCCACATAGCATTCACACATACAGGGATCTATGTGCATAGAAATTTATTCAACAAACAGATGCTTGGTGAATGGAAAGGATGAATTATTCTGCTCCTGTTACAAATTGTGATTATGAGGGGGTATCCAAAAGTTTTAATGATCACCTTTAAAAAAATTGACAGAAAGTTTGTTTTGATTTGTAGTTGTTAACTTATCTCTATGTAGTTACTATCAAGATTTATACATTTTTCCCAGCGTATCTTGACCCTCCAAATACCTGATATTGTAGAAGTCTGTAGATTGCACCTTACAAGGGCATATCATAAAGTAATAATTATCACCCAGAAGTTATTATGGCATATTGATGAAATTTTGTCAGTGTCATCATTGGTCCCTAAGCACACACTGCTGAGAAAATCAACTCATTGCGTACTTTATTTTTGTTACTGGCTCTGCCACAAGTGACTAAAGTATAAAATCCTTGTCAGGCACAATCTGCTGACTTCTACAATATCAGGTATTTGGATGGTCAAGATACGCTGGGAAAAATGTATAAATCTAGATAGTGACTACATAGAGATAAGTTAACAACTTCAAATCAAAACAAACTTTCTGTCAAATTTTTTAAAGGTGATCATTAAAATTTTTGGATACCCCCTCGTAGGTTCACTTTTAAACAGTGGCACTAACGGTGGAGTCGGACAGATTAAACCTCCCTTGTTTTAAAGAAAATATTTAATCCTCCCTTGATGCTACCTTATCAGTTTCAACATCACAGGTTTCAAAACCTAACCTGACTAGGATTTATTCACTAGAAAGCTGCTACATTATGGAACATAGCAAAGATGCAAATGTCAGGATAAACTAATCTCCCTCCTCCCAACCCTCCATTAATGTCACTGTCTCATCAATAAAGTGAACAAAAAGCTAGATTTTACTGAAAACCCATTAAGTTAAAGTGCATACTAAAATTATGCACACATTCAGGGTTCAAGTTGGTTACCATACTAAGAAAGTTAAAAGTGCTGGATTTCCTGTTTTTATTTATTAAAAGTGTTTTTTTTTTATCAACCCTTAACCCTTCAGAGCTATAATGGCTAACCACAAGAGGTAAAAAAAATCTTTAAAAGCAGAGTAAACAATTCTTTTTTTAAAAAAATCAGTTTCAAAAAACAAAACCTTATTTGAGAAAAGATTAAAACAAAATGCTAACACTAAAACTGGGTTCTAAGGGCCAAGGTTGACATGGAACAATACAATCTTAGTTATCTGCCAAAAGCTCTCCAGGGATGGATCTGGTCTGATTTCCCTTGGGAAGGAGCTCCACAAACAAGATGCTGTTACACAAAAGGTCCCTGTTTTATATATTCATCAATCCAGCCTCTTTTCTTTTCACCTTCCTACCTGTTCAAGACCAGGAATCACATAGCACCAAGGAAAAGGGACACAACCTATGACCTGCTCTCTAATGTTTAGCACCAACACTTACGCACCCCAACCAAATGTTCAGCATTTTCTAGAGACCTTGACAAAGTGTGTGTAACATTTTAAAAACAACATTCTTTTCAGATTCACGCATTATTCAGATGAAGGTACATTCTCAAAATTTCATTCATCCTCACAACAAAACCTTTTTATATATGTGGGCAAATAAGGTTGAAGATGCAACTTGGCCAAGACCTTCAGTACATCTGTGAGAAAGATGATACTGAATCCAGGAATCACTTGTCCATAATTCAGTCTCATGGGCAGTAGCATCACTGGGGGGGGGGGGGGGAGGAATTGCAGAGGGTGTGGATCGCAGAGGAGAAAAAGGAGTTTGCAGCCATCGTGGTCTCAAGGGTAAGGGAGAAGTGGGTTCCCCTTCCCACATGAAGGGATGCTGATACTGCTCCAGAAGGCAGAGTCCCACCCCCCCTCCACCTGGCTCTGCCCCTGTCTCTCTCTTGGGTGGTGGAGGTGGCAGGGGTGGTCAAGAGCTTTGCAAGGGAATTAGCTGGAGGGAGCCCACTGGCTGACCATGCCTTGGCTCTACTGGCGAAGGTGTGTTGGGTGCCATGCTGGAGGTGAGAGCTTGCCCCCCAGGGATTAGAAAGGCAGGAAGATGAAACTCGGGATGTCCTTATATATATTTGAAAGAAATAAAAATATATTCTCTGATGGGGCAGGGAAACCAAAGCCTGAAAATCCTGCTTTGGCAACCAGTTGCAGAAGAGGGTAGGGACCGTCACGTTTTAATACCTTGCTACCGGTATACTGGTGTAACTTTACATGAAGCGCTCTCTGATGCAAAAGCCACCTAGAAGAGTGGCATACCCTGCTGAAATCCCCTCTTCTATGTAACTGTTAAAGCAGAGATGGGGAGAAGAAGAGGGGATTATTTTTGGACTACAACTCCCAGAATCCCTTTCCAATATTGCTGTTTCCCTCAGGGTGCCCCAAAACTATTCCCCGGCTCATGTTGCTGCCACTGGCTCCAGCTCCTCCAGTAAAAGAGGAACTTACTTTTAGGAAAGCCACAACAAACACAGGAGGATCTAATTAACCTCAAGGCTGATCTGATCTCATCTTGGAAGTTGTTGTTGATAAAGGGTGGGGGGAAATGGAGGGAAGGTTTTTTTCCCCTTACGGTAAAAAATAAATAAAAATCAGTAAAGTAAATCAGTGTCAGTGGGGCTGATAGATTCTCTCCCCCCTCCACACATACATACAAGCTAACACAGCTATTTCTTTGAATACCTCATAGGACAGGGAGTAACAAAACAGCTACTTAACAGAAGTTTTAACTTGATAATCTGGATTTCTTGCAATGATGTAAGACAGTGGCAGAGGAGATGACAGTATTGTTTCAGTACCATGGAGCACCATTTTCATTATGGCCCCAATTCTGAGTGTAGCATTACTAAGGTGCAGTAATAACCATGCACTGAATTCTGTTTGGAGGGGCCAATAATGAATGTAAGTCCTCAATAAAGCAAAATAGGTGTAGTGTAGTGGTAGGTTGTCAAATTGGCTTTGTTTTGTGTTTATACTTTGTCCCCCATTAACCTTTCTGGTGATAACAGATATACTATTCAATTTTTATTTCAGAGAGAGTGGCTGACAGGTGTCTCTAGCAAGCAATCATATTCCAACACAGACTGATTCTTCCATGATGAATACAGCCTTAGGTATTCTTCAAATTCTCAAATGTTTCAAATGTTTAACCACATGAAACTATATAAATGTAAATACATTTATGCTGTGCATATGATATTATATTTTAAAGGTATTTTACTTTTGCTAGTTGTTTATCTCATAACTATTACCATTATATTCAGTGATATACAGGAATTACAATCTATGAGTAAAATTGTTAAAAAAAATACTACGGATTCTGTATGGTGTGGTATGAAAGAAAGTCAGTGGGGAGTGACACCATGAGTGGCTGCACTGGGTGACACCGCTGCTCCTGGGCAACATCACATCATATTTCTCAGCTTTTACCTCACGCTTATGTTCTAATGTGTAAGCTAGTTCTGCTGATTAATGTATTTGTTTGTTAAATGATATCATACTACATAAAGCTCTTATCAGGAACCCCTTCTACCACACTTTCCTTTATTTTAACAAAGAAAGCATCCAATGGTGAAGAATATGCATCAGAGATTAAAGAAACCTGCTACATAGCTCTGAACTCATAATTTACTAGAAGGGGTAGGAAGCACAAGAAGTGGATTAATGAATGAATTATAAAACAATGATATTACCCTCCTTTCATTAAATCATACATGGCAACACCCTTGGGTCAAATTCTCATTCCTAACATCTTGTTCAAAAGCAATGCTACTCTTTATATAGTAAAAGCATTGTGAACAATGATGCTGCTATTTTCTCATGTTTTAATGAATACTACACATCAGATTTTATTTAAGGAGTACAAATAGGTTCTCCTAAAATGCATTTTACAATTCTTGCAAATTATTCCAAATTAGTTGCTACAGTTTCAGAATAATGGATGAAAATGAAAATCCATTTATTAGGTACTTTCTAAAATCTACGACAGTACAAATGAATTATTTATCTCAAATAATGAAAATCTTAAAATGTAGCATTTTAACACTCATTAATAATTTAGGAAAATTGAGATTTTGGCTGCACTCTTAATACAATGGGTACATCTAAGATATGAAGCAGTCTCTAATCGTGCACTTATAAAAGCACAAATGCTATTTTAATAGCAAAGTATTTAGCAAACTAAGTGGTTGGGAGGAGGGAGGAAATTGACAAACTGAAATAAATATCCTTACCGTTGCAATTGGCCCATCAACATGATAGTCTAAGCTGAAAACATCCCAACCCGTATCACCAGAAGACACCTTTAAATATAAGTAAATGTATTACCATATAACTAAATTGCATACATTGTAATTTAGCCATTTCACAAAAGGCAGCTGCAATACAGGAATTAACAATGATTTCGTTGAATCATTATTACCGGTCATTCTTACTGGTCATGGAACCCAAATCTTAAACTAGGTGATGTACAAAGCTTATAAGCACACAGAGTAAGGGAGGTATTGTGGAAATCCAGTCTTTCTTGCTGAGGGCAGTCTAACTCTGCGGTTTGAAACCCAGGGAGTGGAAGCATAAACTTGAGAAAGCCGCAACTTCCTAACTAAATTCAGGGGAGCTACAACTTTTGTTCACACAATGTAAGGGGTAAATTACTTCAGAGGGTATGGGTGCCATTTTTCATCACCTCTGGATACCAGCCACACTATTAAAAGTAGAAGAGATCACATGGTCACTTCAGAATTTCCAAAACAGGGCCCCTGTAACTTATTTTAAAAGAGAATCACACTGTGGGAAGCACAAATTATAGGAAAGCACAATTCTCTGAGGAGATGGGAGCCCTGTGAGCTATGGCTTCCAGCCCTGCCTTTAGCCCACTGGATGGCTTAACTGCACTTAATCCTTTTCAGATTTTCAGCCTTTTTATCATCATACAAACAACACATATACTGTCTACTTGTGATTCAATCTACATTTGATTTAACCAGAGCTCATTTTAAAACAAATAAACAATTAAGGACTACATTGGCAGGGAACATATTCAGGGGTAGCTGTGCTGGCCATGAAGCAAAATACCAAAAGCCAACCAAAATGCACAAAATACATCATGGAAGCTTTTGAAGCTCCACTGGCTTCTTTGACAGGCAAAAAAAAAATGTTTAAAAATCATACAGAAGAAGAAAAGTGATAATGCTAAGAGTCCCAGTCTGCATTTTGTACAAGATATTTTTTCTGCTGTAATTCAGTTTTTCTGGAAGGATCATTATTTTTTCAGAAATCAATGTCCTATACCTAAAAAGGGGGGGCTGTGACTTCACAAAGGATAGAGGCAGCCTGTAACCCAAGGGAAATTACTCTATTGCTGGCTCATGGAGTTTAAATTTTGCTATTTTATAAAAATATTTGACAAATTGAAGTTTGTCTTATTCCCCACATGACCCAGAAGGGAAGTGGCCTCTGTCTACGTTGAGATCCTTCTGCCTGGACTGAGACCCCTCCAAATCAACTGAACTACAACAGAAACAATCTCTAATGTAAAATGCAGACCTGTGACTCTAATGCAGTCACTTTTCTTCTCCGGTATGAATTTTAGCAGTGGAGCTTTGAAAACTTGAATGATGTATTGTGTACATTTTGGTTAGCCAATAAAGATATCAGTGTCACTCTTTTGTGGTTTGGATTTTGTTGTATTCTACTGGTAAGGAAAACAAGCCGGTTCAATATGAAAGCTGATACTGTTTTGAGATGTTGACCTTGAAGTCAATATTAGCTACTTTTTAAAAATTAATGCAAACGCTCTCATAAGACACCAAAAAAAAAAAAAAAAAAAAAAGAGAGAGAGAGAGAGAGAGAGAGAGAGAGAGAGAGCGAGCTCAGAAGTACCTCCAAAAGTCTGACATCCAAACGTTTGAGGATTTCAGGATTATCAAACTGTGCATTTGTTGCCCTGACAGCTGTTTCAAGGATTCCTGTCAGATTATGCTGATATAATGTGGTTGCTGGTCTTGCAAGCTCTGGCCTGAAATGACAAATATAAAATAAATAATTGTAGTCATATTATCTATATGTTTATAAATACATCACTTCCCATTTAAAAATCCTGAATTGGTTTACAGTAACACTACACAATTGTCTAGTTGTTGTTCAACTACTAGTACAAGAGATCAAAATAATCTATTTTCAACCACATACTGATTCTTTCTGAATGATAAACCCTCAATATGTTGTATGCTGTATTTTCATGTTCAATGTTTTCTTGTAAAGGAACCATTATTAACTGAGGACAGTTAAATGTGTTGGTGTGCTTTGGAATCCTGATGGTGAAGTGGTTAAATGCTTGTACTGCAGCCACTCACTCACAAACCACAAGGTTGTGAGTTCAATCCCAGCCAGGGGCTCAGGGTTGACGCAGCCTTGCATCCTTCCAAGGTCACTAATATGAGTATCCAGCTTGTTGGAGGCGATTAGCATATAGTTGTAAACTGCTTAGAGACTGCTTTGGTGGTATGAAGCAGTATATAAATGAAGCTGCTATTGCTATTGTTTTGAAAGAGGCAAGGAAGTAAAATAGGACAAAACAGGATCTTATACCAAGAAAGATTACACATGAAATGTCAGGGTAGCAGACTACTTAAAACAAAACAAACACATAAACAGTTAAAACAGCCATACTGCTGCATATGGTAAGCAAAACCTGGCTATTTGAAAGGAGAGCTTTCTACCTTTATATAGATAGTTAGAATTAGGTGCTGATAAATTGTAGTTAGTTGTATTGAGACCTTTCTACTGGTCCTTTCTTGAACCTGGAGATGGATGGAATTCTAACCACTAATGCCCTGACTGGCTGGAGAGATTTGGATGGACAGTATTAAAAATCAGGCTCCACATATATATTGGCAAAGTGATTTGGGACTGACAGAAAGAAGTGGGGCCTGCCAGAAGAAGCCCAGCAATGCCTAGGACCTGAAGGATATAGCAGATCTGAGGCAACAGTGGTGGCCAGACCATATCCAGAACCAAAAGGAAAATAGTTAACTAAGTATTCAGAGAGACAGAGTGATTTGTTAAAGGCTGGTTAATGACAGTAACCATTTAACATTGCCAACTTTTTAAATCTCTGGTAACATCCATATTATTACTAAAGAATCCTTAAAAAGAAAACTTTTTGAAACTTGCTGAAAACAACTTTTACTACACACAGTTCTGTATTCATTACTCTACTTTAGTTTGATTATCTGAACTCATGTACTGTTTTATTCCACATGTAACCCTGTTACTGGATGGTAAAGGGCCATTAGGCAAAATAGAACTTATATTTTAAATATGGCAGCAGAACTGGAATAAGAGATAATTAGTAATGAACCTCCATTAGACCACAACAAAGTGCCCTTTCACACTACATAATAATAACACTACGATTCCACTTTAAATGCCACATCCACCTTCTATGAAATCTCAAAATATGTAATTTAGTGAGGCACTAATCTTCTCTGGCTTCTTAAAGCTCTTCTCTAAACTGCAAACCCTGGGAATCAATAGGACATTGCCATGGCAGTTAAAATGGAAGCATAGCACTCTAACTATTGCATGTCCAAGGACCCAAGGAAGTGTTTCCCACAAATCAGTTATTGCTGGTGAAATCAGCAGTACTGTCCCCACAACAACAACTACGGTAGTAAAACTGGCTGTTTTGGGGCAAGATGGAAAAAGCACTTCCACACTGCTGACAATTATTCTATTGGAGGAAGAGTGTAACAATGATGGAAGACCAACACTGCCTATTTAACTGAAAAATACTGTTTGAACCATGGGTGAGTCTTCCAAAGGCCCAACACTGCCCTCATATACAAAAGCCATCCACAAACATGGTGCGTTGATTCCTTTTCACTCCCTGCCTTCCCAACATTTAAAATCATCCACAAAACAGCCATAACAGGAACCATAAGTTATGTCGCTTCTGGTGTACATCAACGTACAGTCCTCCCTGAAGAGTTCCCTATCCTGGTTTAAACCTAACATTAGAGTCATACTTGAAAGATCTCAGTAATCCAGTATTTTAAAATATACATAAATCCAAAAGCTGTATCTCTTCAGTGAGTGCCTTTTAGCAAGTGCCTTTGGTGCTTCAGTTTAAATTCTATCAACATAGCCTGGAAAATGTCCTTTTGCATTAGAAAACTGAGAGGTCAAAGATGATATTCTTCACAAATCTAAAATACATGAAAAAAATCATGAAAAGGATACTTCGGCCTACTAAAATGAGAGTCCTCACTGCTTGACATACCAAGCATTATACCAGTCTCATGGTTCCTCATTATTCTCGTGCACTTCAATGTAGAGAGATGTTACATCAAATCAGTTTTTGGACAAACAGACATTTCTTTGATGTCTGGCAAGCAAATGGAGTGTTTTATAATAATAATAAAATACGACTGTGGAGGTAAAAGGAATGTGACATATATGAAGCCTACCATTATACTTTTCAAGCTCCATCCTGAAGGAAAGTCTAAGATGCTTTTAAAAAATATGGCATCGGAGGAGGCAAATACAGGCCCTGAAGTACAGGAACCTGGAGTCTAAAACCTGTAGCTCTAAGTGCAAAAGTATTTTCATATTTTTATCAAAGGAGTTTTCACTTTCTATTTTTTAAAAATATTATTCCATGTTGAATTTAACTATTCAGCAGCTGCTGAATAATCTACAGTAAAGCTTAATTTCTGAATTTATGTTACTTGTGCTTTGAGACTATAGACTAAGAAAAGACAAAGAAAACTAAAGTAGATAGTTTTGTGTTTTAATGAATGATAACAACTTGAGGTTTTAGGTCTATACTTATTATTAACAAAATTAAATTAATGACCCTTTAACTATTGTTTCCCCAAAACAACAGACAACAGACATGGTCCATCACATCTCCTACATGCAGTGCAAGACATGTCCTGCTCTCCACCAGCTCTAGCCAGAACATCGGCAAGCCAGATATGCAAGGCATCTGGCCACTACTGTGAACACATGGACTGAGATTTGATGGAAGGGCCCTCACTATATCTCCTACCGGTGGAAACAAAATATTGTGGGAGAACACTGGACAGGGACTTCTCTGTTGTGGTGCCATTTGGGGAATACCATTACTTGGAGGTCTGCTTGGCAACAATGTTTGTTTCAATCCAGCACCAAGCTGCCTTTGCGTCCTAATCTCTCTGTTCCAAAATGTATGTGCATATAGTTTTAAACTGTCTTAACCTTTTAACTTCTTAATTTTTAAAACATTTTAGCCTATTTAAACTATTTTTATTGTTTTACATTCTGACTTATTTTAAACTGCTTACACTGATTTTGCTTGTATGCCACACTGACATCCCATGATACAGGGTGAAATATAACTATTTTAATAAATTAGTTATGCTCTACCATCCAGACTGTACACATTGGTCAAAGGTGCAATGAAAGACATCTGCAAATCTGCACATAATGTCACAATGCACATGTTTGAAAATCCACAGGCATGAAATGTGTGAAGGATGTGAAGCCTACTGCCTTACACACAACTCTCGCTCTCTACACAAACGAACACACACATCCACATATACAAACACAGAACGCCTGGTTTGCAGATGGAACTAAAGATACACAGGACACCATTTCTCTTGAGAGCCAGGGTGTTCTAAGTAGCAAGCATGCTAAGATCTTTAAAAATTAACAGGTACTGCATACCTGTTTAAAAATGATGCAACCATTCCAGCCAAAGTTCAAACTCTAAGAAGTCAAAGCACAACATAAAGGGAAATGGGAGAAAAGAACCAAGAAAAACAGCAGACTTTACTATAGGTTTTTTGTTTTGTTTTTATTTTGTTTTTTGCAGAAGTTCTGACTAACACTGCTTATAAGTGACAAAGAAAGCAGGTAATTTATTCAATTTGTACTGTCCCTTGGTATACAAGTTATTCTACTCTGACCAGTATTTTTAGTGGAAAGATGGGATGTATGTTTAACAAATCAATGAACATGGTATTTGTTTCTAATAAGTTTGTGGCCATGAAGAATAGAAGGCCTTTAACAAAATATCATAGAGAACAGAAAACAAGAGAACAGACCATTTTTTCCAACAATTGACATTTTTGTTCCATTTAGAAACTAAAAAGGTCAAATGTTATCTAATGTGAAATCAGAAGCACATTGGTTAATCTAGTCTGAAATTAAAAAACAACAATACCAAATGTATTAACACAATCATTACAAATGTATTTTAACAAAGCATGTCACTACTAGACGAAAAACAGAGCACAACTCTGTTACGAATTTCAATTGGTTATATATTTCAATCAATCTTCTGCTCCAGTACAAATACTGAGAATATGTAAAATTCAAAAATATAACTGTGTTTAATTGTAAAATGGGTATGTAGAGAGATCTTGTAGCACCTCTGAGACTAACTGAAAGAAAGAAGTTGGCAGCAGGCGCTTTCATAGAGTTAAATCTACTTTCTCTCCAAATGCATCTGAAGAAGTAGACTGAAGTCTACGAAAGGTCACGCTGCCTCCTTTCTTTCAATTAGTCTCAAAGGTGCTACAAGATCTCTACATACTGACAATGAGAAGGATCACAAACTGTAATTACTTACTTAAGTAAGTCCATTAAGTGTCTAATAAAGTCTCCTTGACCAAGTAGTAAGTAGCGCCTCATGGCCTGCATGTGCTCCAGTAAATTGTACTTTTTATTGAGAACATCCAACAAGTATTTGCTGGTCTCAAAATATGCAGCATCTATTTTTCCCTGAAATGCATTTTCCAGATCTGTGAACATTTCAGCAGCTGTTATAATTAAAACAAAAGCAGGAGTTACCAAGACTGGAAAGGTGTGTTCTTCAATACTGTTCCAAAATGCAAGGAAAATAAAATTAATAAGTTTCAGTACCCACATGAGCTCTGTAAAATCAACTTGGCACTTTCAAGTAATGTAATCGTTGCTAGGTAAGCAAGGGAATGTTATTATTGGTGACTCATACACAGATTTTCAGATCTAAATTCCTTTATTCTTCAATAAATAAAATACTTTGGCAACATAAAGGCTATAGTAACTATTTCATATTTTTCAACTATCTGAATAAATATTTTTGTACTCAGTTTGACACTGTCACATTGTTGTACATATAGACATGAAAAATCAATTAGGACTGCAACTCTCTGCATATTTTCTACAGAGTAAAGACAACAGGACTTAATTCCAAGTAACCATAAATAGTAACTGCATGCCACCGTAAAGCACACATTCAAACCCAATAAATGACATATTAAAAAGGAATCAGAAAAGTATACTATTCACTAGAATGCTGTCGCTTACGGCACCATACTACCGTCTGCCCTCCACGTTCATGGGGGTTAAGGGCACAAAACCCCCACAAAAGTGGAAATAACGTGAATATGCGGGCCTATGGCACCCCAGGCCTAGTGTCACTCAGTGGAGGGGGGGCAAAGCCTCCCCCACCTTCCCCTCCTCCACACACACATTTCCTCAGCCAGCTGCCTGCCTAGGGCTGCCAGGCAGTAGCTGGGCAAGTGAGGCAACAGAAAGAAGAAGATTGTGCACACACTCTTCCTGGCTGCTCCATTCCCTGGGGGAAAAGCCTGGGATAGAGAAGGAGGAAGAGAAGGTGCATGCACACACCCTTCCTTGCTTCTCTGTCCTGGGCTTTTTTCTCAGAGGAAAAACCCAGGAGGAGGAGGAGGAGTGTGCGGGTGTCCTTTCCCAGCTGCTCCATCCTGGGCTTTTTCCTCAGGGGAAAAGCCCTGAACGGAGAATGAAGAGCATGCACACACTCTTCCCGGCCCAGGGGAGGGGGGTGCACGGCTGTCCTTCAGACACAGACAAACTCACAGACAATCAAATCCACGAATTTTAAACCCACAAATGTGGTGGGCCAACTGTATACCAAAGTGACTTCTATGTAAGCATTTACTGTATATTCTCATGTATAAGTCTAGAAATTTAAATCAAAAAATTGACCAAAAACAAACAAACAAAAAAACCCCTGAGTCAACTTATCCATGTATCAATGTAAGTACTGTATCTTAACTCTTATTTAAATGAAGGAACCATCCCCTGGTGAAAAGCAAGAGTATAATCCGTCCTGGAAGCACCAACCCCCTCTACCTCTCATCCATCCAGTTTTAAGAGTAAGCACAAAGTTATGTCTGCTGGAATTTTGTAAGTCCTTTCACACTGTTTTGCTTTGCTTCATCCTAAGTTTTACCCTCGACTTATCCACGGGATCATAGCAAAACCCATAATTTTGGTCCCAAAACTTGCCTTCGACTTACTGTTGAGTATATATGGTAGTTAGATACTACAGAATTAGCAAATATGCATCTTTGCCTATTGAGATATAATTTCTTCTTATTTGATGCCTGGGACCAGGGACTGAGTTGCTGATTTTTTTTTTTAAGCAACTGGCTTTTCTCCAGTGCAAAACATGTTTAAAACATAGTTAAGATGCACAACAACCCAATGTGTTTACTTAAAAACAAGTATAGATTTCAGTGGGGCTTATCTCCAGTAAATGTGCACAGTTCTGCAGCCTCAGAACATGTGATAATACAACAAAGCCTAAGATCTCTTCATTCTACTAAGGAAAATAACTGTACTGTTTCAATTAATGTCTATCCTTATGTATTAGTCTAGAAATTTTAGTCAAAAAATTCACCCACAAAACGAGGGTCAAGTTAACCACCAGTCAAGTACTGCACCTTAACTCCTCTCAAAAAAAGAAACCATCCTGTTCTCTGAGCAGAGTGGCAAAAGTGAAAGCTTAGTCTGTTCTAAGATACTCTAAAAGAAGTCCTGACCCCCCCTCTACTCTCTCCATAGTTGTGCTGCTTCTGGCCTTTTTGAATGCCTGGGCATGAAAATAGCAGCAGTGACAGGTCTTTGGAGTTTCCTCTCAAAGGAGTAGAGGAGATTAGTGCTTGTTTTAGGTTTTCCCATAATGGACTAAGTTCTTGCCTCTATCCACTCTTCAGAGAAAGGGATGGTTCCTTTTTTGAGAAGAGTTAAGGCTTTACAGGTTGAGTTTTCCTTATCCAGAATTCTGAAATCCAAAATACTCCAAAAACCCAAGCTTTTTTCATGGATGGTTAAGATGAGAGATCCTAGCTTTTTGACAGTTAAATGTATACAAACTTTGTTTCCTGCACAAAATTATTAATTATAAAATTACTTTCAGACTATGTGTATAAGGTCGATATGAAACATAAATTAATTTTGTGTTTAGAATGGGGTCTCATCTCCAAGATATCGCATTATGTATGTACATGAATACAGATATCCTGAAATAAAATAAAAAACCCAAAATGCCAAAACACTTCTGGCTCAAGTATTTCACATAAGGGAGACTCAATTTGTACTTTAATTCTTGCTTTTACATTCTTTTTTAACATGTGCATCTTTTCTTAGCCCTGACTATGCCTGGTTGTCTCTACCACACATCACACAGCCACCATTTACCAGATAACAAATGCATCTGTGGAAGCATGCTTAAGTCTACGAAAGCTCATGCTACGAACTTATTTCTTTCAGTTAGTCTCAAAAGTGCAACAGGATCTCTCTACATATGAATTCTACCATTTACCATAGTTTCCTCCTCATCCATCAAGCCTTTATGGTGACACTAACAGTTCTAGACAATTTCTAGTCAAGAGACTGGGTAGTGGATGTGGACAACTATAGGTCTGGATATGACCGCATCCACTTTGAAAGACTTATGTCCAGTATAAATACCTGAGATCCTACACTGCAAAACTCACATGCCTCGATTTTGTACTCCATGGTATGGTTTCAGATAATTACAGTTTGTAAAATCATCAAGATAAGAAACAAAGCTGCAGTGGCCCTTGATGCTTATTTGGTGTTTTATTACATGAGGCTTTTATGATGCATACTACTCTGTGTTTCTATGTACCTTCAAGTCACCTGTCAACTTATGGTGACCTCATTAACTTCATAGGGTTTTCTTAGGCAAGGAATACTCAGAGGTGGTGCTGCCAGTTCCTTCTTCTGAAATATAGTCTATAGCATCTGGTATTCCTTGGCTCCCATCTAAGTACTAAACAGAGCAGACCCTGACCATATGTACTCATGCATTAGCTTCCAAGATCAGACAGGATAAAGTAATCCTATTCTAAATTCATACCATCCTTTGGAGAATCTGCAGATTTGGCCACAGATATCATCTTTGACGCTGGACTTTGGTCATGACAAACCTGATGCAAGAAGTTTATGGATTTTCCAATTAGGAGAACCTAAATATAAATGTAAAGCATTTTCAAAATGTATTGCTAAAAGGATTTTACAATTAGGAGAAAAATGTTTTAAGCAAGTACATATCAGTTACTAAAGACAAAGCCTAGAAATCAAAATAAGCACATACACTTGCTTCATCGCAAGACAGTCACTAAAACAATTATTCGTATCTAAAAGAACTGCAATATAATTTTCCCACCACATATTTGAAATATTTTACTACACCACAGCTGATGGAGTACAAACTGATTGATGGGTTAGAGACTCACATCATTTAACTTAGCTATGATGTGAGTTCATAGCAGACAAACAACATGGGGCATCAAGCTCACTTTAATAGTGAGGTTTTGATCTTCATGAATAGCAAGAATAGTTTGGCCATTTATTGTAAGCAAAGGGTTATTCTTGTCCTTTTTAATATGCTTGAGCTTTGCCTTTTCAATAACATTACTATACAAGCAGAAGCCAAGCTTGTGTTGAATGTAGTCTACAGAACTGAGCATGCTCTCTGAACATGTATGTCAATTATATAAATCACTGTAAAAGACAAATTTAATATAATAAGAAAAAGGCAATTTTTCTCCATACCTTTCTTGAGTGATCCATTGTAATAAAAGAAGGAATCATTGATTTTCTCAATGTGTATTTGTCATGCCACAACCGATCTGTTTTTACTGTGGGGTCTGAAGCTACAAAGAACTGGGAAAAATATAATACTTTTTTTAAAAAGAAGCATAAATATTATGTGTATTTAATTATTTATTCTAACATATATTAAAAATATAAAAACAGTATGCTATACTTGGAAAACCTCCTCTGAATAAACCTTGCCAAGAAAACCTCATGATAGGGTCACCATATGTCCAAAACCACTTGAAGGTATACAACAACAACACTTTAATTCACACACAACATTTGGGTTTGCTTCCAAATGCCACATCTATCTTATCCCTTATGTAGATGTTCAGGTCCTACACACCTACTTGTGAAAGCCTACCAAATATATTTCAGTTTTGGACCTGGTCCTGTTAGAGAAACAATGGGTCACACACCCCAACCTGCACTGGCATATCACAAAATTATTTGACAGAAGACTTTCACTAGGAAGGTGTGAGTTCTTTGCACACATCTCAGGTTGTAACAACTATAAACATTACATTTTACCTATGTAAAACAATGTCTTTACCATTAAATTATATAAGCCCAAACTTAACCATTATATTTCAAAATGGCTGAACAATAAAAATTTTGAGACTCCCTCAACCATCATTAATATTCTTCAAAAATATTAAATGTTTAGGGGAAAAACTGTTTTCAAGAGAAAGGAAGTATTTCTCTTCAAGTCATATTATCACTTTGAGCATCTACACATAGTGGGTTGAAACAGATTTAGCCATACAATACTTAGATTAGATGAATTGAAATCAAAGTGGTTTGAGTTAGTCTGGAACCAGTGAGACCAGAAACCAGTTACATGGCAGTATGTGTCCTCCTCTCTGGCTTTTTTCACAATAATCACAATGGGTGTTTTTGAACCAGGAGCTACTTCATTATTTTAGGGATACAATCTCCCTGATCCCATGAACCAAACATTGCTTGAAAGGAGGGTTTGGATAATAAATGATTCCTATTTTATATAAATGTAGTGTCTCCCAATTCAGATACTTTGTTTTACGTGTAAGCAAAGGATGCAGGAGCCAGAGACCAACTCCTCATGGACTTGCCAAAACAGTGCTATCAGGAAAGATGGCAACCCTTATCTGAACAGGCTCTAAAACTAGATGTAATTTTTTTTAAAAAAAAAAAAAACAGTAACATGGAGGTTAGCAATGCAATAGTAATTCTTTTTAAAAAATTTTACCCAAGAAAGTAGGTATAATACACATTTTTAAATATCAGTGTCTAAAATTTATTATGGCAATTCCCCTTAGTAATTGGCACACAGCCATAATTGGAGTATTAATGAGAAAATATAATTTTAAAATCCATCAGACAATTCAATCATCTTTGGAAGTCATAAAAGCCCCCATTTTGTAACCAGGGCAAAGTAACATGCAATTAATGTATTTAGAAAACATAGTCTAGAAAATACAAAGAATGAGAAGAGCATTTTATAATTAATCCTGTGAAAAAGAGATCTTGGGAAGGGTGAAAGAAATCAAGGTCAGAATATAATTGCAATATAATTATTTTATTGATTCACTTTACCCATTCAAGGTTCTTTGAGGCTTTTCTAAAAAAAAAAACCTATAGCCAATGCAGAGAGAACTGCAGGAGAAATGGGAAATCATGGTACAATCTAACTGATGAACAAATGCCAAGGCCTTCCAACCAACAAATAAAAAGGGTGATTTTCTTAGGAAGAAATTAAGAGCCTGTTTACAAAAGCAATCAGTATCCCAGAAGAGAAGTGCTGCAGTTTAATGGGGAAAAAACACATTTGCCCTAATGTAATTAACCCCTCTCTTTCCCCCCAAAAAAGAACTATATGAAAAGTTTATTATAAGGATTATATTTGCTGGAAAAAAATCAGTATAACACATTCTTGGGATTTTCACCCTAAGGATAAAGACAACTTGTGGGAATTTATTTTACCAATAAAGGTTCCACAAATGTTTGAGGAGAGGAGAAAATCTCTTCCATGCTAAAGCAGTAAATACAACATGGAAATAAACTTCATGTAACTCACCTCATGGTATGCATCCTCCAGTTCACCATCATAAATCCAACGATAAAGAAAATTCAAGATAGGGTGCGACACTAGACCAAGAATATGCTGCACGAGGGATCTCATATAGGGGTCACCTGTTTTACTGTAGGAATGAACAGCTGATGCAAGTTCACCACCTTTTCTTCCTGGAGAAGCACAGCACACAAAGAAGAACTTCACCTTGAATTCTGTCTCCCCTAAAATCAGTACTTCATCTGTGAACTTGCGAAACACCAAATTTAATTTCAAAGCAATTGTTCAAAGAACTGCAGAGGTTTAACATGAAGGGAAACTGGATAATGATGGGTCAGAATACATGCAGCATTCATAAGCCCTTAATCATGATCACAAGATTCACAAGATGTCCCTACTACCAGAACAATTTTCGCCAGAGGAAAGTATGTCAAAAGCTACCATTATAGATCTCAGAAGCTCAGGTCACTACTTCCCATAATGTCAGATAAAGGTTAAACAATATTCCAAACCCGTCTAACCTTGCCTGTCTGTAGAGAGTTGTGGGAGGAAGCTCTTCAAAGTTTTCAAATAGCCCAATCTCTCAATTTCCCTTGCCAGCAGCCATAATATATACTCAGATTTTATGGTTAAGACCAATAGAAAAAGGACAGTAAGTGGGCAATCCCACAACCTATTGCAATCTCTTAAACTACAATTAAAGGATCAAGAGCACCATTTCAAATTCAATTACAATTTTAACCAAAAACTAGAACACTTACCCATCTACCACTAATACAGACAAACAGATATAATCTCAGATTTAAAATAGATCACTTTAAAAGTCAGAAATGACATGAAGACACAACATTTTCAGCTACAAAGATAAATGCTATGTTTGAAAATACATTAGCTTTCTTGGAATCCACTGGCAATATATCTGAGTGCAAATGTCTTGTGTTTTATCTAGTTCAGAGTTCTCTCCCAATGCTTCTGATTAGTGAATGCCTAATGTCCTAGGGCGCATCTACATTGTAGAAATTAATGCAGTTTAATACCAATTTAAGTGCTGTAGCTCCATCCTACAGAACCCCAGAATCCTGGGATTTGTAATTTTACAAGGCTTTTAGCCTTCTCTGCCAAAGAGTGTTGGTACCTCAGAAAGGCAGCAATCACATATTTCTGTAGGCTGGAGCCATGGCAGTTAAAACAGTGTTGAACTGTATAATTTCCACAGTGCAGAAGCACTCCTAGTGAGCAATTCTTGTAGTATCAGTACCATCTTAGCATAAATTTTCATGGAAGTTGTAGCTATAAATATTCTGCTGACAGACCTTGACAGTGATCAACAAGTGCTGCAAGTGTCTTCAATCTTATCTTGGGATCATATGTCCAAACTAAGAGACGTCGAAGCGTTAAACTGCTCTCCACCCCCAAATTTACACCTTGATCATCTTCTACCTGCAACTAAGAATAAACAAACAAATAAAAAATTCAGGGCAATCCTATATATGCTCCACTGAACTCCAATGGGGTTTACTTCTCAAAAAGCAGTTAGGGAATGCCATCATCAGTTAAAAATGAGAGCATCCATACTTTCCTCTAATATGGGCATTGCTTTCTAATTTTAAATATATTCATGCCTAGTAAGTTTAGCATGACATTTTAGAGCAATATTGTAGATGGAATTCTGGAAAACAAATAAAGAACAAGCACTAATTCAAAGTGTTTTACTTTTAAAAGAAATTAGAAAGACATATATAAAATGCTATGTAACAGAAATAAGCATATATAACTCTTATAAATTTTCATGATAAAATGGTTTTAATAGTTTCTATAAAAGCAAAATGCTTTTTAAGTCACTTCCCATTTTCTGTTTGTTAAACACTAGGAAAAGGAGGGCTTGCATATAAACTGTACTAGACATTCCCTCAGCCTACGTACCCATGTGCAAGAATATTAATAATTTATTGTTATCTACAGCAGGTGCAGGAAATTGTGGCATAGTAAGGGGCCTCATCAGCCTTCTATGAGACGTTGAAGGCATCCCACATTTTTTAAAAAATCCCAACTTTTTCCAAAGGCCCTGTAATCTAGGGGGGCCCTGCAGTGGCATCCCTAGGGTTGGTGTCACCCGGTGCAGTAACTCATGGTGTCACTGCCCCCACTGACATCCTCCCATAGCACATCAGACAGAATCCTTAGCATTTTTTGTCCTAATAATTCCCATCTACCACTGAATTATAGTTGTGACATAAGCAATTGTTGTGACATAAGCAACTAGCAACATTAAAATTATGTCTTTACATTACAGTATCATAAACATAGGCTAAATGTATTTACATTTAGTTTCATGTTTCCTGTGGTTGAAGTGAAAATTTGTTATGATGTGATATTTTTAAAGAAAAATTTAAAAGAGTAAATTTTTAAAAAATCTGAATTCTAGGGTTAAGTTAAGATTTCTAAGCATGTATTTCTGTTACTCATGCTTCAGGATTGGGTGGGGGGAATCTGTTGATGGATCTGTGAAGCCATTTACTTGAAATCAGGAGCCCAAGATATGTAATAGGAATTTCGGATGCTTGATCTCTGACATTTTTAAAGAAAATGAAACTATCTTTGTTTCAGTATTGCAAGGGGGGGCAGGACATTGACCCCTTCCCACAACTTCTCTTCCAGCATGCATGCAGCCTTCAAAAGGAAGGGCCAGAGGAAGATGTGCTCTAGAGGCAGCAAAGGAAACAGGGAGCCAGTGATTGTGCAAGGGGAGGGGACTCTGGAGCTGTCCTTAATAATAAACTACACTTTTCTCAAACGAATGATGCTCTTAAAGTCACTGTATTCTGCATTTCTTCAGCTCTTTAGGATAACAAAAATAAACTGTGTTAAAGCCTTTAAAAAAATCAGTAACTTGTAAAAAAAACTGATAAAAGCTAGCAGCTCTTCCTTCCCTCCATCTCTCCCATCTCTCTCACTCCCAGGCTTGCTGACTCTCTTTGCTGGCACTGCTTCCTTCACTTTCCCTCATAAATCACCTGAAAACCTTTGGACAGAGAGGCTGATAAGCAGTGAGCTGAAACAAAAACCAGGCTTAAATCTAAGTGTTGCTTCTCACAAAGTTTCCCTGAAAGTCCCAAAGCATCTTTTCTCCCACATTCAGCTCTGGCTCCTTCCCTTTCCCCCCTGCTTTCCAGTGAGAGAGACGCTCTCCTTGCTCACTAAAGTGACTGCATAGGAGAGTGCCTTCTTCACCCATTGAGATACCCTTCCCCACACTCCTTGGATGTTTCAAGGGCAGTGGTGTCACACACATACATTAGGATGTCAATTGGTGTGGTTTGCACCTCGCTAGGATTGCTACTGGGGCCCTGAACAGTTTCAAGGGCATTTGGGGACATTTTGGAACCAAAAAAAGGTTTTGACCCAGGAAAGGCCCTGAAAGGCTAGGTGGGCAGCAAACATTACAGTGGGTCCTTGGTATCCACTAGGGTTTGGTTCGAGGACCCTCTATGAATAACAGAATCCATGGATGCTCAAGTCCCATTAAATACAATGGTGTAGTAAAATGTTGTCCTTTATATAAAATAGCATAATGAAGGTTTGCTTTTTGGAATTTATACATTTTAAAATTATTTTCAAACTGTGGATGAATGCTTGGATTAAAAAAAGTGGATATGGAGGGCTGACCGTACTGCCATTTGCTTTCTTGTAGGTAACTGTGATTTACTGTGGAACAGTGCCTATGAACAATGGGTTTAAGGACATATTTTGTTAACTTGGTGGAATCAAGTAAGAAAAAGAAATATTTATTTACCTGTGAATGTAAAACAGATAATAACCTGTAGTATTCTTTGAGTTCCTGATTTAAGGCAGCACAAAAACTCTATAAGACAAGAACAACAGACATCAATGCAGTTCATTTACACCAGCAACATTCCAAAAGGCCTGGCTTATAGTCAAGGAACTGATTTTAGGTCTGTGAACATCCTTACAGAAAGTCAGATTTTGAAATTCCACAAGCTGACGAAAGCACTGTAATCTGCAGGCTAGGCTTCAGTTCAGAAGAAGAAAATAGTGTAAAGACCCATTGAACACAACAGATTGTGTCTAGTAAATAAAAACATCTTGAAGAATTAGGATAACATTTGCTTTTTATCTGAGTGATAACTAGACTTAAGCATTAAAGAAATGCAAAAATGATGTCTTCATGGACAAAATAAAATGGCACAAAGTCATCACATGCAAAAAAAAAAAAGCTAGCACACTGAACTTAAGCAAAAACTTTATGTTCCTTAAAACTGGTTCACATTTTTTAAAAAAAACAGTTTGACAGCTGCATTGCAAAGTCACAACATTCAAATAACAGAAAACAGAGCAATTGAAATTTTCTGATTTAAACCCAATCCAAACTACAATCTTTAGAAGACTGGCCATGGAGATGGGGTGGGGGAAAATGGTAGTTCATGGATTACAAAGAAGTGGAGCTGGAGTCCAAAAATAGCTCTCCTTGACATTTCTCCTTCTCCCTACTGTACTGCTGAAAGATCAGCAGTGAGTTCCACTTCACACGTTACCATAGAAGCAAAAGAAAGCAGAAGTACAAGTCTTTTACTATTTCTCCTTTCTACACACCTCTGCAACAGATGAACTAGCCTCTGTATACTGCACTCAACATTGTCCAGAACATCTGCTGCCCAAAGCACAGTAACAAAAATGGGACTCAAAGAGAACATCTTACTGGGTAATAGCAAAGAACTTTAAAACACTAGGTGCAAATCCACACTGTTATATAGAGAGGTACGTTTTACAATTAACATTACCTTAGTATATATAATAGTTTGAGGAAAACAGGTTTTTGTGTTTGTTGAGTGGTTTTGGTTATTAATAAGTGACAATTCACTAAGTGGTATACGTACAATGTTTTTCTCATTTTGGGGGAGGCAGGAAAGCAGATCAAGGGCTCACTGCCTCAAGTACGAACAAATATCTACTTGTGGGTGGTAAATATGGATGTCTTAAGAAGTTGAAATTTCCCCTACAGGTATGAGAGGGGCAAAGGGAAGGGATGTACATTAAGAATGCAGCAAGACCATCATGAATCAGACTAAACACCCATCTAGTCCAGTGTTATATTCAAACAGTGGCTAACCAGTTGCCTACAGTGAGCCCACCAGCATGACATAAAGGCAACTGCATGCTCCATCTTGTATTCCCCTGCAACTCTTATGCAAAAATAGTATGTAGACAGGGATGTGTTTTGGCCCCTTCTTTATTTAATTATTACAACAATTCCCTGATTTCTACCTTAAACAACCTTTCTTTTCACCCTCCCAAGTTGGCTAATAAGCATATTAATACACTGCTTTATGCCAATGATGTTGTTATTCTTTTTTTGTCCCCTATTGGACTCAAAAGAGATTTAAATACCCTCACACTGTACTGTGCTGAAGAGAAACTGACAATTAACCATTCTAAGACCAAGATCCTTACCTTTGCCCATTGGCCCAGATTGAAACAATGGAGATTAGGAAGTTGTTATATTGAGCAGGTTAAGATTTTTAAATACCTGGGAATTGTGTTTCAAGCCACTGGGAGGAGAACTGCCCATGCAGAATATGTCATTAGCAATGCTCAAAGATCTACAACCCGCTATTCTTAATTTTTTCTTTGTTAAAGGTGCCCAGTTCATCCCGGCTGCTATTAAGTTGTTTAATGCCAAAGTTCGCCCGCAACTTTTGTATGGAGCCCAACTGGGGCCGTATAGCAACATTAATGCAATCGAACGCATACAAACCAAGTTCCTTAGAAAAATCTTCCAGGTCGCACAATGTGTCCCAAATGCTGTCCTCAGAAGGGAAGCCGGGACCAACAAAATTGAATCTAGTCTGTGGATAAGTATATTCTCCTACTGGCTGAAATTACATAAAAACTCTGCAGGCCTGACAAATTTAATTTTATCAGATTCCTATAAATCCCAATGGGAATCAACCCTTATTAAGAAACTGAATGAGCTAGGCCTTAACAAAGATGTAATTTTAAAATTGGATGTTGATAGAGCTAAATCCACTATTAAACAAAAAATTTTAGAAACAGAAGGACAAATAGAAACTGCTTCCCTTTCCAAATATATTGTAGTCATCAATCAAGGACTAGTTTCCTATCCAGCTCCATATTTATTTTATGTTACTCTTCCTAAGTTTAGAAGGGCTTTAACTTTGGCACGGTTCAATATGCTACCTACAGCCATATTAGAAGGACGATATAAGAAAATACCATTTGAACTTCGTTTGTGTCCATGTGACTCAGGTGCCATCAAAACCACTGAGCATGTCCTCCTTTATTGACAGTTTTACAGGGATATTCAACATCAATTGATCACCCCTTTATTGAGTAATTTCCCAGGTAACACTGATTTCTTTTATTTGCGCCTCCTCCTGGACAACCATAACCCTACCATGTCCCAGAAGGTGGCTAAATATTGCTATATCGTATGTAAGGTGCGCCCTCAACTGACTAATGGAAATCCTATTGTTATATAAATGATCGAAATGATTGATTTGCTTGTGATACTGTTTATACATAAGTGTACAGCTTATGTCAAGTTTTTTTTTCTATGATGCTGTTTTTATAATGCTGTTTTGATGTATTTTTATACTGGTCAAGACCGAATAAATTTTATTACATATTATTACACATCTCTAGTATGTAGTGGTAGCTCCTGTCAAAAAATGATTTATGACCTGTCAAGAATGATTTATGACCTGTCAAAATGGATTGATTGATGACCTGTCATACTGATGGGTGTGTCCCCCCCCCCCCAGAAATGCTAAGGTGGGACATCTGGGCCATGTGACAGGGGCTGTAATTTGACCCCTCCCCTGACCCCAGGTGTTCCCATTAGCCCTTCTTGAGGCCATGGGACCCCTCTAAGAGTATGCCTCACCACTCACTGACCAATGGGTGCTGATTCTGGTCCTCCTCTGAACCATGTATCCCAAACTGCCCAATCATGCTAGATTTTCCAATTGGGTTCTTGAGGTCATGTGCCCCTTGACCAATGGATTGGTACCCATAAGAATCACATGGTCCATGCTAGCCAACCGGAAGGCTGGCTGAAGAGAGATCTATCCCATAGCAAGAAGCTGCCATTTTATGCAAGCTCAGACGTGTTCTGCAGAAGCAACATGGAGGCACCGAGCACACCAATGCGTTCAACTGGACCTTCTACAAAAAGGAGAATAAAACCCACAAAGATAACATCCTGGCCAAAATATCATGGGCCTGTGGGCTTTTCTATGCCTCCCATACAATTGAATATTTGGCCTAAAAAGGAAGCTAAAGAGCCTGAAAAGACACCCAACATTATGGATTTCATTGACGATGCCTCAGAAATTGAATGTGATTGTTATTATTTTTGCTTTCCATCACTGATGTCTCAAATTCAAAAACATGTTTTGGATTTTGATTTTTACCCCATCTGTTTGACAGGTCATCAATCAATCCATTCTGACAGGTCATAAATCATTCTTGACAGGTCATAAATGACAGGCATCAAAAGGTCATAAATCATTTTTTTGACAGGAACTACCACTATATTCCACTTACAGAGGTATGCTTCACAAGACAGGAGCTTAGCTTAGCTGGCAAAACAGCCCTACTTCAGTTTTGTCTGATGGAAGTTCCTCCACAAACATTACACATCAAGGCTTTAGTTTAGTAGCAAATAATGTCAGTATAAGGTAGAAGTAGGACAGGAAATGCTCTAAACTACCTGCTGCTCCAAACCAAAACTGAAGCTTTAATGTGCCTGTACATGTATTTGCCCAAACATACCATAATGTTATTGATTGCCTTTTTTTTTACATTTTCAAAACTGATTATTGGTCTGATGTTTTCAGTTACAAAGAAGGGAAAGAGAATATGGTTTAGCAAATTGAACCACAGTGAGCACTCTGACATCTCCTGTAGTTAGAATGACAGATTTTCTCTCATATCAAGGGACATGGAGTACCAGTAACAGAACCAACCAGAACAATATCAAAGACTTCTGGATTTTGCCCACATACCTGACCCACCAGCCCAAATGCACGATCCATGCTCCTCTGGTCAGTGTACTTTCTTATTTTATTATGCAGCCATCCTAACTCAGCAAGCCGGCTTGTAGTGTCTCTGAGAGACTTGGAGAGGCTCACCTAAAGTATTAGAAGACAAACTTAATTGTTACACTTGGACTGAAAATTAAGCCATACTATAATCCAATTGTCTCTTGTAACCTGGGAAAGCGTTGATCATTCAAGTACAGTTCCACCATAATTTGTCTTATCTAACAGGATCACCTGTCTTTGTGTAGGAAAGGACATGAAGGGTTAACATTTCCTGTTATAATAAGTGTGAGAAAAGTGAGGCCCTCAACAGACAACAACAAAATATGTCGGCATGAGGGCCGAGTGGAGGTGATGGCGACCACCCACCACCCTCCTGACGCCAGTGTCATGCTGTTGTCATGCCACCCGAGCAACTGCATGTCGGGCGGCATCATGCTGTGCCAAAGACCTGCAGAAAAGCTGCAGCAGTGGCTAATAGCTTACAATTGTAAATGAAGCTGTTTGTTTAACAAATTGTAAGCCGCTCTGATAGTCTCGGCTGAAGAGCGGGGTATAAATAAAACATTATTATTATTATTATTATTAATGCACCATTTCCGCAGCGAAAAGGAAGCTGCTTTTTGCAGTTTTTGTGTTGCAGAACTGCTAGGTTGGGGGCATGACATGCAGTTCCCCCATCCGCAACCCAGGGCTTCCAACGGTGGCGAGGCAGTACCTCTTAGCAACAGTATGCCCAGCCCCTTAGTAGCCTAAAATGTTCTTTTACCATCTTTAGGGGCAGGGGGAGCCAACTGTTTGGAAACTTCAGTAGGTTAAAAATGCTGCTATCAGTTATAGGAAACATATAATTCCCTTGTTGAAATACCTTAAACGGCTACCAGTTCATTCCTGGGCACAATTCAAAGTGCTGGTCATGAGCTATAAGGTGCTACAAGGCTTGGGTCTATTTGAAAGACCATATGTTATGAACCTGCCAAAGCTCTAGGATCTTTAGGAGAAGGCTTTCTCTTGGTCACACCACCATCACAGGCTTGCTGGGTGAGGACACAACAAAGAGTGCTCTCGGTGGCTTGTTTTTTGCATTTATCTTTTAAACTTTTTGTTTTTTTAAATGGGTTTAATGTATTTTATGAGGTGATTTTAATTGTAATTGTAATTTTAAATTTATTGTAAACATACGTACATACAAGAGCAGGCATATCAGTACGCCATCATCTTTATTTATAACCTATTTTTCTCCCAAAACCAAGACTCAAAGCAATTTTAAAATTAAAAATCCCTTAATCCTAGTTCACTTGTATTCTTTGATGGCCATGCAGGAAAAGGCTTGCCTTTATCTACTTTAATCTCAGAAACAAAGTGGCCTGCCACAGGGAAGATAGATCTTGGAAAGATAGCGTGGAAGCCAACAAAGGCTGGAAAGGAGGAATGTAATGAGCCACCCCTCCTGTGTCTGCCTTCTTATTACCTGGATAGAATTCCTTGTCACATATGGCAACTGAGTAAATAAATACAAGCAGGATCAGGATGTATACATGTGTGTTGATCTTTTCCTTTCTGTTGCTACTTCCAAACAGCATTTCTAAAGGCTCTGTCTCAGAATGCCTTTTAGAGAACACACATGTGGTTTAAATTATTCTGTGGTATTTTGTCTTTGGTTACTTAAGTAACTGCATGTTATGTAGGTAGGTAGGTAATTAGATAGGTAACTAGATAGTAGGTATGTAGGAAGGTAGAGAGGTTGGTATGTAGGTAGGCATCTGCTGATGGAAGGAATACCTCCCTTAAATCTGCCTAGTCTCCTTCTTCATCTTGCAAACTGGATTAATATGTATAAATAGGCAATTTATGAATGTCCAGGGGAGATTCTGTCCTCCCCCTAGACTTTAGTGGGTCAGATCCACTCCAGCTCTACACTCTGAAATAAATACTTTTTGCACACATCCCAAACTAGCAAGAAGCCTCCCAGGGGCATAATTTATCATTTAAATATACTCTATTTACCAGATCTGTTTCAGACAGTAAAAGCAGTTTTTCAAATCAGGAAGTGACTGGTCCCTTTCCATTTGGAAAAAAATCTAAAGCCTAAATAGGCCTTGGCAGGGCTACATTTAAGTGGCAATCACAATGCTCCAGAGGTTTTCTGGGATGCAAATAATTTTTTTGGGGGGGGAGGGGATATTTTTTAGAGTAAGGGGGCATCAGGGAAGATGGAGGGGGTCTGAGAGGGCCACATACACTGCACAAGCCTCGTTTTCCCCATCCATCTTTATCTTACCCTTCTCATTTTGGCACTCTGTATCTAAGTCTGTACAAATGGCCTGCAGCCATGGAAGTTACTGAAAGTATCAAGTAATTACATATAAAAAGCTGAGGTTCACTGTTGGAGGTTTTTGTCTGTCTGTCTTTGTCTGTTAAGTAGGTAAATACTGTAGGGGGGAAAAGATCTTTGAGGTGAAGTTTCTGAGCTTTTTCCCAAAGGAGAGACACCTTTGTTACTATTATTTACAGTGCCAAGTAGCTCTTGATGGGAAACCTGACTAAATTTGCTGCAGGGTTTTTTTGGGCGGGATGCAGGAAGTAGTTAAGAGATTTTGTACATAATATTGGTTTTGATAGTATTTTTAAATACTGCCTTGAGATCTATTTTTCACATTTTTTTTACTTTAAGCTGTGCACACTAGGACTTCTCTCTCAACCTCTTGACACATTTTGGACTATAACTTCACTAATCCCACTCACAGGGATGGTGAGAGTTTTAGTCCAAAGTATCCATAGGGCACTGGTTAGAGAAGGCTAGTGTATACAGTGCACTTTTAATTTGTATATTTCTTTTATTTTGCATTATATTTTTATTTGTTTTAAACCTTAAACAGAAAGTACATTTTATTCATATTTTTAATGATGCATTGTTTTTATTACAATCACCCTGAATGTCAATAATGACAGAAAAGGGATATTTTATTTAAAAATGAAAATAAATAAGAAATGATAAAAAAAATCAAAGACAGTCCTCACTAAAATCAGAAATAGAAAGATTGTAGATATTGAAATTCAAACTTTCTTGCTGTGAACTGCCAGGTATATAAATCAGGTGCAAAGATCACTATACTGTACCTTTCCATCGACTTTGTAACAGTTTTCTGAATTGGACATTTTAATGGTTTTGCCATCTATTCCCTGGAAGACGTATAAAATGTCCCTCACAAGATAGGTTTCAGTTATTTCAACAGAGCCTAAAGACAGAAAAATGGTTTAGGTTAGTTGCTGGATATTTGAGAGCCACTTTTGTCACTTTAACAGCCTGAACTTAATCATTAGACATCTGTCATGCTGGGTTTAATAATGCTCACTCCACGGCATAGGACTTCAGTCAGAAAACCAGCTAGCAAAAGCAGCACAACTCACAACAGAATAATTTACTATTAAAGTCTGAAACCAAATCAGTAACTTAGAGAAAGTAATATTTAAAGTTCCCAAATAATTCTTGCTATTTTTAGGAAAATAGCAAAGAGCCCTGATGGCACAGTGGTTATGCCAGTAATGTCTCACTCACAAACCACAAGGTTGTTAGTTCAATTCCAGCAAGGGGCTCAGGGTCAATTCAGCCTAGCATCCTTCCGAGGTCGCTAAAATGAGTACCCAGCTTGTTGGGGGCAATTAGCTTACAATTGTAAAACCGTTTAGAGACTGCTTAGTGTGGTATGAAGCAGTATATAAATGAAACTGCTATTGCTAAATACACCTCATGTTTTCTAAACAAACCAACTCTCTTTATTTTAATGTTGATCCAGTATTAATCACTTAATCACCTGAAGTTGGGATGTTTCCACATACATATCTGCTCAACTGGGACAACTGTTATTAGAGTTCAGATTAGCATAATCAATATCCTCGTGAAAGAGATTTTTTAGGGCAGCCTTTACAAGAAATGGTTTATACCATTTGTACAACTATTTTCTATGACTGGCTTTTTTTCTTTACAGATTTCTGGATATCTTCTCACATATTTTTTTTTTTTTTTGGTCAAACATAACCTGTCAAATTAATCTACATTGTTCTTGACACCTTAATTAAGAGCATCCCTTAATTTTTCTGTTTCTTGTTCTTCCCCCTTGCAAGGGGGCTTCTTTTTTTCTTTCTTGAGCACATTTAAATTTGTTTAAAGTTTTAAAGTGATAGGTTGAATCATAAAATACATTAAGGAAAGTTTCTCATTGTCTTCTCAGCCCACAGCATCTTCTTAAAAAGTTCCACCAGGAAGGGTACCTTCTTGACTTGTATGAAATGAGGAGAAATTGCTCAATATCAAATTGGGTTCAGCCCATTCTGAGGCAGTTCTCTCTACCCTTTAGTTCCATCCCACTCTGTATAAGGTGAAGCAACAAGAGATTAAAGGGAACTTTTTTGTGAGCTTTTTTAAATTTCTTCACAACCAGACCTGTAAACGTAAATACTGTCTTTCTTGATCAACAAGGTAACTGAAAGAATATTAGAACTAGGTTGGAACTTAAATTTATATGTTTCCTTCCTTAAGGGGGACACTCTAAGAATCTCAAAGTGCACTAAAACTCAACAACAGATACACTGCAGAATTTGGTAACACTTAACTATTCCAAATTTATGAAGAGAAAAAGAAAAAGACAATACCTAGGGGAAAAGACAAAGTCTCCTATCCATGAAGACAGAGGAAAGTCACTCTTCAAAATTTGCTGGCTCACATGTCCTACTGTGGTCAATGCTTAAAATTACAGTTTCGGAATAATAAAGTTGGAAAATAATAATGTTTGTCCTTAGTTACATATCGACTTCTTACTTTAAGCTGAAGATTAGGGATGTTTGGCATATGAAGGACTGCTGACCACAGGGAAAGTAAACTGGGGACTACAAACCATTGTGCACAGAGCCAAAGACAAAAGTGTCACAAGTACAGACTGTATAAGTCTGCAAGCTATGCACGCTTCTGCTCTTTATTACATATGAAATTACACTACAGATGACTTTACACTGACAACTGCATGCATCCGCATCTTCCCCATACCATGTCTAAAGAAAAAGGATGGCTTTCACTCTACTTTTTTTCCTTTGACCTGAACACTTTATAAATGTTCTTTCAGTATCAGATCTTAGCATTTTTCTCCATGCTTTCAGATAGGAGATAGCTGAGAATTCTTCAGCTGATGCTTTTCTCTAAAGGACACTACAAAATGTTACACATACACACCTGATTTCAGTCTGGTTTTAATGTGATACCAACATGGTAGTTATGAGCCAGGACAGATATTAAATTGTAGAGCCACTATTCCAACATAGCACTTCACTCTACAGGGCCCTCTTCAATGCATCCATTTTTTAAAAAACTAATTCTGGATTATCAGAAGAATTTACATGGTAGAAGTCCCACATTTCTACATTGTGGATTTAAGAATCAAAGAACATCAGATATTTGTTTTCATTTCCCTGTAGTCCTTGAAAGACTCAATATTTATAAAATGCAGAAAACCCATCTGTTTTCTTTATAAACACTGTTTAATCTGGAATATGAATTTTATTTAGTAGCAGCTACATAATATAATGACAGAATACATCTGCTCCTTCTGTTACATCTGCCAACCAGAATGAGTAAACATTTTTTACTGCCACAACATAAAAACAATCAATTAAGAAATGGGGATGGCTTTTTTTTCTATAGTCCATTTCTAACCTAGGTTTTCTCAATTTCAAACTGTCTCAGCGCCACCATAACATCAACTGGGTTTTAAGGATGAGGATGCCTAAAAATAGAGGAATTCCATTACACTGTCAAACTGTGAAAAGGCATAAAAATGTTTAAGGCAAGATAGATGCTCCTGGAAGTTACTGAGGAAACAGAGTATTTTATAAGGTCATTCACAAACAATTTTAAGAGACAAACTTTCTTTCTAAATGGAAAAAAATGCATCAGCAATTTGATTAATGCAGAATGGTCTATGATTAAAGTCTCAAAGATGGCAACTCAGATATACTATCTGCTTTTTCACTCAGGTTTTACTGCAGTTATTTTATACCAGGCACCTTCAACAGTTGCTCTTAAATATGCTGTGCCATTTAATTGGCACAAATTCCACTTTATTTGATAGCTGCTTCAAAACTTCAGCTTAGCACTTTCATAGTGCTCCTAAGTTCTATCCGTATAATATGATATTGTGCCTGATTTCTATCAATGTGATTATACTAACAAATCTGGTACTTAAAAAAAAAACCTTTCATCAAGCTGGTACAAACACACCCATGCATACCCCAGTATTCCAGGACATCTGCAACACTGGGGTGAAACAGACAGGGCAAATAAAGCAGTTTCCAACTGCTTTGAAGACGGGGTGTTCAGATGACACACGCCTTCAAAGCCGCAGGAAAACAGACTGAAGCCGAGTTCTGGGGCTAAAATCCAGAGTGAAGAGAACCCGAGATAGTTCGGCTTCGAGCTGAAGATATGACATGAGTGCAGGGCTGCGGCAAAGAAAAGCAATGATAGTGCAACAACTCAATGGATGTGATTACAATATATACGAACCAGACAGTCCAACAGTGGGGCATGGTGAAGGGGGGGTGTGAAGGGGCATGTATGGGGGGCAGCTCCATGAATGTGCTTAGCCAATGTATCACTCGCATACCAATGCCCTGTACAGGTGGATCATCACATGTGCAACTGTGTGGCTATCCAATAGGATGACATCTGGTCAGATGTGGGAGGTACTTGGGGGCAGTCACCGGAGGTGTATCTCTGCAATTGTGTGAATGTATGGTGGGGAGGCACCAAAAAAATTACCCCGCAGTGTGGCTTGACACCGCATCATGCACATTCAGCCCACCTTGGGAATGGGTTGTGCGGACAACTGGGGTTTGACCTGCTTTCAAAAAAAGCAGGATCCAGCAACTTTTCCCTGCCTGTCTGCTCTGGCCCACTGACCCTAATTCCCCCAGAATCTATGCGAAAGGCAGAACAGGCAAAATTGTATTGTTCATGGAACAAGTGGAGCAAACAGCCCAGGGCCCTCTATGGTTAAGGGCCTCATCCTGCTGCAGATGCCCACCACTAGTTCTTGTACTATTGTGCTATCAACAGAAATGTTCTTGGGAGGTGAGATCCCATCACCTTTCCCAAGAGATAATAAGCTTTTACCAGCAACCCTAAGCCCTATATCGTAGATGCAGAAAGAGTAAAAACAAAAGAAAAAAGATAGATGGATAGATAGATAGATAGATAGATAGATACTCTGTCTTGGTTGCCAATTCTGAGGCTCCTACCTCAGTCATATTGACTGGGAGGGACACAAAAGAAATGTCCAGAGCTGGCCCTTCCCTTGAGTTTAAAAGATATTAGCTCGGGCCTTGAAGAGGGTTCCTTCTGGCCCAGTAGCATCACCCATCTTAAATCATCTATAACACAAAACTTGTTCCCCAAATGGAGAAACTTGCACATGAGCACAAAGGGAGACTCTGTATTTGAAACTGGTTAACGTAACATTAGAGGAAAAAAGTGAACTACCTGAGATCCATTGTTTTTTTCCATTTGCATAAGCAGTAAAGCATTTGTCCTTCTCAGCCTTAGGCCAGAATCAAGTGTCTACAAGTACAGTGCCCTTTTCACTAGTAGTCTGAAACCAATGGATACTGCCCAACTGGACTGAGGACTATTGGAGGGGCCCTTCTCTCCATCCCCAAAAGAAGAGAACTACACTATGGGTGGACACAAGAAAGGGCTTCCTCTGCTGTAGCACCACAGTTGTGGATGCTCAAATGGCATCCAATGGTGGCTTCCTTCTGGTGCCAAGTTAAAACACAGCTTTTATTCAGATCTGTACATTACATGGTTTTACATTTTACATATTACATATTTTACATTTTAAATGGCTTGATATCTTTTTGGATAGTTTAAAAAATTAAACCCAGTTTTTTATTTGTTTAATTGTAAATTGCCCTGGGTTCTTATGATATAGGGCAAGATATACATATTTTAATCATGCAATCAGTAAATCAAGCCCCCCTTTGGCAGTGGTGAATAGATTATTTGTGCAATCCACCTGCTTCCTTCTCAAAGTACACTGTTTTCTTAGCAGCACTTATGTATATACTCATGTTTAAGTCTAGAAATTTTAGTCAAAAAATTGACACAAAAATCTGAGTCAACTTATCCATAGGTAATTACTGTTCACTAACTCTTATATAAAAAAAGGAACCATTCCCTGGTGAAAGTCAAGAAAATAATCTGTCCTGGAAGCATTGACTCCTCACTACTCTCTCATTCATCCAACCTTTAGTGTGAGCATAAACAGTTATGCTTGCTGGAATTTTGTAAGTTCTTGGGCATCCTTTTCCTTTCCTTTTCTTCTTTCTTTAGATTCTCTGTTACATGCCCCTACACTTTACCCTCAATCATATCAAAATCCATAATTTTGGTACCCAAATCTGCTATTGATTTATACATGAGGTTGATTTATAGTTGAGTATAGATGATGTGTGATATTTCTCCCATAACTTTGGATTTTTCCTTCTATCCATTTCTTCTAAGGCTCTAACAACCAGGATCCAAAGAAAATCCAGAGAAATTCTGATTTTCCTCAAAGCTCATACTCGCATGGTTTATCAAAATCAGCTTATGAAAATCCTCTCAATATTAAAAACAAAACCAGTTTACCCTGCATTTAAAGAACACAGGCTCAAAGATCCCTTAAGTAGGTGAAATTTGTTCTGTTTCTTAGGATTCACATCCACTGGTCTGCAAATGCATAACTTAAGCACAAGTTAATTACAATAAGCTATCAAAGAAATTAACCTATATTACTACACATTACCAAATTAGAACTGACATCCTGTTATATGCACCCTTCCCCCTATCCTCCTGTTCTTTTGATAGGAAATGGCTCCAGTTTCTATTCATAATGGGAAGAGATTCCTCAAAACTGTCTCTCCCCCACTCAAGCCATTAGGCTCCAATCTGAAACATATTAACTGAAAGTAATCATCATTAAACATGGAGAGGCTTACTTCCAAATAAATATGTACAATTCTAATAATAATAATAATAATAATAATAATAAATTAATAACTATGCACAGTTAAAGTCTTTTTAGAAGATACAAAACTGAAGTCAAGAATCTGAGTGAGCTCTGCCTATGTCAAACTTTGGATATTTTATCACCCAATAAAAGCTGAAAGATGAAATAGTCTGATTTGAGGATTTATTCCAATTGAAAGCAGACAATGTTGGTTTAAACAGGGACCTGAAGTAATTCAGAAGTAAGCACTGTGATGAAAGGTTGCAGGGTGCAGTCAATGAAATGCTATTTTGCTCACCACTTATATCCCCTTCCCGCCTTGACCTTGGCAGATTACGTGAAACAGTTGTTGAAAGGCCTTTTGAGGTAGAATTCTGTAACGTAGGCTGGCCGGCTGTTAAAGTCCAAGCAAGCCGTGCCCCCAGCTGTTGCCGAAGACAATCACCCACTCCTGCACGTTGATAGGATTGTCTAAGAAAAGAAAAGCCACTATTAATATTAGCCACTAAATTTCTCAGTTATGACAGATCAATTTTTATTATTGTAAAATAACCAGGGTTAAATAAAAGCCAGATCTACAAATCACTAAATGCAGAAAGTGTTGTTGTTGTTACTGTTGTTATTGTTGTTATTATTATTTCTGCTTCCCCAACCAACATGACCCATGGAGGCATTCTGACAGTTGATGTCCAAAAAATCATAACTTATTCAAGCTCTCCATGTATTTTTTTGAGAAACTGTTTAGAAGCCAGCTATTTTTCAAAAACCTCTCCACAGGAACAAAGAAAAACCTAGTAAGATTGCAAAAAGGTATATGATGCACACCAGTTTCCCATCAGTATCCATCAAATCCCAATTATTCTGTCCCTTCACTGCTATCATTTCTCGGGCTAACTCTGTCTTCTAAACACAAATCATTTTCAACAGATGGTTCATATATACTGTATATACTCATGTATAAGTCTAGAAATTTTGGTCAAAAAACTGACCCCAAAAACATGGGTCGACTTATCTATGAGTCAATGTAAGTAACTCATATACATATACATATATAGTCACCTCCTTTATCTGAGTAGAGAGGCAAAAGGCAAGCACTTTGTCTGTCCTGGGAGCACCTAAAAGAAGAAACAACCCTCTCTACTCTCCCATCCATGCAGCCTTTAGGGCGAGCACAAACAGGTATAGAATTTTCTAAGTTCTTTGGAATCATTTTCCTTTGCTTCATCTTTTACATCCTTTGTTACATGTCCTTAAGTTTTACCCTCGACTTATCCACAGGTCATATGAAAATCCATAATTTTGGTCCACAACCTGCCTTTGACTTATACATGAGGTCGACCTATAGTTGAGAATAAATGGTAAACATCAGAAGAGGTAAAACTGCCAACTCGTGTCACAATTATAACAATAAAGCATTTCTAACCTATAACTGTTTGCTGTATATAAAGATCAGGATCATGAGCCTCTAAATTCTAGGAGTAAGCTCTGAGAAATTAAAAAGCTCATCAGACATCTTCTACAGTATATTAAGCGCAGCACAGAATAAACAGACTCTCATCCTTCAGCACCCTGTTTGTTGCAAAAAATCACTGCCTTTAAAGATGGGTATTTCAGATGTCTTCTGAAACAGAGAGACTGCCTCCACACATAAGCGTGGAAACCTCAGAGCTTGATGTTTTTATGAGTATGTTTTTAGTGATCTTTGCAATCAGAAAACAAGTTCCAGAAATTATATTACAGATCAAGCATCCCTACTCACATGAACAGAGGTTATCCCCTTCCTGTAAATTCCCATAGGATACAAACTCATCTGGGATATCCCTCTCTATTTAGTCAGGATCAAGTGGCTAAGATATATGGGAAAGAAATACCCAGTTTGCCTGACAAAGTCCACCAAACCAAGCTTCCTTGAACTATTAAAACATACCTAATATAGTACCAATTCTTGAACAAACAGTAGGAAGTTGTAAAGATAAAAAACTATTTTCAACTTTTGCCTTGTCCCTGCATTTGACGTCCCAGATCTCAGAAGGGAGCTCAACAGCTCAGGAACAGAAGTACAGGACTATATCTTCATACCATCTCAGAAAATAGGAATTAGATCCCCCTCTCTAAAGTGGCAATGTCACCTCTAGGGTGGATACCCAAAAATGTCATTCCTAAACAAACAACTTTGTTATTTCCATTCTATCCAGACAGGAAGCCAGAGTTCTTTAAAAACCCAGAATGTGCCATCATTCCAACATACCCCATTCCAATATAGAGGTTTATACAACAACATAAGGAGATAAAGTTCCCATAACAATGCCATTATCTTTATGGAGAGCACATAGGCTCTTAGTGAATCCTGGGTCTGAAAGGTGATGGTCAGAAACAGCTGAGTTTAACCATCAGAAGCATTGTCTGAAACTTGTATCTTTACTGTTACTTTAAGTTCTAAAGAATTCCACAAAGTCGAGCTTTTTCCATTCCTGTAAAAGAAACTTACAGGTGGCAATGTGTCTGCACTGCCACAGTGAGGCACTGAAGGGGAAAAGCAAGTAGGAAAGTCATTAATTTTCTTATTTAATTCCATGGAACTAAAAAAATGGTGAAAGATTAGAAATAATATATTTACTGAATTGAAGTATGAACTCCAGCAAAATCCTATAACCTGATGGTGAAGAATTGCTGGTCTAGGAGCCAAGGAAGTCACTATTTTGATATTCTAACAACCTGATCCCACAACCAAGAGGAGGTGCTATGCCTTATATGACGACTGCTTTTTGTTTTTGGGAGAACCATAATGCTAGAAAACATCTGCTTTACAAGTGTTCTCTCTTATTTATTCAGTACTTTCAGGCTAACATATTGTCTGAATTTGAGCACTATGGAAGAAAGCTAGAGTATAAAATAGTGATAAAACAGTAACTAATAATTATAAGCCACTTATGCTTCTCACTCCTTAGTCATAACAAGTTTAACAGCACTTAAACTCATAAAAAGTATTGAAAAGAAATACAACTGCAGCCCAAAACAGACAGAGCAAATGACGCGATTTCCAGCCATGTTGGGGCATAACGTTTAGATAACGCACGCTCTGAACATGGTCAGAAGCCCCGCCAAGGCTGTGTCTTTGTGGAAGAACAAGATCTGCTCCTTCTGCTGACCTGGTTCGGGACAATGACAGCAGTCCAGATCAGAGCTTGGCACTTGCAGTTGCCATGGTCCTGCTGCGATCAGGGTGGGAGCAGCCTCTGGCCACTCCTTTTGCCCCATCTGTTCAAGACCTGTATCAGCCACTACTCCAGAAAGACTATAACATGCTGATAAAATATGATTTGTTATGAAAATGTAGATGTGGTTACAAAAACAAACAGTTGCCAATTTTCTTTAAATACAGCTAAAATTTTGATTTTTTTTTCCATTTCTGACCAAGATATATTTCAGATCTTAAGGTTCTGCACAAGCTTGTATAAAGCTAGATAAGTGTCTCTTATGTTCTCTTGAAAACAAATCTAGTGTGGTTCACCAGAGAAAGAGTAGAGGACTAGATGTAAACTACCTGTGAAAAGAATTCCACTCATGAGAAACAATGGATGGAAGCAGAAGGAAGGAAGGTTTTTTCCCCATATTTTCTTCCCCTACCAGCCCTCATGCCCCCTGAAAAACTACTTTGAGGATAGGTGACACCCCCTCCCGCATAGCAAGGAAAGGAGCACTAGGGGCTGCAGATCAAATCTGAAAAAATCACCTACATTTGCACTGGATCTCAGTATCTTCAGAGAATGGAAGGGCAATTCTGGATCTTCCCCACAAATTCTGATGCCAGAAAGATAAAGTAAAATCCTATATAGATCTGTGCAAGATATCAATGGAATTCACTCATTTTGTTTACCTTCCTTTTAAATAACTCTAATTTGTTTGTAAAGCCTGTTGAAAAGTGTTTGCTGTACTGCTGTTTCCACTTTTTTCTTGCCTTCCTGGTTTTATCCCTACTGATTTCCTTGTTTTCATTTACACCACTAAAGGAGTAGAAGGACAAAATATAACAAACTTAAAATGATTATGTCAAATTAGCTTATGTTCCATGTTGTGATGACAGTTGCATTCTATTTTGATAGAATTCTTTGTATGGATTGTTTTCACTGTTACTTTAGTTGCTATTTATTGAAGCAGATCTCTCTGAACAGTTAACTGCAAGATGAGCAAGTTTCATTTACCCTGGGAGAAATGACTGTGGAGTTGGTGTTGGCCCATTCGGAGCATACATGCCTAGGCTGCTGATCCCACTGCTTCCCATACTGCCAGAATTCTGGCCAGACTGGGCATTCCGGTCCTGGTAATTCAGAGGAAGGCTCTGAGGTCTGGCATAGTAATAAGGAGTCGAGTGAGCATCCCGTGGCAGTGCTTGAGCAAACAGTGTGGCAAAATTTGAAACCTTGACAGTGAAGAAAAAAAGGTTTAAAAAACCTTTCTCTACCAATTGAATAATCTAAACTTACTCTACATTTTTACTTACCATGTATCTGCAACTATTAAAAATTAATAAAACACAGTTTACAAATGTCATCATTATCATCATCATCACCATTATTATTAATTGTATCCTGCCTTTCTCCCAGAATTGGGACTCAAGCTGGATTACAGTTAAAAAGAGCAATACAGCTAAAAACATACAAAAAATTAAAATTAAAATAGAATTAGTCTAGTCACAATATTAAAACACTTCAAATCTCTGTTTAAAAGAATAAAATGCAATTAAAAAGATTAAAATGCTATTAAAACAATACATTTTATGGCAATACAGCACCCCCTAGCTTGTTCTTTAAAACCTTTCTGTATTAAAAACCTGTCAAAATAAAAAAGATTTTACTTGCTTACAGAAGAATAGCAAACTGGGGGGGGGGGGGGGGTCATTGTGGCCTCTGTAGGAAGGGAATTCCACAATCTAGGGGCAGCCATTCAGAAGGTCTTCTCTTGCCTTTCCACCAAACATGCCTGTGAAGTTGACGGGACTGAGAGAAGGGCCTCTCCTGATGACCTTAGGGCCCAAACAGGCACATACAAAAGGGATACAATCTACCTAATAGCTTGGACCTGAGCCATATAGTGCTTTTTAGTTCCTAACTAGCACATTTAATTGTGTCAGAAAACAAACTGGGAGCCAGGAAGGCTGTTTTAACAGGAAAATAGAACAGTCCCTGTAACCTGTAACATTTAACTTTCCAGCCTTTCCAACCATCTGTCTTTCCAAAGATATTTACAAAGCATGGAAGAGCTACTTTCTGTACTATAGTTCCAAGAATACCCCAGCCACAGGCCACGCTGAAAGTTCTGGTCTAAGAAAATAACTTTTCCAAGCTCTGGATATTTCAGAAAGTTTTACTAACATCTGGCATATCAATTAACTCCCAAGCTTCCAACTTCAGAGCAGATTAAGACTTAAATACAATTATTAGTTTCTGCTTGAGAGAGGCACTGAATCTGTTTTTGAATACGTGACAATTCCCCCATATCTCTACACTGCATGTTGGAACAATGAGAAAGCGCTGTCTCCAGCAATCTACCTGCAAGCTTAGATCATTAGATCGCTTCTCTAGAATGCCTTCTTTGGGGATTGTTTTGTTTGCCTTCAACTTGTTTCTGCCTTATGACAACCCTACAATGATGGGGTTTACTTGGCAAGATTTATTTGGGGGGGGGGTGCCTTTGGCTTCCTCTGAGGCTGATAGAATGGGATTTACTTAAGGTCACCCAGTGGTTTCTGTGGCCAAGCAGGGATTCGAACCCTGGCCTCCAGAGTCATAGTCCAATGCTCAAACCACTACACCACACTGGCTGTGGATGCCTGGTGAAAAACTTGCTGACTTATTTACCTTGCCATTTAAAAAATGCTTTCATTAAGCATTTAACATTTTTGAACATTTAATTTCACTTTTGTCTGCTAGTTGTTCTGTCTGTATTTAGGTTTCTTTTTAAGTTTGTTTTAAGAAGTACCTTGAAATCACTAATTATACTGATATTTTAAACAAACGCTGACCAAGACCTAACATGCTTTCAGTGCAGCATAAATACCAGTCAGCACCATTATGCTGGATCCTACAGTTGCACAACCAGATGCACAATAGATGCCAAGACCATGAACTTGCCCACTATGCAATAATCAAATAGTTCCCCACCCAACACATCAGAAGTGAGAGAGGGGGCTGTGTGTCTCTGTGTAGAACGTTTAGCTGCACTGCACTTATTTACATGACCTCTCAGAAAGTGCATCCACATAAGCAATGATTTTTTACGCTATCACACTGGCCCAACAGAATTCCAGTCACAATATTATTTACCTTGTTTGACTGCTTACGTGGATCTTCACTGAGGCTGAGCAGGAGGTAGAGGATTGACCATCTGTTTTTCAAAATGCCCTTATTAAAAATATAAGAATATTAGAAATAATACCATAGTTTGGAAATTAATTTTAGAAAGCAATTCCTCAGCCAGCTTCAGGGTGCAAAGCAAAGAATTGCAGGTCCCCATGACTCAAAATGGGTAGTAATCATATACAGCATATTAGCAGGTCTATTGTTACTTACCTCTTTTTTGTTCACGGGGACTCCCTTTGTGTTGTTTTCCCCTCTTCTCCTTAAGGAAAATACCAAGCCTGCCTCTTAAATTCTCTGACTTCCGTTAATGACCTGTGTGCCCCTGCTGTGCCTATAAAACTCATGTAGGCTAGGTGGGCTGCCTTCATTGTGCTTTTTCAGTGGCTAACCCATCATAGCCACATAACTAAGCATTGCTACAAAGGAATGGAAGATTCCTACTTGCTCAATGCATATTCTGAAGAGTACAGTCCTAGAGATTTTATCTGTCCTAAGGTACTACGATATTTTATCTACTAACATCTGTAATATATGAAGAAAAAGTTATTTGGAGATTAACAAAAAAACTGACAGATTTACCACAATAGGGTGCACTACTGGTCTATGCATTGTAGTATTTAAGGAGCTATTCTACTGCTCTTTGAAGTCTGAACGTTATTAAACTTACTTCAGCACTGAAAGAGGGGGCAAGACTACAATGCCAAGAAATAACTTGTTTTTCTGCAATACATGCAACTTTGTGGAACTTCACCCTCAAACCCACTCATAATCTTTCGATTAACAAGTGTGTTTCCACAACCTTAGACTTCAAGTACAAAACAGGGACAGCCAAGATCACTTAAGAGGACAAAAGAATGCTTCATCAATAAATCAATATGCATTATTTTAAAAATAGATAGCGGTGAGGTAAGTTTAACGTAAAAAATAAAACACTTTTCTGCTGATCTGCGTCCTTTCCATAAAAAGTCATTTAAAACAATTTTTTTGTCTCTGTGTGTGTGTGTGTGTGTGTGTGTGTTACAGTTTTGCAGGACAGGAGACTGGAACTAAAGCATACAAAAAGCATTTCTAGAAACCAAATGGTAAATAAACTACACTAGTGGTAGTCATAATACATCAACCAACAACTCACTGGGCTTACACAAAATTTATTCCTGTACCTGCGAGTGTAGTTTTCTGTAGAGCTCTGAAAATACAGCAGCACTTTCTTCCCTTCCTTGCCGCACAACTAACAAGAGAGAGAGAGAGAGAGACTTATTAGGTTAATGCAAGCCTGTTTTGTGTAATAGTAACATTTGAAGCAAACATTATTGAACTCTATTCTATGAGTTCTTAGAAGGCAAATGGTATTAGTTCTTGTTCTATCACTACAAAATTTAATTTCAAAGTCCCCAGTTCCTCCCTTGCTGTAAAATAACAATACTACTATGCAGCACTTTGCAGGGATGAGGAGAGTGCTCCACACACCCTTCCAATCTCTCTTGCACTCTGCCATGTACATTCCCAATTTCTTTTGCCTAAAATGGCCAATTATGCCCTCTAAGGTGTTTTGCTCCATTTTTGCCATTTTCTGTTAAAGACCCATGGGGGACTAAAAGAGGCCAGATGGAAGAAATGGGGCAAAACAGTCAACCATTCAATTTGAAGAGCGCAACTCACTATTTGGAGCCCTGGAAAGTAGGGGTGAGGGGTCGGAGAGGCCATAGTGGTATCTCTGGGAAGCACGGTGCCCAGACTTTGCCCAACTGTGCAGAACATGTACATTTAGCCATTCCTGTTTCAAGCACTAGCATGTTGCTCCTAACCTGTAAACTAGAGTTCCCATGGATGCCCTTATTTGTTGTGCCATGACCATGACCACCATGTCACGCAAGTTAACTACCTGTCAACTCCCTATGTCACACAAATTAATTTCCTAGCAACTTCACTTTTATACAGAAAAAGTGTGATACGACAAACCCACACACAAGAAGCAGGTTCCTTTTGCACAAGTAAGGTGTGTATTTGCCTCTTATTATAGGCTTTCTTTGCACAAAAGAATAAGCAAGGATTACTTAGACTTTGGGCTTGCAGTAATGAGCAAGTGTGCTAATGCATACTGTATGATTCCTCTCACTTGGCTCCTATTGAAAGCAAGAGCAGTTAAAGTAACCAAGGCCATACTAACAATAGAAAGCTTAGTGTTATGTTCAGACTTCTGACTAACTTCTCAGAAGTCAGAGTTTGAAGACAGCATTTATAGCATATGTCATTGTTGGAGGCAATACTGAGCTTTCTGTTGCTGATAAATTCCTGATTGCTTTAGCTGATCCTGCTGCAGTTCTGAAAAATATCTCTAAGGGTTCATTAAAAAAACCTTTCAAGTACAAACAACAATTACCACAGATTGATTCTGAATGCTCAAACAGCTGTTTATGTGCAATTTTGAACAATGCTAAATTATAATAAAATATAAAATTTACTTTTTTGAATTGGTGTTGCCAAAATCCCACCTGCCATCATAGTTATGGCACCTTGGGAATCCTGGGAGCCATCACCCAAAGTAGTAACCTTCCAAGCTATGCTGCATATCAAACATGTTTCCATCCATGGGTTTTTCACTGGGCTTAACAGTTCAATTCTATCCATGTTTACTGGGAAATAAGCCCAGTATGACTTTTTTGGTAAACATACACAGCATCAAACTTCTAAAAAGAGGAAGGGCTTATCAGGAGAAGCATCATGTAATGATTTTCAAACATGTTTTACAAAACCTAAAAAAGCAGACTGTAGTATGATTAGAAGTTTTCATGACTATGATCAGTGAATGGGAATATGTCTTATTCTTCCAAAAAAAAAAAAAAAAACACCACAAAAAATTATGAGTTGATGGCCTACGTCCAACTGCTGGTTCTAACCAGAGTAGGCCTACTGAAATCAAGTACCAAATGTACTAAACTAATCACATTAGTTTTAATGGGTCTACTCCAGCAGAGAATTAAAAATGGACTTAAGTCTGCATCCACAAACAAGAGTGAAACAAGTAATCCTTAACTACTTTTCCTTTCACAGTACAGTTTGGGCATCCCTAATCCAGAAATCCAAAAACCTTCAAACCCTGAAACGTTCTGCTGCCAGCCACACCTTTCCACCTTTGAGGCAATAGGAGCAGCAGGGTTCCTTTTCATTTGTTTCTCAGATCCTCAGTCTCTCTCCAGCCTCATGTCTAATACACAGCACAAGTAGAGAATGAACAAAGCATGAAGCTGCAGAGATGTGGAAGGCTGGAGGGTCACGATGGTCTGTGAAATGGTGGAAAGCATGGATTCATGTTGAGCACTATGCTTGGATTCCTCAGATCACCCAAAGCACTATCTCCTGGTTTGCATGCCACATTGTCTGTGATAGGAATGCACCATATACAGCCAAAATCTTTGCAGCAGGGTTTGACTCTTCCAAAAATATATTTCTTGGGGAAAAAGAAGCAAAATGGAAGAATCCAGATGGACACATGGATGGATTAACAACAAATGGGGTTCTAGTCATGCATCCTAAAGGAGGATTCACTGAAGAATCTAAACCTGGTGTCTAGAGAGAGATTTCAGTTTGTGGTGATGTGTATACTCTGCGTGAAACCAGATAAGCTCAGGAAAGGGGCAAGCTAGTAAGTTGCAAATTCATGATGAGCAGCTTCTTTTAAAACAAAAACAAACAAACAAACAATGATGGCATAGGTACAGACAATGATAGTCATTTTAGAGAGTTGTAATTTTAATGATTTTACTGCTTGGTTTTTAACATTGTTGTTTTATTGTTACATTTTATATTGTTTTTTCTCATGTTGTAATCCCGCCTCGATCCACACGGAGAGGCGGGAAATATAAATAAAACTACTACTAAATAAAACTACTACTACTACTACCATTTCACATATCCTCAGTCTCTCTCCAGCTGTGTGTCTATCCAGCCTCACAGAGTTCATTCTATGCTATTTGTGTTGTGCATTGTGTATTATGTATATGCAAATATAGGAATTCCAAACTGAAAAAATCAAAATAAAAAACATTTCTGAGCATGAACCCAAAACTCAAAATCTGATGTCTACTAAAACCTGTAGTTTGCAGAAGCCAGTTCTAATATAAATCAACTGTACACTTTCTGAACTGAAACTTTCACCACTCTGCACATCTTTTTCCAGTTTCCACAAAGGACTCCATTTTTCTACCTGTCAAATGAAGGTCACAAACCCTTGTTGCAAAAATGATAAGACTACAGCCCTGTTGTTCAAACAACTGTAGGGAAAGGATATTTTTAAAATCTAGATGTGCCTGAGTTTGTGTGTGTGTGTGTTTGTGTGTGTTATACATGTGTCTGCACACAGCTCTCATGTACAACTGACAACAAACCCTTTGTTCTTATCAGAGAGAAATAACAAAGGAGGAAAAAGAAAAGAAAGTCCAGTCCAGATAGTATTTGAAGTGAAAGTACATCATTGTGTCTTGACCATTATCTCCCCTTGCCTCTTCTCTGTATTACAAAGATTCATATTACAAAATAGATAAAATTACAGTACACAGTATATTGTGAAACCAGGTGATATTTTGTACAAAGCAGGTCTGCTCAATCATAATGAACAAATCATTGCAAAGGTCAGCTAGCACTATAAACTGCATAAAAAGCTTCAATAGGCATATTGTTAAAAATAAGAAACTTACGTTCTTTTTTTATTTTTTCAGCTACAAGAAATTCATCTCTTTCAACCGTAGGAGCAAAATTACTTCCAATGACTCGCACTGCATACTGAAACTGCTGAGCAACATCAGCTGAAATAAAAATTACCATTAGTCAACATTTACTAGTAAGACATTGGTAACATTAGTCACATATACATATAAGTGAATGAAACAAAGGCATATATAAATCTGGTTGAAACCAGAGACTCAAAATACCTGAACAAATTTTACAAGTGCTCTTCGCACCTTCCCAGATCCAGATTACTGCTCCAGCTCCACACCTTATCTTAGGAAGGGGAAGGGAGTAACAGGCAGGGCATCACAGGAGAAAGGAAGAACACAACAGCGAGTACACTGAAGATTTGGTTTTTGTCAGCATGTGCCTTCAAATTATTGCTAACTTATGGCAAACCTAAGGCAAACCAATCATAGGGGTTTCTTGACTAGCTTTGTTCAGAGGGGATTGCCACTGCTTTCTTCTGAGGCTGAGAGACTGTGACTCCCAAGGCCATACAGTTAGTTTCCATAACTGAGCAGGGATTTGAACCCTGAGCTTCTGGATTTCTACATCAACACGCATATTACCACAACATGCTGGCTCCCCAAATTCCCAGATGTAAATGATGGAGAAGGTGGAGGGGGGAGTCCACTTCATATAGGGCCTGCTCTAATTTAAGCAGAGATGCCCTCATTTTCATGCACCTTCATTCAAACAACCACCCCATTTCTTTGGCACTGTTCGTTGGAATTTTTACAATCCAGACACAAGTATTTAGTTCTTCCCATCATCAGCTCAAAATCTAGTGGAAATGTATAACAAGATGAAGCTTAATAAAAGTAAATAAATCAGTGCTATATTACCTCGCAAGGAGCACTCCAGTTTGTGTCTTGAGACCCTCTCCTACTAAGAGCGGATGCACTTAGTACCTGAATAGGAGATTGCCAGAGTGCTATAGGTTATATTTCAGAGAAAATGGCAAGACTACCTGAGTATTCCTTGCCTAAGAAAAACCTATGAAAGTTCATGGGGTCATGATAAGTCAATAGGTGACTTAAAGGCACAAGTCTGCATACACACACATGGGGTCATACTGCCCATAACACCACAAGAATGGGGTCATACTGCCCATAACACCACAAGAATAGGAGTTTTACATCATCTCTTTTCCTCACTTTCCGACATACAGGAGAACACCAACAATGGCCAACAATCAACAGCACTCTGGAATCACATGTAGATGGGCAACTATCCAAGATCTAGAAACCATACCTATTGTTAGTTTGACCTCAAAGAACCACAACCTCGAACAGGACCAGCCTCAATCCTCAAAAAGGGAGAGGCAGGATACAAATAAATTTATTATTATTATTATTATTAAGCTGAAGTAGCCTCTCTCCATGGCAACACCATCTGACCGAGGAGGGAGTGAAAGGAGAGGCCTAGCAATACCATCGGACCTGGCCTTAAGTTGAAGTGCCCTCTCTCCATGGCAACACCATCTGGCATAGGAGGGAGTGAAAGGACTGGTCAAGCTTCATCGGGCCTGTCCTAGATTAAGAAGCAGAGCCCTCCCTCCATGCCATCTGCCTTGGTCCAGGCGTCAGAGGGAGAGAAGAACTGCTAGACCTGATCCCCTTCTCCACCACCATTCCCTTCTCCTTTTGTGTCGTGTCTTTTTAGAATGTAAGCCTGAGGGCAGGGTACCATCTAATTTAAATAATAATTGTAAGCTGCTCTGAAAGTCTTTAGGGCTGAAGAGCAGGGTATAAATAAATTATTTATTTATTTATTTATTATTACCTCTACCCCTATTTTTCTCAATCTTGTCAAACAAATTTATTCAAAATCCACTCCCTCACACTTTGAGGATGTGATAGAAACTTACTTTTTTAAAAAAATAAATAAATAAATAAACACCTGAGCATTTTTAGTCCAAGAAGAGGTCCTTTTAAAGCAGGAGGTAATCCCAAAGGGCATAGGAGCAACATCTTGAGTTTTTAAAAAAAATGGCAGGGAAGTGGGCCCCTCAAAAACAGCCTTGCTCCCAAAGACTTGCCCTAAACAGTGCTTTTATGTTTCTCTCTCCCCAAAAGATTGGTATGAATATTTCAATTATAGACATTTGCATCTGATTTTAAAATCATTTGAAATCTCTCATACTGCAATGTTTCTACTCTAGTATTTGGGGAGTTATAAATTAATCATTATGAATGGGATGAACAAGAAAGAGTTGGATCATTGAGTTGGTCCTCTCCTGTGTAAGATTCCAGCTGCTCCATTCCAACTCCCTGTCTTTCCTGCTGAAATCACTCAGTATGAAGTATTCAATGAGCACATTCACACTTAATGGGACTGTCTGTGGGCCCTCCTCCTGGCTTTGGTTTTTTAGATATTCTGCTGTTACCTTCCACTTCTGCATGAGCAGTGCCATTATGGTTACATAAACAACAGCACTCAGAATAGAAAGAGAGCTGTTGGAAATATATGATTTTCAGGTAGCTCTTTCAAGAATCATGTGTACCTTTTGCTTTGGATAGAATAAAGGCAGCACGACTCAGCAAATGATATTCCTATAGTGCAAGTTTGAAAAAAGGAAGAAGTAAATAGTATCTGAACCACTGTTTTAACTTTTATAAACACTGAAGTGGAAAAGTATCCCTGACCCCAACCTCATCTGCTCTATGCTCCTGCTAGAGACTTCATTCTACATTTGGCAGAAATAGGTCAGCAAAACAAGAGGACTGCTGGGCAGCTGCTATTTCAAAGAGATTAATGCTAAACTCCTTTGCCAAAAACAGTGGGAAGGCACTCTGCAAACTAACATCCCAAGGAAAAAAGCTTCCATCTTGCAGACCCTAATGGGCTTCATAAGGTGGGACATGCCCACATGGTACAGTAGTTTTAGTATGGACTAGTACTCCAGGAGAACAGGGTTCAAATCCTTGCTCAGCCATGAAAATCCACTGGGTGACCTTGGGGAAGTCACACTCTCTCAGCTTCAGAAAAAGGCAAAGACAAATCCTGCCTGAACATGTTTGCCTTAGGATAACCAAAAGTCAGAAATGATTTGAAGGCACACAACAACAACATGCCTGAAACTCCACAGCTACACGTAGTAAAGCTTGTATCTTGTTACTTTGGCTTTCAGTTGTTTCTCAATTGTAATGTAGCCACATTGAGTCCCTGTACTGGGATGAAGGCAGAATATAAACAAACATTAATAATAATAATAATAATAATAATAATAATATTTCAGTCCTATCACTTCATATTAGCAGAAGTTATGCAGAAAGTTTGTCAGATTAGAATTCCCCCCTCCCTGAATTCATCTATAAGCCTGGTTTTCTTATTTATCACACATTTTCCAATATATATTCCCTTTCCACCATCTATGCTAATTTACCAGAGGCATGTCTGCCCTGAACTACAATGTTCAGCATACATATTTCAAAGACTAGAAAGAGCTCTCAACAAATCCCCTGTGAAATGTAGAGAAACTATTAGAGACTGGAGAACAGAACATTAAAATGGAAAAGATCCAAGAAGGAAGTAAGCTTTCTAGAAATGTCTCAAAAAAAGAAGGCCAATGAAATATTTCATGGTATCATTTTGTTAAGCAATTATCCCACTAGTAAAGCTACTAGTCGTCACTAAGCAACATTTGCAATGAAGACCATAATTACTATTTACTGAAAAGATTTTAAGAGTCTTGGGAAAGAATGGGTCTTTGAGTAAAGGAACCCAATTTCCTGTAGTCTCAAGCATATGCTATGTTATCTTGGGGGGGGGGGGGGTAATTATATATGCAAAAGCCTATACTTACCATGAAGCCTACTCTATCTCAAGTGTCCTCTAGATAGCAAAGTCTCTCCCAGTACTCACTATTTTACCGAGATACTGTATTTTAAAAATACTATTATCTGCCTTAGACTTTCAGCTTGAGGTGACTGTTAAATATCTTCCTCTCACTTTTTCCATTGCTTCCCTTTGCTCCCCTTATTTCTTTTCAATCCTAAACTGCCAAAATCATTCATCTCTCTGTGTTCTTTCACTCTGATCACAAGTTATCTCTGTCCTTAAATCTTTTTCTTAATTTTCTGTCAGCTCCCATATCCAGCACAACACAGTAAAATACATTCTTCCCAAACCTGGGACTCAAGGCGGCTTACAAGATTAAAAGGAATACAAGTAAAAATACATGGAGATTAAAAACAAGACAAAACTTGTGTTTAAATGACATTAAATTATCTGTAGAACTAAAAGCATTCTCTATGATGTTTATTTAAAAGCAAAGAATAAAAGTGATACTTCACAGTAAGAAAAACCGTTGACGTTGAAGGCCAATTCTTCATGTGGCCAAAGGCTGGCTAACGAAATCAAAAACAATACGCAACTCCTCTTCCTTCAAACACTTCAAAATCCACTTGTTCCATCAAGTCTTTGGAACAACCTGAGTTCTCATATTCTAGTGTAAATGTTCTAGTGTAAATTAAGTTACATCTAAATAAGCAGTACAAACTTTTTACAACCACATATTTTCTCATGTTATTTCTGCCTCCCTTGTTTTTGCTGTGTCAAATGTTAGACTTCAGGCCCTTTGGGGCAGGAGCCTGTCCTCTTACATTCTGTAAAGTGATGTGGACACTGACAATGCTACAATAATCACAAACTGTTATAACAAAATGACTTTGTAAGCTCATAGACATGTTGTTGCCGACACACCTTCACAGCATCAGTCAAGTTATATTCATAGCTTTATAGTAACAGTATCCATGTGTACATGTGCACGTATCCAACCCCCAAATATACAAGACCAATCTTTTGCTTATTCAAACATGTACTTTATAATAGCTACTATAGTGGAGCATCAGCCATGATTTCTGCTAACTTGCCATATTATACATGGCCAGACTATGCTTGTCATCTAATCCCAGAACATCTTCCTAGAAAATGCTGCATATTGAAATATAATTATTGCATTCATTGTTGTTCCTGTTATGTGCCTTTAAGTTATTTCTGACCCTATGACGACCTTATCATGAGATTTTCTTGGTAAAATTTGTTCAGAGGGGGTTTTGCCATTATTTTCCCCTAAAGCTGAATGTGGCTTCCCCAAGGTCACCCAGTGGGTTTCATGGCCGAGCAGTGAATCGAATCCTTGTACTCAGAATTATAGTTTAGCATTCAAACCACTACACAACACATCACTAAGCAATTTTCCTTGAATCCTGTTGGTGAACTACACTGGTGTACAGATATAGAGAACACTCTCCCCACTGCCCCACCTTACCCTGGACAAAAAGGATGTTTTGACACACAGAAGCACCTTGCCACGGTGAATTCCTGTGATTATTTATTTATTTAATTAGGAATTTCTTTTCTGCAAAACTTCATTTCTTCAAAACGCCCTTTCCATTAAAAATATTTCTACATAAAAACCAATGCAATTTCAGCAAAGTCCTCTTTTAAACAAAAACAAAAACAAGGAGTTCTGCACACACAAAACCAAGGCTGATCTGCAGCAACCAAATTTTCACAAAAGATTCCCAAATTGTGCCAAATCATGGGGGGGGGGGTGCACAAAAACACTTGTAATCCCAACCAGTTAGGAGAAAACTCTGGGAAGAACTTTGTTCTTACACATAAGGATGAAGTAAAAGAAGGCTTACATCCCTACGGCAGGGTAATAATACCAGAATAAATAGTGGCATCACACGGAAAAAGGCCAGACAAACAGCAGCCATGAGAGAAGGCACTGGAGGAATAGGCTGTTCAGAACACAAATAGAATTTATCTGCCTTTCCTCACCATTAATGCACAACCTCAGGCAAAATCAGCAGGAATCCAGTTCTATTGGTGCAATTGGTCACATTTTCTAACAATAAAGATGCATTTCTGAGAGCATTTCAGATGTGCATAGTTCTAGGTGGCCTCTAGATTCTTATTAAAAAGTTAAAGTTGTAAAATTTTAAAAGACAACTTGTTAGCCATCAGAACTGTAAAGTGCTACTTGCAAAGCCCAAAGGTGGAGATATTGTAAAGTGGACATACAGTAAAGGAGATAGCCCAAAGCATATGAAACATAAATGAATTCGTTTAGATTTGAATCCCACCTCCAAGATATCTCATTATGTATATGCAAATACTGGTATTCCAAAATCCAAAACACTTCTGGTCCCAAGCATTTCAGATAAGGGAAACTCAACCTGTAATATTTCAGTACATGTATTTTCAAAGCTCACTATTTTGAAGTTCATTTGCTTGACTATAATATCCCAATCAAGATGTAGGTAAAGATCTCCTTTCCCTTAAATCAGGAATAGACAAGGTATAACCCTCCAGATTTTGTTAGACTGAATTTCCTACATTTCTCAACACTGGCTAACCTTGCTAGCATTAATTGGTCCAATGACATACGGAGGTCCACATTTTTGTGGATTTAAAGTAGTAATAACAACAATTTAACATCCAGAATATCAATGATGTCCATTATACTTACCATACCACAGTAACAGAAATTAACCCTTATGCCTTTTTATTTTAAAATGTTTTAGATCAGGCATGATATAGAATGGATTGTAATAAACAGCACAAGGCACAAGATGCCAATAAAATATTTATAAATGGTAGGGAAAATATCTTACATTTATGAGAAGAAACATGATACCGTGTAGTACTGTAAACATAAACATCCTAGAATACCAATTATTAGTTTAAAATGCTCCTTATTTAGAAAGTGTTTGTAACACATAAAAAAAGGAACTTTTAGCATATCACCCAAGCAACCGCTACTTTTATTCACATCCCACAAAATCCTATTATTATTTTTAGTTGTTTGCTTTAGAGCAAGGGGAGGAATTGAAGTGAACTGAACTGCATTTCTTTGCAGCTCTGGTCAAGATAGCCAATGGTGGAGAATGTTTGGAATAACAGTCCGACATCAGAGAGCCCACCCATGGCTTCAAACGTATGAAGTTTTAAAGCTAAAGTTGTAATTTAGCATTTGAAATGGAAATTTCTAACATGCCTTTCAACCTTTCATTATACAAGATGTCCATGTGTACAAAACTGTGGGAACTATTCATGCTTTGATTTTGTTTTCTGCCACCCTTCTCCTTGGGGTGGAGTAGATGATGATGTTAGCCCAAGGAGTTGAGAACATGTGCCCCTCCAACATCATCTGGAGTGCTACTCATTCTCCACCCATTTTATTGCACTCCCTCTTCTATCATGAACCTCTAAACCTATCCTGAACCTATCTTGAGAGGTTCTAGATGAAGGTTATAAAACATAGTTTAAAACAGGGTTATAAATAATAAATTTATAATTTAATTGTTGTGATGTTGTTGTGTTTGCAAGTCATTTCTGACATATAGTTACCCTAACGTGAAAACACCATGAGGTTTTCTTCAGATTTGTTCAGAACGAGTTTACCTATGCCTGTCTCTGAGGTTCAGAGAACATAACTTGGCCAAGGTCACCCAGTATCTGAAATTCTTGAGATCCGTAGTGTTTTGGATTTTGGAATACCTGTACTTGCATATATGTGCATAATAAATATCTTGGAGATGGAAAGTCTAAACACTACATTCATTTATGTTTCATATATATTACTGCAGGTAATTTTACACAGTATTTTTTAATAATTTTGTGTATGAAACAGTTTGTGTACACTGAACCATCAGAAAGCTAACTGTCACTATCTCAGTCACCCATGAAAATAGTTTTAGTTTTTGGAGTATTTTGGATTTTGTAATTCCAGATAAGGGAGATTTAACTTGTAATATAAATGCATTATCATTAAGAAAGGCCTGTTCCTGAAGCAACATATAGAATGGCATGTTGTTCAGAACATACTGCAAAAAGTGAGTTTCAAATCAACCTGTGGTGATGGCCAATGAATACCAGCTGCTGTAGGCTATATTTCAGAGGAAGGAACTGGCAAATCACCTTACCTAAGAAAACCCTGTGAAATTCGTGGAATTGCTCCAAGTTGACAGGCAACTTGAAGGCACAACTTGAAGGGTTGGCTACCATTCCTACCGATACCATGTAATTCAACAGTGGTCTATAGAATGTGCATGTCCCAATTGTAGTTACTCACCTTTACATTAAAATCAGGTCAAGGTGGACTTGACTTGAGAGAGAACTCCAAAACCTACATATATCTGAGAAGGCCCTCATCCTAGTCCCAACCATTCATAAACTCAAAAGAAACTATAGCCTCTGTCTGTTACTTCCATAAACATCTTGGCTTGTTTGGGAAGAAGTGTTCCTTGAACTGTGAAGGGCTTTTCAGATTATCACCAGCACATTGAATTGGCCCACAAACCAATTATAAAATGCAGATATTTCAGCAAGTTTGCATGTTTCTAATAATTTTTGTTCTCTGTTCCTCAGTGTCTTTTAATAATAATAATAATAATAATAATGTTTTTATTTATACCCCACTCTTCAGCCAAGACTATCAGAGCGGCTTACAATTTGTTAAACAAACAGCTTCATTTACAATTGTAAGCTATTTACCTGTCACTGTTCTTATCCATTTTCTCACAGTACATATACTAAGCGGGTACAATATTACAGTTTCTCTACCATTAAACTCTAAGTAGCTTAGGAAATAGATTTTCCAACTTTACTGAAAGCAAATGAATTAAGTTACAAAAACAACAACACCGAATAGAGAGCATAATTATGTCATTTTTTGCAATATTCTACTGAAAAGTCTGCATAAAGTCTCACACATTTGGGCTGTTTTGTAGAGTTTTGACTCAACAAATAAAAGCTCCTTTCAGAACTTTTCTGAAGTCTCAGATATTGCTCAGTACTCAAGACAAGAGGCTACTGTTAGAACAGAACACGGAGAAATTGAATGGTTTCCAATTGGCAAGGGAGCCAGGCAAGGCTGCATCTTATCACCCTATCTGTTTAAACCATATGCAGAAAATATGATACATAAAGCAGAATTAGACTCAAAGAAAGGTGGTGTGAACATTAGAGGAAGGAACATCAACAATTTAAGATATACATATGACACTATATTAATAGCAGATAATAGCAAAGACTTGGAGCAATTACTGAAGAAAATTAAGGAAGAAAGTGCAAAGACAGGTTTACAACTGAACATTTAAAAAATAAAAATAATAACCACTGATGATTTACGTAACTTTAAAGGAGACAATAAAGACACTGAGATAGTTAAAGATTTTTCACACCTTAGCTCAAACAATCAGAATGGAGAGTGCAGTCAAAAAATCAGAAGAAGACTAGACTTTGAAGGGCAACAATGAAGGAACTAGGCAAGATGCTGAAGTCTAAAAAGATATATCACTGAAGTGAAGACAGGATTGTCCGTGACATTATAGTTCCCATTTCTATGTATGGTTGTGAAAGGTGGACAGTGAAGAGAACGGATAGGGGGAGAACCAACTCATTTGAAATACAGTGCTGGAGAAAGATTCTGAGGATACAGTGGACCACTAAAAAGACAAATAAATGGATCCTAGAGAAAAATCAAGCCTGAACTCTCCCTAGAAGCCAGGGTAACTATGGTAAACTGAGACTGCTGTACTTTGAACATGTCATGAGAAGGTCTGGAAGCCATGCCCTATGAGGAGAGCTGGATATGTTTAGCCTTGGAAAGGAAAAGGTTAAGAGGTGACATGATAGGCATATTTAAATATTTGAAAGGATGTCATATTGAAGATGGGGCATGCTTGTTTTCTGCTGCTCTGGAGACTAGGACATGGAACAATGGATTCAAACTACCGGAAAAGAGATTCCACCTAACATTAGAAAGAACTTTCAGACTATAAGGGCTGTTTGACAGCAGAATATGCTTGCTTTGGAATGTAGTAGAGTCTCCTTCTTTGGAGGTTTTTAAACACAAGCTGGATAGCTATCTGTCAGGAGTGTATTCACTGTGTATTCCTGCATGGCAGGAACAACCTGGATGGCCACTATGGTCTCTTCTAATTCTATGATTCTATGATTCAGACATGACTCTCTGGAAAAGACAATAATGCTTGGTAAGATAGAAGGCAGTAGGAAAAGGGGATTGGAATCCAGATGGATAGACTCAGTCAAGGAAACTATGGCTCTGTGTGTCTGCAGGACCTCACCGGGAAGGTTGCCTGGAAGTCTCTCATTCATATGGTTGACATCAGGCAAAGTCAACTTAATGGCTGTTAATAACAACAGCTACTAATTTTATTTATTTATTATATGTCTTCTTCCTTTGCTCAAAAACATAACAAGGTTGCAAACAGCTTCTCATCAGCCTCTCAAAAACCACCCAGTAGTTCTGAAGTAGTTCTGACTACACAGGTTTGGTGCTCAGGGTGAGAATTGCGTTGCATGCCTGTTGTCTTGCATTCCACCCTTATCACACTTGCATCCCATCCTTCCTCTGAGAAATTCTGAGTACGGCACCATTCCTTCTGTATATGCAGAACAACCCTGCAAAGTAGGTCAGGGTTGCTTCCACATTGCAGAAATAAAGCAGCATGATACTTTAGCTGCCATGGCTCAATGCTATGGAATTCTGGGATTTGTAATTTGGTGGAGCAGCAGAGCTCTCTGACAGGAAAGGTTAAATATCTCAAATGACAAGTTCCAAAATTCCACAGCACTGAGTCATGGCACTTAAAGTAGTGTCAAACTACTTTATTTATGCAGTGTGGATACACCATGAGTTGAGTCACAGTATCTCAGTCTGCTTCAAAAAACATATTCAGGAGTACGTGTGTTGGCTGTATAGCAAAGTGCAATAACATCCAAAATGTACAGAACAGTGATGGCTTTATTGGGCTACCAAAATGCATAAAACACATAATGAAAGCTGTTAAAGCTCCACTAGAGTCTTCATCACACAAAGGTGTTAAAAATCATACAGGGGTTTTTTTTATTTAAAAAAATAAGATGATGTTTGTCATAGGCCTTGCATGCTTCAGAGCATACTGTTGGGGTAGGCTTTCACCTTTAAACTTGAAAAGCTAGCTCTATTCATCTTCCCTCACTTCAGCACACAAAATATTCCTCTGTGTGTCACTCTTGACCAGATGGACAGCTAGAAGTAAATGCTTGGGTGGCAACAGCAGCGTCATTCTCAAGTTACTCCCATGGTACATGAACTGGGGCAGCCAGCCAGCCAGCTCACCTATTTATTTATTTGCTATGCCACCTTTCTCCCAGAAAAGGACCCAAGGCGACTCACAAATAAAACCATTAATTTTATTTTTATTTTTAAAAAAAAAAATTAAAATCAACTAACTAAAAACAGTACAGCTGTCCCTCCATTTTCACCGGGGGATCCATTCTAACCCCCCCACACTGAAAATGGAAATTCGCAAATATTCAAGCTTCATTGGCTTGAATGGCCACACGCTCCCACAGGCACATGTGCCATTTTAACCCTCCTCACTTGTGATCCGTGAAGTACCAAGACTGCAGACTTTAAGTGTGCAAAATTGGAGGGATGACAGTATAAAATTCCATACACATACAAAAGTTAAAACATAACTAAAGCAATAAACAGAATATAAATAAAGCAATAAAGAAATAAAGGGAAGAAGGGAAGAGAAACAAAAAGGGGAGAGGAACAAACTAAACTATGAATGCAAGAGTACAATGGTTAGTGCAAAAAGATAAAGAAAACTACTACAACAATCAGTGCAGAGAAATAGAAGACAACAACAAAAAGGAAAGAAGAAGAGATCTATTCCACAATATCCAGGAAATCAAAGGAACAATCAAATCAAGAACAAGAATGCTCTATGGCAATAAAAAACATAATTCAAGACCAGGAAGGAATAAAAAGACGTTGGATGCAATACACAAAAGAGCTATATAGAAAAGATGACAAAATGAAGGACACATGGAATGAAGAGTCATATGAAGATGACCCCCAAATTCTAAAAAGTGAGGTGGAAGGTGCAATAAGAGAAATGGCAAAACACACACACACAAATCAGCAGGAACAGATGATATTCCAATTGAACTGCTGCAATCCACATTGACACAGTCAACTCTAGTGGTAACCAACATAAGTCAACAGATATGGAAAACAAAATGATGGCCAACAGATTGGAAATGATCAATACACATCCCCATCCTCAAAAAACGAGACTCAAAGGACTGCAGCAACTATAGGACCATAGCACTAATCTCTCACGCAAGCAAAATTCTGCAATATAGACTCCAACCATACATGAAGAGAGAAATCCCAGACGTCTAAGCAGGTTTCAGGAAAGGAAGAGGCACTAGAGACCATATTGCAAATATACAATGGCTAATGGAGCACACCAGAGAATTTCAAAAGAAAATCAGCATGTGCATTATAGACTATAGCAAGGCCTTCGACTGCATAGATCACAAAAGGCTATGAAGCGCCCTTAAAGACATGGGAGTGCCAACACATCTGATTGTTCTGATGAGGAATCTGTACTCAGGACAAGAGGCTACTGTCAGAACAGAACAGAACACGGAGAAACAGAATTGTACCCAATTGGCAAAGGGGTCAGACAAAGCTACATCTTATCACCCTATCTGTTCAACTTATATGTTGATCATATTGTAAGAAAAACAGGCTTGAACACAGAAGAAAGAGGAGTGAAAATAGGAGGATATGCCTATCCTCTATCTAAGACATGCAGATGACACCATAATACTAGCAGAAAACCTCCCAGACCTGGAACAGCTACTAAGAAAAATCAATCAAGGCAGAAAGCGCAAAGGCAGGCCTATTGCTAAACGTAAAAAACACAAAAATAATGACAGAGAATCTTGACAAATTCAACCTAGACAATGAAGAAATAGAAGAGGTGAAAGAGTTCTCATACCAGGGATCAAACATTGATAGAAATGGGGACTGCAGTCAGGAAATCAAAAGGAGATTAAAAATGGGAAGAGGGGCTAAGAAAGAACTAGAAAAAATTCTAAAATGCAAAGATATGCAACTAAACACAAAAGTGAGAATCGCACAAGCCATTGTATTCAGTATTACCATGTGTGGATGTGACAGCTGGACAGTGAAGAAAGCAGATAAGAAGAATATATATGAATTTGAGATGTGGTGCTGGAGAAGTGTGCTGAGGATTCCACGGACAGCAAAAAAGACAAATGAATGGGTCCTGGAGCAGATCAAGCCTATCTCCCTGGAAGCCAAGACGACAAAACTGAGGCTGTTGTACTTTGGGCACAACATGAGAAGGGATACTCACTGGAAAAAACAATAATGCTAGGAAAGGTGGAGGGAAGTAGAAAGAGAGGACTGTCATATACTAGATGGATGGACCATTAAGGAGAACATGGGTATGAGTTTACAGGACCTAAGCAGAGCAGCGGAGGACAGAAAGTCTTGGAGACGTCTCATCCACAGAATCACCATGGGTCAAGATCGACTCGAGGGCAGTTAACAACAGCAACAACAACAAAGCACACATCCCCATAAAAAAGCCTCCCTGACATGATTACAGTGTGCCTTTTGTATCTGCTGGGGTTTAGTTCCAGCACCCCAAATTCATCTATGCTCAAGTCCCATTAATTACAATGATGTAATAAAATGGTGTCCCTTATATCAAACAGCAAAATCAAGGTTTGCATTTTGAAATCAGTGAATCCATGGATACAGAGGGCTGATTGTATAGGTTAAAAGGGAATTGTAAGAACTTTTAAGACTTTTAAATCTTAAGAATTTATTGTATTGTATTTTATGCCATTTTGTTTTATACAACTCATACAGTATATCAGCTCGTATTTCATGATAATACCTGTTACCTATACTGGTTTATGGCCATCCGTGGATAAAGAATCTGTGGTTACAAAGGGCCAGCTGTATATACTAAAAGCCATCCACCTTGGGCAAGTCACACTCTCTCAGCCTTAGAAGACAAACCCTCTCTGAAGAAATTTGCCAATGAAACCCTGTGTTCACTGCCTTACAGTTTCCATAAGATGGAAACAACTTGAAGGCACACAACACAGTGTGACCTGGTGCCCTCCTCCTTTTTTCCAGAACACTTCCTACATTTCAACTTTCCATCCAGGAGGAATTCTAAAATGTCCTCCAATTGAAATATGACTGAGAAGCACGGATTTACACTTATAGGAGTGTTTTTAGCTTTTGTTTTGTAATATGTCATACATTTTTTTTTCTTGAAGATCCTACATTTTGCAGTGCACCTACATCTTTCTTTGCGGTTAGGGCCTCTGGTCACCCTGACACAGCAACAACAACAACAGCTGCCCTCTTCCTCTGCTTGAGACATTGCTATTTCACAAGGGTCGCCCTGTGCTGTCCAAGGGAAAGTGATGGTTGACTGTATTAATTGTAGGGCTGGCATACTTTCATTGTCAAACATCCTTTGCTCCACCTGTAGACTCCTCCAAAGTGCCTCTGACAGAAGGAAGCAGCAGGTTTCCACCACCTGTACTACTTTACTACTACTGTTGTTGTTGTTGTCTCCCTTCAAGTCGTTTCCGACTTACAGCGACCCTAAGGCGAACCTATCACGGGGTTTCCTTGGCAAGGTTTAATCATCATCATCATATTTATTTATATCCCGCCTCTCTGTGCAACACAACACATTTAAACAATACAGACCCCATATCCCAAAATCCCACCCTGGTTTGTCAGAGAGGAGGTTTGCAAAGAGAGGCTGAGAGAGTGTGCCTTGCCTCAAGGTTACCCGCAAAATGGGTTTCAAAGCCAAACTGAGAGCCTCTAGAGTCATAGTCCAAGTACACTCAAACCACTACGTCACACTGGCTCTTTAACTGCTACTACTACTCCACCACCTCTACTAGTAGTAATAGTACCACCACCACCACCACCACCAGCCCTGTTCTGTCCAGTCCCCATCCTGGGCAACTGGAGGGAAGCCAGATGCCTCCCAGGAGTCTACTATGGAGTTTATCACACGGGAGGACTTTCTCTCAATTTCGAAAGAAATGGAAGTGAAGCCAATTCGGAATGGAGTAAATTCGCTAGTTCAGCAAATTCATGTGATTGTGTATTGACACTGCATTGCGTTCAGAACTGCCCAAAATTGCCTCCCAGTGCCCGAAATTGCGTGTGATAGTTTCTCACGCAATCACATGAAACCCCACTTTTGCATTTGGAAGGACTTCCCTTTGCCCGAAAATGTGTATGATCAGCTTTCACGCAATCACGCAAAACCCCAAGATTGCATTCAGATTGCCATTGGATTATACTTCCAATTACCTTCGTGTGATAAACTCCTATGACTAATCCACCACCTCTACAAGTAGTAGTAGTACCACCACCACCCCTGTTCTGTCCGGCCCTGGAGCCCATCATTGGCAACAAGAGGAGGGGAAGCAACCTCCTCCCAGGTTCCCAGGAGTCTACTACTACTACTCCACCACTTCTACTAGTAGTAGTAGTATCACCACCACCCCTGTTCTGTCCAGCCCTAGAGCCCATCATTGGCAACAACTGGAGGGGGAAGCAACCTCCTCCCAGGTTCCCAGGAGTCTACTACTACTACTCCACCTACTAGTAGTAGCACCACCACCACCCCTTGTTCTGTCCAGCCCTGGAGCCCATCCTGAGCAACAACAGGAGGAAAACCAACCTCCTCCCAGGAGCCTAGTTCTACTACTCCACCACCTCTACTACTAGTAGTAGTACCACCACCACCACCTCTTGCTCTGTCCAGCCCTGGAGCCCACCCTGAGCAACAACAGGAGGAAAACCAACCTCCCCCCAGGAGCCTACTACTACTACTCCACCACCTCTACTACTACTAGTAGTAGTAGTAGTACCACCACCACCCCTTGCTCTGTCTAGCCCTGGAGCCCATCCTGAGCAACAACAGGAGGAAAACCAACCTCCTCCCAGGAGCCTACTACTACTCCACCACCTCTACTACTAGTAGTAGCACCACTACCACCACCACCACCACCACCGCCTGTTCTGTCCATCCTGGGCAACAAGAGGAGGGAAGCAACTAGCAGCCAACCTCCTCCTCCTCCCAAGAAGAGTCTGTCTGTTTGGAGGATGGGGATGAGGAGGCCTAGGATGAGCTGGAGCTGGGCCTGTTTACCTTCTCCTTTCCCCAGGATCCGGCAGCAGAGGCTCTGGAGGAGGACATTGGGCGACTTCTGGTCAGGGCTCGCCATCCTCCTCCTGGCATGATCCTCCCCAGAGAGAAGGAAAGAAGAGAAAGCGGGGCTAGAGGCGGGAAGAGGAAGGGTGCACCCCTGTCAAGGGTCCCCCAGCTGCTCCTCTTCCTCTCAAAGAGAGGAGGAACACTATAGGAAGGAAACAAACGCCAATTGGCTGGGAAGGTGCAACACCAAACACCCTCCGTGGAGCAACAAAGCCACAGAATCATAGAAACTAAGAGGCCTTTCTCTTGTTTTTTCTTGCTCCCAGCAAAACAGACAGACAGAGAAACCCAAGGCCCTCCTCCTCCTAGTCCTTTTCCAAGGCCTCAGCTTCCCTCTCAGCCTCTAAAATGTCCTCCATTTGGAGCAGGGCTAAGGAGTTCACATTTACACAAAAGGAAAAGAGGATTGGGACACTCAGGGTTCAAATGGTGGAAGGAAGAAGGGGGGGAGCCCTGCCTTGGTTTTTAAGTCCCCTTTGAAATAGTCTCCTTCCTTTAATACTTTGTTTTTTTATTATTATTATTATTCAAATGTTTCCAAAATTAAAGCAAACAGGTCTACGTAGGACCTTATCAGACGTCGGAAATTGGAAGTATAATCCAATGGCAATCCGAACGCATTCGTGGGGTTATTGCGAATTAAAGTATCTCACGCAATTTCGGGCAAAAGGGAAGTCATTCCGAACGCAATCATGGGTTTTACGTTATTGCGAATTAAAGCAATTTCGGGCAATGGGAGGTAATTTTTGGGTAATGGGAAGTCATTGTGAACACATTCCAAACGCAATGGGAATTCACGTGAATTCGCTAAACTAGCAAATTCACGTGAATTCGAATTGGCTCCATTCGCAATAAAGAGAAATTCCGTCCAATAAGGTCCATAGTCTACAGGATATTTGATTTCCATTTTGAGTTCCATTTCAAAACATACAAGTCCATATCCTTATATCTAATTCTTATCTAACTTCCTAAGGTCATCCCACTAATTGGGCATATAAACCATATTAGCTAATTGTCTTATTCCCCGTTCAAACAAATCCGAACCGAACAAATATCCAAAGATATTTGTACCTTTTTATTTCCTTCTTTTTAAAATGCAACCAAGTTTCAGAAAGAATATCCCTTTATCTCTGATCACTTGATGCCTTACATTTTCTCCTTTCCCTGCTTTCTAATCTTTTTTCCACTTCTGTAAACATGCTTCAATGTCAGATTATTAATAGTTTATTATTATTATTATTATTATTTATTAGTTATTGTTGTTATTATTAGTTAATGCTTGTGGGAGTATAAGGGACTAGACTCTTGTTCCTATTGCTGTGTTGTGTTTTGCATTGCACTGTATTTTTGCTGCCAGGACAGGGAGAGTTAGATATTGCCAGTTACACTAATATGTTATGTGATACCTTAACTATTATTAAGTCATGCATTTTGGGGTTTTGTATCTCGCACTGCTATGTTTCGTATTTTTCACTACGTTCACTGTATTTTCTATACTTATTCTGCATTATTATTATTATTATTATTAGTCAAGTTATAATTGGTAGCAAGTATACTTTGTATCTAATGCTTGTGTTGTAATCCGCTTTGATTTCGCAAGAAAAAAGCAGAATAGAAATAAATCATTATGATGGTATCCACACAGTACAATTAAAGCAGGTTGATACCATTTTAACTCTCATGACTCTATGTTAAAGTATCTTGGGATTTGCAGTTTGGTGAGGTATGTTCCACCTGGTCTGTCAGAGAGCTCTGGTTACTGTAGGATAGAGTCATGGCAGTTAAAGCGGGGTCACACACTGCTTTAATTCTGCAGTGTGGATACACCAGGGTGACCAGACATTCTCCTTTTCCAGGACATGGCCTGCATTTCAGCCTTCTGTCCAGGAGGAATTTCCAAAATGTCCTTCATTCTGAGTATGACTAAAAAGCATGAATTCGTTTTATTATCTCTAGAGAGATCTTGTAGCACCTTTGAGGCTAACTAAAAGAAAGAAGTTGGCAGCATGAGCTTTTCTAAACTTAAGTCTATTTCCTCAGATGCTTTTGATCAAATGCATCTGATGAAGGAGGCTTAACTCTACAAAAAGTCATGCTGCCAATTTCTTTCTTTCAGTTAGTCTCAAAGGTGCTACAACTACAAGATCTCTCTGCGTACTGATTCTACAGACTAACACAACTATATCTTTGATTTCATATTATTATTACTATAATTCTAATATTATTATTCAAATCACTGTTTAGCCATTTAGCCAACTGGTTACTTTGTCTAATTCTTCTATATCCAAACAGATTAACAACAAGGGAGACAGAAGACAACTGGGCATCAATAGTAGAATACTGTGTGCCCACGCCATATGCAGGCTCACCATAAGCGGACTTGAGCGTATGGCGAGCCCTAATATGGTGAATGAGGTGCGCGCTCATGGTGTACTCTGTGCCGTGTGCCACAGGGATGCACCCCATTCAAACAAACGGGGCTCAGTCTTAGGTGGAATTTGCCTTACACGTGGGGGCTCTGGAATGGATCCCCTGCGTAAGGCAAGGGCGCACTGTAATGTAAAAAGAAATAGAAGATATAGCCATGTTAGTCTGTAGAATCAGTATGTAGAGAGATCTTGTAACACCTTTGAGACTAAATGAAAGAAAGAAGTTGGGCACATGAGCATTCGTAGATTTAAGTCTGAGGATCTATGGAAGTAAACTGAAGTCTACGAAAGCTCATGTTGCCAATTTCTTTCTTTCATTTAGGCTGAAAACAGACAGCCCTAAAGGATTGGCTCTGTGCCACCTCCTTGCTTGCCAGATCAGGGCTGCGGCAACCACACACTCTAGCCCTGATCCAGTGTTTTTCCAGCTCCAAAATTCCACTCCTTTTTAGGGTGGAAAAAAGCCACCATTGCTGACACCATCGCCGTGGCTCTTCCACATTTCTTTGGTGCAGGGTGTATAAACGCTATGCCACAGAAACCTTATAATGCTACGCACCATCTGGGCAGGCAGATGGATCACACCACTTTGGAGGCGGAGTTGGGGTGGGCAGTATGTGATCACCATGCCCCCACTCCACCCTGACACTGGCATTTTTTGCCAGTCTATGCAGCCCCTTAGTCTCAAAGGTGTTACAAGATTTCTCTACATGTATGAAACAAACTAGAGGAAACTGTTTGGAAAATGTATGTTTATTTAAATCTGAACTCAGGCAAAAAATTTTAAAAAATGTTTTTACAAGCCAGATTAAGGAAGGAAGAGGCAATGTAGAATTAAGAAAATAATTGAGTGTATGTAAAATCAGTGCATAAGAAACATGTAAGAAACAACAGAAGAGTATCGGAATGGGATTTTTATGACAACTGTAACAATACTTACCTATTTTTAATTATAATTTGTTGCTATAAAACAAAAAAAACTTGCTATAAAAATAAAGTTTTTCAAAAACAACAACTAGAAATCCAAGGATTCTGTAGGATGGCAGTTTATTATTATTATCATTATTATTATTAGAGTATTTCTACCTCACCCTTCAACCTCAAAAGCTATCAGAGCAGCTTACAATTATTATTTTTAATTAGGCGGTTCCCTGCCCTCAGGCTTACAATCTAAAAAGTTAAAGTCATCTCAAATTGCTTTAATTCTGCAGAGTGAATACAATCATTGATTAGCATTAAAATTAATCATTTCTTATGATCCTATCCTGCATCATTTATTTCATTATTAATTAATTGTATGTATATATCCAAAAAAGCTATGTAGAAAAACCATTTATTTGGAGCAGTTTACCATAAAAACAAAATAATTAAGTTGAACAAGTCTATATAATAGAAATAAAGAACTCCAAGACCAATGCCATAATCACAAAAAGTCAACATGGGTTTCAGAGAAACAAGTCATGCCAAACAAACCTGATCTCTCTCTCTCTCTCTCTCTCTCTCTCTCTTTCTCTCTCTCTTTTTTTTTTTTTTTTTATAAAATTACCAGCTTGGTAGATGAAGGGAATGCTGTGGACATAGTATATCTCGATTTCAGTAAGGCCTTTGATAAGGTTCCCCATGACATTGTTGCAAACAAGCTTGTAAAATTTGGGCTAGACAAGGTAACTGTTACATGGATTTGTAACTGGTTGACTGGCCGAACCCAAAGGGCGCTCAACAATGGCTCCTTTTCAACCTGGAAAGAAGTGACCAGTGGGGTTCCACAGGGCTCTGTCCCGGGCCCAGTGCTATTCAACATCTTTATTAATAATAATATAATAATAAAATATTTATTTCTAGCCCACCCAATCACGAAGAATCCAGGCAGGTTACAACAATAAAATACCCAAAGTCACAATAAAGTCAAACCCTAAACCTCCCCTATTCCCAGTATTAAAATAGAATTAAACGATAAAAGTATAAAACATTTAAAGCATTAAAAACATTAAAAACATTCCAGTACAGAGAAGCAAGTGGGGGGAAACAGGCAGGTAAGGGGGCAGATACATCTATATCTGGGGAGGGTAACTAAGTTGGAAAGGCCTGCCGGAAGAGATCCGTCTTGAGTTCTTTCTTAAAAGCTGTCAGAGTGGAAATATGATCGATCTCCTCCGGCAGGTCGTTCCATAATTTAGGAGCAATAGTAGAAAAGACCCTCTGGGAAACTGATGTTAGCCTCTTTTGGGGGTGGGGGGGCTGTAATAAATTTCTTCCAGAGAACCTTAGAGTGCGGGGTGGACAATAGGGAGGAAGGCGTTCCCTCAAGGATTCTGGGCCCAAGCCATGTAGGGCTTTAAAGGTAATCACCAACACCTTGTACTTTGCCCAGAAACTAATAGGCAGCCAGTGTAGGGACTTCAAGACCAGTGTTATGTGGTCATTCCTAGAAGTTCCCGTAATCAATCTGGCTGCCATGTTTTGTACCAACTGAAGTTTCCGAACTTGGCACAAGGGTAGCCCCATGTAGAGCGCATTACAGAAGTCCAATCAAGAGGATACCAGTGCATGTACTACTGTTTCTAGGTCCCTCGGCTCCAGGAAGGGACACAGTTGGCGTATCAGATGAAGCTGATAACAGGTGCTCTTGACTGTCACATCCACCTGAGCTATCAGATGGATTGACAAGTCAAGGAGCACCTCCAAGCTGCAGACAGAATGCTTCAGGGGAACAGTGACCCCATCCAGAACTGGCTGACACAACTCCATTCCTGGTTTTGGGTTTCCTGTAGCAAGTACCTCCATCTTACCTGGATTCAGCTTGAGTCAGTTTTCCCTCATCCAGTCCATTACCACCCCAAGACAGACATTCAGAGGAGAGATGCCACCCTTAGTCACTGCATCAGTGGGAGATATAGAGAAATGTATTTGGGTGTCATCAGCGTACTTAATGATTTGGATGACAGAATTGGGGGCATACTTATCAAATTTGCGGATGACACTAAACTAGGAGGAGTAGCTAATACCCCAGAGGACAGGATCAAAATTCAAAATGACCTGAATAGACTAGAAAGCTGGGCCAATGCTAACAAAATGAAATTCAACGCAGAGAAATGTAAGGGTGGAAAAATGAAATGCTCAGATATAAAATGAGGTACACCTGGCTGAATGAAACTATGTGTGAAAGGGATCTAGGAGTCCAAGTAGACCTTAAGTTGAACATGAGTCAATAGTGCGATGCGGCAGCTAAAAAAGCCAATGCAATTTTAGGCTGCATCAATAGAAGTATAGTGTCTAGATCAAGGGAAGTAATAGTGCCACTCTATTCTGCTTTGGTCAGGCCCCACCTGGAATACTGTGTCCAGTTCTGGGCACCACAATTCAAAAAGGATGTGGAGAAACTGGAGTGGGTCCAAAGGAGGGCGACCAAGATGGTGAAGGGTCTGGAAACCATGCCCTATCAGGAACGCCTTAGGGAGCTGGGGATGTTTAGCCTGGAGAAGAGAAGGTTAAGAGATGATATTTGAAGGGATGTCATATTGAGGAGGGAGCAAGCTTGTTTTCTGCTGCTCCAGAGACTAGAACGTGGAACAATGGATGCAAACTGCAGGAAAAGAGATTCCACCTCAACATTAGGAGGAACTTCCTGACAGTAAGGGCTGTTCGACAGTGGAACACACTCCCTCGGAGCGTAGTGGAGTCTCCTTCCTTGGAGGTCTTTAAGCAGAGGCTGGATGGCCATCTGTCAGGGATGCTTTGATTTGGAGGTCCTGCATGGCTTGGACTGGATGGCCCTTCTTGGGGTTTCTTCCAACTCTATGATTCTATGATTGAAGTTAAGAAGAAGAGGAAGAAGATGATTGATTTGGCTTTCTACCAGTCACATGACCATAGTGGAGTTGTAAGAACAATGAATATCTGGAATTATAACTATTGCTGGATTCAACAATAACCACAACTATTAGGCATACTGGCTAAGACGGATGAAAGTTCAATGACAATAACATTCACAGAGTCACAGGTTTCCCACCCCTTAAAACAGCATGAGTACTAAATTGTACATAGATGTTTTTGAATGAAGTGTTTTATGACTGTTAAACAAATTTCAAATTAAGAGCAATTGAAATAAATGAGACTTAGTTCTTAGTAAATATAGGTACAACAGAGATGGGAAGAATATTTTTAATTATTCATTCCCAGGTCAGAAAATATTTCCCAACACTTAGGAAACTACATCAGGATGGAAGTGTCAGCAGGAATTATTCTACAGAGAAAAACACAATTATTCTGCCCAGGAAATGTATTTCCAGATTTGATTTATACTTTTGTATGCACAGTCTTACAGTGTAATACTGTGCATAATTATAAGAGAGTTAAGTCCCATTGAACAATTGGAATTGCTGTGTTTAGACTATAAACATATGGATAACCTTATTAAAGGCTTTCATATACATGATGATTTAATATGTTTTAACTGGTTTGTTTCTGGTAATGTTTTGTTTTCATTTTTAATTTTTGCATCTCTGAGCTGCCTTTAAAGGATTTTATCCTACAGGTAGAATTAAAAGATCCTAAATAAAATATGGAAATTAATTGTGCTTTTTATTAGCCTGATCTTTGGAAATCCTAAAAGCAAAATACAATATGGATAAAACCTAGTATTCCTCCCCTCCTATCTTCTCCAGGAGAGTCAAAATGCCTTCCTTTTATTGATATTAGCATCTGTTGCTCAAATGAATAATTAAAGATAACATTTGGACACTCTTCTGTGTGAAACCTTGCCAAATATATCTTTAGGCATTCAAAAGTGGCACTGACAAAGCAGAGCTGAAAATGGAATGGCTCTGACACTGGAGCATCTTAGAAAACAGTCCTAACAATATGCCTTGGAAATATACCGTGTTAGGAGGATTTTGAGAAAGCATGATGAGTTTTAAAACACAGTAGGAGGCATTGTCCTGGAAAGAGATGAATCTATTAAACTCAAAAACACAGCCAGGTTTGAAGGGGCCCAGTCAAAGTGCCATTCTGGTACTGCTACCCCTCTTTTATACTATCCCAGTCTGATAGCCCACTTACTTTGCCACTGTAGTGCTCCACAACTCCAGTTATGAGTGTAGGTTCCCCAGACTAATGCCATTATTAATATTATAATTGCTTTAAATTAACGTATTAATAGGCTGACCATATTTTCTTGAGACAAAAACAGGACATTGGAATGGCAAAAAACAGGATGAGGCTATGTAATAGTCTGTGTTCATGAAAAAGTAAACTGACAACAAAAGTTTTATTACATGACCTTTTTGTGCTAACAATTATTCTTCAGTGACAGAACTCATACAAAAACGTAGATAGACGTAGAGGGGAACAGGATTTCACCACAAAGGTACCATGAATATTTCTCCAATGAAGTAATCTTACATAGCAAACTTGGTCTTTTAACACATTATCATAAAACGTCTCATACTCCATGACAAATTTTTATACCCACAATTTCAAACAGGGGTCTTCAAATCATTTTTGCAACATAACACTGCATTTTTTTTTAAAGCGAGACAAAAAAATGGTACTGTCCCGTTTAAGATGGTATGTATGGTCAGCCTATGTATTAATATTTTAAATGGATTGACTGCATATTGCTTTTTAAACTTTTATTATCATATGATGTTTTAGCTATTATATTTTTAATTATGTTGTAAGCCACTTTTGAGTTTCATTTTGAGAAACAGGTGGGATATAAATCAATTTTTTTAAAAATAACTAAAATGAAGCCCCGAACCTGAGCCCCCAAATCCATCACTAATATAAGCAGTGGCTGCACTTATGAAAGAAATAAAACAAAGTACCGATAATGCATTGTTTTGGCTTTTATTTGGAAAACCTGTAATGAGAGAAAAGCTAATGAGCAGCAATCTTCCTGGAGCTGCAATTCAATTAGAGGAATGAAAAAACAAAGATAAGTGGATTTGTGAATGTTTGCAGAGAACTCTGGCTGTGCACTGAGTGAAAGGACTGGTAAATGCCTATGAGAAGAGTCTTCAGATAAGCTATAAAAAACCAGAAGCAGACGTCAACAGCCATAAAGTATTTAAAACAGGCATATGCCCCACAAATCCTTTGGTATGAAGTATTCTGTATCTAGAGTAGCATTCCTTATGTAATTTTCATGAATGAGGCTCAGGAAAGGAATGTTATACCTGTTACTGTCCTAGTTGCCAAGTCTACACCCCGACACATTTTGTCCCCAATATTTTTATCTGACACACTATTTTAGGGTTATGATACTCTCAGAGCAATATATAAGAGATTTCAATTTAATGTACAAGAAGACACCGTGTAAATCAAATTGTGGCATCAGTAGAAGCTTAAATAATTAAAAGTCAGAAAAGCAATTGAGATAGAAGATTCACCAGGAGAAGGTGAGATGCTGTTATCTTGCCATGTATACTTCCTTAATGGATGTGGCTCAGCTCATAAATAGCTAGTTCATGAGTAACAGGCCACAATGAATTGATGGAAACTGTCCTAAAAGTTAATGTGGCCTAGTGGTTTGAATGTTGGACTAAGATTCTGGGAGACCAGGATTTTAATCCGCACTTAGCCACTGAAACTTTAGACAAGGCACACTCTTTCATCCTATGCAATTGATTGACATTATCTACCAAGCTCTCTGCACTGACTCCCCATTCACTCTGAGTTTAGCTATAGTCCGATGATAGCTAGAGCAGAAAATGACAATCTGGCTCTCCCCCACTGTGAGAGTCTAGGCTAGGATATTACACTATTACATGAGTATCAGGTCATAAGAGCCATAAGTCATTTACAGTCACTATATTTTTCTCTGCTTTCTGAATAGGCATAATGGTGATGAAATTACAGGGCACTTAAGAACAAGCTAGTCTTCTAAAAGGGCATTTAAGAACAAACTAGTCTTCAAAATAAGGTTCATCATCTGTCCGCCAATACAGGGATTGCTCCATGCTCTTTTATATCTTTAAGAATGGTGTATGGTTGAAAAGGTGAGGGAAATATTCCACTTTGGATCCCTTCATTCAAGCCCCTGTCTTCACACTGTATGCATGGAGCAAGGCCTGACGCAACACTACAAAATGCTGTGTGAAGAGAAAACCCAGTCCATGTCACAGGGCTTGAGATGGACTATTGAAGATAGATTCTACACCCAGCATAAGGTCAAATCTACCCTGTCACTGCATTGCTACTTCTCTGGAACTGATAGGTAACACAAATATTTTTACCTTTTAAAATTACTTCTTTTGTAGGACACATTGAAATGATTTTGTTCTGAAAGCAAAGGTATAAATGAATACAAATACTCAGGATTCAACTGGAGGGAAAAATAATCTTCCACTTCTTATAAATTGAGCCCTGAGCTGCCTTCTTATCCATGCCATTCACCTGGACTTTGAGCATAGGTTGCGGTAAGACAGTGCAAAATTGCCACACTGAGCCTGGTGAAAGGCTCAGCCCTGAGAATGAAGGCCTGTCTTTTCACCCACTGAACTGTTTTAGTAGTTTTTAAAAAAAATCTTTTCAATTGCAATTATAACTTATAAATGTAGGTTTGAATTGTTTTAATACAGTGACTAGTTTAATTGCATTTTCTTGTTCACTTTTTGTGTTTTCAGGTACAGTATATTGTTTTTTTAAATTGTAAGATGCCTTGAGTCCTAAATTTGGGAGAAAGGCATGACACAAATATAATCATTATCATTATAATCATCAGAATCATCATTTTTCTCTTCTGACTCTAGAAAGAAGTATTGGAAAGGACTGTGGTTGGGCTTTTGGAATCAACAATGATGAAATTCTTTTCTTCTGGTGCATGGCATGTGCTCCAAGCAAGGCAGAAGAGATATATGTGTATCATAGTACAGATTATGGTCATCAGTATGTTATTCTGAAGAAAAAAATCTTAAGAGACTGCATGATCTTTTGTCATTTACAATGCAACCCACCTCTGCAATACAGTATGATATAGTGCTTCCATATCATCACGCCAGATGGCAGTGTAGAAGTTAAAGGTGGGAGGGGGGAACCACCTTTAAAGGCTTGCTAGACATCAAATGATGTCCTTACAATTGTTCTCATGAAGTCGTAGTTCTATGCTTAAATTCAACCAACTGAAGAACTATAGGATCTGCAATCCTGGTCTGGTGAAGCTTGAGGTATGCAATAAGCACAACAGATATGCCAGCAGAAATTATACTCTACCAGCCAAGTTGTTCAGCCAGGAAGGAGGAGTGTTCTGTTGGGATGTTATGCTGGCAGAAAAGACAAAACAAGATCAAAAAATGAGTGGAATATGGCCAGCACGTGGGGGAACGTGCTTACTCAGTATCATGTATTCTTTATCCTATGGCCAGCATAGTGGAAGAACATGCTTATTTATTATTCTGTGTTCAATATCCTGTGGCCCTCTCCTTGTGAGCATCACATTGTTTCACTAGCCCAGCACCTGGTGCATGAAATTTTACATCCTGTTGACTCATATGGAAAGGGAGGATTTAAAATAGCATCCCTGGTGTGTGTGTCTCTGTGTGTGTGTGTGTGTGCATAAAACTGTCCATGCAGTAGTACAGCAAAGTTAGCTTATTAACCAGGGTAAGATGGATGCCTCAGAAGTTAGGTGATCTTGGGTGGAGCGTAGCAACTGCATTCTCAAACTCTCCGTCTTTTTTAGTATTTGTGTGTTTTTGTCATGTGGCCTATCATCTGTTCCATATGATACCCTGCTGCCTTCAAGTGTAATGGAGGATGCTACCCTGTGGCCAGAGATGAAGCAAGCGCTGACACAGTCTGTAATGAAGGTGTTGAAACAGCATGGTTTTCTGTCTAGTCAAGGTGACAGAATGCTGCTTTAAATGAATCAGACCACTGTTGAATATTAACCAAGTATTGTCAGCTCTGAGAGTGGTTTCAGGCAGGATTCTTTCCTTATCTGCCCTGGAAATTCTGGTTATTAGCTCTTGGCCTCCTATCCAAGTACTAATGAAGCCAGACCTTGTTTAGCTTCCCAAACCAGAAGAGATCAGGTATGTTCGGAGTGGAATAGGTTGTGTTATAAATATCAGTTCCAACAACTTATCTCAAATGCATAACATCTGTCCATCCTTCCCTGTATTTAATATAGTGTCTTTTCCCCAGACTCACAAAGATATAACATTACAAGAAAGGCAAGTATTGTTAAAAACATACAAAAGTTGAGATTAAATAAATTATTAAACTAAGAGCAAAGTTAAAACCATTTTAAAACAAAGATTAAAAATAGTACAGCACCATAGAAAGACCTTTTCTTGTTGCCAACTAATTCCCAAAGACTTGCCATTGAAATGCTAGTCAAGAAGGAGCCGTCGTATCCTCCCTAGGAAGAGAGTTCAAAAGATTGGGAACAGCTACTAAGATTGAAGACCCCTTCCTGTGTTCCCACCTATGGAGGTAGAAAGAGGTTCCACCTCTGGAGATCTTAGATGCACGGCTAGCTTATATTGGCAGATACAGTCTGGGGATTTTTTCTAATTTTTCCATGGGTCTGATTGTTCTCATTTCCAACTGAACATCTGTTAAGGTTTCAACTCTGCATTTCCCTCCATCTATATGTTTTGTGTCCAACTGGATGCTAAAAGAAAACAAACAAAACCTTCCATGGTCTCCAACTATCCTGACTGCCCTGCAGTTTTTCCTCCTGCTGGCTCATTCTCTCTCACTTTTTACCCCAAAAGAGCCACAGGGAGACTGCTGGGAACCTGAACATATTCCTAACACTTCCCTGCATAGGATTTTGACAGGTATGTAGCCTTGGGACTCCAAACAGATATAAACCACATCAGACTCCACTTTAAAAACTGCAGGATGCCTGAGCAAAGGGGGTGTGGGAAGAACACATGCTAAAAGAGTTATAAAAATCTCTTACCTCTCCCCTGATTCCTTTGCTCTATGTGATATACTGTGTTGCCAAACTATATTGTTGTGACACTATTGCCCCAACCTTCCCACATGGGGAAAGCACTCATCTGTTCAAGCAGATGCGATCTCTGTTGGCAAAGGCCATGAACTCTATGTCAATCACTGTAGCTCATTGTCAATGTTAGTTAAAACTTAACTAGTCGAAGACTTAATTGTTCTGCTGCTATAGCCTGGGATATATAGAGAAGAACAAGCAGTCACTGCATCCCAGCAGTGATAGTCCTACCACATACTTGATTAACTATGCAGCTCCATTATATTACATTGTGCAATGTACAGTTGCATTATGTAGCAGTAATGGGGCCATATAATAAGCTGATTTGGTCCCAGGTAGCCTTTTGGTATGTAATAAGCTGATTGTCTGAATATTTTATGATCTACTCGGGTCTTGTTTTAAATCTGACATTAAATTATTTTGGCCTAGCAATCAAAGGGAGGTAGGCTTTCATTTACTAGAGGGCTTGTTTCTTTTGCTCCATAAAAATGTTCAGGTATCTGTGCTAAAACAATGCTTATTGATAATTTACAAAAAATAAAAAATAAAAAAATCAGAGGATTTATATAAAATTGCTTCCATTGATCCTTTAACTCTTTGAAATAGCAAGTATGGGGGGCTGACAGTCTAAATTAAATGAGACTATGCATCACTTTATGAGTTTGACTGAATAAAAGTCTCCACATCAATGTGTTACTAGTCAAATCACTGAATAATATTCCATCACTTGGTCAATACTGAAATTAATTTCATCTCAAGTAATAGGCACTAAAATCACTAAATGCATATTGCAAGTTAAAGATAGGTATGTGTACTTACTAGTAAATATTCCTAACCTTCAGTACAAAACACAGACTCATTTGAAATATAATGTATCTAATTATTGGTGTTTTCTTTACAAAAGATATAGGTTTATTTTTCACTGGCTCATTTCTCCTGTTGCAAAAAGAACTATTCAACTTAATCCTCATGATGGATCTTTGCATTAGAGAAAGAACTCAAAACAAAACAAAACAAAACATCAATAACTGGGGGAAATCGACATCAGAAAAAAGTTCAACATGATGTACTATATATGCACTCTATTGGAAATAATATTTTTTGTGGATCCCAGAGTCAGCACACATTATTTGCCAGTCATTAAGAATACATAATAATCAAACAATGTGTGTGTGAGAGAGAGGCGGTGGGAGGGAGGGGGTGAACCAGCGTTTAGATTTCTTCTACTGCATCTTATGCATAGTGGAGCAGCCTGCTACGGTTCCAGGCATCCCAAATCCCTTTATGTTGATATATATCTATTTAAGATAACCTGTGCCTACTAGCATAGGAAGGGAATCAGCAAGTAATGGCTTTTTCACAGGAATGTCCGGCATCAGTGGAAAATGCTTAATATTACATTTTTTTTTCTCACAACCGTGCAACACTGGTGCAACTCCTTTTTTACCCCCGTCCCAACCTTCACCTCTTGCTGAAAAGGAACAATCTCTTCTGTCAGATTTTGCTCCGGAGATGACGGATGACAAACGTGGCTGTTGCTGTGATGGAAACCCTTTTTAAAAGGCAACAATGCCTGTCATTTCATGTCTGTCAAAGCTGCAAGAAGCCGCTTTACAGATTTGTGCTATCGCTATTATAATGATGAGTTTACAGGCTGAGGCATGTGGGTGACAGCTTTCACTAGGAAGGAAAGAAGTGAGGAGGAAAATTAAAAGAGGCAATGACATTCATTTGAGACATTTGATGGACAGTTTGTCATACGTCTACTTTTCAAGACGCACAAGTACAAATTTCCCTTGGGAATATGGAAAAAGCCATTCGGTTCTATGGATCAAAGAGACATTGCATGGAAAGCTTGTTTTATGAAGAATGGACATAGACATGCTGAATCTTCCATAACTAAATACTGGTAGGATGAGGATGTGCTTAATTATGGATGACTTAAGCATGTCATTACATTCATTCTTGTTAAAAGAAAATTTATATTCTTTGCAAGGTAGAAGCTTGCGGTGCAACAATCTCTGTTAGTCAATATTACTTCTTCTAAGTCAACTTAAATTTTTTATTTTATTTTATTTCTTCTATAAAGTAAATATTTTAGCATAATTTGCTAATTTGTATGGTTATGCAACCTGGCTGTATATGTGCTGATTTCTTCCAAAGTTTGGAAATCAAACAGATATTGAACATGACACTGTCAAGATGTGTACAGCTGTACCACAATGTTCAGTTACTTCTTATTATTAATAGCATTGTGCCTAATCTGAATGTCCCTGTATGCCCTCTAAAGATTAGGCTAGCATATGATAATACTACTTGTGTAGTAAGTGTTTGAGCTCTAACTACGATGAAAGAAGTTATTTGGTGCTAAGAGGTAAACAATGTATTGGAGCCTCTCAGTAATATTTCTAGTGGTATGAGTAACAGCCTCTGCTGCTATGTTTTCTGAGTGACTTTGGCCTCATAATCTGAAGAATCTGTGTGAGTTAAGTCTTTTGACTGCAGCTCCCAGAATCCCTCAGCCAGCTGGCCATTAAGAATTCTTTGAATTAGAGTTCAAAGCATTTTCTTAGTTGTGCAATGGCCTTCATGCCAAACAACATGGAACAACTTTCCTTGTGTGGTTAACTAGCACATTTCTCAACAAAATAAATGCTGAAATGCAAAAGCGAATATGGCTCTGGTGTGTTTAATAGCTTCATAGCATGTCATACATGACCTGCTGAAATAGCCTTTTCTGATCCACCATTAGAGGTGCAAAAGCCCAATCCTCACTGGTATATGACTATATAAAATAATAATAATAATAAATATTTATTTATATTCTGCCCCTCTGGGTGAGCAATCGGGGTGGAGTACAACATTTAAAAATACATTCAGTTAAAATAATACTTCAGTCTCCCACCCCTTAAAAATAGATTAAACTAAGAATAAGATTTAAAACAGTGAAACATTAAAAGATAAACATTAGACAATAATAGCTCTAAAAACTGGGTAAGTGAGTGGCCTCAAGAGTATCAGTGTCTTGGTAAATGGGGCTGGAGGGACAGTAGATGACAGAAAGTTAATCGTTTTCTGGGAATGCCTGCCGAAAGAGATGGGTCTTGGTGGCTCTCTTAAAGCTGTCCAAAGTTGTAATAAGGCGCAGCTCATCTGGCAGGCCATTCCATAGCCTGGGAGCAACGGCAGAGAAGGCCCTCCGAGAGGTCTGTGCCAGCCTATGTTTTCATAGGCTGTAGCAAATTCCTCCCAGAGGACCGAAGAGTGTGAGGGGGTCTCATATGGGGAGATAACTACCTTATTCATCACAGTTCTGGGATTTAACAGAGAAAAATCTCAGGTGGGAGAGGGGCTGGACACTAATATAATATTAATTTGTTGTTATTAGTCATCAAGCTGGCTTCAATTCTATGAATGAGAGACCTCTATGAGCTCCAGTCATCCACAGCCCTGCTTAGATCTTACAACGCAGGGCTCTAGCTTCCTTGATTGATTAACTGATTGATTGATTCAATCTATCTATTGGATATAAAACAATTCTAAATTAATTTAGTGTGGTACAGGAGGATAACATAAGGCTTGGCCATGGGTGAGACAAATTTACATCTATATTCAGCTGTATAGCTCATGGGAAAACTCATTATTTCTCAGTACCACAGGGTTACTAATGTGTGGCTCCTCAAAATAAAGATGTGATACCAATAAATGTTGTGGTTACCTGAGAATTGGGTCCACAGAACTTAGTAGGGTGTATTTTTGAATAAATATGCATAGAATGTGAAGGCTGAAAATATACTATAATAAGATTAAGTCATAGTGATCTTTCAAGGTTCCTCACCCCATGAATATGACATTTCTGCAATGTCTCATGTTTGGCCTGTTGTTGTTTTTTGTTGTATTTATACCTTGCTCTTTAGGAATGCTCCAGAGTAGCTTACAAATTGTAAAAGTGGCCTAGCCGGTTTTAGAGGTCTGAATGTGCTCATGTTATGAGAGTGGGGTGGAAGAAAGAACAAAGAAAGAATAACTTAGCTGAAATATGTTCTGAAAATTATTAAAGAGATCAGCTTCATTCACTGAAGGAAATCTGATGCACTATGGCAGGGGTAGGTAATATTTGGCCCTCCCACTATTTTGGATTGTAGCTCCCATAGTCCCTTGCCATGATCTGGGTCTTTTGGAATTTGAAGTCCAAAGCATCTAGAGTGCCAAAGGTCACTCATTTCTGCACTATGGTTATCCATCAGAAATATGACAAGAAACAGGAAACTGCTGGAGTTTTAATGTTGAGAACCCACCCCACCTCTCTGTTCCAGCAGTGTAAACAAACAGAGACATCTGAACCCTTCTTCCATAGAAACTGAACCATGGATAAACTCTGGAACCCCTGATACTTGAAAGTGGGTCCATGTGGGTAACAGAAAGAGAAAGCTCCTTTAATAGTGAACGGGAGATGTGAGGAGAGTCCTGGTATGACTTGACAGCACTGCTTTTGTCACCAGAAATACACGCAACCTGGAGTGGGATACTTGAGAAGCTTGGAAGGAGCTTACTGGTGATACTTTGAGAACTAGAGAAGTTGAAGTTTTATAACCAATGAGTACCTAAAATGCAAAGATATACAGTGCTACTGGGCACAAAAGTTAGAATCATACAAACCATTGTATTCCCTGTTACTATGTATGGATATGAGAGCTGGGCAGTTAAGAAAGAAGATAGGCATAAAATTAATCCATGTGTGATGTGGTGCTGGAGAAGAGTGCTGAGGATCCTGTGCACACCCAAAAAGACAAACAAATGGATCCTAGAGCAGATCAAGTCAAAAATCTTCCTGGAAGTCAACATGACAAAACTGAGGCTGTCGTGCTTCGGACACATCATGAGAAGGCAGGACTCGTTGGAAAAAACAATAATGCTAGGAAAAGTGAAGGAAGTAGAAAGAAAGGAAGGTCGCATGCTAGATGGATGGACTTTATCATGGGTATGGGTTTGCAGGAACTAAGCAGAACAATGGAGGACAGGGAGTCTTGGTGATGTTTCATCTACAGTGTCACCATGGGTCTAAATTGACTCAAGAGTGGTTAAAAACATCAACAAACCAGACGATTCATACTCTGGTGGGAATCAGATGTGTTTGGACTACAGTTTCCAGCAGCCCTAACTAGTATACCTGATGAGAAGAAACTGCAGGCCAGTTAGCTGCAATTTAAAAGGTAAAATACACAAAAACTTTCCCTTTTATACTGAAGTATTTACTTTAGCAGATTATGATTTTAAAAACATATAATGGAGTGAAAGCCATTATAGCAAATAAATCAGCATTTAAAGCCTTTGCTCTTTCCATACATCCCATCATGTTCTTATAAAACCGTAAGATTTCAGCTCTGTTTGCTTGTTTGTTGTGTGGCTTCATGGAGGACCTAACTGATTATATAACAATATTTTGACCAGTAGTCTTCTGGTCTACAGTCATGTAGTACTAGAAGGACTGATTGGTTTTCACAGTTAATTTGTTTTTCTTTACATTCCTGAGAAGTTTATTTAATTTCTGTTGACTTCTGGGAGAAATGGATAAAAAACAGTGCTGACAGCATGACATTACTGTGAAAATACTTTAACCTTTGCCTGTCATTTTGGGGACACAATCCACAGAACGGTTTAATTTTTTTTGCAGTTCCCATTAACTGAATGGGACTCACACAGAAGGCTTTTGTGGATTGTGCCCTAGGTAAGTGCTTTGACCTGTTTCTAATGAGTTGTGCAAGTATGGTGTGTATGTATTCCTTCAAGTCACCTCTCAACTTATGGTGACCCCATGAATTTCATAGAGTTTTCTGAGGCAAGGAATACTCAGAGGTAGTTTTGCCAGTTTTTCTAAAGGGGTTCTTGATAGCTTTCATTGTTGTGGAGACGGGGGATGCCAGCAGTTGTAGTTAACTATTTTTTCCCCTTTCATTTTAATGTTGCATTACTTTGCAGACTTACATGGAAGTAAATTCTATTGATTTCAACTGTACTTTCTTCTAAGTAAACCTCTGCACAGGTATCGGACTATACAGCAGATTTATAAACCATAATCCACAGACCCACCAGTTTTTCAAAAACAGATTTCCTGATGATCTATCAAAAACCACCAGAAAAAACTATAGAGGAAACAATGTTGTTCACCATGATAAGAATTGTACTCTATCAATGAGTGTGATTTATGTGGGAGATACTAACTGATATTAGATTAGTTCTGTGGAGAAGTATAGTGAAAGATGCTCTCAGTGACAGATATGAACCCATACGTCTTGGGCAATGGTTCCAGCTCAAAAACTACACAATTTCCCTTTACTCTTGTCATGGTATTTTAAGACCTTTACAGTGCAAAATGGGTATTTTTATGTTCATGAAGATGTAGACATCAGCTGTGTATTTTACTAAACAACATTGATGGGGAAGAGGGGCTCAGACCTGGCTACATGCTCCAAAAGTAAACCCTAAACTTGCACTTCCCAGTTTCATATGCAGTACTGTCCTTCCTTTTGACAGTGGTGGAATAAAAGGAGCACCCCTTATGCTGTCCAGGAAGATAGTGATCTAGGGTTTCTAGATGAGTCAAGGGCCACAGAACATCCTTGGGAAGTGTGGCCCCATAACTGAATGGCCATAATCTCTATGACCATAATCTTGGGGGACAGGAGAAGTAAGTAAGCATGCAATAATTTGTGCCAAGACAGCTCAAGAGCTACCTGGAGGGTAGGCCTAATCACCAAATAGTGGCGTGCAGTCTCCCTCTGCTTAAACTACAACAGAGGAGGGCACACTGCAGCTATGGGACCACACTTCCCAAGGATGTTCTGTGGCCCTAGACTCCTCCAAAATCCCTAGATCACCCTCTTTCTGGCCAGCATAGGTGGATGAGTGTGAACCGTTGCTCTTGGAAGCCTTTTAAATAAGTTACAAGGCTTCCATATATTATTTAACATTAAAAAAAACATTTTCAAGACTCAGAATGGACTTCTAACCAGTTTGAGTTTTCTTACTTCATTTTTCAGTAGTTCATAGAGCCTCTGGAGGGAGTAATGGAATAAAAGTGGCACCAGACTTGCTGCTGTTGTCCATCACAAACTACAAGCTCCAGTGAATTTGTGGGTAAGTGAACAGCAGTGGTGAGACTACAAGAACTGCATTGGTAGTGACTGTTGGTTTTCATGTCAGTAGGACAGCAAATATGCTCCAGGTTTTATTCAGAATTTTAAAAAGAAGCAATCCAATTTGCTGAATTAATTTCCCAGAACCATGAAGAGCTTCTTCAAAGTTCACAGTTCTCATGGTTTCTCTGGGTGACCTAGGGATTCCTAGACAAAACACTTCTCTAGGCATTTATAACTCATCCAGTATGATTCCATGGTCAACATGGACTGTTTCAGAACATCTTTAAAGACGTATCTCTTCCAGCAGGCCTTCCCAGAAACTGTATAATCTTCCCGGCTCCTAGAATCTTCCAGTCAACTCCCCGGCCTTCTGTATCCTGATGTTACACTATGCTGCTGTCAAGTACTGTGGGTTTTAATATGTTTTGTTTTATTCTATTTTATATTATCCTGTTTTAAATCTTGTCAATTTAATTTTATTTTAAGGGGTGGGAGGTTGGGGATGGAATTGTTGAACCATTTCAACCTAAATTGTAACTGTTTTTAAACTTTGTTGTACCCCACCCTGATTGTTCAGACAGAGGGGCGGGTAAGAAATAAATAAATAATAATAATAATAATAATAATAATAATAATTGACCGCAGAGTTGTGTTGGTTGGCCTAGAGATTCTTAGAGAATCTCTCAGGTTAAAAAATGGTTTTGTTTTGTTTTTAATTTGCAGTTTTCCCACTTTCACAGGGGCCTTACACTCCTAACCCCAGCAAATGTGGATGGCCCACTGTAGCAGTGATTTGGGTTATATCTGTTGGATTGGACTGTTCACTTATTGTTAGGCTGCGGGTACTTGCCTGATACTAAATCCCTTTGGACACTGTGAGACTTATTTCTGAGTAAAAATGCACAAGGTAACAGTATTCCTCATGGTTGAAAAACAGCTAAAATACTGTCCGTAAACTATTACCTAAAATCTGTATACCACCAGATTTTCAGCTTCTGTATCTCTGTGAGAAACTGAAGTTGTTGACCTACGAGGGGGTATCCAAAAGTTTTAATGATCACCTTTTAAAAAAAATGACAGAAAGTTTGTTTTGATTTGTAGTTGCTAACTTATCTCTATGTAGTCACTATCTAGATTTATACATTTTTCCCAGCATATCTTGACCCTCCGAATACCTGATATTGTAGAAGTGTGCAGATTGCGCCTTACGAAGGGGTAAGTTAACAACTACAAATCAAAACAAACTTTCTGTCAATTTTTTTAAAAGCTGATCATTAAAACTTTTGAATACCCCCTCGTATCTTTTATTCTAAATAAAAACTATTGAAGTATTCAGTGTATATTTGTATGGAAATAAGTCCCACAAAATCACAGTGCTTTACTCCTGAGTCAATATGCCAGGAGTATGCTGTGAGAAGAAAGGTTGTTTTCAATTATTTTCTTTCCTTTTTAACAAAATGAGCCTTAAAGTGTGCCTTTAATTCCAAGCTCTGCTAATTAATCAGATGCTAAATGTATTGGTCACTCTCTCAATTAGATGTTTTCTGCATTATAAAAAGGAAGCACTTCTTCTGTATTTAAATACATGATACGTTGATGATATAACGGCCTCTAACCAGCTGATCAGCTGGAATAGGAAAATACAGGGGTGACACTGAACTTTACCGGACTAATAGGTTTTTTTTTTCCTTCTCAGCTAGTAAAGCAAATGCAACAAATTTGTTTCCCCAGAACCAAGCACTTCAAGTCAAGTCAAGTGCCTCTTTGATCTTGTCTTTATCTTCTGCAGCCTGAAGGGCAGCGTCATTGGATCCTCTTGCATATGTCACTTTTCCTCTGGCTTAAGGTATTAGTCCTGCTCAGATTGTCTTTGCATGCGCTTGTTGGGGGAAGGGCAGGGGGACTGGTAGCTTCCTCTTATCAGTTCTAGTACATGAACAGTGAGATTAATTTAAGTACATTACTGTAAGGAAGAAATAAATTACGCATGCTCGTGCATGACAGCAAACTGAGCTCGCTCTGTTCTCTTATTCTTTAATATAGTTTCCTCAAATATAGAAATACAATTTAGGGCTGTCACCCAGCGTAATGAGGTCTTAGCTGATAAGCGTTAGTGGAGCAAATCTGCATGAATTTCCCTGTGACTGAAACAATTGATCTGTATGGCTGGGGAATGTATACTTTCTTTTGGTTTTAGGTAGGCATCATAGTAGGAGCTGTCATAGAAAAGGTATTCTGTGATAGTGATGTGATGAAAAAGGATCTCCATATAGACCCAGCCACCTATATTAAGTAAAAAATAATTAACATTAGAAAAAAATGCCTGTTTAATTGATGATAATGTTTGGTCAGTTTAAAACACAGTTGACGTATCCATCTAATGGGTTGATTTAAAGCAGGGCTGGGGCACTCATGGTCTTCTGGATGTTGGGCAACACTCACAATCCCCAGCCGAAATGGCCAATGGCGATGGATCATAAGGGTTGCAGTCCAACATCTGGAAAGCTAATGCTCCTCAGCTTAAAGGCTGCAGGACGACTTTGTAAAATATCTTTTCTGGCTTTAAGAGCAGTTGTAGAGTTTAAACAACTGTTCACTTAACCTGGGAAGGCTTAGTATTGTCTCTGACTTTGAAAATCTTAACTTTGTAACCTGCAGTCAAGAAAGCCATTTCAGTGTTAGGGGTGATCTGTGATTTCACAAAATCTGCCCTGACACACAGAGAATAAGAGAATGAGAGAATGAGAGAGAGGGAGAATTTGAGGAAATATTTTGTAGGTGCTTTTCAAATCCATCTTAATATCTAGAACAGGGTATTTGCTAGAAATAAACAAATACCTTCTGAAATACATAATAGGCCAAGGAATGTCTCTCTAGCAAAAGCGCTTCTGAATCTGTGACCTTTGTGATTCCCTTCAGTGTCAAGAAGACAACTGGAGCATATATCTAAGCATCTCTGAAAAATATGCAAAACAGAGCTGAAGATCAGGATTCAAACATGATAAAAACAAAGTTCAACCATCTAAGACTAGGCAAGTTGCATTTCTAGTTTTTCATACAGAAAAGCTGTAGGTAGCTGTACATGTTTTCCAAATGAATATGAGAGAGGAAAAATCTCTCATCTCTTCAGTTTCAAGATTGTCATATTTGGGGATTTGTTGTTACTAGCTGGAAGGCTGAAGGCATATAAGCCTGTAAAATGCATTTCTGGAATGCATTGCATTACTTTGTATCAAGTCACTGTATGACAAAGGAGGAGTAATTGTTTAGAGCAGAATGAAGATGCTTTTCTCTTCCCCATAAATCATTAAAGATTCTGGCTGAGTTAAAGTGAAAGGATTAGGCTGCACAGTATGTGAAATAAAGGCCAAGTTTTGCAAATATAGAGATATATAATTTGAAATTCAGCTTTTTGCATGGCATGGAGCATGTACGACGAGTCAGCTGATAGCAATTCATACTACTTGGCCATCAAATTGAGTTTTAGTAATAATCTGGCAGATGCGAATCTCTTTGGCAGAAGTGGTGAATTGCTTTTAGTGCCAGATAAAGCTGAAGGCAACACAACCATGGAAGGCTCTAGCTCTAAACGGGATTTACAAATATTGCTATGGTGAGACTAGCTTGATAGCTGCATCACAGTCTCTTTCTGGTTATGAGCTGCTTAGTGGACTCCACTTATTCATAAGAATAATTTAACCTAGTACCTGCAGTTTTCATTAAGATGAGAGCAGTGACTGGTTCTTTTGAGAAGTGGGCATTAATTTTCAGAATATTTATCTGCACTAGGCATGCTTGTTATTTTCATTATCAATCTTCCACAAACTGGGGCCAAATTGTGTTATTCTTTTAAAAATAAATATTTAAAAAAATTAATATCATGTATGTCTGGAGAGTTTATCAACTTGTTTCTTGCTCTTCTCTATTTATAGCCAAAAAGGTCATTAATGACTTATTTCAGCACCAGCAACAAATTGTGCACTTTAAACAAAGTCCCATATTAACCTGCCACCATTTACTGTATATATTTTAATTTTCCAACTTGTCACTTTTTGAAGGTGACTGCTGGAGTGTTGCAGACATCCATTTCACATTTTCCTGGACTTGCTAATCATTCAGTTTGTCCTCCACATAGTTGTGTGCTCTACTGGGCACTCTTTTTCCCATTGGCAACTATGGTTTCAGGGGCACTTCATAGCTTTCCACCTGCTAGCAGCTGACAGCTGCAGCCTTTCTGATACAGCCTCCAGTCCCAATGGGATTTTCATCATAAGAAAACTGTATCTAGCTGGAAAAAAGACCTTGAGAAATTCTATCAACTCACATAATACTAATTGCAGGCTCGCTTGCGGTGTTAGCTGGGACAGGCTGTATTTACAGTAAGTTCATAAAGACCAAAACAGTTTATTCTGGATTCTCTAAAATGAGCTCAATTAGACCACAAGCCAAGGACCTATTTTACATGCCAACATGGACAGAAAAGCACAAAAATCAGGCAGCATTTTCAAAGATACCTCCTCTCAAAGCAAGTAATTCTAGTACTAATACATCATAGAGTAAAGATAAAATCTACTAAGGAAGAGAATTTAACTTTCTGTCAATTGCACCAAACTGCACAACAGCAGTGGTGGAGGATAACCCTGGTGGAGGTTCCCTCAGAAACAATGATGATGGCACCATAGCTAACACTTGTTAACACTGTGCAGAAGGAGGAATGGTAACCGCCCTTTGAATGTCTTTTACCATGAAAACCCTATGATGAGACAATCCAAAATGAAACAAGAGATAGTGCCAGATGCCAGCATCCCAAGTTGGAAAGCGCTCAATGAGCTACTGAGGTACAGCAGAGGACAACTATGAGTAGCACTGTGGCTAATGATGCAAGCCAAAAGGACATTCAGGTGTTGACATGCTCAGAGGTGAAATGAAAATTCAAAGTTGCACAACACTTATTATAAGGATATGGAATGTGAGAAGCATGAAACAGGAAGCTAGGCATAGTAAAAACATGAAATCGAACATGCAATGCTTGAGCTGAGAGAGCCAAAATTGGGCAGGAATAGGACGTTTTTAGTTGGGTAATTATACAATGTTTTACTTGGGAAATGAAAATCTAAGAAGAAATGGGGTGGTAAGAATAGTTAGGAGAGTTGTAGCAAAAGCAATCAACGCAAAGTCTGACTGAATAATATCAATAGAACTTCAGGGAAAACCCCCATCAATATTAGGTTTATGCATCAACTACAGATGGGCATTCTCTTTTGTTCAGAGCATGGGGTTTATTAAAAAAAATGATCTGGGTGTCAAATATGTTAGGTATGTCACTGCTCCTAGCAATACCAGTCAAAATGGATTGTCTAACTTTTCCACTTTATCCTCCTTTAATTTTTGAAATAAGAAGAAACATGGAAGAAACAGTAAGACTGTGTCTGGGAACCCTGCTCCCAATTCTATTCCATTTGTGGTAGGGCGACTGTACAATGAACTTTTCATTTGGAAGCATCTCAAACATGAATAATCCCATTATAACTAGATGGACTGTGATTAGCTCTTGGCTATGAAACTGAGGGACTGTTCTATCACTGCATCTTGTGGTCTGATCTCATGGGAAGTTGATAATATTTGTGCATAAACATTTATTAGCACTGTCAAGAGGCTGAAGGTTGTAAAATAAATTAAATGGCTTGCTTTTAATAATTCCGTCCAATAAATTGTAGCCTCCTTAGAAGAGGGTGCATTTTTAGGACCATTAGCATAGCTATTTATTTTAAGGAGCCCTGGTGGCACAGTGGTGAAATGCTGGTGCTGCAGCCATTCACAGCCACAAGGTTGCGAGTTTGATCCCAGGGACTCCAAGGTCCTCTCTTGCCTTGTATCCTTCTGTAGGTTGCCAAATGAGGTCCCAGTTGTTGGGGGCAATTCGCTTACACAGTGTAAACTGCTTAGCGAGTTAAGTGCACTGATAAGCAGTTCAGAAATGTACTTGCTATTGCTAATAGCTTCAAACCAAAGGAGGGAAAATACTTTAGGGGAAATATTGCCTTTGAGCTGTGTGTGACGCTTTCAGACAAACAGCCCTAATCTAAAATCCTAGGGAAAAAGTGAAGCCCCCGGCATACAAATCAATAAATAAATCCATGTTTTCAAGTCCAGACATTTAATTGGTCATAATAAGAGAAAACATGGGGGATTCAGACCATAATTCATTCTTTCATTCTGATGTGGCCAAGACTTAGAACAACCCCACCACAATTTTATGTATATTGAAATCATGCTGTGGACTTCAAACTTTAGCTATGGAGAGGAAAATGTCACCTAAAATGAAACACACACACACACACACACACATACACAAAAGCAGTTAGGGAAGTGAAAGTAGGTCATGCTCTGATGCTCCATGTCTGATTTTTGTCTGACAAAAAAAAGTTGAGATTCTCATTCAGCTCTATTAATAGAGTTGCTAGAATCTATGCCAAACAACCTATGCCTTCAAAGAGACCTCTTCAAAGAAACTTATCTCTAGTGATCCAGTGTGGTATAGTTTTTAGGGTCATGGGCTGGGAATTCGGAGATGCAGGGTCTAATCCCTATCCGAGTCATGAAAATTAACTCAGTTACCTTTGGCCTGTGATATTCTCTCTCAGACTAACCAATCTCACTGAGCCGTTGTTGTAAAAAATGGTGACAAGAGCAAGGAGAACCATGTATCTCACTTGGAGCTTACTGGCAGAAAGGTGTGACAGTAATGTAATATGCACACAAAGTACACTGCACTTTCTACTTCTTTTATCAATCTTTTCCCTCCACCTGCTATGTTGAATTTTGGCCCAGCAGGTAAAATAATAAATAGGAAGAACCATCAAAGAAGTTAATCTGGGCCCCCAGGGTAGTCTGAGGTCCTTAGCCCTTGAGCTGTCAAGATATTTTGCGCATGACTGAAGGCAATGTGGCTCTAGAAAAGAAATGCCTTTGATCTGGAGATTGGGCCATAATTGTGGCACTCCCATTCTGACTCTCACTCCCTAGAATTTGGCACTCCCATTAAAAGATATCCAGTAGAAGGTCTGGTTAACACCTCTACCTGAAATAAATGTGTGTTTTTTTAAAGTGGTGTTATACCTATGGAAGAAAATTGTTATAATACCATGCCAGAAATGTGGCACAAGTTATCTGGTGAACATATTCCGTGTGTGTACATCTGTCCAGGTCTTGGACAGTTGGGGAAATCCACTTGCCCCCATCAGCAAAAGCAAACCAGGTAAAACTCTTTTATTCAGAAATGCTCAGTTGCAAGCCATGATTCAAAACTACTATATTTTGTTAAGAATTAAGGTATAACCATCTTCTTGTCTTAATGTGTAATCAGTAGTTCTTGTAAAATCTAGAGGAAAAAAAAGGTTTTTTAAAAGTCTGTGTAAAATCTCCATTGGCCAATAACTGATAGACTTTTGGAGCTCATTCTTTGAAATTCATTGCTTGGTTACAACCACTGTTAAAAACAATGGGCAAATAATATTATTGGGGGGGGGGGGGGGAATATATGTAAGATAGTTGGCCACTGTGCCCCCATCCTGATAGTTGGGCCCTGATAATTTATCCCACTTATCATCATTGGCTCTTGATTTATGCCTACCTACTTGACTATGCGCAAGCCAGTGTAGCATTGTAGTTTGAGTGTTGATTCTGTAGACCAAGGTTCGAATCCCAACTTGGCCATGAAACCCACTGGGGTGACCTTGGGGCAAGTCACACTCTCTCAGCCTCAGGGGAAGGCCATGCATGACCAACCTCCCCTGAATAAATCTTGCCACGAAAACCCCATGATAGGGTCGCCATAAATTGGAAACAACCCGAAGGCACACACACAACGCACACACAACTTTCAGGTATGTGGGTTGTGAGGATAATAGCCTTTTCCTCCTTCTCTGGTCAGAAGACTGGGTTGTGTCGTTGCTGTTGTTCTTGTTATTCTGTCTTGCTCTGGCATGCAGGGCGGCCTTCTCTGGCTGCATCCACACTAGAGGAATAACCCGGTTTGGAACGTGTCTGAGCTGGAAACCCTTCCTCCTGGGAAAGGTAAAGCCACGATGGACTTTGGAGGCTGAAATGGGGGTGGAGGAGGATCAGGAGGAGGATCTGTGCCTGGGGGTGGTGGGCAACCTGTGGGGCATCATCATCATCATCATCATCATCATCATCATCATCACTCAGACACCAAGAAAGAAGATTTGGGGAGGAGGAGGAGGAGGGCTTTGGAGGTGGATGGCGCATGCTCCTCCTGCGTGACGTCGTGAGCAGCAGCAGCAGCAGGGAAGGAAGGAAGGATCAAGAGAGAGTGAGTGAGAAAGAGAAGGAGGAGGAGGAGGAGAAGAAAGAGAGAAGGGGAAGGAAAGAGGAGGAGGAGGAGGAGGAGAGCAGTCCACTCCACTGGAGAGAAGCCCAAGAGCAGCAGCAGCAGCAGCAGCAGCAACAGCTCCTCTCCTCCTCCAGCTGCTGGGAGGGTGGGATGGTGAGGATGGTGGGGCTCTAGCCACTGAGCCCTGCTGCCCTCCTCCCGCATGCCCCAGCAGCCCCAGCCCCAGCCCCAGCCCCAGGGCAGCAGGATGCCGCCCTCCCTCCGCCCCAGACCCCAGTGACTAGGCTCAGAGCCCCAAGGAGGCACCACCAGGAGCAGCAGCAGGAGGCAGAGGCAGCATCCCAGGCAGAGTGACCCACCGCCGGGGATCGCACCTAGGCAGGAGGAGGCAGAGCCAGCAGCCCTCCCCGACTCCAGCCATGGACTGCGGCCGCCTCCGGACCCTCATCAACAGATACGTGAGTACCTTCAGACAGGCACAGCCCCCCAGGAAGGATCCCTCTACTCTGCCCAGGGAGGGAAAGGGAAGGAGGAGGAGGAGGAGGAGGGACACAGGCATCGGAGCCTGGGGAGCGGCGCCCTCCCTTCCTCCCTGGCCTCCTTCCCTTCCTTCCTTGCTTCCTTCCTTCCTTCCTTCCTTCATTTCGTTTTTGCTTCTTTCCTTCCTTCTTTACCTCCCTTCCCTTCCCCTCTTTTCTTCCTTCCTCGCCTTCCCTTCCCCTTCCTTCTTCCCTTTATTGTCTTCCTGCCTTCCTTTCCTTCTTTCCCCTTTTCTTCTTTCCTCCCTTCCTTTTTCCCTTTATTTTCTTTCTCCTTCCCCCCTCCTTCCTTCCTTTCTTCCCTCCCTCCCTCCCCCTCTCCTTCCTTCCTTCCTTCCTTCCTTCTTTCTTTCTTCCTCCCTCTCTCCCTCCTTCCTCCCCACCTTCTTCCTTCCTTCCTTCCTTCCTTCCTTCCATCCATCCTTCCTTCCCTCCCTCCCTCTTTCTTTCTTCCCCTTCTATCCTTCCTTCTTTCCATCCTTCCTTCTTTCCTCCTTCCTTCCTTCCCTCCCTCCCTCTTTCCTTCCTTCCCCTTCTATCCTTCCTTCCCTCTTTCTTCCATCCTTCCTTCTATCATCATCTTCATCATCATCGCAGGTCCATGGGGAGCTGTCCTTAGAGCCACATGGTTCCTAGGGATGGCGAAGACTGTTGTTTCAGATCCCTTGTTTGGATACCCGTTTGCTATTCTCTGCAAATGTCTTCATGCTGAGATTGGGAGGCACCTCCTTTTCTTGCTCTGTTTCTTCGTTTAAGCAAAGCAAAGCCAACAGGTCCATCCATCCTGGATCTTTAACGCTGAAAAAGTCTTGACTGGGTTGCCATTCAAGCAACTCAATCAGTCTTTTAACACTCACAACATGGTTCACTCCATGCTAATAAGAGTCATGTAGATAGGAATCAGTTTCACCTCAGTTTGTTTCAAAGCATGTACTAAAATGTAATTTTAAAAGATGTAATCATCATCATCATCATCATCTGAGGTCCAAGAGAGATGCCCCTTTCTCTTACCCCAGGAGGGGCTTGATCCCACCAGATCCCTCCAGTTGTGGGAAACAACCCCAGGCTTGGGGAGATGTCGATTGGGAGGTTATCCGAGGCGACCAGAGGTCCTCACCGCGGAGGAGGACAAGGCACCGCAAAATGGAGGGCATGGCCAAAGGGAAAAACCCAAAACACTCATAGAAATATAAACCCATGCTTTTTAGTTAGGCTCAAAGTGGAGGACCTTGTGAAATTCCTCCTGGACAGAAGGCTGAAATATAGGACAGAAAAAATAGAATGGAAGACCTCTGGTCATCCCGCCTTTATCGCACCCAAACCTGACAGATTTGTGGGAGAGCAAACATTTCAGCTTCAGGTGTCTTCCAGGAGGCTTTTCCTTTCCAGGCACAGAGGCTGTGTCTGATCCGAACAGCTGAAATCCCTGTTAAGCTTCATACGGTTTATCTTTGAATCCTGGAGGGGGAGATCTCCATGGAAGACCTGGTGCTGTGGGCCATATTTCAGAGGCAGGGACTGGTGAAAAAGCACCCCTGAGTATTCCTTGCCTAAGGAAGCCTCCTAAATCCATCTGGTCAACCTACGTGTCGACAGGTGACTTGAAGGCACATCCACATGCCTTTTATACTTGTTTCTAAGGCCGCTGCCACACTGCAAAATGAATGCAGTTTGACACCACTGTAACTCTCATGGCTCCATCCTATGGAATCTTATTTGTAGTTTGCTGTTGTCGTTGGCTAAGAAAACCCTGTGAAATTCATGGAGTCTCCATAAGTCAGCAGGCAATAGGAAAGAGAGAGAGATTGAGACCAAAGCCTCCTCGGAAGTCCCAAGAACAGCCCAACGCGGGGCATGTTAGTGGGACCCTTCCAATATGGTTGGAGGGACATCGATAAGTTGAATGCAGCCCCATCCTGTGTATTTTTATTTGGAAGTTCGTCCCCGCTGTTTTCTGTGTGACTTACTACCATGTAATGTCTTTGTAGGATTTATTTCCTGGGAACTGTGTGTACAGGGATAAGCCGCATCGGCTGCTGCTTCTGTATGGTTAAGCTGAGTGTAAGAAATGAACATGATTGGGCTCATTGTAGTTTATGTATGGAAAGGTAATCTGCTAGCAAATCTTAAAATGAAACTCCGTGTGTTGTCAGCAGTGGTTTCTTAAATACCTGCAAATGTGAATTAACAAAAACTATTTCAACAGCTGTTGCTGAAGGGCAGCAATAGATAAAGCCTAGGTAGATACCGTGTTTCCCTGAAAATAAGACAGTGTCTTATATTAATTTTTGCTCCCAAAAATGCGCTAGGTCTTATTTTCAGAGGATGTCTTATTTTTCCATGAAGAAGAATTCACATTTATTGTTGAACAAAAAAATGAACATTTATTATATACTATATATATATATACAAAAACTTTGCTAGGTCTTACTTTCACAGGACGCCTTATATATAGCAATTCAGCAAAACCTTTCCTAGGTCTTAATTTTGGGGGATGACTTATTTTCGGGGAAACAGGGTAGCTACCATAGGCTGTCACTTTTATCTTAAAAACATTACATAGGTTTGTGTCCCATTGCCTTTAGTAAAGCATACTTCCAAGGAAAGTATATTTAGAATGACTACTTAAGGTAATGGGAGTTGTTATTTGCCAGAGGGTTACCTCGTGGAGTTTTCTTGGCAAGGTTGATCCAGAGCAGGTTGGCCAGTGCCTTTCAAATGGACGTTAGACCCATTTAAATATATATTACGGTTGAGGCTCTGTCCCTAGATAGTAGCAAATGAGTTAAATGGAAAGCTGTTGGTAAGTGATCTAGAAATGGGGTGCCCATTCCTATTTTGTCTTTCATTTTATTAGGAGTATTGAGAGAGAACTTCCTGATATACTAACATTTAGAAAAATGACACTCTGTAAACAGATCGACAGATATGCACATTTTATGACGCTTACGGATGTAATAAGACTCTGGAGTATGTCTGTAGAAATACACTTTTATTCTCTCCCCTTCTTTCTGAAGCTTTCCAGTTAAGTGATCAGTCATGAGTTTTACTGTATAGTCTCATGATTTGCTCTGAGGTCAGAGCAAAAAGCCTTTGAGGGATATTATACATTATTGTCTCCAGCAGGCAGCCATTCCTTACTTGTCTACGTTCTCAGAGCAGCCTGACAATGTGTGCTTTCTTTACAAATCCCTTGCAAAATAGCTTGGTTTGATTACACTGTCTGATTTGCCAAAGCTGAGCACTAATAATAGATAAATCAGTAGGTAATGAAAGTCAGGTTTTATTTAGCATTTTTGGGAAGATCCCAAGCATATTGTTTTTATTCTTGAAGCACTGTAGCCATTACTAGAATGACTTGTGTGTACAGTCTTTTAAAACAGGAAGAGAGACCTTTTGTTGAAAAAAAAAAAAACATCACTGTATAGGCCATGGAAATGATGCACATTTGCAGCCTTTTCTCTTATTTTGCCTTCTTCATTGCTATCACCAATGTTGCTACTTTGGATAAGCTTATTTTTGTTTCAGTAGGTCCAGGAGAGATGTGGAACATGGAAGTATTAGCTTTGATTTGTATGAGAACCGTAATCAAACACCCTTGTGGCCTCTGGATTTTCAGTAGATAGTACCTATATGTTGCAAAACAAGTCTTCGTAACACAGGTGCCATAACTTAATTTTGTAAATAATAATAATAATAATAATAATAATAAAAAATGAGGCAGAGAGCACCAAAATGTAAAGAAAGCTGCATTTTGCCTCCACTGTCCTATTCCACTCCTGTGGAACTAGATTCACAGAATTCCAGGTATAAATTAAGGTCTAGCTCAGTTCACAGAGCAATTCAGACAAAACAGATCAAAACAGGTGTAAATCCTGCTCCCAAAAGTTTTTTTAACTGGCATATTGAGCTGGCATGCTTTCAGTTTAATTCTCTACACATGTATGCAGAAGGATGTATCACTGAGGCTCTAAACAGATGAGCTAGAAAAGCAGATACTGATGCCATGCTATTCTGGCTATGCCCTCGCCTGGGCTGGTGCAGGGCTTGGCGGTTGTTTACACACCCATCCCCACACTGGGCCGCCACATCAGATGCAGAAATAGGGTGCCTGGCTACACCCATGCGTCAGATGCAGTGATTTGGCACTTCTCAATAGGAGCAGTGGTGCTGGAGGTAAGGAGTGCGTGTGGGTCATATAAACAGCTGGAGTAACCCAGGAAACTCTACAGCAAAACAGAGGTCAAATTGATGTGGGGTAAGGGCTGCTTACCCTGGGATTGGGCTGGAGCCATTAAATCTGCATCTGGTCAGCCAGGATCAGGCTCTGGAGTTTGGCCTGTGCTATCCAAACAGGACGATGAGAGGCCTGGGAGATCACAGGCTTTTTGGCCCATGCAGACAGCTCCTGAGTTCTCTAGGACTCGTGCCCCAGGAGCATGGATATAAGGCACATTATGTGGTTGTGCACTGAGGCAGCAGCTCAGATTCCTTACCTAAGTAGCAATATGCTGGTGCAGAAGTCTAAGCTTGAGTTTTCCCTATGTCATGAAATAGATTACTAAGACTGTACAGGCAGGTTAGCTATAGTTTGGAATAGTTGAGTGCCAGTGCCCAAAATCAGAGTCTCCTGATAGCTACTCAGCCCTTAAGTTCTCCTTGACTATACTTCTCTTAGAGTTCACTCACCAAAGTAGCTTTATCATACTTCATTCCAGTTCTAGCAACTGAACATGCTAGAACTTCATCTGTTGTTGTGGCTAAATGGACCCGCTGTATTGACAAGCACTGTTCTCCAGAATAACATATGCTGGTGCCAAAATAAGGGAGTGTTTTTACCTCGCTTGCAAACTTCACAGTGGCATGTGGCTTGCAATTGTGTGTAACAAGATGCCAGAGTAGATGAAGGGAAAATATCTGCCCACAGCCATAGCAACGGTTTAAGACCGATATGAAAGTCTCAGTCCTGAATATCCCCCCCTGCCCCCCATCAATTCTCCTTCATTTAGTTAATCCACAAAATCCTTAACCCTCTTTCACACATGTTCTCCTGCTACAGCCAGGCCTATCACGTATTCCCCTGGCTTCTGTTTGTAAGGCTGGCTTCAGAATAAAGCTGGTGTGGAATTTAAAATGGGCAGCTGCTATCCTGTCAGGTGCTAGCTAGCTCAAACCATTCAGCTGCTGGTCACACTGCCTCCCACCATAAAGCAGGCAGGAAGGAAAGGCTGTGAGTTCTCTTTTCTTTTCAGGAGTCATGTGTTTTGCCAGAGCCTTATTTAAAAAGAATAGCAACAACAACAAAAAATTTCATGTACCATCTTAATTCACTCGCAGAAAGAAAGAGAGGAGAAGTCCCCTTCTCTCAATTTAACATGGTCCTTGGGCAGGCTGCATATTGCCTACCAGGCCATTTCAGGACTATCCAAATGCCCAGGCACCAAATGCTTACTTATGTCCCTCAGCTGAAAGAAAGGCCTATATATATGCATAGGTTCAACATCAAAAGCAGTGTGTTATCTAAATTTGAAAGACAGCCAAAGAAATATGCTTCCACTGTACAGCCTTTCTTCTGCTTTTTAAATTTTTCATCCATCAATACCAGAAGCAATACAATTAATATGAAAAAAGTTTAAAACATCAAGGCAAGCTGTCTCCACTTTGCACTATTTATGGCATTACTTAACTAATTATTTTCATTTTATTTGATTTTAATAAGTACAGTACTTTTAGTTGTAATACAGTAATTTGGAAAATGCTCTTATTTTACAATTTTAAATGGGCAGAGCCGAATTTTATAGAGGCAAAAAGCTGTGGTAACCTTTTCCTATACTTTGGTTTACTTTCTGAGATAGGAGGTGTTTGATGAAGGATTGTATAAGCTTGGGGTGCTTTTTTTTATTATGGCTACATAAAGTCTCTTGGCCTGTTGCTGTGGTATGTTCCAATTTGGGAAATGTAGTGTCTACAAAATAGAGTCGGATCAATGAAAAATCTCTACCACAATATCAAACTTGTTCAGGAAGTCAGTTCACACCTGTTCAGCTGCTCAGCTACTGTTCTACTGTGTCCCAGGCTAGATGCAGACTAATGGGGATTGTCATCAGTTGCTTGTCATCAGCTACTGTGAAGCTAAATAAGTATGCAAAGGCAGCTACTGCTTTCCAAGAAGAACCCAAGTAAGTTCAGAGTTAGTCAGAAGCAACTGATGCCAAATGCCAAATTTAGAATGATCTTTCTTGCTTGGCCTCTTCACTCCTCTCTGACAATAGAGAGCCAGAAAGAGAGGACAAATTGCTTTTGTACATGTGTTTAAGAATGTCACAATCAAAACATTATGTCTAATTAGTGTGGCACGAGCCACTGATTTCAATTTGCATCTCCAAGTTGCATTTAATTTAGTTAACTCATGGCAAAGGGACACTACCACCCACATAGTGGAGTTTGTTCTTGTGATTTTTCCTGCTAGGTTTTAAGCCTCAAGTTAGTGAGTTTCCAGGAGAGGGTTACTGTTAGTAAAAAAGTGACAATAGCTTATCTTTCAGGGTTGGTGCATCGCCTTTAATATGTGAACACTAGAGTGTTCTAATCAGATAAAATTTTCAGTAAAGACTAAATACTGTATCTAAGTGGTTTAATTTCTAGGAAAACTTGTTCAGTGACATCATGCATTTGAAGGAACTGAGGTGGACTTACAAAATTGTACAAGTTGTCTAGAAGATCTGACAGATAGAAATCGTTTTTAAAAAAAGACTTCTGAAGAAATAAAGGGCATATTTCAATCTGACATTCGACATAATAGAGATTTAGATAGCAATCCAAGCAGAAACTGGAATAAGATAAATGGCATATTTTACTGAGCTGATGCATTATTTATGCAATGTCTTCAGTGTACATGAACCTTATAGAGTTACATAGGGTAAGGCATAAATGTCCTTGTCTCCAAAGATCTTGATGTCTAAAATAGATATTGTGGAAGAAAACAGATGAAGAAAAGAAAAAAAAGAGAGATGAGAAGAGGGAGAGATCATCATGTGCTAATGTAGTGTTTTGCATTTGTATCCTGTCCAAGTTGCTTAGGGCGTAATTCGTGTTTTTTTACTAATGTATTATAAAAATAATTTTTTGGGTAATTTATGAGATTGGACAAAGGTTGCCCCTGAGTTTTATTACTAAACAGATAATTGAATGCAGGTCTTCTTGACACAGTTACAGGACTGCAGCTAGGGATAGACAACTTGGTGTCCTGCAGATATTTTGGGTTGTGAATTCACATCAGCCCAAAGCAGTATAACCAATTGTCAGGGATAGTGGAAGATATAGTTTAGAATATTGGGAGGGCAAGAGATTGCCAATCCATCTACTATCCTGGCTGTCTTTTATCCTTGGCAAGAGAAAGGAAAGCATTAAAATATTAAATGGGTTGCAAACAAAGTTTAATGTGAAAAGATAACGAAACGATAGGGTGCTCATGGTTTATTTCTCTGTTGCCTAGTGAAAATGAGTATTTGTGTATCCTAATCCTCAATAAATATAGTATTGAAATAAAGATGATCTCTGAGGTGCATGAAGAGCTCTTCCATGATGGATCTGATAACAACATCACTCCTATTTGTGTACCTAACAGTTGAATCTACTTAATGAAAATGTGATTGAGACAAAGAAGCTGTGAAAGTGGAAAATATTGTTCACTGACAGATCTGGTGCATTAAGAAAAAGTTATGTGGTGTGCAGAAAGTGATAGTGTAACATCAGAAACGATACAGATTTGGGGCTGGTTTATACTGCTTGTTTCCTTTGCACAGGGTGTTTCATAATTACATGGTTCATGGGGCTGGGGGGGACCTAGCATGAAGTGAGTTGTGTCCATACAGCGAGCTTCTAACCATCAATATGCTGAATTTTAAAGTTGCAGTGTTGAATTCATGTGCATTAGTACTATACTATCATCAGTTCCTGAGAGGAAAATATCTGTAAGGATCAATTTCCCCAATATTTGTAAGGACCATAAAGACCAGTTTTCACACTATCCCTTTGGTTCTGAGACATAGTTTGGACAGTGAGGCCTGGCATGATTGTTGTTGTTGTGTCCCTTCAAGTAATTTCTGACGTATGGCGATCTGAAAGTGTATGACTCTCCCAGGGTCACCCAGTAGGTTTCCATGGCTGAGTGAAGACTCAAACCCTGGTCTCCAATGCTAAAACTACTACACCATGCAGCCATGATTATGTCAGTACAAGTGCAAGAGGTTGCTCAAAATTTACAGTGGGTAGTGTTTTGAATAAACCAGAAATGCAAGGCCAGATATTTGGAGTGCTTCACGGTTACCCAGGAACAGAGCTTCAGCAATTATCATACCGGCTGGATGTTGTTAAATATTTGATTTCCTTTTCCTTTGCTCACATGGTCTGACCACAGATTAGGTTAGAACAGCATTGCATAATGTATAAGTTTGTGGCTGTGTGTTAATTGGTTTGCATGGCATCTTACAGTATGAGCAAGGTAGTTTCCGATCCCCTTCTCCAAAGCAGTGGGCAGTATAAAGTTAGGCAGCCGATAAAGCAAATGTAACTGCAGCTTGTTTGGCTCTCTTGTGATTATGAAGAAATGAGATCCTATTTGTAGAAACAAACACCCAGAGATCAATGGAGGGGATATTAGATGGATTGTGTAGCATGTGTAACAGGAAAAGTGATTAGTAGAGGCATCCCATCTTTAGTAATGAAAACCTAGTTGAAAGAATATGGTTTGGACTAATGGTTTGGTTGCAATGTGGACTGATGGTTGGGTTGCAATGTACCCTTCTTGCTTTTTATTGTTTATAATTAGCTTGGAAAAAATTGAATCTGTTATAGAAGACAAAGGAAAGGAATGGAAGAATGCAGGAAGGAGCTAGCTAATGCATCTGGGAAGAGTGATTTGTATTGTCTCTTATAAAATAAATGGTGAAAAATATTCAATTAAATATTTAACCAAGCCAATTAGAATGTTTCAGCCACTGGTCACAACAATACAGTAATACAAAGATAACTTAGGTAAATAATTGTTCAAACATGTGACCAGCCAACTTCAGTTCTAATGAAATAGTTTCATTTCCTGTGTAACAGTAGTAATACAGGAGAACTTCAAGAAGAACAAAGGCTTCTTTAGTTCAGCAACAAGCCACTGTTAAAATAGTTGAGTATGAGTATATAAAACAAAATCCACAATCCACATCTTTATTGGATGGCCAAAAATGCACAAAACACATAATGCAAGATTTCAAAGATCTACTTCATCAGGCAAAAGTTGTTAAAAATAATACAAAAGGAAGAAAAGTGATGGTGTGGAGTCACAGGCCTAGATTTTGTATAGATATTGTCTCTGCTATAATTCAGTTTGAGGAAGCTCACTGAAGGCAAAGGCCATGCCTCTCTGGTCATGTCTACATGGACCATTTGCTGCTGGTTCTTACCCCCCATGTGATTCAAGTGTTTGGTGCTTAAAGTGTTTGCTGCTTGAAGACACTTTCTTACTTTAGGAACATAAAACTTGAATTGGTATAACATTAACGTGCTTGATGTATTAAAAGTACAGTTCATTAAAAAAATGACAAATTGAATTTATTGTTAAAATTTTATTTTTTGTTAAAAGTCCTCAACTATAAAGGAACCTTCTTGAGTCTCTCAGTTTATGAGGTGATGCCAAAAAATCCCAACAAATATAGAAAATTAAACAGAAAAAAATATTTTGTCTCCTTTAATTTTCCATACTGCCAAACAGACATTAAGCATAAAGGACTGAGGGGGAAAAATTAAGGGGTGAAACAGATGGCCCCTTTGCGGTGGCTTCCCGGTGGCTTAGGGGGTGTGCCATTTAGACGTTGCATGCACCCAAGATGGCAAAAAGCTGCTATGAAACCACCCACCCAACCACACAGCGGGCACCTTTGTGGCACTCCAGCGGCACTGTGTTCATATCCTGCATGCCACAGGAGTGCCGCAGAGCTGCGGTGGAAAAGCTGACTTTTTGCTGGCTCAAAAAGGAGCTGCTTTCTGCTACATCTTTTTGGGCTGGCAAAAAGGCAGATCAGGGCCGCAGCATGTGGTTGCTGCAGCCTAGATTCGGTGATCAAAGGGGTGGCATCAAGCCACCCCATCAGGGCCATCTGTTTTGGCCCTAAGATCCAAAACACACTGCATAAATAGTCCCGTTTGAGACTGTTTTAACTGTCCTGGCTCAGTGCTAGGGAATGGGAACTGTACTTATGTGAGACATTTAACCTTCTCTATCAGGGAGCTCTGGTACCACAATAAACTACAATTCCTAGTATTCCCTAGCACTGAGCAAAGGCAGATAAAATGGCCCCAAACTGGATTATTTCAGCAGAAAATTTTGCAACATCAATTTCACAATTTTTCCAGGAAAAATGACTTGAGAGAAAAAATGGTGAAAATGTTTTCCTCAGATATTTCCAGCCCCCCCCCCCCCAAGGCCTTTCCATTTCTACTAGGTAAACCTTTAGGTTGATCAAGTAGAGCTCATGTATTCAATTGGCAACAGAATGTTGTTGCAAGTTCACTCTTGTAGAAAAAGGAAGTGAGGTTCAACTCATATAGCATACAGTTCCCAAGAACTGATTTGCCTATTGAGCCATAGATGAGTAGCATATTTTACATGTACTGGTTAGGGCACATTTTATCGGTGTCAGTGAAGCAGTTCACAAATGACTGTATGAGAATGGCTGGCACATCTGTATTAATCTAGAGAGAGAGAACTTCTTTTCTTAAATGATGTTGTAAACGTTATATTCTATTAATCCATGAGGGATTATAAAAGTGTGGAAAACTGTTTTAATGGCAAATTTATAAGTGTAGTTCTACAGTATAGTAAATATATAGGTTGAGTCTCTCTTGTCTGCAGTTCCAAAATACTCCAAACACCCAACATTTTTTTCCACATGTGACTGAGACAGTGATTCCTTTCCTTTCTGATGTGTCAGTACACAAACTTTGTTTCATGCACAAAATTATGAAAGATACTTTATAAAACTACCTTCAGGCTGTGTGTACAAGGTGTTTATGAAACATAAATGAATTTTGTGTTTAGACCTGAATCGCATCTCCAAGATGTATCATGATGTTCATATATGCAAATAGAGGTGTTCCAAAATCAAAACAAAAGACAAAAACAAAACAAACAAAAAAAACCCCTGAAATTTATAACACTTTTGGTCCCAAGGATTTTAGCTAAATCCAACCTGCATGTTAAATTAAAAAAATGAATAGATCCTCCATTGTAAAATGGTCTGAAACAGGGTGGGTAGGAGTTGTACCAAGGAGGGGATTCTGAATGCTGTAGGGGAATCTGTTACAAAGCATTTGGATATATTTATTTAAATACAGTGTTTGTTTAATGAAGAGTGTATAGTCTCTTAACTGTGACTGTGAAGTCTTTCATATTTTTGCTAAGTTTTGTTTGCTTTCAAAAGCAAGGTAATGTGCAAATACTGTCTTTAGAATGTTAATTACTTTCACTAGGATCATAGGACCCAGGTGTTTCTTGGAATGACAGAATTCCTCTGTATGGTTTGTTGCTTACTGTTTTCTTCGTTGGAAACTATTGAGCAATAGTGAAGTATGCACTTGTCCTTCTGAAAAGTTGTTTCTACTTTAATTTGGTAAACAGTCATCCATTGTTCAGCATGAGAAAATCTACACTGGATTCTGTTTGTTTTTCTAAAACCTAAGTGAAAAGTACACACCTTTCCTTTTTGTCCTATTCTTTCATCAATAAGAACTTTGAGACAGGAAAGACACTTCAAAGTACTACTACTTTAGCACTTATATAAAGAGTGTTTGAAGAGTCTTTTAGATAAGTACAACAAAAATTGTATCAGTCCACCCTCTTCTAAGAGCTCATTAGGTGGGGAGAAAAAGAGAAGTAGAGAATGGACCTATTTACACCACACAATTATAGTGCTATTATTCCACTTTAACTACCATGGCTGCATGTTATGGAATCCTGGAATAATAGCACCATAATTCTATAATGTGGATCAGCCCAAAGACTGAGAGGAGAGAGCAGGAGGAGGATCAGCATACTTATATTTGGCACGGACCCTCTCCACCATGGGCCTACACGGCCCACTCACCCTCAGATTACCTTGCAGGAATGCAACCCTTGGCAAAAAAAAGTTACCCTTCCTTGATCATGATACATCACCGATCAGCTTGGAAGATGGCTCTAGGAAGGTACTTGCTTTAACAGCTCTTTCTGCACATGAGTGAAGAACTATTGTACTTATAAACTGGTATCTGAAAAAGGTACAAAATTGGATGCATAATCGAAGACGACTCATGTAAATAGTCTGGACTTGAGGCTATTGAATACAACTAATGTAACTACTATTTGGGCTTGCCAGGAAGAATTTTTGATTATTCATTCTTTAACTTTCCTTTTGCAGCATGGGTTATTGCACAGTATTGTTGAGTCTGCCCTGAATCTTTTGCATACACTCATGTGTGTCTGTGTGTCCATTTAATTTCTACACAATTCCATTACAGTACAGCAATCTACCTATTGCATTGTGATTCTACATCATAGATTTTAACCTTCTGATACATTTAAGAGCCATACTTCTGTATTGCCTTCAAAAATTAAACTGATCCCTTTTTGCCACAGTTGACTTTGAGCTAACTATATATAGCATAATCTGTCACTAAATACTGGATGTAGGGCAGCATAAATGTAAAAATTGCTTGTTTAAGACGATCTGGAAAATATGTCCCTTCCAGCATTCAGCATTAAATAGTCGCTAAATGCTGTTGTAGCCAATGGCAATTGCCTGTGCTTTCTGCTTAGAGCAGCTGGTTCTCCTCTGTTCAGAGTGACTGCTTTTGATTCAGGGCAATGAAAGACACTTGAATAGTTTGTGGCTTATGAAGAGCTCTGTTTCTTTTGGGTATGCATTTTATTTTATTTATTTTTTTGATAGGTCCTTCAGTCTTATAACATAATGTAAAATAAAAACAAATATAATGACATTTCAGAACAGGGACACTATACTGAAAACAGTTAGATGCTGCAGTGCTGCTTTGAATCCCATTTTGGGAGAGCAGCCAGAAATAAATCAATTATTATTATTATTGAGCTTTATTTATATAGTGCTGTAAATTTACACAGCACTGTACATACAGTCATTTGAATTAGACGGTTCCCTGCACTCGGCTTACAATCTAAATAGACACGACACAAAAGGAAAAGGGATTGGTGGTGGGGAATGGTGGAAGGGGACCAGGTCCAGCATTTCTTCTCTCCCTCTGAGGCCAGATGGATTGGAGGGAGGGCTATACTTAATCAAGGCCAGGCCTGGATAGCATTGGCTTGCCTTTTCTTTCAGTCCCTCCCAGGCTGGATGGAGATCATGGTGGGGGGGGGGAGCTCTTCTTCTTCAAGCAAGGCCTGGATGGCATGGCCTGCCTTTTCTTTTCTTTTTCTTTTCTTTCAACACATCTTTACAATGTAGTGAAATTTACCATATAGTGAAATTCAGTAAGGGAAAATGTCAATCTAGCCTCCATGGGCAAAAAAAAAATCAAGTTTAGATAACAGAAGGCCCATTCTTTTGTTCCTAGCAATTGTGCCTCTGTTGTCTCTGTGATAGAGAGAAGAGTGTCTGTCGGATCTTAGGATGCAAGTACGACTAGAGCAAGAGGCCCCTATTTTTCCCTGGATCCCATCAATTTAGGATTTTAAAGATCATCACCAACAGTTTGTATTATGCCCATAAACAAGTTGGTAACCAGTGCTCTTGCCAGTTATAGATACAGTGGACCCTTAGTACCTGCTGGGTTTTGGTTCCAAGAACCCCTGTGGACACCAACATCCATGGGTGTCCAAGTCCCATTAAATACAGTGGCATAGTAAAATAGTATCCTTATATAAAAAGGCAAAATGAAGGTTTGCTTTTTGGAATTTATATTTCTTTTTAATGTTTTAAAATGGATGGTTGAATCTGTGGATAAATAATTGGTAGATATGGAGGGCTGACTGTACAATGTCAGTGCTTACTAGGGGCCTTATGACACCATGATGCTATAGTGTCTTAGAGATGGCTCAGTGCCACTTGCTTGAAAATGGTCCTTTGTTTCATTGATACGTATTTACTTTGAGATTAGCTTCTCTTATCCCCACCTCATGAGTATTAAGCACATACCCATATACTAAACTTTCAAGTGTGTGCATGTGCATATGTGTGTTTTCAAAACCTTAAAGAAGGCAAATATTTTAAGACTTCTCAAGTGAGCACTTGCTGCCCACTGCAGTAGAAGTGAATTAGCAGGACTATGAGTAGGAGAGAATTTAGAGATTGGTATGATTACAAGTGGGAACATACGTAAGATTGCAAAATATACAACTTTGAAAATCTAAATTTGTAATACTTCCTTTATAATTTAATGAGTCAGTCATAAACATGTAGAACTATGAATTCCATGCATTTCCAGTATTCAGTGTCGAATTTGGTGTGTGGCACAGAATTGGTATCCTGGCTCTATGTTTTCTCATACATTATACAGAAAGCATCCGGTTGCCCACTATAGGTTTTCTTCTTTCTTAGGAATTCTTCTATTTCACTGAAGTTCACCATCTGTACTGAAAAATATTCCACACCCTCTGAAAACTTAGAATGCAGAAACAAGATAAATGAAGCTTGCTCTTTAAATGTATAAGTTTAATTTTAACCTATGAGTGTTGTTAACTTGATTAAAGCATATAATACTAGGAATTCATAGAATCATAGAATCATAGAATCATAGAATCATTGAGTTGGAAGAGACCACAAGGGCCATCTAGTCCAACCCCCTGCCATGCAGGACCTCCAAATCAAAGCATCCCTGACAGATGGCCATCCAGCCTCTGCTTAAAGACCTCCAAGGAAGGAGACTCCACTACGCTCCGAGGGAGTGTGTTCCACTGTCGAACAGCCCTTACTGTCAGGAAGTTCCTCCTAATGTTGAGGTGGAATCTCTTTTCCTGCAGTTTGCATCCATTGTTCCGCGTCCTAGTCTCTGCAGCAGCAGAAAACAAGCTTGCTCCCTCCTCAATATGACATCCCTTCAAATATTTAAACAGGGCTATCATATCACCTCTTAACCTTCTCTTCTCCAGGCTAAACATCCCCAGTTCCCTAAGGCGTTCTTCATAGGGCATGGTTTCCAGACCCTTCACCATCTTAGTTGCCCTCCTTTGGACCCGCTCCAGTTTCTCCACATCCTTTTTGAATTGTGGTGCCCAGAACTGGACACAGTATTCCAGGTGGGGCCTGACCAAAGCAGAACAGAGTGGCACCATTACTTCCCTTGATCTAGACACTATACTTCTATTGATGCAGCCTAAAATTGCATTGGCCTTTTAAGCTGCTGAATCGCACTGTTGACTCATGTTCAGCTTATGGTCTACTTGGACTCCTAGATCCCTTTCACATGTGGTCTCATTCAGCCAGGTGTCCCCCATTTTATATCTGTGCATTTCATTTTTCCTCCCTAAGTGCAGAACCTTACATTTCTCTGTGTTGAATTTCATCTTGTTAGCATTGGCCCAGCTTTCTAGTATATTCAGGTCATTTTGAATTTTGATCCTGTCCTCTGGGGTATAATTCCTGAGTTAATTACATGTGCCCTTTCCTGGCATATGTGATAATTTCCATTCTCTTCCCATTTTGATACTGTTAAACTGAATAATTTTATACAACATGTGTATGTTTTTGTGAGTAAATTGATTGTATGCATAAGTTTCTTAGAAAGCTACAAGATCCACTTAACAGAGCGAGCATTATGGCATGCGTATGTAAAGTGTCTGTTCTAAATTTTGTCTAGTGCTGAAAAGAGATGAACTGAAAATGGGTATTTCTGTATTTCTGCAGAATGTGCATGCAAGAGCTGAGACATGAACTTATGTTATCTTTTATTCTTTTTTGAAAGCAGTTTATGCACACAGGTGTTGTGTTCACCAGCTGCTCTAGAGAAACTACAGGTATAGTTTTTACTCTAACATCAGATTTCAATACTTACATACAAAACAAACCCACTTACTCACTGTCACACATGTTTTTGCTTCCAGAATCTTGTTTGTCAACAATAATTACAAAAGAAAAGAGAAAGAAAGATCAACATTTAACTACTTGAGCCAGGTGCCTTTGTCTAATTTGGAGTGATTCTCTCTCCATGCCCCATCCCACACTATTTCAGTGCATGCTTCAACCTCAGGAGTGGCTTGGGTATGTATGCAGAAGATAGAATGGCATAGGAACATCCATTTGTTTATGGACCTCAGGATCCAAATTGGGACACAAAATAACTGCTCCCTTTCCCCAAAGGGAAAAAATAATCCAAAGTTTAGTACAGTCCCAAGACTCATGTTAGGCCAATAACTTAATTAGGAGCATAGAGAATGTCACAAAGGCTGCATGGATGAGAGAGTAGAAGGTAAACTCTTGCCTCTCGACTATAAGTCGACCTCACGTATAAGTTGAGGGCAAGTTTTGGGGCCAAAATTATGGATTTTGCTATGACCCGTGGATAAGTCGAGGGTAAAAATTAGGGTCATACAGGAAAGGATCTAGAGGATGAAGCAAAGCAAAACAATGTCAAATAACTTCCAAATGTCCATCAGACATAACTCTTTGTGATTATTCTTAAGACTGGATGGATGAGAGAGTAAAGGTGGTCATTGCTTCCAGGACAGATTATACTCTTGCTTTTCACCAAAGGATGGTTCCTTCTTTTAAATAAGATTTAAGATACAGTACTTACATTGACCCATGGATAAGTCGACTCAGATTTTTTGGGTCAATTTTTTGACCTAAATTTCTAGACTTATACATGAGTACAGTGGTCCCCCGGGTTACGAAGGTAATCCGTTCCGGATTACCTTTCGTAACCCGGAAGCTTTCATTTCCCGGGGGACCGCTATTTTCAATGGACCGCGCGGCCATTTAAAGGGGCCGTGCAGCTTTTTTCCTTTCGGATCCCGGGGGATCTTTTGGATCCCGGGGGATACGACAGCGGTCCCGCCGGTTTCGTACCCCGGGGTTTTCGTACCCCGAGGGATTGGTAACCCGGGGGACCACTGTATATACAGTATATGCACATTAAAATACAGTACTTATATTGACCTATGGATAAGTCGATTTAGTTTTTTTGGGTCAATTTTGAACCTAAATTTCTAGACTTATACATGAGTATATAGTACAGTAGATATGTTTCAGAGTATGTTTGGTTCTATCCAGTTACTTCCTACAATCCGGTTGCTATTGGTTACAAAATGCTGCAGTGCTACATTTTACATATGAAAAACTATAATGTTAGGTAGGACCTTTTTAAAAAAGCATTGTTCATCTGGTTCAGTTCCTCACTGAATATGATCATAATTCAACATAAACCTTTTAAAGAAAAAAAAAACCCCAAATATTTAAATTGAGTCTGTTATAAAACTGGAAATCCCCCCCCCCCCCCCCCCCCAGGGAGCACTGGCTAATAATCTTAAGATAATGGGAGTTAACACTAATTGGTATACATATTTATTCAGAAGTCAGTCTAGTAGTGTTTAGTGAGGTTTAAATTTAGGGACAGGCATTTGTGGGTATAGAATTCCAGCCAAATGAATATTCTTAGAAAATATGCAGGCAACCTGGACAGGCATGCACTTAACACATGTGTAATGGTAAGAACTGCTAAAATATATGTAACTTGAATGACTCTGATGAGGAAATTCTGGGAGAGTTTCTGATGGTTACAGCAAGTATGAATGGTCTGCTTTCTTCTGTTCTTTCCACTTTGTATTTGGAAAAGAGCAAATTAGAGTGTCAAAATCCAAATGACTGCCAGGAAATAATATATTATATGACACTGATTTTGAATTTGATTATGGAAAAGGATACCATGTAAATGTTACTTTAAGTTGTGCCTGATCTGAAGCATATTTTACGTGGTAGCAAATCTTGTTGATTTCAGATATATGCACTTGCACATAAGTCTTCAGAGGGATTTTACCTGTCATTCAGTTGTAGTTATTGACTTTGTAATGATAAGGAAACATGATAAAAGAACAATGGAATGTTTATATTTGTGTAATTGTCATGTGACAACTCATCTGTGGCTCAGCCTGAACTACAAAGCAGAATGATACTGGAATACTGTTATCTCTCCTGTTTTAATTGCTATGGCAACATCTTCATGTAGCTAAGACAAATGAAAGATTCCCCTTATTTAAAATTAGTGATAAATCATGCTTCGATTTTATGTCATTTTCTTCCAAGATTGTTGACTAGTTAATCTATTAATTTTGTGCTGTATTTTAAGACAACTAAACATTACATAATGTTTAAAAAATTATCAGTACCAATTGGTTGAAGGAAGATTGCATCTGTCCATTCAAAATGCAGCAAATCTGTTTAATCTGTACTTTCCATCTTCTATCACAGCTTTCAAATAAATTTGTCGCACCCCTGGGGTTCAAAGAAGTTGTGCTGATTGTAGTCCTACTATTTCTAGGAAGATTTTTAGATAGTTTTGATGTATTACATTACCTCCACATCACAGATGTTGGTCTAAAAAGATTAACCTCTCTTTCACTGAAGCTTATGCTGTGTTATCTTCTGAGTGTATATAATAGCTATTTTCTTTTTTACATTCTGGATCTTATCCAAAATCAGTCACTAGTTAATTTTGTATTTTTCACATCATCAGGAGTTAAACTTTGAACTACACTGCAAAGCAATAGTGAGTCTGTTTCCTGATGGCACCAAATAATCTTTCTGCTTCAGTCAAAAGAGGATTTAATCTAACCTATTTTAAATAGAGGATTAAGGGCAATTAGGTTCTTCTACTGAATCATTGCTAAGATATGAGGTTTTGAAATCTCCTGCAATGCACATCTGCTAAAACTGTAAAGATGTGTTAGTAAAATCAATTAGTAGCATTTAAAAGTTGTTTAGATGTTTCATAACAACAAAATATATTAGATGCAGTTTATGCTGTTTTGTGCTATTTTTCATGCTGCGTTTTTTTAAAAAAAATATTTATGTGTGATAAAAAAATACAATTTCTTTGGTTGCAAGTGTAATGACCAGCATTTTAAAGCAATTGGTTTTAGTGATGTTGAGTCTTCACTTTGGTTTAAAAAAGAAACATGATACGAATCTTTTAATCCAGAGTTTATTAAAGTCATGGGTAGAAATGGAAAAATATAACCCCTTTCCCCAGTAATACATTACAATACTATTATGATCAGTGTATTCACAGTTTTGAGCAGAACCTGGAAATGGATAATTAAAAATTAGTTATCTGAAATTTGTTAACATGGTCAATAACAAATTTAATTTTTCATTTTGATCATTGTGAGATGTTATTAATGTTTCACACTATTTTAATCATTAACCTTGGTGAGATAGTGAAGGCACAGTTGCAAACAATTGAGGAAGAAAAGTATGAGGTGTTTAGAGAAACCAGGATGAATGTACAAAAAAGAAAAGAAAACAGAAACGAAGCCAGAGAGTAGCACTTTTCTGAATGCCTTACTGCATGATGTCATAGCACTTTGGTTCTCTTCGCATGGGAGGCAGTCATAAAAACATGCCTTTTGTCAAACTGATTTTTCCTGCTAAATAAAAGACACACTTTTAAAACTGTCTGCCATGGAAAGAGACCTGAAGAATTCAATGTCAATGTACGCGGCTTAGTTTCCACTTTTTTGTTCTCGTGTGATAAGAGGAGACATATATAAGAATTAGAAGAATGGGGAAATCACCAAAGAGGGATAAAAATGAATACAGTACTTGTAGGTGGAAGGTTAGAAAGATTAAAGCTCAGAATGAACTCGGGCTCAATAAAAAGGTTAAAAGTAATGAAAAGGAGAGGGGGCAATGTTTGGAGCAGAGGAAGAACAAAGAAATGATAAGGCCACTGTGTAGAGAAAATTGGAAAATGCTACCAGGGATTAGAGAGAAGGCCAGACTGTTTAGTATCTTGTTTTGCCAAAAAGAAAACTGTGCTCTAACTGGTGAAAACAGAATAAATAATGCAATAAAATGACTACAGCCCAGAATAGGTAAAGAGGCAGTATACTTTATTTATAAAGGTAAAGGAATACCTAGCTACTCGAAACGAATTCAGGTCTCTAGGATCAGATGGCCTGCATTTAAGAATACTAAAGGAACATGCAGATGTAATCTCAGGGCCGTTGTCAATAATGTTTGAGAATTCATGGAGGACAGGAGAGGTCCCAGCAGATTAGAGGAGGGCAAATATTGTTCTCATCTTCACAGAGAGGGAGAAAGAAGACCCAAGCAATTACCACTAATCAATTTGACATTGGTACCGGGAAAGGTACCAGAACAGATAATTAAAGAGTCAATCTGTGCAAACTTAGAAAGAAATGCTATGATTACTAAAAGCAGTATGGGTTTCTCGAAAACAAGTAATACCACACTGATATATTTTTATCTCTTTTTTTGATAGAGTTATTAGCTTAATTGATCAGGGGAATGTTGTGGATGTAGTATATCTTGATTTCATTAAGTATTTTGACAAGATCTCCCATAATACAGTATTCTTGTAGGTAAGCTAGTGAACTATGGGTTAGGCAGTGTTACAGTTAGGTAGATCTATAATTGATTGACCAGACCCAGAGAGTGGTCATCAAAGGTTGCTTTTCATCCAGGAGGGAAGTGACAAGTGGAGTACTTCAGGGTTCTGTCCCATGCCTGGTGTTGGTTAACAACTTCATAAATGACATAGATAAGCCCTACTTATCAAGTTTGGAAATGACACCAAATTTGGGGAGGGGTACCTAATAGTCCAGAATAGAGGAACAAATTAAAAATGACTGATTGGATTGTTGGGCCAAAACTAACAAAGTGAATTTCAGCAGAGATAGATGCAACGTACTACATCTAGGCAGGAAAAATTAAATGCACAAATATAGGATGGATGACATGTGACTTGAAAGCAGTGCAGTTAGCTCTTAATATCTAATGGGGGTTCTGTTGTGGACCCCCTCCCCACAGATAGTAAATTCCGTGGGACCTCAAGTCCCACTCTCCTCAATGGAAATTCAATGTGCATGTCACTGCCTTGGCACGGTCACATGCATGTACCACCATTGGAGAGAACAGGGTGGGACCTTCCATACATGTTCCAATCCATAGATGGCAGAAGAGAAGATCTGACTGTACATGGAAACAAAGATTTAGTAGACCACACACTGAACATGAGTCAACAGTGTGATGCAACAGCCAAAAAAGCTGATTCAGTTCTGTGCTGCATCAACAGAGGTATCGTGTCCAGATCAAGGGAAGTAATAGTCTCACTGCATTTTGCTTTGGTCATGCATCACCTAGAATGCTGTGTCCAGTTCCAGGCACCACAGTTCAAGGAGATATTGACAAGCTGAAATATCTCCAGGAAAGGGCAACCAAGATGATTAAATGTCTGGAAACTAAGCCTAGTAACAGAATTGTCATATTCCCTTATCCGCTGTGTTCACATGTGGAAGATGTCCATGATATTCTTACATCCCGATTTTACCTTCACATCTTGTACTTTAGCCCTTTTGCTCCTTAGTTTCTTTTTGATGGATACCACAGACCAAGGAGTGGAGAAGTGTTGTTAGATAAACAAGCTTGGTAGTGGTGGTGGAAGAGGATGAAAAGTTGGTATTCCATGCACTCCTGTTATTCTGTTTTTACTGTTCAAAATTACCACCATTTTATCTGAAAATGATGTAGAGAGATAAAAAAACAGATGTTGTTGGACTGCACATCCCAGCATCCCCCATAACTGGCTATGTTGGCTAAGGCTGCTGGAATTGAAGTTCAACAATACCAGGTTCTCACCTCTGCCCTAATATAGGAAACTGGTTTCAAGGCTTCCCTAGTATATAGATGCAGATTACATGTTGAATAACTGACATATTTAACTAGTCATTGCCTCTTCGTTCCCCCATTTTTGATTTACCGAGGATCATGCTTAGTGGCAGCAGTGAGTTTTCTTTCCAAACCTCCTTTCCCTAATAGTGCATATACTATCCTTCCACTGAAGCAAATATTCTAGTGGCCAAAAAGTTAAACATACATGTTGTTTACTAGACATTTGCCGGCAAGATTGTGGATCTGTAAGGATGGCAATTACATTTTAATAAACTCCCTATTGAAAATTCATCATGAGATCATTAACTGAAGAATAGTTCTGGGTCTATTCACTCAGGTATACTTTTAAGATTCTTTTCCTCAAAAAGAGAACTTTTTAATGCATCTGTTCGCTGGAAGGAAAAAGAATAATGTATAAAGATAAAAATGCATGGCATAGTGGTTGTGTGTTGGACTACTCTGGAGTCCAAGGCGTGAGTCTCTGCTTGACCATGGATACCAGTAGGTGAGCCTGGGCAAGTCACACTCTTTCAGCCTCAGAAGAAGGCAACAGCAAGCCCCCTCAGAAATAGATCTTGCCAAGAAAACCTCTATATAGGGTTGCCTTAAGGCTTCCATAAGCTAGAAATAGCTTGAAGGTACACAGTAACAACAACAAAGATATAACTAAAAATATGGGAGTGACGAATATAATTATAATAGGATATAATTCTAATGGGATTTAAATTACTAGAATCGTAAGTGTATCTTATGTAACCCTTGTCTTGGGGAATAACATGTAACACATTTCTTGGGGAATTAATTTAACCACTGACATGACAGTGACAAATTAGATGAACAGCTAGCATTTAAAAAAAATCTCTCTTGGATGTCCTAGAATTGCCAGTCCTGTTCAGGATCTGTATATTTACGTCTGAACACCCTCTAAGGAGGAAGATTTTCAGATTTTCTTCTGCACTAAATGTAGACTACTTTACACTCTTGTCCATCTACTTCATTTTCTTTTCTTTATCCCACTCCTCAAACTTGTTTTCATCTCTTTTAGGGTGCTGTTTTGTGGCATTACAATTCCCAATCATCTCTGGTACAAATCTTGCTCTCTGATTTTTTTTCATTATAAACTTATGCTTTCTTTCTACCTATGTTCTATTTTCCATTAAGAAAGCTTATTTATGTCATTTTACTCAGCCTTCTTCCCACCTTCATTATCTCTTTGCTAATTCAGCTTTGTTCTTCAACTTACTTTATGTCTATTTCTTCCTATCAGTTTTTATTGTATTTTCATAAACTTTTATGTTAATTAACCCTCACTACTTTTTTACTTTCTGTTATAACTCTTAGAATTTTTTTCTTTACCAAACCTTGCCAAATCTTCTTTTTCTTCATTTTCAGAGGTTTCACGTATTCCTCTCCTTTCTTCAATTAAGCACACCACTTATTACCATGATCTGGTTCCCTGTTCGTTCACAATAACTATTTCTCTGTTTGTTTATCTTCCCTTATCTATAACTTCTGTCTCTCTCCCCTCTGCTGCTGTTCTTTTTTTTTTTTTCCTTTACATATATGATTGCTTCCCATTTATTTTTAAAAGGAATCTTTGGATCCTTGTTATCATCCTATTGCTTTTGTTATATTTTTAATTGTGTTTGTTTTTAACTTGGTATGAGTTTAATTTAATTTTAAGGGGTGGGTGGTTGGGCTTGGGTTACTGTAATTGTTTTATCTTGTGCTTTTTAATTATTGTAACCTGCTCTGATTGGTTAGACAGAGGAACAGGCTATAAATAAAATTTTATTTATTATTATTATTAGTATTTTTTACGCTAGCAAATTGTAGGAGCAATTTTCACTATGTCAGTTTATGTGTTCTAATTTTTCTTTTGAGATTTTTAAGCTGTATTAAAAAAACATCATTTTATTGAGACTGCTGTATGTTAGATGAGTGAGTGATTTGCCATATGCAAAGTTGCAAGGGCCTTTTCTATCTTTTATCTTTTTTTGAAGTAACTATTCACTTTGGTTCTTGGTTCTCTTCATTCTTTGGGATTTGGTATTATTGGTCTGAAACAGACGGGCAGATAGGAGTAGCTTCTGGCTGCTCCAGGGGCATGACTGTGTACAGCCTGGAGTGTCCAGAAGCCACCCTGAGCCATGCTGGGTCTGCCTAAGGTGGCCCAAAACCAGTCCAAAAGGAGTGGATCTTTTCCACTTCTTTCTGCGGTCTACTTGGGACCGTGGCAGGAGGTGGCCTTGGGGTCACAGTGTGTGTTTGCCATGGCCCTGGGGTGATCAAGCCGGGGACGGCTTCTGGCCGCTCCTACCTGCCCTTCTGTTTCGCTCCCTAGTTTTCTTAATTTCATTCCAATAACACAAATCATTCTTCTTAGGGTTTTTGTTTATTTTGTTTGCTTGTTTGTTTTTGGTTTTTTGGTCACTGGCTGTCTTTGAACTCAATTTACCCTTCTTTGCTAGGGTCTTTCAGGACTAAGTTCTTTGGCCATTTTTACTTCACTCCTCATATGCTTCATCTGCAATCAGATTTTCATTTGGGAATTTCAGACCTCAGGTTTTTTTTTTTAATTTAAGAGTTGGAGCTTTATTTTTATCCCCCCACCACCACCTTTTGGCTTATATCACTATTCTGTGTCGTTTCCCTTCAAGAATTTCCTGTCCTGCTTCATATTAGGTTTAAACTTACTTTAACTTTTAAGGCTGGAGTCTTATCACACTTATATAGAAGTAAGTTCTAGTGTACACAGTGGTACTGAATAGATATACTTAATATCACACTTTTATAATACTATCTGGTGTACTTATTGTGTTTTGTGAGCCTTACTCCAAGGTATGTGTGTGCTTTACTGTTGTTTATGTAGTCTCGTGAACTTATTTCTTCTCATCTGTTTCTTTTTCTTCCCCTCTCAGACACTATGAAACACATATTGTTTATGCTGTACGGATTCTTTTTTATAGCCTCTTAATTGTGAATATTTGGCTGACTGCTGCTTTTTTCACAAGTAAAACTCATTTTTAACTCTTGCATTTTCATCCTACAATTCTGGATTTTTGTTGTTTGTCAAATCATCCATTTCTTTCTTGATTTAATTGTTGTATTTATTGTAATAATTGTATGTTCTGGAAGACTTGTTTCCTTCTTCTGTTCTTTCTTTCAGATCGTACTAAGGGGTTGTTCAGATAGCCCTGAAGTGGTGGAATGGAGCCACCCTTGTTTCAGCTGGATTGGGGCCATGGCAACTGCACACCATGACCCCGATCCAGCCTTTCCAGGGCACAAAAAGGAGCCACAAAAAGTGGCTCTTTTTTGCACCCTGGAAAGCGTGCCATAGCTACGTTGCCGTGGCAGCGCTCCTTTGGTACTGTGTCATATTGACACAGCCCTGGAGGAGCACCACGATGCTGTGTGCCATGTGGAGCAGTGCATGGCATCATGGTGCCTTGGAGGGCAGAGTCAGGCATGCATCATGTGGATGCAACTCCCTGCCCCGTCCCCAGGCGAACCCAAAGTGCCAGTCCGTACAGAGCCTAAGTGATATCATATTCCTGCCATTTTCTTTGTCTTTTGTGTCATGCAGGAAGGGTTGTGTATGTATTCTAGTTTTGAAAAACATCTTTTAGACTGTAAGCCTGTGGGCAGGGATCCGTCTAACTATAAGATTGTATGTACAGCACTGTGTAAACTTACAGCGCTATATAAATAATAATAATAATAATAATAATAATAATAATCTATTGCATGATGTTTTCATATATACTTACTAAAAGATGTTAGTATCTATGATCAACATCCTATGGGTTAAATGTAGGGAAAGCCCCCTCCCTCTGGAAAGCAATTTTTTGCAATGGCATATGATGCCTGACAGAACAAGCCTGTGTGAAATTGGTGGGAAACACAAATGTATGTGATCACAGCTCTAATTTTAGAGAATTCTGACATTACTCATAATCACAGTTTATTTTGCATTTGTTAAAACAAGGGAATTTTGGATAGGTACAATTCAGATTACTGGCATTACTATTTTATTATGCAATCTTTTTTTTTTTTACTTCTACCATTATCAGACCAGCTGAAGTAATTTTGATAAATGCATTTTGTAACAAGCTTAAATTGGTAAATGTGGAAATGAAATAGTACAGCATTTCCTGCATCCCACAACATGAAAGTGATAATATTATTTTTACTTGCTTTTTAAAAAACTCTCAAATCTAGAATACCAGGCTATCATATTCCTAATTTTATTGTCCTTTGTTCTAGTAGCTGGAAAAGCCATTACTTTCAATGAAGCAGGCCATGAAAGCTATCATATGTCAAATTGTCATTCATTACCGCCATGAGATAAGTCTCTCTAGAAACATAGAGTTATTATGGAACATACAATACATCAATGGGAAAAGAAAGCTAAATATTTTGAGACTGAAAACATTTAATTTAATAATTCTTGTACCTATGACATTTTTATATTATTATATTGTAATCTTCAGTCCTTAAATAAATTTAGACCAGCAATTTTGCTTTTCAGGAGAACAGAACATATACAGAGACTACTATAAACTTAATAAGGGCAGACCATGAAAATAAATTTTATTTTTTATTTAATCAATTCATATACCACAACTCGAGGGCCAGCATGGTGTAATGGTTTGAGTGTTGATCTAGGATACCGGGAGACCAGGGTATGAATCCGGCCTCAGCCATGGAAACCCATTGGGTGACCTTTAGCATTTTGAAATGCTAACTTTAGCATTTTGAAAACTGCTACTGTTCATGGTTTGTTTCCAGACTTGAATGCATGTCAGTTGTCTTCTTTAATCCAAGGATAGCCCACCAGATGCTATTTATCTAGGCTGCCTAAAACTTATGATAACTGCTGTCCAAATGTATCTTTAGAATACCACTTTCCCCATCCCTGTTTTACCTTGGAAATTTGAGGTGTACTTTTTGCTATTTTGAATGCTGTAAGTTCAGTTATCTGATAGCCAGAAAAATTCAGGATGGAGATAACTAAGCATATCAAAAATTATTGAACCTGAACTCTTTCTAGAAGCCAAGATGATTAAACTGAGATAATTTTACTTTGGACATATCTTCAGAAGATGTTACTCACTAAAAAGACAGTGACACTTGGCAAAGTAGAAGTCAGTGGGAAAAGAGGGTGACCTCATTACAGAGGGATAGGCTCCATCAAGAAAGCCATGGCCATGAGTTTGCAAGACCTGATCAGGGACGATGAGGTGACTTGCGGGGTCTCACATTCATAGGGTCACCATAGATCAGAGTCAACTTGAAGACACTTGACAACCACAATGTAAAATAAATCCTTTCAAAAATAAATGTCAGTAGGGAAATATAATGATAAATTGGGCTTTTTAGGTTGTTGAGTATCATATGTCTCTATGGAAAGCTGAAATTTTAGTGTACGCTGCTTCCAGACAATTACTCATCTCCTGTATATTTGCCATCTAGATGTATTTTTTGCAGTTTATTTCTAAACGTTAGCATACTGTATTTTAGCCCGGGAAGTCAAAACAACCATATGTAAATATTTAATAATAGTGGTAAAGACTTCTTGTTCTTAATAGGCAAAGGTCCATATATTGAGAAGAGGAAATAGAGTTTTTAAATTATTTCTAACAAGCTGCACATAAAAATATGTCTGACTTTGTAACACTCAACTTCATAGAGAGTTTAATAAATCTAAGTGTTCTTTTCTAAGGGAGGTTGTTAATGAGACTGTTTGTGGACGAGTATTTTACGTAACAGTTGCAGACCATACCAGTCCTGAGATGTGTGTATTTGTGTGTGTGTGTGTGGGGGGGGGGGGTTATGCCAATTTTTATGCGAACACAACTAGGTACTATTTTGGATAACTATATACAGAAATGTGGGTACTATAGCCTTATAACTGCTCTGATTTTTGGAACAAACAAGTAAACAAAAACAAAGTGAACTTGCAGGGAAATGCAGTGCCTTTATACTTAGAATGACAGACATCCTTTCCAAATTACATAGATAACATTTCTTGGAGAGCATCAACCAGGAAATGCTGAATATTGTATTAAAATGCAACTGACATACCCTCCAAATGTCCCAATTTGGCAGGGATAGTCCTGGTTTCTGTCCTCCTTCCACTTTATGCCTTTGTTCACAGCAAATTTCAAGTGCTGTAAAGTAAGTGAAGTACACTCACATAATTCAGCAGGAAGGAGACAAGAGGAGGGCAGAGAATCTTTCTCTTCCCAAAAGGTTGAGGCAAAAGCAAATGCCTGCAGCCTCTCCTCACATGTCCTCACTAAACATTCCTCATTAATAACTTGCCATCTTGACCATACTCAACCACACTTGTCCCAGTTTTCATCTGTGAAATGTTCAAGATTGTGAACTGTATCAATATACTGTAGTGGCATTTTTAGGTTAAATTTGGTCATACAGAAATCAAAGATACATTTCTTAGGGCATGTGCAAATTGTCATTTTCCCTCCTTACCTTCAAATTTTGTTACTTTTAAAATAAATTTTGACCAAACCTGAACTGAATCTACATGAAAATTAATATCCTTTTGTTATATAAAAGGGTAATATATTTTAAAAGTGCAAATAATAAAGTGAAGTTATGATACAGTCTGCAAAGTATGACAGCCAGCATGGTGTAATGGTTTGAGCATTAGACTATGACTCTGCAGGACAGGGTTCAAATCCCAGCTTGGCCATGGAAACCCACTGGATGACCCTGGACAAGTCACATTCTCTTAGCCTCAGAGGATGACAGTGACATCCCTCTGAACAAAGTTGCCAAGAAAATGCTGAGATAGGTGTGCCTTACGGTTGTCACCAATCAGGAACAACTTGAAGGCAAACAACAGCAACAGAGTCATGCATTAAAAATAAAAATAAGACTCTTTATACTGGTCCAGGTGCTAATAATGAATTGTCTGCTTGCTACTTCCATCTCCTGCTGATCTCTGGATGGGGGCACCTGGATTTTGAGTTTTGAGCACCTTGGCTTCAGCAGCCCTGAGCGCTCATTGCTCCATTAGTCATATCTTCAGTGTACTAGAACAGTGAATATCCCTCTTTACATAGGCAAAAGAAGTGGATTCAGCAATATCTGAAGGCAACTGGGCATACTAGATCCTATCGGTGACTCTTGTTTTAAATTACCAGGCCACAAGTACTGACAATCACTGATTTGCTAACATACTGATGGCACTATGTCTGTGCATTATTTTATTGAATGTAGACAGACAGATCATACAGGCTGAGTATCCCTTATCTGAAAAATCTGAAACCTGAAATGCTCCAAAATATGAAACTTAGTGATTTTCTTATCTCATGTGACAGGTGGCAGTCAAAATGCAAGCTTATGACAGTTATATATAAAATGGTGCGAGACAAAAAAAAAAAAAAAGACGGTATAAGGCAGCCATTTTGTATGATCTAGGCGGTGTCTGCCAGCCATCCACTTTCATCTTCAAGGCAGCAGCTGCAGCATTCTTGCTCATTCATTCGCACATCAGAACTTGGTGTCAAGTGGGCTCCCCAAAGAATGTGTGTCTGATGGCTGGGGCTTGCCTCTTCCTCCTCCACTGCTGTCCTGGGACCACATCTTGGCCTGGTTGCACAAGATCTCCACTAGATATTCCAAACTCTAAATAAATAAATCCACATTCAGAAACACTTCTGATCCCAAGCATTTTTGATAAGGGATGCTCAGTTTGTAATTGCATTGAAATCTGTCATGTGAACCTGGATGGGCCACAATATCAGAGTGTATACTTGAAAGACAAGAATAAGTCTACAGTCTGATATGAAACACTTGTTGTCCCATTCAGTGCTGCTGTTCTATATTACTACTTGCCTGCCTCCGTTTCCATGACAGTATATTTATTTTAAACTTGCAGCTAAACTGAAACTATTAAACTATTTACTATAATTTTACACAGCATGAGCTGTACATTAATCAGAGCTTGGGAAAGTTTATTTTTTACTGCAGCTCCCAGAATCTCTGAGCATGCCAGCTGAGGGTTCTGGGAGTTATAGTCCAAAAAGCTCCCCCTTCTATTTCTGATATTAAAAGTAGTCATTTTTCAAAATGATACGCCAGCTGCAGCCTTTCCTGGACATGAGGGATTAGGAAACTGTGATACATGCGCTGGTAACCTCACGTTTGGACTACTATAATGTGCTCTACTTGGGGGTACCCTTGTGCTTACACTACAAATGGTTCAGAATATTGCAGCCAGGCTTATTACTGATACATCCAGGAGAGAACACGACACCTGTACTTAAGTCTCTCCACTGGCTGCCGATTAGTTTCCGGGCACAGTACGTGTTGGTTTTAACCTATAAACCCCTACAGGGCTTGGGTCCATCCTCTCTTAGGGACCGCCTCTTCCCGTATGAACCCCCCCCCCGCACACTGCGTTCCCCTGGGAGGAACCTGCTACAACCTATTAAAACCAGGTTGATGCAGACATCCCAGAGGGCCTTTTCAGCGGTCACCCCCTAAGCTATGGAATGACCTGCCGGATGAGATGCGTCTTATTTCATCCATTGATGGCTTCAGAAAAGCCCTAAAGATGCATCTCTTCCGGCAGGCCTTCCCGGAAAATCCCTGATACTTCTCGGCTCCAAACTCTGGTCGTAGAGTGATCCAGCTTCTGCCCACCCACACAGCTCAAGTACTTTCAGTTTGACACTGTTGATATTGTTGATTTTATGCTATGTTTTAACTTGTTGTTTGATTTAATCCTTTTTTGGGGGGGGGAGGCGGGGATGGGATCGGATATTTTAAATTGCTGTTGTTTTAACTCTCTTTTGTACCCCGCCCCGATTGCTCGTTCAGAGGGGCGGGCTAGAAATAAAACATTATTATTATTATTACAGTGGTCCCCCGGCTTACGAATCCCCCGGGTTGCGAAAACCCCGGGATCCGAAAGCCGCCGGACCGCTACAATATCCCCCGGGATCCGAAAGATCCCCCGGGATACGAATAAAAAAACCGCGCGGCCCCTTTAAATCGGCCGCGCGGTCCATTGAGTTTAGCGGTCCCCCGGGAAACGAAAGCTTCCGGGTTACGAAAGTAATCCCGGAACGGATTACTTTCGTAACCCGGGGGACCACTGTATTATTATTATTATTAAAATTGTAAGTGTACTGGAGTAAACCACAACACTCTTAATAAATTTCATTATGATTTGGCACTTTAAAAAAACCCAAACTTGAATTGAAACTAAGAATCAATAGCTTTGAATGCCAGTACTTACTTTCCAAGGTTCACTTTTAAAAACTGGCTAACAAAACAAGAAAACACATAATATCTCTGAAAACCAATAAAATGGAAAATTGGTTTCAGAATGTATTTCTAGGCAACTCGACTCATAAGGCAACCTTTCACTGTGAATAGTGGGACTCCCCTGTAACTGTGTCATTGCTGCTGCAGTTGTGTGCATTAAAGCAGTTTCTGACTTACAGCAATCCTAAAGTGACCCTTGCATGGGATTTTCTTGGCAAGATTTGTTCAGAAGAGGTTTGCCATTGCCTTCCCTTGAGGCTGAAAGCATTTGGCTTGCCTGAAGTCAGCCAGTGACTTTCATGGCTGGGTGGGGAATTGATTGAACCCTGGTCTCCAGAATTGTAGTCCAACATTCAAACCACTATGCTATGCTGGCTCTCCCTGCAAGTGCCTGTTGCACCACTAAGAGAAAAGAGCCTCCAGCTACCAGCTTATCTGGCCTCCAATATGAAGATTTCCTCTCCTTTCCTCTGGTATTTGATACCTTCCTCTTTTTCTTTTCTTTTTCTTTTTTTTATTTTACATTCAATGTAGCTTGACAGGTTTGCAATGTAATGTAATACAGTAGATCATAATCTAATACCACAGATCAAATTGTCTGTGTTGTATCAATACTGAATCATTTATATTATGTCCAATGTGATGCTTGTGTGCATTTTTGCCTTTCCATTGTTCATGTAAGCGAAGTAAAAATGCTTCAAAAAAATTTCCAAAACAATCTTCAAACTAAATTGTTTGGTTTTCTAGTACCGTTTAAAGGATTAGTTGCTGTGGGAAGCAGTAAACATTAAGTGTATTATGGAGCACTGTGTCCATCTCTAGAACACTAAAGCCATAATCTTTTTGACAATCCTGTTTAATCTTCTTGCTGTCTGTCAATGGTGTGTCAAAATGGAAAAGCAAATAAGCCAAAAAGGTTATAACAATCTTTGGATGTATGGTATCAAGAGCAATGATACTAGGATGTTGTCCCTTACAAGTTCATTATGAGCAATTATTAGTGTTTTGAAATAGTTTTACTTGGAAAACAGTTTGCAAAGGGCGACAAGCTACAGTATATGTCAAGTTGATTTGTTATATATATATATATATATATATATATTTGTGCTGTCATGTGGTCTAAAGAGCCATAAGTCCTTAACCCCTTTATTCCATTTCAAAGTGTAATCTTCCAAACTTCTGCTCTTCTATACCCTCTTGTCAGACTTACTAATGGAAACTGAATATCACAGAATCATTAAAACAGCAATATGGCAGCTTGCTTAGTTTAGTGACAGAGAAACCTTAGTGACAAAGAAACCTGCTAGTTGATTTAACAGGTTGTCACTTAATGCTAATTTTCTATACAGTTGGCCCTAAATTTTTATGGGGGATACATTCTAGACCCCCCCCCTGCAAAAGGAGGCTCACACGTATTCAAGCTCCATAGGCTTGAATGGGGCACGTGCGCCAAGCATGCACCCCATTGAAAATAGTGAAGGTTGCCCTCCCATAGATTTTCAAGGGTACGGATCTGAGATCTGAATAAGGAGGGGTAACTGTATATGGAAGCCTTATTTAAAAGGAGAGCCAAACATTTAACACATGTTGTGTTCTAAAATGATATAGTCCTGTTTTTTTTAAATGCACAGATCAGCTCCAAAATGTTCTTACTTCAAAATATTATTAAAGGATATGAGATACCAGAATCATTTCTACTTGAAAGTAAAATAACATTACTATAAATGATAGCATCTCAGTCCAAGCATTTCTTTACAAAAATTATAGTCTTCATTTCCTGAGCTTTGCTATGATCTCTGTGGCCTCTTGGGACAAGGGACACTGATTGTATTAAATGGTATAATAGAGAACAAAAAATGTTGACTTGCATAGTTTCCTGTTGCAAGTAATGTGTTTTTCCATTACAGTGTTTCCTGAAATTATTCAGCCTTTATGTTTTAGAAGAGCCTGAATAAGGACCTGAATCTTAACTGGCTAATCTTTGCTGTTTTAAAGTAAAAGGATTGTTTTGTAAATGTATGGCTATCCCAGTCCATCTGAAGATATCTGTTGATGGAGCAGGGATTAGCAATCTGAACTTGACGTATATTCATATATTCGTTGTAAATGCTCTCTGAATTGTATTTCTCCCCCTACCATGTGTGTTCAAGGGTACATTCGTATGGTTGCAAAACTCTCTGGAGCAAGTTTTAGATGCCACAGAGGGTTTTAGGGAAAGGGGGAGATAATCACAATTCCTTTTGACAAAGCAATCAAACTTGTCAGCATGCTGGAATCCAGCAGAAGGACACTGTTAGATCCTGGTCAAAGTATATAGTCATGTGTGCAATTTATCCCCTTTCTTTGCTTTCCAGACCTTCTTTTGTAATACTGTATTTGTAATAATAACCAGCACTCTTCATTCAATGAATTTTCATGCTGACAAGTTAGATAGTTTTGTAAAATGGTAAATTCCTGGCTCGTGGTGCCCACAACTGAATGCAGAGAGCTTATGATCAAATAACAGGTGACTCTGGTGGGAAAAATAATTCAGTTAGTAGTACTGAAGAGAGAGCCAACATGGTACTGTACAGTATTTTGAATGTTGGACTCAGGCTCTGAGAAACCAGGTTCAAATCTGTGCTCAGCCTTGGAAACCTACTGAGTGACCTTGGTCAAGTCACACTGTCAAGCCCCAGAGGAAGACAAAGACAAATCCCCTCTGAAAAAAACCCTTGCCAAGAAAACACTGTGATATATCCCCCTTAGGCTCACCATAAGATAGAAACAACTTGAAGGCACACAGTAACAAAGTACAGTAGTGAGGAAGTAAAATTCTTTTTGCTATTTAGATCAATGCCTGGCTCCCTAGGGGATCTGTGCCCTCATTGTGAATTGCAGTAAGTAAATGACCATCTGTGTTCATTCTATGTGATGCTTATGTTAATCTTGGCATCAAGATGGTGCAGCCCCAGTGTTGTGAATGTCAAGAATCCTTTTTTTAAATCACTCTAATCTGCTTGCTTCAGGACTGAAAAGCTGCTTCTAGCTGAGCTCCTATCACTTACTGCAGCGACATCTGAGGATACTATCAATGTACATTTTAATCTGTTAAACATAATGTTTATTTCAAGAGCATATATTGGTAATGTTGACTTTACCTGAGGGCTTGTAGTTTACTCACATGTCAAAAGGTCCTTTACCCACGTTCTACATTACTGAGAAATTTAAGATAGCTTTGTCATTTATTTATTGTTGATTTATTAAGATACCGATATCCCACTATATATCACTGGATCTTAGTGCAGCATATAGATAAAATAAATCTAAAACAATTTGAATTTAAACCAATAAGGAAAAGTTTAATAAGTCTGAAAACATATTAAACAATTTATGAATTACAGTTGAGTGCACCTTGCCCAAAGTGTTTGGGATCAGAAGTATTTTGGATTATTTTTTCAGATTTGAAAAAAAAAATATTTTGAGCTATCTTGGAGATGGAACCCACATCTAAACATGACATTCATTTACTTTTCATATATATCTTAAATTTATACATAATACTTTTAATAATTTTGTGCATGAAACAAGTTTGTGAAAACTGAACCATGAGAAAGCAAAGTTGTCAGTGTCTCAGCTCATGGACAATTTTGGAGTATTTCAAATTTCTGAATTCCATATAAGGAATACTCAACCTGTACAATATTTTTGAAAATTAGCAGAACAAATTAAAACTGTTCTACTCATAAGCCATGTTGCTCATAAACGAAGTTTGTAAAATTATTTTTTAAAAAGATTAATTGAAGGCCTTATCCAATTTCAATCAGAAGAAGTTCAGTTAGCTGAGATAAAACAGGGCCATTTACACTGTAACACTAAAAGGGGGGTATACTAGATATATATTGTTCTCTATTTTAACTTGTGTGTACCCAGATTGTTGGGGGCAAGTAGCTTACGGTTGTAAAGCGCTTCGGCACTCCTTAGGCGGTATGAAGCGGTATATAAATGAAGCTGTTTGGTTTTTTTGTTTTGTTTGTACGCTGCTTTGATTGTCCAGACAAAAAGCGGGATATAAATAAAAAGTTTTATTTTATTTTATTTATTATAAATTTATATATAAATTATAAATTCCTTGTCTTGGAAGGCATGGATGGCTCCTTCACAGTTGACTTTGCAACGTTGTGCCAAGCTTATGGGTTGATGTCATGTTTTTCCATCGTGGCGGTGTGAGTAATGCTTTACCTGGAACTAGTTTTTAATTCAATGTTTTGTTTCATTGTTTTGTTTTATAATGTGTTTTAATTTGTGAATGTGAACTGCCTTTGGGCTGAACTATGGAATAGTAACATTTCTAAAAATACATATTTTATTGTACTGTAAAAGGCAGAGGAGATGATTCACAGCATTTTACTGCAAAATGAACCTGTATAATCATGTTGTCAGTTCCTTTTTTAAAGATGTTTTCATGTCAGATATTGCCAATGACAATTCCTTACATAGAAAGGAAAATTTTATATGAAGGTTAGTCTTTGTTAAAATTACTGTGACTCATTTAAAGCCAGTTGCAATAGTGGTGAAATGAACATCTCGTAATCAGTAGTTGTTCATGGAAAAAGAGGATGTTCACTTTATGATATTAAATAACAAACCATCATTAACGATCCTGACTGAAATGTTTATAGCCATGCTGTTTCCACAGCATGAATGCAAATCAATAAGAAAAGTGGTGCTATTTGAACTTTTAAAAAACAGGATAAACATAAAGAATATAATTATAAAAAGAATAGGAAGACTTTTTTTTTTATAAATCCTATACTAAGTCCTTCTAATACTAGTTCCTATAGTACCAGAATGCCATCAGTAATCAGTAAGCAGTAGATAACATCAATGAATAAGAATTCAAAATTGAGAGAAATATGTAGTACATTCATTCATTTAACTACTGTATTACTGATACAGTAAAAAGGGGACACTCCTATAAGGAATATAAATCTATAAACAAAAATACAGTTTTATTCAGAATATAGAAAAATATTGGATTATCCCCATCTTTTCTGACTGAAAACTTAAAGAATTTTTAATGTATGGTCAGATCATCTTTGTGGTCTTTCCAGAGTTTTGTTTTTAAATGTTCATCCCATAAGAAAAGAAATCTTCTATTATTCCTAATTTTATACAATATTTCATCATCTGTCTTATTTGAATTAATACATTATTTGAATTAATACATTTAAAAACTACGTATTCTTCTGAAGAGCCAGTGGTTTAGCATTAACTGGCTGTTAGGGTTGGCATCACAATTACTGTATATCACTGAATGTAATAGTAATAGTTGTGACATAAACTAGCAAAATTAAAACTATAGCTTTCAATTGCAATATCATGTGCCCAGCCTAAATGTATTTACATGCACATAGTTTCATGGATTAATTTTTTAAATTTTAAAAAATATTTTGAAATTTAAAATTTATTTTTTTAAAAAATCTATGGCCTTTCCTCCCCCCCCCCCCACTGAGCCCTGCCCCCCTTACACCATCTCTTCAGCATTTTAAAGGAATGCAGGCAAATGCCACAACTCATTTCTGCCCAAAAGGCAGATCTTTTGGGAGTAGTGATGCCACCTTAAGCCTATATTCCCTGCACCCTTTGGTGACATCCCCGTAAAGCTGTTCTTTAGAAAAAAGAATAAAATAATATTTGAACAATTAAACTGTGAATTGTATTTCACATGCTCTCATGATTCATCTCAGTTATCATTATCTTCTATGTTGCATTATCATATTATTCCAGTGATATATGAAGACAATATATCCAGGGATACATAAAGATATATGGTTGACAAAGAGGCAGAACTACACAATTGTTTTTCAATTTGGAACGTACAGAGACCTATTTAGAATTCTCACTTAGATGTACTGATTAAAGTTCCTAAGTTAACAAGGTCAAATGTGCCTTATGTCTTGGACAATCTATATTTTAATGCCAAAAAAGTAACATTGAAGTGGTAGTGTTCCCATTTGTTACATTATTTTGAAATGTAACTTAGGGTCAAAATAGATGGTCAAAATAAGCAGGTTTCCGGCTGGCTTCCAGGTGGAGCATTTAGATGACACAAGCCTTGAAGTATCAGCAAACCGCTTTCAAGCCACCCTATGTAGAGAAAAGCTGGACTAAAAAGGAGCTGAATTTTTCTGCTTCTTCCTGGAAAATGTGTACCTTCTCATGTAGGTCTATGGGGTGAAACATACCTTTTTAAGCCAGCAAAAGTGCGGCTTTTCCCGCCCTTCTTTGGCTTTACGGCACTCCTGCAGCATGTAAACCGTGTGTTGCCAGAGTGCCCTGAAGTCGGCTGCCATGTGAAGCTGGCTTCCAGGCATCTTGGGGGCATGTGTTGTGCGTATGCCACATACCCCAAGCCAGCTGGAAGCTGGCTTTTCATACCGGTCTGTACCAGCTCTGTATGCGACTTTACCAGAGTCTCTCTAAAGGGTTGCTCTATCCTAACCCTAACCTTAATTGTGCATATAAATGTGCCATTGGAGGAGCACATTTAAAAGGGATGGAGCTGCTGTACTTAAGCAGTGAGAATGGCAATGCCCAAAAGAGAAACCATGACATCTCTCATGGAGATGAATACAACATACACAAAACAGACAGTCAAAGAGATAGAATTATCTAAATCTAACAGATAGAAAGAATACAGATTTCACCATCATTTGCGAGGAAGGAATCTTGATATATAAAGATTTTTTGTCCCTTTGCAAAAGTGAAAAGTCCGGTGCTTTTTTGTTTTCTCTGCCATCAAAAATTGTTGTATTTTAGGTTTTTTTTTAAAAAATGTGAAAATTAGCAACCACTTCCCAAATAGTTCACAATGATGAAAAAAAAAATCTAGAAAACGTACATACACTCTTGTAATGTTACCAAAAATCAGAAAACATTAAAAAGCATTATTCTTGCATCTCTGGATGTTGTTCAACTGCAGCTTCTTATCAGCCATGGTTAATATTTATATGGTGAGATATACAGTCAAGAGCAGTGGTATTCAAAGTGGTGTCCCTGGACCAGTGCCAGTCCCTGAGTCATCAGATATTAGTTCCTAGAGAGTTTCCAGGAAATAAAAGAACGATTGTAGCCAAAGAACATAAATATAGTGCCAGTCCCTGGCACACTGATGAAAGAAATTGCTGGTCCCTCCATCAAGCTAGCCTGAGAATACATGGAGAGCCAGATGTTTTCCATCCCTGTCGTACTGAATATAGACTAGAGATGAGACTTATTCAGCCAGACATTTTACTTCTAGAAGAGATTTTGGAAGGAGGTAAACCCTACAGAATGATCACTTGCTAACCTCACTTACCAAAGGCAAAATGGGTGCCAAAGCAGCATGTTGCCATTTGCTCAGCTATGGATGGCTTCAGCATGTCGTTCTTGTTAAAAGTAAGTTTCCAAAGTTTGATGTAAAAGTGCATTTGTTGGAAAGTTGACCTGAATCGGGGAGGGGGGGGGCTTGAAGAGTTGAAATTTCACATGTTTACTTCAGACCAATTTGTTAAGAAATTTTCACAGCTTGATGAAAAAGAAGTTCTCTCAGGTCAACAATGTATGTGTTGCAAAGTGTTTCTCTGAGCCATCTGTGTCTATGCTGCTGCACTTAAATTCTTCAGATGCTTGATATGACACCCTTCTCATTCTGACTTTGCTTCTTAGCTGCTATAATTTCAGTGATGTGGCACTGCCGATTAAGTTATCAGTTTGACAGATTCTGCTTAAAGCAGCAGAAGCTTTCAAGTATTTTTCATTTTGCAGGGGCAAAATAGGTCTCTGTCTTACTCAGGGCATTCCTGAGAAGCTAGCCTATGTGTACAGAGCAAATAAGAAACAACCCTAGAATACATCAGTATTACAAAGCAGTAGTAGTTAAAATAAAAGCATAAATTATGATACTGTTTTTGATCATGCAAGATTGACAATAACTTTCTCACCTGATTTATTGGCTGCTGTTTTGTACTAAGTTTCCTATTCAATCACTGTGGTTTAGACAGCCAACCTTTGGCTCATGTAGTAACTCCCTATCTGTTGTGGCTAGGGTCTCAGAATTATTGTGTGGTGAAACCTGAGATTCTGATTTATTTTGGTATATGATATGTGAGAATAAAGTGGAAAGATATAAGACACACAAGCCATAGTCTCACACATTCAGGGCAGGGAGATGCAGCTGAAACAGCGAACTTGATCCTTGACATTAAACATGCTGACTTGCTCACCCTCTGCTTATAGATGCAATGCAAACATCCACAGGGAGGAACTTGGACATCTGTAGTTGTATGCATAAAGTCCCTCTGGATAGTCATACTCTAGACATTTTACATCAAAGAGAAGGGCAAGCTGATGTCAGGGGCATAGCTAGTTTACACAGTTGTTCTCCAAGGCTTAGAAATACTACTTTTTAGGTAATAACTCTCAGACTCCTGCAGCCAACATGAGTAGTTACCATGCTGGCTGAGAATTCTGAGTAAAATGCCTTTTTAAAGCTCTGCTTTGTGTTGATTGCCTGTGCAAGCATTTCATGTGGGTTTAAATATGAGAATATACATTCTAGATTATAAGTAACTACTGATATTGTCCAAAATCTATTAAAAAGTTACATTGATAGGTAAATATGGAAGGTTCTATTAATAAAGTTATCGGTTGTGCACTGTGTAAATTTACAGTGCTATATACATAAAGGGGCTTTCTAGATTGGCAGGAAAGTGTGACATGAAGTTGCCTTTTCCTTAATGCTTAGCAGCTGCACCGCAGCCTTTAGATGGAGCTGCGCTGTTCCGCAGTTTTTAAAAAAGAAGCTGGGAAAACCAGCACCTTTTTAAAGGCGCTTCTTCTCCCCTAAAATGCAAAAAAAGCGTTTTCATGGCACACTTTCCCTTTTTCTCATCTAAAGGCTAGACTTTCATGCAGCCATGAACACACTTCTTTTTGCCAATCTAGATCAGGCAAATGGTTAATAATAATGACGTTACTCATACAAATGTGCAATAAATGTGTTATTCAGATATCTGAGAATATAATACAAGGGGGCAAATAATGTACTTCAACAGCTGTATCTAGAAAAGTACTGGTGAAAATTTAGCTGCCTCTCTACCGTTTCCCATGGCAACTTACTGGATGTCATTCCTTTGAATCTCTTTCTAAACACTGAGCATTTGGAAGGAGGAGTCATTTGAATTACAGTTGGTTGTGCTTTCTTGACCTCAAAAATGTTCTCTTTCTATGAAATCCTCATTACTTTGAGAGTCACAGACCCTTTCAGAAATAGGTTATGATGGTAGGATTTCAGAAAGCAAGAACAGGTTTGCCTTTGGAGAATATGACTTGCTGAGACTGAAATAGATGCAGTATGGTCCAAAGGAACACCTGTGCTATTGCATGCAATTATTTTATTTATTTCATTTCATTTCATTTCTATCCTGCCTTTCTCCTCCCTCCTCGGGGGGGGGGGGGGGAAGCGTCTCACAGATAAAACTCCATAAAATTATTATAAAATTCAAACAATTAAAACATCTATATATAAAATCACATAAAATATATACAACAAAATATAATATAAAATCACATAAAATATGATTAAGTTAAAAACAGACTAAAAACCCACCTGCTCCATAAAACCAACCTTCTATGTACGGAAAAACTGCCAACATAAAAATGTTTTTACCTGGCAGCAAAAGGCCAGCAGCGAGGGGGCCAGCCTAGCCTCCCGAGGAAGGGCATTCCAGAGGGTGGGAACAGCCACCGAGAAGGCTCTCTCTCATGCCCTCACCAAGTGAGCCTCTGATTTTGATGGGACCGAGAGAAAGCCTTCTCCTGCAGATCTTAGAGATATCGTCTCTCAAATAGTCTGGACCCAAGCAACTGAATAAATTTACTGCATCTACCAATATAAATTTGCGTGTAATGTTAGCACAGCAGTCATGACAGGATAGGTTGGGAACAGAAGCCAAGAGTTGTACCAAGTCAAGGCAAAGTCAGGCTGCTGGGTGATCCAGGAAGCAGCAAGAAACCAGAAGTCAGAATTAAGTAAGGCAGGAGTCACCAAAGCATATAGAAAGACAGTTACCAGAGTTCTGAAAGAACTTGTTGCTTGAGTGCAAACTTCCTGTTCTTCCACTTCTACCCAAATGGGGAGTACAGAGTGCTTTGAAAGTGCAGACCCAGCTGGATCCATATTTTCAAATTCCCCAAGCAGGAACTGAAAGCTGATACAAATGTCCTTCACATATGACTGGTGATGACTGAACACAGAAAGACATACTGCACCATCCTATGGTTCGGGGATTTCTGGTACCTTTTCAATTGTTTGTGAATTAATGCAGTATGACATTTGAGACAGGCAGTTAAGTTCATATTGAAGGGCAACCATTAATGTACAAACTCTCAGTCCAGGTCCTTCAATTGTTAATATAGGAATAGTAATGCTGAATATTGGTGGACAGTTGTACCACTTGTCAACTAGTACAGAGTTATTATTAGTATTATTGAGATCATGTATGTGGTGCATTGAACCTGATGTTATTGTGATGAGAGTGTAGTTTCAGGCCCCTTATTTGCTGGGAAAGTGAGAATAATGGGCATTGATAGTAAAAAACTAGCGGGAGGAGGAAAGGATGCTTAACTCTTCATATATCCTCTCACTGCTTTTTATGAAGCTAGGCTCATTTCTGCTTTTGAAACACAGCAGGTCTGTAATTGTAAACTATCCGGGGAGGCACTGCTGGGAAAGATTGATAGGTGTCAGGAGAAGCTATACTCTTTTCCACTTGAACCATTTTTGTGAATGTTCCCTAGCTTTTTGAGATAGCTCATTTCTAATTAACGTAGGGATGAGTATTGTGTGGACTTGCCACACTCAACAGCCCTATCCTACATAGTCAATGGTGAGGAATACTGGGTAGTTCTGGAGGCACTCTCAGGTTTCCACCCTTGATTTAAACAGTAATTCAATTATTTTCACTGAAACAGCAAATATTTAGGATTACTGAATTAAGCTACAGTGACTTATAAAATGCTTATCAGTAGAACAACTGGTGCATTGTTAAACTTTCTTTGTTACCATGTGACTACAAGAACACAAGTTTCAATTTCCTTTCACCATCCTTAGGTCTATAAATAACAAAATGTAATATTGTAATCCTGTTATTTAAGCACAGTGCATGTTTGCCAAAAGCTGGAAAACACAATGATGGATCAATCCCAAGCATAAGAAGACAGTTATAAACTGTGACTTAGAATTTCTTTTATGGAGAGAGAAAGTGCAATGCAGCCAATGAGAATAAAGTTAATTGGCACTTCCACCTTCATAATTTTTTTTTCTTGACCACTACTTACAGCTGTTTTCTTCTTTTTGTCTGACTTTAGTATAATCTAGCCTGAGACCCCATGAAAACCTTTTAGTATGTGGAGGCTCTTTATGTGTCGAGAACCTAAGAGTTTGGAAGCTTTCAGTTCTCCTTTAGATCAACTATATTTAATTCTAACATCAAAATGTGGGACAATTGGTAAATTTTAATTGTCATTTGTTGAAGCAAGTAGACTTCAAACCATAAATTATGATGATTTGATTCACCAAACTACAGTTAAAGTTAACCACAGTTTATGGTTCAATGGCACATTTAAATGTGATTAATCTAAAATAAAGGCTTCTGATCACTGGACAGGGGAGTGCATGCATCTGAGGCACATATAGACTTATTCTTGTATCTCTAGAGCCTAAATTAGTGTTTCTGTTCAAATTCAGCCATTATTATGTCAGTTACAATTTAATTTTTAACTCATGCCTTACCTCCAGAGTTGATTACAGATGGTTCCCAATAGGTTTTTATATAGGTAGTACTCTATAAAAGATCAAAAATTACATCACATCATGTAGCTTCAAACCATTCTTTATTGTGGCCTCTATGAAGATGATTGTTTTATAGAAGAGTAGCAATGTTATAACCATCAATGGGCTTCCTTCCTTACTGCTCACACAACATCTGACAGTAAATCAGAGCCCTGTAGTACGTGCCACCTTGTCTGCTGTTCTTGCTGCTGAATAAAAAGATGTGGTTTGAAAAGGTTAGAAAACCTTTTAATCTATCACTGAACAACAGAGACATCTGGAACTTGTGATTATACCTATCTTATCAGCCAGACCCAACTTACAAATTCTTTCCTTGACATTTGCTAGCCAAACCAGTGCAATTCAAAATATATTAATCTGTTCTAAAATATAGCCCCTTGCTTATTAATGTGAAAGAAAAATAATTCCAACAAGCGTATCACTGCCTACCTAGACCTAGAATGGTAGCGCAGGCTTTTAGTTATCAAAACCAATTGAAATACAGATCTGCATTTTCTTTATCTTTAGGTCAATAACTTATGTCCTCATATATCTCAATTTACTTTTGCTACTTATTCATCAAGGATGTGTCTGTCACTTAACCATCCAGCAGGATGAGGAGTGGTAGTGGGTAGTAGTAGTAGTAATAGTAGTAGTCACTGTTGTTTTTTAACACTTTCCCACCTGCCATACTTAAGTGGAAAAATCCTTCCCTTCTGTATTTCTCTTTTCATTAGGGACACATACAGTGGCAGATGGTGGATCTGGATTGGGAGAATTATGTCCATTCCATAAAGGAGTGTCCAACTCACTATTTTCGAGAAGAGAGTCAGAGGCCATTGGCTGCCACTTGAGACAAGGCTCTGTTTTTGCCAATGAAAACTTTCCTATTGATGCAAACAGCTGGGGTGTGTGTGCATATGGTGGATGCTTTTGGAAGGCAGGAAGGGGAAATGTATTTATACAGTTCATAAGCATGTTGAAAATGCTCCTTCCTTTCTCATTCTGCTTGCTTCAGTCTCCCGTTAGTAAAATAAGAATGTAGAGTGTGGTGAATGTGTCCAAAAGGACAATTGCATGGAGAAGAATGCTGGAGGATAGACCAGAGTGCTGTCCAGCATCTCCTAAGACGACCTGCTGTCCTTAAGTGAAGTGGAAGATGCCAATGCCAAAATGAGATTCTTCCATACATAGACTAGGGGGTGTCATCCTGTTCTTTGCCACAGATGACAAAATGTGTTGGGTTAACCCAAAGGTAATGTGATTTTATAAGTAATGTGATTTTGCCTGTTAAAGCTGTGAGCTTTACCACTCCAGTGGGGTAGGATGTTGTGGGTATTTTTGTCAGCTGTATTTGATCTTTCTTGAGGGCAACCTTGGGCAACTGTCAGGGCCAAAAACTGCCTGGCACAAACTACTACTTATTATATCCCTCCCTTGTGGTACACAGTTGAATTTGGAGCTGCCATTTGCTTTCCGCAAGACCCTCAGAATGCATTCCAGGGCATATTAGAAATTATAAATGAGTTTCTGCCACTCTTTAGAACACAGTTGCTGCTCATGCTTCCCAATGACTTGTAAGTCCACTGAGGGCCAGAAGGTAAGGATGGGGCAATGCTGAAGTGTCACCAAGGGATTCTAATCCAGTAGTCCTCTCAAGTAAGCCCTGTTTTCTGGAGTAGGCCCTCTTTTCTCTGTTGCTTTCACCTTTGTCTTACAAAAGTTTAATGATGAAGCAGAACATGTATCCCTAAATCAAATGGCATCAATGCACCAAAGCAAACAAGTTCCCCAGCTAGAAATTTTATGACTGCAAGGAGCTGTTTTTCATGTATTGCTTTCTCATCCTTTTTAATAAAAAGGGCCATTGTCCTTTCCGTACCACAAGAATTCCTCAAGTGAGAGAGCACTCTCTCATGAAGCAAATCGGAGCTTAATGGGGTTCTGTCTCTGTGATGAAAAGTGATGGTTCAAAGAAACTTGAGGTGTGATTGGGAGGTAGATTCAAAAATAAACCTGCCCAAGCACCAACAGTTATTTTGTATTAACTCAATCCGTATCAACTAGATACCAAAGTATTCTTTTATGAGAGGCCTTAAAGGGAAATGGTTTTAAAAGATTTTCCTGGTAACTTCTTTGCTGTTGACTAACCTCTTCCACAGCTGAGAACTTTTTCTTGGTATTTAATCTGTACTGACTTTCATGCAAATTAAAAACTGCCTTTCTCAGGTCAGCATCTGTACCCAGAAACTCTTAACCTTGTTTTCACTGGAACTTTGTTTATTGACCCTCATCTGTTATGTAAATTTATTGTGATAATAAAATCATTCATCATATCTTCAAGACTAAAAGGCTGTGCAGACCGGCAGACCGGTAGGAAAAGCTGACCTGGGGGTGGAGTCAGGGCGTATGCACATCCTGGCTCTGCCCCCAGGCCGGCATGATGCCGTACACCGCATCACACAGTTCACAGCATCATGGTGCTCCTCTGGTACTGCATCCACATGATGTAGCATCCAAGGAGCACCTTAAAGCTGTGGCACCACAGCTATTGCACCCTTTCCAGGGTGCAAAAAGGAGCCGCTTTTTGCAGCTCCTTTTTGTGCCCTGGAAAGGCCAGATCGGGGCAGCAATGTGTGGTTGCCGTGGCCCCAATCTGACTGTGAAAGGGGCGGCTGGAGGCTGTCCCTTAGGAGCTGTTTTCACAGCCCCTAAGACTGCATCTACATTTCAGAATTAATGCAGTTTCACACCATTTTAACTGTCATGTCTCAGTGCTATGGAATCCTGTGATTTGTAGTATTGTGACATATTTAGCCTTCTGTGTCAGTTCTGGTGCCACAACAAGCTCCATAATTCCATAGCATTGAGCCATCACCATTAAAGTGGTGTCACACTGCATTAAATTCTGCAGTGTAGATTCAGCCTCTGTCACTGTGTGTTGAAATATAAAAGAGACCTAAAAGAAGAAACTTTTTGTAATTTGTTTCCATCTATATTTTAGTTGTAAACTTGCTTACAGTTACTAAATACTGTGGCTTTACTGTAATTTACAGTGTGCTATTCATTTTGGCAGCAATGACTAAATTGCCTTAAACAATCTATGTAATCCTACATCAGCATGAAATATTAGAATAGCATCATCAGAAAACAGTAGGATTAAAATCTTATTTTGTCCACTTTGACTGAAAAATAACGTTTTCCCTTTGGGAACTCTATTAATATCATTTTTAAAAAGATTAAAAGAAGTGGAGCAAATAAGCAGCCTTGCCTGGCACCTTTTTTGTCACAGGGACCATGCTGGATAATTTTGCCTTCTGGCCTGCATTCTGATTTTAAGAGATGTCTCTGAGTACAGGCTCATAATACAATTTAACAGTTGTGGATCAATTCCCTTTGTAGTTTGGCCCACAAGTGTTGCTAGGGATAGAATCAAACACCACTTTTAAATCAACAAAATAACAAAAATCTATTTGAAGAATCCCAGTAAATATATATCTTTTACGTGCTTAAGTAGGAAACAGTGGTCAAGTGCTGATCACCCTGTATGAAAACCAACTTGGTCTGGTGCAAGTAAGGATTTGTCCTCTACCCAGTCCGCTCATTTGTCCAGGAGATACCTGGCCTAGATTTTCCTGGAAACATCAACAAGGCTGATAAGTCTATAATAGCTGGATCATCCCTGAGGCTTTTCAGTATCCTTATCCTTGGGGCCTTTTTTGGTGGACTACCACAGCTGAGAGATCCAGCTATGTGGAAGGATATCTGCTTGATCAGTAACGGGGGAAAAAGTGATGTAAATGTCTGAAAAACAGATAAACAGTTGTTAAAGGAGGCCATTTCCCCCAGGAGCCTTCCCTGAAATTAAAGCTTTGGGGTGATCTTTAGTAAAAAGATTCCAATGAATGAAGGGCCCAATTAAAATAATGGACAATATTTGGGCCTGATCCTTGATAAATAAACACCCCCCTAAAGTGAAATATCCATTTAGTCATGGCAATAAGCCATAAAGAGTAGGTGTTGATCTCACTTCCATCTTTGCAATTAAGACCGAGAACTTTACAGGATTTTTCTGCACGCGTGCTAAGCCCATTTCTCTGTATTGTTCATTATACAGGTATTCCTCTCAATTCATGGGGGATCCATTCCAGACCCTGCAGACATCAGCATTCATCTAGCTCTTGTCAAATTGTGTGAAACTGTTCCTTACGTAAATGATCTATCCTTTGCAAGAATTATTTCTCTGATAGTGTTTGTTAAAATGGACTTGATCAGTATCTCCTTAAGATTGTCAAATCAGTTTTATCCTTTCACTGGCTTTAGTGGAACTGGCTGTAAACTGGAATTATGGAAGAAAAGATCATTGCCATTTTTCCAACAGCTACAGTAGCTACCCTTAGCTCCAGTTAATGTGTAATGTCATGGTATTACTATAGCTATAATAAAGAGCAAAGAGGAAATAAAGTAGCTCTAGTCGCTCTCATTGTGCTACAGTCTAGGGGAGGGTTTTTGTTTTTGTTTTTGTTTTGCCTAGAAAACATAATTATGAGGCTTTACAGACTGCCCAAAAGGGGTTGTCTGTAGGTGCCCAGAGAAGCACCGGGATGGGGCCAGGGCTGCCTCACTGGCAGGCCCAGAGGCCCCATTCCACCGCTTCTCCAGGCCACGGAGAAATGGCAAACTGCCACTTCTCTGGGGCCTGAAGCGGGGTGTAGCGGGTGCCCTGGGTGCCTGCTGCACCCTGCCATCCCTGGCGCTCCCGTGGGGAGAAAGGGGCCGCCACCGTGGCCCCTTTCCCCTTGAGATCCTTGGTGTAGCCATGTAAAGGCCGTACCAAGGACAAGCAGCAAAAAGGAGCTCCTTTTTGGAGCTCCTTTTAGCGCCACAGAAAGGGCGCCATAGGCACCCTCCTGCGGCGCAATGACTCCAGGCATGTGCTGCGTTGTATAAACGCAGCACGTGCCATGACGCCATCATGGCACATGTGTTTGGACAGTGCGCTAAAAAGATGATGCCATCCATACACACTAGGGTTAGGGAGCATGCGGATGCTGCGCACTCCCTAACCCTAATCACGCCCCACAGACGGCCCTTTTGGGCCATCTGTATCGGGCCTATGTCTCTGTTCCACATGCAAAAACTTTACTGGGTGCAAAGCAGGCAAGAGTAAACCACAGTAGCTGAACCTTGTTGATTTTAGCCAGAATTTAACTATTTCCTCGGTGGCACAAACTTTCAGATGTCTCCAGAACTGCCAAGTGCCTGTGAATATTTCTCTGGAGTCTTCTCTAAATAACTAGACTGTTTAAAACAACAGCAGCAGCAACAGCAACAGCAACAGGCATTGGTATAATAGCCTTGAGGAACAAGCTATTTAATTTCAGAGAAACATGAAGACACCACTTTCCAGGTTTCCATGGTTATGTGCATTTACAGGGAAATCAACAACCCAGTTAAACTAAAGTACTCAGATTAAAACTTTTTTAGTTCCACTAGGTCCACAGTTTTTCCTAAAATCAAAATAGCTTGACTACTTAGCTGTGGATTGTGTTGCCAGCAATAAATTAATAAATCAGCCCTGGTGGCACAGTGGTTAAATGCCTGTACTGCAGCCACTCACTCAAAACCATAAGGTGGCGAGTTCAAGACCAGCAAAGGGCTGAAGCTCGACTCAGGCTTGCATCCTTCCGAGGTCGCTAAAATGAGTACCCAGATTGTTGGGGGGCAAATAGCTTACAATTGTAAACCGCTTAGACACTCCTTAAGGGCATGAAGCGGTATATAAATGAAGCTGTCTGTTTGTCTGTCTAAATTCTATTTAAATTCATGCTCACAAAGGAGTTTTCAGAATTTCTTAGAATGAAATGAAGAGATGAGAATTAGTTGGAAGCTGAGAATGACAACAGACATGAACCTTATAGTGACCCTGCTTGTACAGTAGTATCCTCTCAGCACTGAGAGTGGACAAAAAATGTAATTCTAAACATTTGCAACAATGCTGTTCACTCCCACAGTAAACACACAGTTTCCCCCAGATAGTTTTATGTTTGTTTTTTGTTTTAGCTTTAGTTTTGTTTTTATTTTGTTTTGTTTTGTTTTTTGCTGCTTATGGCACTTTCCCCCAGAAAGAACCACTTACTATGCAGGTATGTAACAAACTGCACCTTTCACAAATAGTTCCATTTCCTCCACTGTCCTGAAAATGTGGCCAATGACATTTGCAGCAACAGGAGATATCAGTCACCTCTCTGTGACTTTGGTCAGTCCAGTACTGAAAAACAATAGTGTTGCTATAAGAACAGGGAGTCACAAGTAGTTGTTTGTTTACATTACTTATATCATTTTATTTTAATATTTTAAAATAAATATTATTGTTGATTTTATTGTTGTTGTTGATAACTGCATTTGAGCCATCTCCAAGTTATGGTGACCTTGCAGATGAGGGATCCCCTGTCCTCCACTGCTCTGCTTAGATGTTTCAGGTCCTGTGGCCTCTCTGATTGAGTCTAGCCATCTGACATGTGGTCTTCTTTTTCTACTGCTTTCTACTTTCCCCTAGCATTATTGTCTTTTCTAATGAGTCATGCATTCTCATGATGGGACCAAAATATGACAGCCTCAGTTTCATCATCTTGGTTCCCAGGGAGAGTTCAGGCTTGATCTGTTCCAGGATCCATTTGTTTGTTTGTTTTGGCCATCAAGGGTATCCTTAGCACTTTTCTCAAATTCAAATGAGTTTATTTTCTTTCTGTCCGCTTTCTTCACTTTTCCATCTCTCACATCTATACCTGGTGATGGGGAATATAATGGCTTGGATGATTCTAGTGCTTTCATGCTTGGTTGTATACCTTTATCTTGCCTAACTCTTTCATGGCTGCCTTCTCATTCCTAGTCTTCTTATTTCTTGACTGCAGTCTCCATTCAGATTGACATTTTATTCAAGATGTGGGAAATCTTTAACTATTTCAATTTCTTAATTATCTAGGTTGAATTCAGGTAGATCCTCCATGGTCATTATTTCTATTTTCTTTATGTTCATCAGTAAGCCTGTCTTTCACTTTCTTCTTTGACTTTCCTTACTGATTGTTCCAAGTGTTATGATGTTCTCCTTTAATAGTATGATGTCATCCATATATCTTAGGCTGTTTCCATTCCTTCCTCTTCCTCCTTCTGAATCTCAATGTGCTTTTCATATGATACTTTCTGCAATCAAGTTGAACAAGTAAGGTGACAGAATACATAGTTATTAGTCACGATTATATACCAGTATTCCTCCGGTGGGCTCACAATAGTATGCATGACTGCCCCCCTTCCCCATTAATCCATACAGTAGGATCTAAATAAGTTAAATGAAGCAGAGAATGTGACTATCACCTATTGAGTTTCTTGGCTTGGTGAAGAGGTGGGCAAAGTGCAGCCCATGGGTTGCATGTATCTCCAAAGGACCATTTTTGTGGTCCCAAGGCCCCCAAGGGGGAAAAAAATCATTTAAAAAAAAATGCTCTCCTGGGCCTAAAATAGTCTACCACCACCCCCAACCTAACATGTAAAAAATGCTCCCAATGCCTCTTAGAGGGGCAATTATTTTGTTTTGTTTTTTTTTTGGTAGGGTGTGTAGCCCTCCATGATTTCCTTGGGGAGGTAATACCGCCCCTAGACTCGCACAACTGCCCACCCCTGGCACAATGGGAACTTGAACCTTGATTATCAAAATTCCCATCCAACACTGTGACCATGGCTCTTTCTTGATGTTGCTCTTTATGTAGCATCATCAATGTGCATGGCACTAGACCAACAAAAAATGGGAAATTGCAGATAAGCAAATATCAGCTAAACACTGGAAGAACTCTAAATGGTGAGAGCTGTTCGGTGGGGGAACACATTGCCTCTGGAAGGGGAAGTTTCTCCTTTCCTGGAGTTATATAAGGGGAGGCTGGATGGCCATCTGTCAAGGATGCTGTAGCTTCTTGTTGCATTACAGAGCCTGAACTGAGCAATGGGCTGGATAAAATGATCTCTAGAGTCCTTTCCAGTTCTATAACAGCTCTCTGCCCAATATACACTTTCTTCTGTTTAAGTGAATAGAAGGGTAAGAGTTTGGAGTGCACAAACACATGGAAACCACTATAATATATCAGGTCTCTTTAGAAAAGCCGTCATAATGACAGGCAATATGTTAGTGTTCATTTGTTTTTTTTAAACAACAACAACAACATTACAACTTAGATGCATATCATAGTTCAGATATTCATGAAATCTGTGAAAATGTGTGAATTACTGACTATTCTGAACCTTCCCCTAGCTGAGCAAAAACATGCACTTTACAAGAAATGCATTTTACATGCTCCACTTTCAACTTCTGTTACTCTCTGGATACAAAAGAAGCATGCAGATCAAGTTATAACTAATTTAGAGCACAGAGTATTATGTGTCTTGTGTATACTTAGAGCTTTAGCCTGCTTGCTTCATACCATTCTGCAACCCACTTGAATTGTCATGTATCTTTGCCAGGCTGCAAGATGACAAATGATTTCTTGTGGCAGCAAACCTTTCACTACTGCCAGGGGACATAAGCACCAACGCTTTTATTTGGTGTTTTTTTTTTAAGCAGTATTTGAAATATAAGACAGGCAAGAGCATGATTCTGATGTGTTCCAAGAAGAGTATGCTTGTAAAGGTGATGACAACATGTGAGCTCTGCAGTCCTAAATTACTGATATTACTTAGCCCTGGAAAATTGGTGTGTGAGAGAGTTGGGTTAGAAATGGAAGAACAGATTATTGTGCTAAGAGGTAAGAGTAGCTTCAGGAAACTTGCTCTCAGTCGGCAATAATTAAATTTGTTTACTTGGTGATAAGTTCTGCTGATATCAGTTCAAGTTAGCCATGACTTCAAAATGACATGATGATGGTAATAATAATAATAATAATAATAATGATAATAATTATTATTTATTTCCCACCTCTCCCTATGGATCGAGGCAGGTTACAAAACACAATAATATACATTATAAAATTACATAGCAAAACATAAATTACATAACATGATGATGGTAGTATTAGTAGTAATTTTGCTGCCCTGCTTTCCTTATCATGCTACTAGAAAAAATATTTGACTTCATGTTGGCTGAATACCCTGTAATACCCTGTAGTTTGATGCATCAGTGACTTCAAGCAATGTTATGTAGATGTCCAAGATGGGCAGATCATGGTTGCTGCATATAAGTGAAGCTCTCTAGTGACACACTGAGACACATGGCCCTGTCATGATGAACCCAGGAACAAACTCAAACACAGTGCAATGACTCCCTCTCCCGCTCCCTCCCTCTCCCCTCCTCACACACACGGGTGTGGGGAAAAGAGAAGGAGGTACTTGGGACTTATCTACACCAGCCATAGTACTCCAGACTGTTTCTGGCATATTCTAGGCCCAGAGCTGCCCTGGGTTTCCACATTACCTCCACACTCTAAAACAATGCTGAGCGCACACGTGACCCACTGTGCTGCCTAGTGCCGGCACTGCTGGTGCAAGTCATTCCTCTGAGGTCAGAATTGAGGTGCTCAGTGTCAATCAGCAGTGTCTCCAGGTGGCACAATGGGATGTGTGTATAAACAGCCATCTGGAATTGCTCTGGATTTTGCTACAAAATCTGGAACAAAAGATGATGTTTTTGAAATCCAGTTTAGTCAAGGATAGATTGGATTTTGTGCAGAACCAGTCTTCCCTCATGAAAACAGTCTGCACTTGATCGGGGTTTGGTCCTGTGTTGTGTACACAAATGGGGGGATGGGGGATGGAGACAATTGGTCTTTGTAGACTTGCTCATACATAGCTGTTTATTTTTTAAAAAGATATCAGTCTTCCATTGCTCTGAATTCATGAAAAATTTGTTCTGTCATTTTCCCTCAGAACGGAGAATATCTTTTCTCCCTCAGCATCTGCCCAAAATGTTCCACATTCCTCCCTTATTCCTTACCCGGCATGCATGCAGGCTCCCCAGCTCCAGGTTCCACTACCTGTTAAAAGATAGCCAGAAGGCACAGTATCAGCCCTGATGCTTCTCCTTTTCCTCTCCTTCAGCTTGTTTGTTCTTTCATTTTTATTTATTTTACATATTGGTATACAGACTTTGGGGGTAAAGATGAAATAAAAGAAGGGTTTTACATCCTCTCATACTATCGCTTTTCCTTCCTCTTCTCACCTTTTGTTTGGCAGTCTTTCCATCCCTTGTCCATTTCTCCCTTTCCTTCCACTGTGCATACTGCAGCCTTCTGCAGTCCACCTCCTATACATGCTCACATGCACTGTGCATGTGGATGTGACTGCTGGTAAAAGTCCAGCTATCACAGAGCTATGGCTTGGGGTGGGAGGGCATGAATCAGAGAGGTACTGAGCTTCAATGCTATAAACCCACCTGAAAGTGGGCTCCGTTCCACTAATGAGTTCCAACCAATCATTTGAGCAACACTGTTTTTTGCCTTCAGTCAGAAGAGCAGCACCTAGCAAATAAATGAGGCATTTTTGCTCAAAACTGAAATCAAAATAAATTGCTACAGCTGCTTTGATGTTGAGATTGTGCTGTTTCTGCTTGCAAATTAGTTCAATGACAGCAACATAGATCTTACTGAAGCAGACATACCATAATGTTCATAATGAGGAGAATATTTTAGACCTATCCTAGAGCTGAAGTTTCTTTTCCACGTTGCTGTGATTTAGATGTTTATGGAATAGATGCTGCCACTCTGCTGCTGGGAAATGACGGAACAACACAACCTCAGTGTGATCTACAAAGCAGTGCTAATTGATTCATTAAGGTCAAAATCTGTGCAGCATTTTACAAAAGTATCATGTCCATAGGAGACTACTGCATCTGAGAACAAATATCATATCCTCATGGAAGTGGTATTTGATAGTAAACGAAGAGATAGTGTTTCATGACATGATGCGTGTGTATAAAAACATGCACAGTGTGAAGAAAATAGGCAGGAGTTCTTTGCTCTTCCTCATAATATTTGACAATTCATGGTCTTCCACAGAAACAAAATTGATGGAGATTCAAGACAGGTAAAAGGAAGCACACAGCACAGATGCAAACTGTGTTTTTCTCTTTACTGCAGTAGTTCTCAACCATTTTGAGAATCTCTCTTGCACACGCCAGAAATTCTCTGGCTGAGATCTTGTCTGCACAATATACACTAGACATCCTTCCTTGGCATGATAATGGTAGCGTAAAAATAAATCCCCTGGAATAGATAACATTCCAGAAGATCTCTTTCAAGCACCAAACAGAATTCTTTCAAATTCTAACTAAATTGTACTAACAAAACGAAATAATGGCACACAGATACACACTCCAGTTCTCAAGAAAGGGAACATCAGGGATTGCAGTGAACATCAGATGATTACATTAATCTCACATGCAAGCAAAGTACTCCTGAAAAATTCACAACACAGCATTTTACCATATTCAAAATAAGCAATGTTGTGTGGGTTCAGGAAAGAGTCACTGGGGTCCATGTTGCAAATCTATGTTAGATGGAGTGCTCCCAAGAATTTTAGAAGAAAATCAGCCTGTGTTTTATAGCAAAGCCTTTGTGTAGATCATGAAAAACTATGAATCTAAAAAAAAAACTAAGAAAACAATATTTGATTATTCTGAAGTTTAAGCTGTGTTCAGGACTAAAGTTCAGAAGTACAGAATATGGGTGGGAATCGTTTCTGATTGGCAAGAGGGTCATACAAAGCTGTATTTTATCACCCTATGAGTGTAGTTTATACACAGAATGTATGTGGAAAACTTTGTGTCTTGGGCCCGAAATAGACGGGCCAAAAGATGAGGCTTCCAGCTGCTTTGGGGGTGTGGCATGCAGAGGATGCATGCCCCTAATGTGGCTGGAAGCTGCTGGCAAAAGGAGCAGTGAAGACCTGCTCATTTGGGACTGCCACAGCAGTCTGCTTTGGCAGTGGGCCATTCAGTCGCTGTGGTCCTGGGCTGATCAAGGGCTGATCATGATCAGAGTATCCAGAGGCTGTTCCAAGCCACTTAGAGGTCTCTCATCCATAGCATCACCCTAAGTCAAACCAACTTTACAACAATTAACAACAATAACAAACCATGCCAGGCTGTTGTAAGGATTACTGAAATAATGTTACTTTCAAAAGAATCTTGAGTGCTACATAAATAATCACAATAATCACGGGTATAATTACTAGTTTAGTAAAGATGAGAACATTGTCCAACTGAGAAAGATGTACTAGCCTCTATAACTTTTAAGGAATAAAACTGAAAGTTCTTTGGGCAAAGTTTTCTGTTTTATACAGTATAGGATTATTAATGATTTCTACAAATCCCCAGATTTTGAAATTTGTAATGTTTAATGTAGTAGTTGATGAGTGTGTGAAAAATCTGGTCAAGTGTATTTCCTTCTGTGTAGTTCCTTAAGCTGTTAAGCAGGCTTTTTTTGGGGGGGGGGGCATTTATTAAACATTTCAACTTTTTATGATGTGCAACATTGTTCCCTGAAGTTGTGAAAAACTGGTATTTCAGTATTGTTGGGTGAAAATGCATGTGCTCAGATATAGTAATAGTAGTAGTAATTTGTATAATGTTTGTTCATATAACATCATATAACAGCATCTGTGATGGTAAATATAGCTCATAAAGTGGTTGTGGTACTTAAATCACATCCTCAAAGGCTAGCCCTGGCTCACCCTATACTGGTGCATAACAAATTTATCCACACTACTCATTTGCTAAATGCCCTTCTTGGTGCATGAAATGAAGTGTGAAAGTGGTTCATGAAAGCAACTACTTTGTGCTTTTCAGCCATTTGAAATGTCTGTAGCTCAGCTAAGCATTTTCTAAACTGGCCAAAGTAAAAACAAACCTGGTAGTCTGACTTCAAGTGTACCTTCTATAGGGACAATTAATTCCTTACCTAAAATAAGGTATTTAACATCTGAGCAATGAAGCTAAACTGCACATTCCCTCTTTCAAACTATTTCATAGTAATTAGATAATATGGGGTGATTAGAAGAACACAGTTTGACCTTTGAAAACTTATCCCTGTTCATGGCTTGAGCAAGTTGCTACATCTCAGGCTGTAAAATGGCAATAACTGTGGCCTGTCTTGAGGGTTTTGAATGGGTGAAAGAGTGAAATCTTGCATTTTGACAATACCTATGAGTCCACCTTATGTAGCATTATGTTTTGTGAGCTACTACATGAACATTATTCTGTAATAAAAGAGTTAGTCTGTAAGTATCTTTACTATTTTTTTAAAAAAAACAAACAAATGTGGTTACCGCTTTTGAAGTATCACTGGAAAATTTAATGCATTATCTGTGTGTTTTACTTTGTTTCCTGGATTTATTATTAAAAAACCAAGAATCCCTTGAACATCTGAAACTTAACCAAGCTGATCATGTCCTTGTATTCCTTGTGAATATTTCATGTATCGTCTTACCTTAAAAGTTTTCTGTTCATTAAATTTTCATGTCCTTAAACTGAGAGGCAAAGTCATATACAAATCATTATTCCTTTACTGTTCACTTTTGATGAAGATAAGATTCTTGAAGTTGTCCTTTCGTATACTCATTGAAGACAGCTTAATGGATCTTTCACCAGTTTTAGGGTTTTGTACTTGCTGACAGTGCTGAAGTGAGAAAAGAACATAAATGATGCTTCTTCATTGATGTGCCAATGAAGCTGGGTTTCGGTACATTGAGCTTTAGTTTATTATTAGAAACTCATAGTGCCTAGGTTTATTTATGGTTTCTTGGAGGTACCTTTAATGGGCTTAATAATAGCATATAAAGCAATGGATACACTTCATTGCACTGACCACTTAGCTGCTTTCCTTTTCTTCTTAACCTTTTTTCTGGGGGAGGGGAGCAGGGATTTTCTAAAGAAAATAAAGGACAATGCAGTAGTTGGGTAGAAAATGATGTATCCATGCTCTCGCTCTCTCTTGTGCTGTTATAAAGTAATATGCTACATCGGCTACTTAGTTATGAATGCAAAACTAAGCAACATCTCTTGGCTCAACCCTCCAAACTGACCTTAACAGCCAGCAGCTGCATTGAGTGAAGGAGGTCTGTTCAGCTGCCAGTCAAGGCATGAGAAGGAGAATGTTCCTAGCCCCAACCCACCAGAAGCAGGACCTCTGTTTCAAGTCCTCTGTACATCCTTATTTGCTGGTGGGAGGGGGCTGAAAACATCCTCCTTTACCCCCATCGACAGCTGAACATAGCATTTTCACTCATAATGGCTGCTGGTTGTTAAGTGGCATGGGCGGGCATTTATGAGCCTGGCAATAGTTGCATAATCATGACTAGATAGTCTCACTGCATACAGAACAGTTATGGATCCATAACTCTGGGTAACAAATCCATAACTACAATACAAAATACCAGGCTATGTTTTTTTTGTGTGTGTGTGTGTGTGTGTGTACAGTATTAGATATCAAGTGGCATAGTAGAGTCTGGTCAACTACTATTCTGATATGAGCATAGTTTCCTGAAGGGAAGAAATGGATTATTTTGTGGAACAATGGTTTTAATCATGCATGGCCCTTCATGTACAGTAGAGTCTCAATTATCCAACATGACATGATGTCGCTAAGTCCAAGAATTTGTCAAAAAGTTTGGCAAATCCATAGCTGATTATGTTACAAATATTTTAGAGGTTTCTAAATTTACTAAAGACTATGTATTATTGTTTTAATTACTGGTTGCAATTTGCCTTGAGAGGAAATATATAAATATTTTAAACAAACAGATGTACTTAAGATTCAAAAAGACCAAGGATTCTTTTTCATTCCCTAATTTAATCCTTTCTTTCTTTATTTCATTTTTATGCCACTTTCTCCCAAAAAAGGATCCAAGGCAGCTCACAAGATAGAAACACTTTCAAAACATTTTTAAAAACAATTAAAATAACCCAGTTAAAACAGTATAAACAGTATAAAATTAAGATTTTAGAAGGTGTGCGCCAATGCTTTCACATATTGTCATAACTTAAAGACACTTCAAACCCCAACTGCTCAATTTGTAAAAGAAGAGGGAAACCCAAATGTAAGCCTTGGCAGACTCTTACAGGGCTGTAATATTTGAATTACAGTATTCAGAGAGATGGACTTTATTTTTATTTTTCTTCCTCTTTTCTAAATGTGAGGACAAAGTGTGAATTTCCTCTTTAAGAAGAAGGGTTTGAATTGCTTGAGCTTGCCTTTTTTGCTGTAGGGGAAGGATTTATTGAAGGCCATTAGAGGCAGGATTTTGACAACTCACTCATATGTGTCATCTAAGTGTTCCTTAGGAGCAGATAGGCTTGGGGGAGAGGATTTTGACAGCTGTAAAATACCTTAAAGGTACAAGATCCTGTCTGTTCTTGGAACTCTGGTTAGACAGAATACCGGATGCTTTAGGCAATATTTCAGAAGGCAGAAATAGGAAAACCACCTCTGAGTATTCCTTGCTTAAGAAAACCCTATGAAATCCATGGAGTTGCCATAAATTGACAGGCGACTTGAAGGCACACACACACCACACACACACGAGAATGAGGATAAGTGATGCTGAGAGACAGGGCTACCCAATTCAGTGCATGACTCATATGTATACGGAATTACTTGTTGAACTAAAATGGTACTTTCTTTCTTTCTTTTACAGTGTGCAGGAGAAGAGAATTGGGTGGACAATCGGACTATTTACGTTGGCCACCGTGAGCCTCCCCCAGGTGCTGAGGCATACATTCCTCAGAGGTATCCAGATAACAGAATAGTTTCCTCAAAGGTAGTGTGTACGATTTTTCTTCTCCTGGCTTTGTTATACAATTTACTGGATACTTTTGATTTTTTGTTTTGTTTTTAACAACAGCTGTATTTTTTTCCACTGCTTCCTGAGCTACCTTGTTTACAAACAGATGAGTTTATAAGGGTTTTTTTTGATAAAAAAGTAAACTTTACTGTCTTTAAAAATGGTTAATTAGCAAATTCATTTTGAAATGTGGCCAGAAATAGACAGTAACCAGTATCCTTAAAACAGAATCTCACACTTCATGTAACTGGCCTTGCTCAGTGCTTCGGCTGCCATATTCTGGACCAGCATACTTTCCTTTGTATTGTTTGATTATCATATATGGTAACTATAGATATGTAGTGGTTTAATGTTGGACTATGACTCTGGAGACCAGGATTCAATTCCCAGCTCAGTCATGAAACCCAGTGGGTGACCTTGTCACACTGTCTCAGCCTCAGGGGTAAGGCAATGGCAAAACTCCTCTGAAACAACCTTGCCAAGAAAACCCCATGATAGGGTTGCCTCTTAGGGTCACCATAAGTCAAAAACAGCTTGAAGGTACACAGCAGCAACAACATTCAGCTGTGGGAGTACTATTCAGCTGAGGGAGTACTATTACTTTCACACATCAGTATTAGCTATTATAAATACTTGATTTTATTATCTTACGCAGGCTTTTGGAGATCTAGAGTGGAGATGATGATTTGCATTGTTTTTAATCCAAATAGATGGTTTCCCTCTCACAACTGCATAAATATAAATAACCTGAGGCTTTAACATTCTGTGTTGCAAATGAAGAAGTGGACTTATATCCACGAAAACTAATGCTAAAATATAATGAAAGTAGTCTTCAAGGTGCTGCTAGATTCCTCCCCCTTCTTTTTTGCAATATTTAGGAGGGTGGTTCAGCACTAAAATATCCTCCCCACCTCTTTTTATGGACAAAGTACCCCAGTGAAGCAGGCAGGCAGGCTTCCGATTTCCACCCACACCCTTTCTTTCTCTTCTCATATGCACGTAACACATTTTAAAGATAAATAATATACTTTTAAAATCATTTCTTACAGCGAGAAAACCATCTATTTCTTTTTCTAATACTTCCCTGGGGATTCTATCACCACCACTAGATAAGAAAGGAAACTCTCTCAGAGAGCTGGGGTGGGGTGGGGTGGGGTGGGGGAGAACCTACTCACTACATTCCTGGCTACAATGACCTATGAAAAGTTTTTGTTAGGTGCCAGGACCTGGCCTCATGAATCTGTGAGGGACGCCATTTTAAAATGCCCACAGACAGTCACTGTTGCAACCAGGAAGGTCCTCTGAGTTGCATCCCATGCACCCCCAAGCCTTCCACCCCAGGCTCAGTGGGCAGAGGTATGCTCTTCTTGCTTACAGTCACCAGCAGCAACAAGCAGGAGACCTTTTCTGCTGCCACTAAGCATGTTTGTTGAGCAGCGGTGTCAAGGCTCCTTTGAGTGTCACCTGGTGCAGTCTGACACCCTCCCCCCGGCACTGCCCTAGTGATGCTACTGCAAGTGACACCTTTTTTCTCCTTGCTCCAGGTTACAATTACTGTAACACTCTTCACCCAAAGTTAGCATCCTGTGGGTTAGTTAGTTTGAAAGCTCAGTCTAAAATAAGTGAATGAAGATTAGAAGAACCAGGCATAGGTGCATCGTCAAGTTTGTTGTTGATCTGTGCCTTCAGGTTGTTCTGGTCTTATGGTGACCTTAAGGTGGACCTATCATGCAGTTTTCTTGGCACGATTTGCTCAGAGGAGATTTGCTATTGCTTTCCCCTGAGACTGAGAGTATATGACTTTCCCAAACTCACCCAGGGGGTTTCTTGGCTGAGTATTGAGTCCAACACTGAAATCACTACACCATGCTGTCTCACACATAGTCAAGTAGGCAGGCGTAAATCAAGATCCAGAGCAGCAAACAGAGTTCAGTGGGACCAGAGGCAATTATGTAATCAAAAATAACAGGGATGAGATGCAAGGGATGGCATAGAAGCAAACATGTTTGTTCTTTAAATAGTTGCTGAGAACGAGTGTCTAAACCTAAAAACCATTTCTGTACAGCTACTTAGGGTCCTATAGACTCCCCTGCCATGGTGTCTGCCTGGGCTAATGTTCTGTCATCCCCTTTTCTGGAAGAAAAGTGTCTGATTGCTGCTACAACATGGCAGAGATCAAGCCTCTCACTCCCTCTGCCTGAGAGCTCTCTTGCTGTCAAAGCACAGCTTGGAAAAACTATCCTATAAAATTAATTTGTTATCCCAAATTAATTAAAACTTTAAACAATGATTTCAAAATAGATTATTCTGAATGATGTTTAAAATGAGTAACAATTGTTAGAGTGAAAATGAGTGTTTGAATTTACTTATGGTGGTGGTGCTGCCAAGGGCTGGCACTTTGGTGCTATTTTTAGTCATTTTAATTGATAGTGAAGATCTAAAACTAATGTGTTAACAATGATTATATAATACATTTTCTGATTGTCTTGTAACATTGTAAAGCTAACAGTTTAGTTTTTGTTATTGGTTCAGTGTTAATGTATTGGCTGTAATGGGAACATTTGCTGGATCACTTGACTCCTTTGGCACGTTATACCCAGCTGCAAAGGCAACTTGAGCACTGTGGCTGTTGCGGCTTCTGGCATTTAAACATGCAGTGGTTCTGCAATGCTTTTGCTAAATGTAAAAAGGATGCTGCCTTTGTGTTGTGGCTGTATGTGCTGTAAAAGAGACCATGGGTCTGCCATATCTGCAAAATACATTTCAGGCATCGTACATCTGCATTTGCCTCAGGGATGCAGCAGCAGTACCTGTGGCTCTGCATCCAGACCCAACTAGATAACAGTATATATTTTGACATCTGGAAGGCAACAGAGGAAAGAAGTTACAGTTTGGTCTGGTTTTGGTGAATTATTTAAGTAAGTGTCAAACTAAGTCCATTTATATGTCCAGCCAGGGGTGTAATAATTCTGTTTCCCAATTTGAAATTTTCCTTCAGTCCTCAGATTTCTAGCACTATAGTGAGTGAGACACTGATGATAATTCATACTTAGAACTTTTGCACTTGCTGCTTTTTGCATTTCCTTGCCACTCTTGCCTATCCCTTTTGTTTGGGTACCTGAACCATATTTCTATATACTCAACTGAAGTTTTCTGTTACTGCAGATATAGAAATATGAGGACTGAGGGACAGTTTGTGTGGGGGGGGAGGGGGGATTCTTATTGGGTGGCAATACGCTCATTTGTCCAGCTTCCCAATAGTGCAGCTTACCTTTCTGAAGTTACTGAATTCAAAATATGTTTATAATTGATACAAGGACAATTCATTGCCAAACTTGCATCTTTTCTGTAAGCAAAAAGTATGATTTATGTATTTGCTAGCACTTATTTATTTCTCTTTGGTTAGACGTGCATACATGTCTGCATTCACGCACTAACCTAAAGTTATGATCCTCACATTTTTCAGGAATGGGCATAATCTACATCCAAATAGATGTTATACAATGAATTCCAATGACATTGGACATTGGCCTTGCCTCATTGTTACAATACAAGGAATCCACTCATGTTGGCTGTTGCTCCTAGTCTCTTTAAAAATTCAATTTTTATTTCTATTTCTGTTCATTGCCTTCCCAAGGCAAAGCTATCAGGTGGAGTAAGGACAAAGATTTCCAAGCCATTAAAGACCACTAAGAACCATTAAGGCCTTCTCATGCTACACATCTAATACCCAATCAACTTGATTAGGCAAAACCATACTATTGGCCATGCATGCTTATTGCAACAGTCAAATTCATATCAATCTTTCTTGTTTATTCATTAATTATTCTTATATGTAATATTATATCCTATTAACCATATTTGAAAGCACTTTGGATTTCTATCTGAGAAGAAAATTGATATCAGCACTTTACTTTGCCTGCTTCTGACAGAAAATCATGCCGGAAGAGCTGTCTGATTGTGTTACTGGTTCCACATTTAGTGGAAATGTCACTTGCAGGTCGGATTAGATCTCACTTCCTTAGAGGCATGCCAGTAATGCCAGCTAGCTTTAGACAGAATATTAATAACAGTTTTGGGTTTTGTTTTTTGGAATCTTGTTGCATGTGTTCATGTGATATTGACGGATGTCACTGCATTGTAAACCCAGTACTTAAATTGTTGAAGTACTGCTGTTGCGGCTGAAAAGTTAATGCAGATGCTGTGGTAGCTGGAGACAGCAAGGTCAACTGAACAGCAGATCAACTCTGGCTTTTAGCCCAAACCTCAAAATAAGCTGCCCATGGTGCTGAATATATTTTGGGGATGGGTTCATCAGCTTGGAATTTGGGAGGCAGTGGCTCAGTGGTTAAAGCACTGACCACTGATCAGCAGGTCAGCAGTTCGAGATCCAAATGCCACATGATGTGGTGACCTCCTGTCACTTGTCCCAGTTTCTGCCAACCTAGCAGTTTGAAAGGATGTAAAAGTGCAATTAGATAAATAGGTACCACTTCAGTGGGAAGGTAACAGCATTCCATGCAGTCATCTTGGCCACATGACCATGGGATTATCTTTGACAATCTGCTTTATCACACTAGGGGGCAAACAGGATTTAAATGAGAGTTAAACAAGAGTTAAACAGGAAATGCCCTATGTTTATCACAGGACATTTCCTGTTTAACTCTTGTTTAACTCTCGTTTAAATCCTGTTTGCCCCCTAGTCTGATAAAGCAGAATGCTGGCTCTTCTGGCTTAGTAATGGAGATGAGCACCCGTTTAAGTCAGACATGACAGACAATCTTGTCAAGGGAAAACCTTTACCTTTACCTTCATCGACTTGGAAAGCACCTTTAAAGTTTAATTAAACCCCAGAAAGGATTCACTGTCCAATTGGTATAAGGGCCTCCACCCCTCAAGTGGTAACAGGGCATAACACTTATTATGGGACGTAGCAACTAAAAGTCATCCAAGACCAATATAAAGCTAAAGCAATTACCCCAGTAATACTCAAAACATTTTTACCCTTGGGACCTTCCTTTGTATGTACATGCAGACATCTCACAACCACCCCACTCCACGTAGCATATGAATAAAAATATTTTGTTTATTTATTTATACAGTGGTCCCCCGGGTTACGAATCCCCCAGGGAACGAAATCCCCGGGGAATGAAACCGGCGGGACCGCAAAACATCCCCCGGGATCCGAAGGATTCCCCCGGGATGCGAAGAAGAAAAACCGCGCGGCCCCTTTAAATCGGCCACGCGGTCCGTCTTCTAAAGCAGTCCCCCGGGAAACGAAGATTTCCGGGTTACGAAAGGTAATCCGGAACAGATTACCTTCGTAACCCGGGGGACCACTGTATAGTGTGCACATTTTCATATAGACATTTATGTATATTTATATTTTAACATTTTATAATAAAATAAGATCATTCAAATTAGAACAGTTTTATTTAAGTCAATTCAATATTTAACTCAATGCTTATATCAATTTTACACATAAAAAAGGTTTGGGAAGAGGAGGAGGAGGGATCGGAGCCTCCTAAGTCTTGCACCTCTTTTGAGCACCATTAGAGAACCACTGATCTACCCTAATCCTTTACAGTCAAGTGAGATGTCTGGCATACAGTCAGTCTGTGGAAAGTCTCCTCTTGCCATGGGGTCGCTAAAAGGCCCCCAATCTCATAGTGTTACATTTCCACAACTGAAAAGTGAAATCAGAGGTGGGCTCTTTTTGAACTGCCACTCTATTTACCCAGTTTTCTCAGCATGGCCAATCTTACAGTTAGGTCAAGAGGAGGCACAAGTTTTGGGTCTCCTAAAAACTGCAGCAAACAGGTAGTTATTTACAGCAACATCCAAAATCCACAAAACTGTGGTACCTTTATTGGGCCAACCAAAACATTACCCATGTTGCGAGCTTTCAAAGCTCCATTGGCTTTTTCATCAGGCAAAGCTGTTAAAAATGATACAGGAAAAAGAAATTAAAAAATATGACGTTAATCATAGCCCTGCATTTGGTCACAATGTTGTGGTTGTTGTGCTCAGTTCAGATGCTATGAAAGGGTATTTATGCAGGTGGGCTCCTCTTCCTTCTAGCCATGTGGGTACTGGAGATTCAGTCCAGGAAACAAACTTTAAATTCCATTAACAAGACAAAACACTACTGTCCTTGAAATCCAGTTTGTGTTAGTTATTCAGTTATTTTTATTATTAGAGATGGGAGAGGTGCTTGAAGGATTCTCTGCTTCCTGTGTGAAAATCACTTGGGCTGGCTTTGGAAACAATGGGGCAGTACAGACTGCCCAAAAGGGGTGGTCTGTACTCACCCAGAGAAGCGGCGAGATGGGGCCAGCCCAGCCTCACCAGTAGGATATCGGGAATCCCTCTTCAGCTATGTGAAAGTTATGACACTCTTTTCTCCAAAAACATGCCTTCCACCCAACTGTGAATCTCTTTCATTATTTGTTTTTTTCAAGGGCTGATATGGTTAATTACATCTGTCATTGGACTGGGCCATTCAAATTTGCTAAACTTTTCTCTTCTCCTTTTAAAGTTGCCCTACAGATTTCTTCCAACCCATATTTCAAGTTCCTGAAATAAGAGGCTCGGCCAAACAGGGAGGGTGACTATTCCTTTTAAAAATTGTTATATGGTATGTAGAGTTGCTTAATAGAGAGCCCATATGGTGTAGTGGTTTGAGCTTGGATTGTGACTCTGGAGACTATGTTTTGATTCCCTGCTTGGCCATGAAACCCACTGGGAGACCTTGGACAAGTCACACTCTCTCAGACTCACAGGATAGCAATGGCAAAGCCACTCTGAACAAACTTTCCCAAGAAAACCCCATGATAGGTTGACCTTAGGGTCACTATTGCCTCAAACAGATGGGGCAAAAGGAGTGGCCAGAGGTATGGGATTTAGATGGCACATGCCCACCCCAATTGGCATGGGACCATGGTGATTGGTGCACCCAGCCCCGATCTAGGCTGCCACGGAAGTCCTGAATGGGATGCCAGCAAAGAGCAGACTTTGGCCCAAAACATACAGGTAGTAAAGTGTGATTTCTGCCTGCTCTGGTGGCTATGGCATTTAGACAATACATGCCCCCACAGTGGCCAGAAGCCATGCTCAGCTGGGGAAAGTGAGCTGCGAAAGGGGGGGGGGGAGTCTGTGCTTTGCCGGCAGCCTGTATGGGACTGTGGCGGCAGTCTGAATTGGGACCAGGATCATGCAGTCACTGCGGTCCCACGCCAATCAGGGTGAGAGCAGCCTCTATCTGTTTGAGGCCTGTGTCTGTTCCTTTTGCAGCTGGGTTTTCCAGGCCAGGCACACTTTGTGAGGCTGCCTGTGGCCACTCTGGGGTCATGTGTCATCTAAACACCACACCTCCAGAGTGGCCAGAAGCCTCACTTTACTGCCCATCCGTTTCAGGCCTGTAAATCAGAAATGACTTGAAAGCACACAACAAAAATAGTAAATAGTATGCATAGTTAATCATGACAGCCCTATGCAAATCAGAATAGAAGAGTGCATAACCTTTCTCTTGGCTAACATCTATATGCAACTTACTTTTCTTTTTCATCATTATTCCCAAAGTATGTCATACAATATTTGTAAATATAACAGATTATCACAAACTTACACACTGTCTCTTTCTTTTAGTACACTTTTTGGAACTTTGTACCGAAGAATTTATTTGAGCAGTTCCGAAGGATAGCAAACTTTTATTTCCTCATCATTTTTCTTGTACAGGTAAGGAATTCCTGTTTCTTTAGTTATACTTTTAAAAAGAAAAAGAAAAGAAAATATTATACATGCCTGCAAGGCACTATTAAAATTAAATGTGTCAGTCTTTGAATAGGTATTGTTTAATTGGTGGAAGAGGCAACTAAGATTTGGCAGAAAGACTTCTCACAAGAGAAAGATGGAATTTTAGAAACCACAAAAGAGAGTACAGTAATATCTTCTATCCAGGATTATATGAATAAGTAAAGCTGCTTGCCTGGTAATATCAATTTGAAAGAATGCCCCAATTTAATTTATTTAATTCATTTGGTTTAATTTACTCTCAGTTAAAATCTCTGTGATTAAACTAGAAGGTGATACAAATACATTAGCAAATCATATGGAAATAATTGTATTTATATAATGCAACATTCCATGGACAATAAAAACTTCAGCTAGATGTTAAAGGATATTTCACTGCAAGTACAGCAGAATTAAATATTTTAATGATCATTTTCATGAATCTATTGTAGTTTCAAGCCATAGTGATACTGTTCCTATTGTTGTGACTGAAGCAGTATAGTAAGGTAATTTATATGTTACAGTGTTAAGCTGTGTCTAGAGAGTGAAAGTGGGAGTCAAGCAAGTCTTTGCTCACAAACATGTGTGTGGAGCAAGTACACCTGGCAGGGAGTCATGATTACTTTCACCTCCTTGTGGAGTGTACATTCAGTGGTCAACCAGTTTTGCTTCTGCATAACTTGTGGCATAGAGATGGGGAGTATCTGGTCCTCTATTTGTTGTTGAACTGCAACTCCCATCCAAGATCTACACATTATTTTTGGACCCTCTGCAAACTTGTAACATGGGCCTCCTCTCCAACTGATTCACAATCCCTCATTCCATGCATGCAATCTCACAAAAAATTTAATTCTGAAAATAGTGTTACATTCCCTATATTTCTGAAAAACACCTAACTTTGCAAAGGGGCCTGAGAATTCTCCATGATTACTGTTTGGTAACTTTTTCCTTATTAATAAAGGGGATATCCTGCCAATATCTTGATTTTTGTTTTTTGACGGTGAATACAAACATTAGGCCAATGAACTTTGTACACTAACCATGAAATAATGAGATCAGACACAAATAAGGGAATTAAACAAGGGCCATTTTATTGACCTAAAAATCCATTTAACTGTTTGAGGCCTGGAAGTAAGCAAACAGATAAACAAGGGGGAAGAAACCTGGTGCAGGTCCAGCTGAGACCCACTTGTCAACCTACAAACACTTCCCCAGCTATCCCTTTGGTGAAACACCAGACCCCGAGGGCAATGCATAGGGCATTGATTGCTACCTCAGACAATCATCTTTGGAAGGCCAAAACCTGGAGACTCCATCCCAAGTCATTAAACTTTGTAAGAGGGAGTAAATCCCAGATCAGCCCGAAGGGCAGTCTCCTTTCCACACACCCTGTTCGCTTACCCCATGGAGGCAGTTCCAGAGACCAGCCCTCCACCACAATGGGATGCCAAGGTGTACATTGATCTAAAAATCTTCTCCCTCTGTTACCTGCCAAGTGTCTGCTTAGTCCCTTTCCCCACCAAGCTAGCAAAAACAGCTCTCACCCATTTGCAAATCTTCCAGGAAAATCAAATTGCCTTCTTCCGACAAATGAATGCCATCCACTCTGTAGAGTTCAGATCACTAGAATCTAATTTTAGGATGAGGATGGAAATGGCCAAACCCCTACCGAAAGCATTCATGATTTCCCTATTTTCTCATTGTTGAGCCAGGCCCAGCCATCTAGGGTCCCCCTCACCCCACTAAACTGAATGACTGACCAAATGATGCACATCCCAGGCCAAGTGTCCATAACAGCATGGAAATCATACAAAGCCTGACAAATCAGTGCTTTGCTCTTAAGAAAATCCAAGTAATTCCCATTGAGGTGAATGACCAAAACATGCAAAGGAGGCCCACAGCACTCCTGATTCACCAGTTGCCCAAAATCAATGCCACTTGCCGTTCACCCCAGTGGCATCCCTAGGGTTGGTGTCACCAGGTGCTATAACTCATGTTGTGACATAAACAACTAGCAAGATTAAAATTATACCTTCAAATTACAATATCATACGCACAATCTAAATGTATTTATATATCCATAGTGAAGATTTGGTTAAAATGTGGTGTTTTTAAATAAAATTTTAAAAGAATTAAACATTTCAATAAAAAAATAAATTTAAAAATTTGAAATTTGATATTTTAATTTTTAAAAATTCTGGGGCCTCGCCTTTCTCCTCCCACCAAGATTCTTATAGCATTTTAAAGGGAAGCAGGTGAATGCCACAGACCTTTTCTGCCAAAAGTCAGGTGTTTCAGGAACAGTGGTATCAATCCTCCTTTGGGTGTCACCTGGTGTGGTCCACACTCTCTAGTGATGCCACTGGTTCACCCAAATAGACAAGATGACCTAACAGCTGTAGAAAACCTGCAGTTTTAAATGAGTGTTAACTCACTGACACACATTTAAAAAGGAGGTCTAAATACCATAAAGGCACCTGATCCTGTCTGATTTTGGAAGCTAAGCAGGTTGAGCCATGATTAGTAGTTGGATGAGAAATCACCAACAAATACCAGGACTGTAGACTATATTTCAGAGGAAGAAACTTTCAAAACCACCACTGAGTATTCCTTACCTCAGAAAACCCTATGGAATTCATGGGGGTCACCATAAGCTGACAGGTGAGTTAAAGACACATACATACAAGCTCACAGAAACTGCTCTTAGGTTCTGCTGGTTCTGGCAGTGTGAAAAATATTTATATGTCTCTGCACCCTTGACTATTTATTGGTTACACACATTTCTTGTAAATCTTATTTAATAACAGGAGTATGGGCAGTTCATATTTTTTCCAAAAGTTTTTTCCCCAGATGCAAAATTTAACAGGGGGAAAAGTCTCAGGAATATCAGATGGATATTTGTGAGAATTAGAATCTTCTTTCAGCTCTCTAGGCTCTAGTGTTATTTTAGAATTGAATGGGATGTAAAGCAGATATTGTTGATTTCTTTGAATTTTTGCTCTAGAGCATATAGAGCAGAGTCACCAAAACTGTGATTGTAAGTGCATTAGACACTTCCTCAGTGGCCTGCAAATCCTACCACAAAAAGCAGCAAGTGTGTTGGTCCTGCTGTCATGTTGTGCTTTGTGTCACCTTTCCCACCAGGGATTCCTGCCCAAGGAGCTCTGGTACTTGTAGATCTTGATATGATATTATTATGTCTTACACAGGAAACCAAGGGAGGATTATTATGACAACTTTTAAAAATAAAATCTCAAAACTCAATGTCTTATTTGTCAAACACTATGAAAACTGTGCATCTACAAATACAAAGATTTTTCTAATACAAAATTAATATGAGGAACACAGCCAGAAAAAAACCACATTATTTTTAAAATTACTTTCCTGTGTGTTGTAATTTATCTGAGGGTCAATATTGTTGAATTATGCATGCTTTTATTGTTGCAAAAAGACATATATGCCAAGGCTGGAAAGATCAACATTCATCATCAATCATACAATGTTCAGAATATTTTACTGTTTTAGCTACTGGTTTAGCTATATATGGATATATTTTTATAGATGTCAATTTTAAGAAAATGCATTTTTGGAAATATAGCCAGCATACATTAATGTATATGTCTAGTGCTTGTTCATATCCTATGCATTTCTCTCCGTGTTTGTTTCTTTTTTGTTCTCTTGTTTTATTTATCTCTTTTTTAAAATCACATTTTAAAAACTCAAATTTTTAAATTGTAAAAACTGTTATGTTAAAAATTCTGTGGCAATTTTCTGTTTTCTAGTTAATCATTGACACACCAACTAGTCCAGTGACAAGTGGGCTTCCACTTTTCTTTGTCATCACTGTAACATCTATAAAACAGGTAAGAAGCTTGCCTATCAAGTGTACTCCCAGGAGTCTTTGATTCTGAGCATTGGCAGTATTTATTCAATTTATTTCTCCTTTTGGAATCTTTGACTCTGTCTTCAGGTAATTTTGGCTAGTTTTTGTTTGGTGCATCTCCAGTTTAATGTAATGTAATTCATTCATCTCATTTACTTTCCATTCTTCTTCTAAGGAATTTAAGAAGTTACCCTTTTTATTTTTAAAAAGTCACAGGCTGGGAAACTGTGACTTGCCAAACTATTTTACATTGGGTAAATGGAAATACATGACATGGCTTGTTTCCATTTCCGAAGATCTGAAATGCTCAATCCCCCTAGATCTGCTTTGCAGCCTGCCTTATCATTTTTAGGACAAGTGTGGTAAGTGGGATGCCAAGGTTGAACCAAGATAATTTCTAGCCTGAAGGAAAGGTCAAGAGGCTGTCTTTCTCAAGTCTGACCAAACTGATACTTGATTCTTTCACCAACACTTTGACAAGTGACAGCATCTTTCACCCACCTATAAGCAGCTTAGGGGGTACAAGAGAGGCAGCTTGGCATCTATTCTGTGCCTTTCAGCATCTTGCTACCTCACTATGCCTAATTATGAGGCTGTTTCTTGCTTACCATAAGAAGGCAAAGGCAAACCACCTCTGAACAAATCCTGCCAAGAAAACCCCGTGATAGGGTCACCTTAGTGTTGCCATAAAGCACACAAAAACAATTTCTTGTTTTTACTGATTTACAACTGTGAATTCCCTGTACTGTAATTGGGTGGATAAAACATCTTCAGTTAAAGTACAGTATATAAATAGAGCCAGCATGGTGTAGTGATTTAATAATGTTAGGCTGCAGCTGCCATAATACTCACTTATTGGCTTTGATCGCTGTGGTTAATACATTATACTGCTTTCTTCAGTACTGAAAATACAGAGATAAGTAAAGCTGGTATCAGAAAAAAGTTTTTCCCCCCACGTTTACTTTCTGATGATATGCTTTTGACACATATGAACATGCTGTCTTAGAAAAGAAATTGCACCAGATTTTTAGACTACCAGTCCAATTTTGTAGGTGTCTTAAGACTTTATTTACTTGCCACTGTAAAAAAATTATTCCATAGCTGGCAAAGAATATTCTGTCTAATGTTCCCTCTGTTTTTTCTGGAAGGGTCATTAATAAGATGTTGATTCCTACAATAACAACAACAAACACTTTTTCAATAGGTGGAGGAAACAGAAAATATATTAGCTTTACTGTGTTTCAAATGAGGAAACAGATAAAAAAAAAATATAAACAGAAATTGCATAGGGTTCATGAAGACCATATGGGGCCACTCATGTTTTCTGAAGCACTATTTGTTCCTCTCTTGTTCTTCTGTCCTCACTGCAACATACACTTTTATATTTCTCTAATTATATTGTGCATGTCTAATAGGACAAATGATAAAGGGATGATATTTCGTTGGAATTCTTTTTTAATTAAATGTTATTATACAAACTTAAAATATTCCAATACATTCCAAATTAACAAAAATAACAAAAAATTATACAATACATTCAGTTACAAAAATTATACAAGTGTATTATCTAAACATTTACTAACAACAGCCATTCTAATATTCTTACATCTTTCCTTTCCTTTCCCATCCTCTTCTTCATCCTTTCTGAATTCACCTTCAATATCCTTCCAGATCTCTTCTCTCATTCCATCCCCTACTTTCTTTCTAACTTCAAATCCTCTTCTCTTACCATGTCTCTTTCCCTTCCTACTCTTCCTCTCTCACACATCCTCTCACCTTCTTCTCACTTACTCCTTCCTTCTCCCTACATCCTCTCACCTTCTTCTCACATCGGAATTCTTAATATTCAGTTGCCTGTTTCATTTAGGGCTATGAAGATTGGCTTCGTCATAAAGCTGACAAGGCAATGAACCAGTGTCCTGTTCACTTCATTCGACATGGCAAACTGGTTAGAAAGCAGAGCCACAAATTAAGAGTAAGTGTCACACATCAATAAATATAGTTCTTGATTGGCCTTTCTTGATATGGGTATCGTAGGCAGAGACTGTATAAATAGTCGTAGTGTAAGTTCAATATCATTATTTAAATTATATTGGCATAAAACAAGTTCTTTGTGAGTGAAATCAGTTGGTTTTACTGTATTGTAATATGAAACCTTAAGCTCTTTCAACTGTTGGTATATTGCAGAACTTCTCTTACTGAATTATTGAACTACTCTATTCTAGTAGTTCTCTATAGTCAAGAACTTTCTAGACTAGCTGTTACCTCCAACAGAAAGATAAGGAATTCAGAATGTTCTTTGATTTTTCTTTTATTGTTGCATCAATTAGCTATCTTCCTGTCACATAAAACAAAAAATCCCACCTAAGCAGATAAGCTACGGCAGAACTGAGCTGATGATGGACCAAGCGAGAGCTTTGCCCAGGAAGTGGATTAAAAAGTGGTTTAAGGAACAGCTAATTTCATCTCTCTCCTTCTGTTTGGAAGTGGATGGTCTGTACAGCTCCCAGAATAATCCCAGAATTACTTATCAGAGCTCTGTCTGCTAAACAGTAGGCTACCACATTCAGCATTATCTCCACTGTCTGTGTAATAAGGCAGCTAGGGGAGCTACTGTGGAGAGGAAGGGGTATATAGGGAAGTTTGATTCTGCCAGTTCAGTTTTTTTCCCAAGTAAATCTGGATCCAGCCCATTATGCTAGTCAGTAAATGTTAGATTTTGAGGCAAGCCAGCCCTTCAGGAAAACAAAGCCTCATTGTAGATTTTATCATATCGCTTACATATGGAATGGCCAACTAACAAAACTTCAAAAATTTCTATCCTTGTTTCGTTAAAAAGTAAAGTGTTTGATGAAAAGTTCCATGCAGGAATTAGTACCTTTCAGTTCTATCATTTATAACATATGACAGTCTAACTATACATATGAATCTCCAGAGTGATGGGCCATGACATATGGGTGCCTGGAATATAAAAACAAAGGAATAGAAAATAGTAATAAACCGAGTGAGTCAGAAATTGTTGAAGAGCAAGACATAAATACTCTAAATAAATAAATAACTGTATTCTAAAACCTGTTGCCACTCACAGTTTTTGGGGATGGAATACCCATATATGTACACATTTTTGGAAGCCGCCATATAGAATTAGTTCTTCCTGCTTTGGATGGCTTCCACTTGCACCATCATTAAGGATTTGTAAAGCCATTGAGAATGAAGCATCTGACAAAAAGGATTGGAAGGGAGTGCAAACATGCACACACACAATCACAAAACTCAGTATGGGATTCTTCCAACCAGGGATTTTGCTCTGTAATTCAAACTTTGAATCTCCTGAGAGATATTGAACTAGTAGTTTTCAAGAGTTGTGTGTGTTCCCTGAAAAAAGTGATCTAACTCTGGACAATTCCTTACTCTTCCCTCCTTCTTTCATAATGATTCCTTATCATAATCAACTAAAGGGGTTTTTGCCAATGACTGCTATGATATGAAAACTAATGTAAATAGACTGAAGACTCCTGTAGGATCTGGAATAATGCAAGAAGAATATTTGTGTGTGTGTATGATGGTATAAGGTCAGGTTAACCAAATGGAAAAAGGCCCCAGTGTGTGCATGGAGTGAGAGAGAGGATTTTCACCCCAAAAGCTTCCTCCTCCCCCCCTTTATTTTTTTAAAAAATAAATTTTAATTTTATTGAAGTTTTGGTCTCTCTCCCCAGATAGATAGATAAATAGATATTGATATACTGGAAAATTAATACAGAACCATTAGTGCTGGCATATAACTATCAAGTTAATTATCCCAATAACTCATGTATTAATGTTCCTTCTCTTATTAGTGCTCTTCCCCCCCCCCCGGAACAAGGTTATCATTTATTCAAAATCCCTTTCCTTTGATGTGGAGTATCATATTAATTGTATCTTTTATAATGTTGTACCCCTCATCTTCTTCAGCTGTTTCTATTAGTTTATTCCATTTACTTTTCCAATTGCCTCCTTTCAAGTGACCCATACGTCCCATTCTTCTTTCTAATATAAAATCAAACATTACATATTCCAAAATACAATATTGCCATCTATCCACTATTTTTGTTCTTCTTTCCACCCAAAACCCCAAAAAACCTCCAATAACTTTTTTCCTTTTCTGAAGTCTTTTTTTAAAAATAATTCCAAAAAGATCTCTTATTTGGTTCTAATGGGACTTGCCAAAGCAAGCAGAATACAAAATCTAATATAGGAATTGCAAACTCGTTCTCTGGTTGTGGATTCCCAGATATCCTAAATGGCAGGATCCATTCACAGAAAGAAGATTTATCACCAAGCCTGGGGGAAACAGAAACCCATAAGTGATACCTTTATTGACCAGCCGAAATGCACATTTTTTGTTTGCATTTGTTAAATGGCCAACACAGCTGAATGTTTCTTGGGGGAACAGGACAGGTTTACAGAAAAACAAACCACAATTTTAGGAAAGAAACACACTCTGTGTGTTGTGGCGGGAGGAAAGGGAAGCCCCAAACAGTCCAGTCTGGACTTAGAATGCTCACTGAACTTGGAATGCTCAATGAATGAAGTAGGGAGAGAAAATAAGATAAAGGGAACAAGAATAGAATATGATCTGCTGGTAGAAGGCATAGCAGACAAGATGGAACCTGAATGGGAACCTGCCAGCTTTCAACATTTTATGGTGCTTATGTCATCATGGCCATTATGGGGTTTTTCATAAGGTACTAGCTCATCTGAACTTAGGCCATTAAAACTATGTATCTTATAACCATTGTTTCTCCTGTCCCTACTTGCATCTTTTAAAACAACAACAGGTAAAAGCAGTATTCAATTCCTAGTGCATATAAACAGAAAGAATTTTCTGTGCCAGGTTTCCAGCATGCTCATTCACTTATGATTCAATCTTGTTTATTGCTGTTCCAGTTGCAATATCGGTATAAAATATGCCATCTGCTATACCATGTACATTTAATAGGGGGAATGTTCTTTTAAACACAGTGGGTATTATTCCTGAATAAACCTGTGTGAGACTGATTTTAATTTAAGAAGAGGAGTGGTTCAAAGTTAATCTCTTCCTAGATGCTAAAAGCATGTTCTGCTATACATTACAGAACATTGATCTCTTCTTATTCCTGCTGAGAGTAATTTAAAAAAAAACAACAAAGTGTAATTTATGGTTACCACAAAATGGCTCATTTAAGTTTACGCACACAGGAATTATTATACTATGATGAGTTTTCCATATTCAGTAATTCATTGCACATAACAAGCAGCTTACCCCATAACATGGGCTGTGGGAGAGGGGAGAAATTGCCTGATCTCAATTGTGAGCCACTTCACCAAATTGCTCACCTGCATAGTGACAGTTACCATAGAGTCCTGCAGAACTTTACAGATTAGCAAATTTATTATTTTGTGTAGTATCATCTATCTCTACTATAGTAATAACATTTTAATAATCGATCACTATTAATAATGATTAGTTATAATAATTAATAAGAAGCGAATAGTCTATCAATAATAATAATAATAATAATAAACTTTATTTATATACCGCCCTTCCCACGATCAGGGCGGTGTACAGCATATGCAAAATTTTAAAAACATAGGAATAATAATAGTCCATTAATTATTGAATAATAATTAATAATAGTTTATCACTGTTAATATTTTTGTGTGGCATATAGTCAAACTGAGAAAACATTGTGGAGAAAGCTTCACATGCTCTGAGATGGCCAACTGTTTGTTCAGCATTTTTTAAAAAAAAAGCTCAGTGCTTTTTGGCCTCAATGAAAAAAGGAACCTTCAAAATAAATCCCTGGAGTTGAAAACACTCTCCAGAACACAGGACCATACAATATAAACAGAATCTACAGCATTTCTTTATATATAAATATTCCAGATAGTATAGTCAATCTCATCAGATTGCCTGAAATGTTAGTGGTCAGGAGTGGATATAGATATAGATATAGATAAAGAGAAGGGAACAGGTAAATAGAGTGGGAGAGTGTCAAATGTTTGTTTGTTTATAATATGTTTAAACTACCTTTTCACAAGTCTCATAAAGACACTGATTGATATAAATATTCATAAAAACAACAAAATCATTTCAAAGCATTAAAGCCCCATACTTTGAAACACAATATTGAAGAGATGTGTCTTAATTCCTTTCTGGTAACTGGCGAGACCTGCATTTTAGATCTGATTTTAGATCTGAAGGCGATGGCAGAAAACCATATCATGTATCCCTGATGAGCAGCCTTCTGAGATTGATGTCCTCATAAGATCCTTTTTTTACTTGGTATGTCCATAACAACACAACCAGTCCCTCAGGTAGCTAGCCTCTACATAGGTGAAAGCTTTTAAATGTGAAAAGCAACACTTTAAACCGAGACTGGAAAACAAATAACAGCCAAGGCTGATTGTCATGGTTATAGGGGTGATAAAATTATGTCAGTAAGCTAAGTTGCTGTATTTTGCGCCAGTGAAACTTTTTGAATCCCTGTAGTTCAGGACATACATAGAGTAGTTGTAGTAGATTAACCAGATCAGACTGATTCAAGACCAGTTACAGCTAGTACACGAGATGTAGCTGAGCAATCAGACACTCCTTTCACAACTGAAAAATTCAGGATCAAGGTACAACCAATGAGCATCAACTTCTTCCTTTGACTTGGGTGACACAGAGAAGAAGAGCTTAGTTTCATTGGCCTATTGAAAACACCTTGCCTCAAAGCAAGCAGCAGTTTTGTGTATACTGGGGACAAGCCAGGATTCAGTGGAACCATAAGGTGCTACTATATTCTTTGCTGTTTTGGCTACTCTTCTGGCACTGCCTAACGTATGACATACATATGAATGACTTAAAGCAGGTGAAAATGTGTAGCTGTATTGCAATTGCAACTAAAGATTTCTGATAGTGTGCTGAGTACTAGCCATATTTCATACAGGTTGGAAAAGTTTTGGACTACAGCTCCCAGTTAGCCCTGGCCAAGATGCCACTGAAATGTAGTTCAAAAAAGTAATTTTTCCTAAGCTCCAATTAAATATGCTTCATTTTTCTACAAAAGGTTTCCTAAAGAACTACTGTATATGCATGCTCACAAATATTCTACATAGATGTGATTCTATAGAGAAAAGATTACTAGGAACATGAGTATATCTCCTTTTAGGTCACACCAATGATGCCTCTTTTCTAGCATCTTCTTTCCAATATTGGGCAGCCAGATAATTCAAGGAGGTTTACAAAGAGAACCTGAAAGTTGCAGATCTTTCCTGTTGTTTGCCTTGTGTGGTATTCACTGCTCCAAAACATGGAGATCTTTTTTACTTTTCTTTTTTTTACTTCCATGGCTAAGAAGAAAATGATTGGTCTGAATTGTAACTTGAGTGCTGGCTTATCCTTATGAATTATGCTGTTTATATTCTCCTGAATGTTGTTTTGTTGGCTAAATGGGTCAATGAGAAACCTCTGCTTACCAGATGATCCTTTCTCCCTCCAGAGAGTAGCCTGCATGTTGCTTTACTTCACAAAAGCATGAAAAATGAGTAAGGTTTTTTTGTAGAAATGTGTTCACATTTTTCATTCTGCTCTAGTTTAAACAGAGCTTTTTAAAGAAATCAGAAATCCATTGCCTAAATGTGGCGGGGGTTTTTTGAGCGAATGCTATAGGATAATTTGACATATGTGGTTGTTGCAGTTGTTCTGAATTGCGCTTTCCCTTTAAAAGCTTTCAATTTGAAAAATAAAAATTAATGACAGATTAAATGACTATCATTATAAATTGCTAGCCAGTGGTGGTGTAGTGGTTTGATGTTGGACTAGGTGGCTGAGCACATGGGCCAGGATAGCATGGGCTATGCCTGGCCTGGGTCCCAATCCAGATCATTCCCTAGCCTGACACCTGCTGCACCACCATAAACCTGCTACCACTGTGCACTCCTTACCTCCTTCCACCATTGCCACTAATAAGAAGACCCCTGTTACTGCATCTGATGTGGAAATTGGTTTCCTGGCTGCATCAACATGGCTAGGTGTTTCATTTCCATGTCAGACTTGGTGATGCGATTTTTCTCATTAGTGGCAACAGCAGAAGGAGGTAGCAAGTGTGTGGGTCCCTTTGGTCTGCCAGGGCTTGCCACAAAGTTTCCACAAAACTCATGCTCAGACCCCTTTCATCCCAGGATCTGTGCCTGGTCTGCCCAATCCTGGCCCAATCCCAGCCTGGGGCTCATGACCTGCTATTTTGAAATAGGATGACTCGAAGCTGGGGGGAACAACCCCTAGGACACTGGAGTCCAGGGTTCCAATCCCCTCTCAACTGTAGAAACCCACTGGGTTATCCTGGGCAAACACTCTCTCAGCCTCCAAGGAAGGCAAAGGTAAACCCCATCTGAACAAATCTTGCCTAAAAAATCCTGTGAAAGGTTCACCCTAAATTGGAAAATATTTGAAGGCAGAAAGCAACAACTTTACTATAGATTAGTGGTAACATAGTCTATAAAAGTGTAGATTAATTCTTACTTCTTGTTTGTTTTTTGTATATTTTGAATGAGCAGCTGATATCAACTCCCCTTTTTACATCTCACTTTAGACTGTTTTACCATACTGTATGGGGGATGCTAAGCATCTTTATTCCCACTATTTTATGATGGAACTTATTCCCAAATATGTGTAGATAGGATTGCATAACAGAAAGGAAGATGGCAATGACAAAAACAATCACTCCTAGGGTGAACTGCTTATACTTCTTTTGATTGTGATTTTTCCCTATGTCCTCTCTAGGTTGGAGATATTGTGATGGTAAAAGAAGATGAAACATTCCCCTGTGACTTAATACTTTTGTCAAGTAGTCGGGCAGATGGAACATGTTTTGTTACAACAGCAAGTTTGGACGGCGAGTCTAGCCACAAGGTAATAAGCTCGGATCAAATGTCAGTATAAGGCCAAAGATAGCCACATCTAGTATTTGTGTGATACTATGTAACTGCCTCTTGTGAATGAAAGGATCCTTGTATTACTGTTAGAGTAAGTGGCTTAAATATCCCTCAATAAATTGAATCTCCCACGATCCTCCCCCCCCCCAAGTTGGCAATATAGTGTGAGAAAAGGAATGTGATAGTTTACCTTTTTACTTTTTATTTTTATCAAGGACTAAGGACATTGTTTCTGTTTGGATATAAAATATCAGCTTTCGAGTGTACTTGGCAAATAAGATTTGCACACCTGTTTTTTTGGGGGGGGGGCAGTTTGGTCCTTGGACAACAGTTTAATTTTGTGTAGTAATAAAGTAGATGTGTCCAGAGCATTTCCTCTTTAACAGATTTTTTTTTTTTGTTACCAAAGGCAGAAATAACTTGAAAGGAAAATGGATAGGTTCCTGTGCCCCCACATACATGAGCAGGTCAATATGTTTCAGCAGGTTTCCATTTTTAGCAAATAAAAACATTATGAATCTGCTTGAAACAACTTGAAGACTTCTTCCAAAATGCATCCAGAGATTACTTTTGCTTTCATCAACCTCCACATTTTGTATTATTTCTGTTTTTGTGGCCAAACATACAGATCTGTGATTTTTTAAACATGAAATATGAAGTCTCACCTTTTCTTTCTGTTTAGTTCTTCATACATGCTCAGTAAAGGAGTTTAAGGCAGATGCTTTTTACCTTGCCTGTAGTAAATGGGTGCACACAGCTACAGCAGGACTGTCTAGAGCAGAATCCCATTTTTTTTTCTCAGCTCAAACTTTATTGCATTGATTTTTGCCAAAACATCCGTGTAGCCTGAGATTGAAAGTAGCCTGCTCAAAATGCTGATCCTAATGCTGCTAAAAAACTCCAGCTAGATAGAGGACAGAAGGAAACGAGGAGCTGGTTAGGCATTTGTAAAAAGGTGTTTCAGTGTCAGGGGCTTTGTATGTGCCTATATAGCATAGGAGCCCTAGTGGTGCAATGGTTAAATGGCTGTACTGCAGCCACTCACTCACAAACCACAAGGTTGTGAGTTCCATATCAGCCAGGGGCTCAGGGTCAACTCAGCGTTGCATCCTTCCTAGGTTGCTAAAATGAGTACCCAGCTTGTTGAGGGCAATTAGCTTAGACATTGTAAATCGCTTAACAAGTGCTTAAGTGCTCTAATAAGTGGTATAGAAATGTACTTGCTATTGCTACTTGCTATTGTTGTTGTGTGTCTTCAAGTTGTTTCCAACATGGTGACTCTAAGGCAAGCCTATCATGTGGTTTTCTGGGACTGAGAGTGTGTGACTCGCTCAAGATCACCCAGTAGGTTTCCATGGCCAAGTTGGGAATTGAACTCTGATCTCCAGAGTCTTAGTCAAGTGCTCAAACACTACACCACACTAGCCTATCAAAACCCATTTATAGTCAGCCCTCAACTTGTGTGAGGGTTAGGACAGGATTCATGTGAAAATGTGAAAACCATGAATACAAAATGCTACTTTTAAATTTTTTTAACTTTAGAGAAGACTTCTGTAGTCAGTTCTAGGTCCTCCAGATAGAATCACACTGTAAGACCTAGAAATGCTTAGAAAGAACGCCCCGCTCCCCGACATGTATAAGGCAGCAACAGAGGTGGCAGAAAATACAATAATCTGTGAATAATCAAATCCATGAATACTTAACCTGCAGGTGAGAAGGGATGACTGTAGTTTGCTTTGCAGTATTAAAAATTTCATTTTCTAGTGTAGCAATTATATGGAACTGCGGAGTTTTGCCAACTTGAACCTTACTACTTGACTTCTGTCATCTTTTTTTCTTCTTTTCAGTTTGCAAGCTCTAACTTCATTTTCATAGGTACCTTGATAAATGCATGTGATATTTACCTGCAACTTTCTTGTTCATTCTAGACATATTATGCTGTCCAAGACACGAAGGCCTTTCAAAGTGAACAGGATATTGACACCTTACATGCAACCATTGAATGTGAACAACCTCAGCCTGATCTTTATAAGTAAGAATATATCCAGTAAATACTCCTTTATTCTGGTTATGTTAAACTTTTACCCCACTTTTCTGTGCATTTTGAAAACACTATATATAGGGCAGCAAAGTCAGTTTCTGCACCTTTCCTTCTCTCTCTGTACATGGATGGGCAGCAGGCATAAATAGCAGACTTTGTAATAGTAATGATCATAGTTGTATACTGTTAGAGTATAGAAGTAGGACCAATATTACATTTGAAGGTTCTGGCTGGGATATACTGTTTTCATGATCAGATAGATGGGTAGAAAATGCAATTATCTCTAAAGAGGACTTTTAGGTACCAGCTTTCCCAGTGAGAATCCAAACCAAGAAAAGATACTCAAGTAGGGGCTCAAAGAAGTGGAACTTGTCCAAAATTGGGAACCACTTTTACTCACAGTGTATCACAGCTATAGTTCAATTCTGTTTCATTAAAAAGGAGCCACTGGAGGTGTGTGAGAGGATAGGGATGAAATTCAACAATCACACACACACACACACAAACTAAGGTTATGTAATAAAATAACTTTTTCCATTGCAAATATTATCAAAGTTGAAGTCTTTAGAAAAAAAGAACATTTGGAAACATTCGCAGAAAATATTCAAGAACTCAGGCATCTCGTTATTTTTTCTCTTTTGTTGTTCTGTGCTTTCAAGTCACTATGGACTTGTGGTAATCTTAAGGCAAACTTATCACAGGTTTTTCTTTTTTGCAAGATTTTGCAGGAGGGCTTTCCTCCATAGCCTTCCTCAGTGGCTGAGAGAGAGTGACTTGGCCAAGTCACCCAGTGGGTTTCCATGACTAAGCAAGGATTCTAATCCTGGTCTCCACAGTCATAGTCCAACACTGAAACCACTATGCCATGCTGGCTGTCTTTTCCCCTCTAATATTTTTATTGTTATTTATTGAGAGTATTTATACCCTACACTTCAGTCAAAGAGGCTCACAGCGTGGTTTCAAACTGTTATTTTGATAGTTCCCTGCCCTTAATTTTGCAACCAAAGTAAGACAAGAAACATTCAGGGGTAACCACGTTGGTTGTGCAGAAAAATACAACAAAATCCACAATCAGTGATAACTTTATTGGGCCAACTCCAAAGTATAAAATATGTAATGCAAGCTCTTGAAGCATTACTGGTTTCTTCATCAGGCAAAGATGTTAACAATTATACAGAAGAAAAATGTTGACAGTGTTAGAGTCTCCAGCCTACATTCTTTCTGAGATTTGTTAGTTAAGATGGTATTGAAAGATTTCAATGCAGACAAAAGCTACTCTCCTTATCAGTCACGTGAGGACCAGAGGCAAGGAGCAATAAAAGACATGTAATAAAATTTCAACTCCCGTTAGCAATAGAAAAGTAACTTGTCTTGGGATCTAGCTGTCCCCGTGCAAAGCTAACTATCCTTTTCTTAGGCAGAAAATACTGAATTTATCAAGGAGTATTTATACTGTTACATAGAGGGGGGGATTAGGTGTTGTATGGTGAAACTTGCCAAATTGTAGCCCCAAATTGTAGTCCAAAGAAAAAGTTTTACCTTTATTGGGCATAGAAAACTTCAGAGTTAATTTCCAGTCCTCTTATTTAGGGTTCCCCTGTTGCAGCTAAATTTGGTATTTTGAAAACCAGAAGAAGAAAAAACTTCTCTTGTCATCCAGTGCTAGTGTTGCATGATGTATTTGCATGCTAGTGTTAAAGCTAAGAAGCATGCATATCTAGATTCCTCTGGGCTGTTTCCTCTGATAAAACATTAGCTGTGAGTTTTGGAAGGAAATCTGGTGACATGTTCAGGGGGCTCTCTTGAAATGGCTATACTGTGGACTTTTCCTCTCAGTAGGCTGGCAATCCATGGATTTGACAGCCTGTGGATCACCACACCCCATATTATTCAGTGGTGGTGTGTGCATGCAGAGGTGCTACCACAGCATCATGGTGGAAAGAGTTTAGGGAACTGGTGCTTCTTTTGGGTGACCCCAGGATGAAGTAAGCTCATACCTTTCACCACTCTACTTAAAGAAGGAGAAGAGTTAAAATACACTATTTACATTGTCCCATGGATAAGTTGACCCAGCTTTTTGAGGTCAATTTTTGGACAAAAATTTCTAGACTTATACATGAGTATATACAGTAAGTAAAAGGATTTTGTATCTGGAAAAGTCAATTAATTTGGTTTATACCAACTTTTGTTTCAGTTGTGGTTGTTGTGACTTTATGGCTGATCCCCTCCCTGTTTCAGTATTCTGAAAAGATGTTTCTTGCAAAAGCATTCACTACGTGCCTCAATCTCTATGGCCCAATACGAGATGGGCCTAAAGAGATGCCTGGGCAGCACCATTAGAGTTCAGGAACACGCATCATTTACACACTCCTGAACCCTAACGTGTAATGGCGCTGGCGCAACTGCGCAGCTTCCACACGGATCTGCACAGTTGCGGCAGCACAAAGGCGCTAAATGGCGCCTTTTAACTTAATCGCACCATTAAGTCAACAGTGGTGTCTTTACTCCATGCTTCTCCCATCATTCATGGGGATGCACTGAGAAGGGAAGGGAAAATAGTGGGAATAATCCACACAACAACAACAAATAAACCACAACATAGCAGGGATTGAATAGAAAGAAAGTGGCAAGATCATAGGAAGTCCAGTTAGAGGGATGCAAAGACCAGAAGTGAAAAAAAAAGTTATTTAGAAAGTAAGAATGAGGGGAAGGTTGTACCTGTATTCCACCATCCATTGTTGCAGTAATATTTCTCTTCTCTCACATTTCTCAGGGGCTACATACAAACTTCTAAACAATACCCAGTTGATTGGTTGATTGTATTTATACCCACCCTTCAGCCAAAAAGGTTCCCAGGATGACTTACAGACTATTAAATTGTCAGTTCCTTGCTGTCAGGGTTACAGTCTGAATAAGGCATGACGTGAAGTTTAAGGATAAGGGAATGACAGTGGTGGAGGGGACTGAATTCAGCAGCTGCTAGCTGCTGCTCTTCTCCCCCTGAGAGGCCAGAGCAAATGTCAGTTTGGAACATGGAGGGAGGGCCTCCCAACAGCTGCTGGGCCAAGGCACAGTGCCTGCATGCTGTACCTATCAGACTCAAGAGAAGGGAAACATGTCAGCAAGTGATACTGGGAAGTAGAGCAAGAGTCTGCTTTAGCAGAGGTAGCTGATAGAAAGGGAAAAATTATCAATCCAGGAAACAACTTTATTGAAATTGAGATAAGTTGTTGTTGCTATTTGTTATCAAGACGACTTTGACTCACAGCAGCCCTGATCATTAGCTGCCCCGCTCAAGTCTTACAAACTCAGGGCCATGCCTTCCTTGACTGAAACAAGACACCAATAGTGCAGTCTTCCTCTGTTTCTACTGCCTTCCACTTTACTGAGCATTATTATGGTTTCCAGTGAGTCATATTGTCTCATGATATATCCAAAGTATGATAACCTCAATTTAGTTATCTTCACTTCTAGAGAGAGTTCAGGCTTGATTTGCTGTAATACCCATTCATTATAGGCAAGATGCCATGACATTTACTGGTAGATGTGGTCAGAGCAACAGATGTGGAAAGAAAATGATTGACTTGAAATGGAGGGAGTGGTAGGGCTTGGAAATGTAGCCTGGATAAAAAGAAAGAAGAAAAAGGAGACGGTGACAGCACAATTGTGGGTCTAAAATTAAGGGTCTATCCATAGGTACTTAAGTGATTGCTTAAAACCCAGTGCAGTTAGTTCACTTTTAATTTGTTACGTTGAAATTCTATTTTTTATCACCCTGTGATTTTGACAGGATAGAGCAGGATGAAGTGGCTTAGTGGTTAAGGCACCAATTCTGACGATTGGAAGGTTGGCAGTTCGAGGCCCAAGTGCTGCATGATGCGGTGAGCAAGTTTTAGGTGGAAGAACATTTATTGCTGTGTTTGAACTGAAACTGCAGTGAGACATTTGAGAGGAAAACAGATGGGACAACTAAGGACAGAGACTGGAGGAAAAAGAGGAGGAGGAAGAATGTGAAGAGGAGGAGGGAGCGATAGTAATGACACATGTTCTGAGAGGTGTAATTATGAGTCATCTTCTCTGAGGCAAAAAGCTGAAGTGGTTTGCATTCAAGTCTGTACAATTACTGGGATGCTCTTCTCTGCATTCCTACAAGCACACTGATACTGAGGCATTTCCTAATCTCTTTTTTCTTCTTGCAGATTTGTTGGTCGGATAAATGTTTACCATGACAGAAATGAGCCTGTTGCAAGGTAAGACTTAAAACAGACACATGGGTACTCAGGCAAACAGTATAAACAAATACTATCGAGCAATGTTACAATGATGTCCCACATATGTCTGTACATACATACTGTATATACTCAAAAAAATTATGCCAAAAAAATTGATCTGGAAATCCTGGATCAATTTATATATGGGTCAATATGGTAATACTACTCAGAAAAATGGTGATGGTAGCTCTTTCAGATTTCTTTGCTGTGGTGGGGAGTGCAGAAGGTAAAAGTAGCACTGACTACCTCCTCATTCTCCCTGCCTTGGCAATGAACTGTGAAAGTGCTTGTACCAAGGCAGGCAAGGGGCTGATGGCGATTGGTGCTTCTTAGACAGTAAAAAGTGCCAGTCTCTCTCTCTTCCCCTCCCTCCCTGCCTTGACAGTGAACTCCAAAAGAACTGCTGCCAAGGGGGGGGATTAGTGCTTTTACACAGTAAAAGAAGTGTCAATCACCACACACATGTTCACACACTCCTTGCATCAGCAATGAACTCTGAAAGAGCTGCTGCCAAGGCAGAGGGATGGTCGGTAGTTCTCTTATGGTCAGTTTGCCTTGGATGGACTCTTCACCATCTCCCTGCCCATCCTCAGTTGTCCACAGCTGGCCAGCTTGCCTTCTCAACCACACCGCCCTCTGTAAGGAGGCCGGCTGCAGACAACTGAGGCGAGGCGGTTGGTGAAGAGTCTGTCCAGGGAGAGCCTACCATAAAAGTAGGTTTCTGGGCTTCCCTGCTTCTTGGCAGGATTGAAGAGGCAAAAGGGTGTTCAGCCCCTCTCCAAGGAAAAATGTCAGAAACTGTGGCTCTTTGACGTTTTTACTGCTGCAGCAGAGAAGCAACCTCATCCACTGTGGCTAGGAAATGCCAAAGAGCCATCGTGGATCTGAGGAGCCCCAAAGTTTTACCCTCGACTTATCTACAGGTCATACCAAAATCCATAAATTTGTCCCCTCAAACCTGCCCTTGACTTATACATGAGATCAGCTTATAGTTGAATATATACGGTACTGTATATCCCATTGAGTACATTCAGGGTATGTGAATGTAAAATTCTGATGATGATTTACAATCACTCTTTGCATTTTGTATATTTTAATTTGTTCACATATTTTCATTGAGTGTTGTTTGGGGGAGGGGGGAGGGAATAAATAAATAAATAAATATAATAAAAAATAAATAAAGGAAAATTAAAAGGAAAATGTCAATTCTGGTTAGAATTTGATTAAGCAGGAATATTAGTTAGCACTAGCATATAACACATGGCAGAAGACACAGTCCAGTATCTAGTTGTTTTGTTTTGGAGGGTTTTGAGAAGCAAGTGCCAGACTTTCATTAAAGTACATGTGGGATGGAGTTATCTTAGTCCATCACTAACTTAGCTGGCAATATTTGTAGTATATGCATTGCCTCATCTTCATATTTTGCAATATTTATAGCATATTAAAAACCATAGAAATAATCTATGGTTTGTTCTAGGATTAATTCTCTTCTTAGTTGGAAACCAGGAGAGCCAGATTTGCAGGTCTGAACATCATGGTAGGCTAACTGTAGATAAAAGACCTGTGCTTCATTCAGTTGCTCCTGATTTCAGCAGGACTTGATCTGGCAGCAAACACCTGCCATGGTGGCAGATCATGCCTAGTTCTACAGAGTTCTGGTTCATCACTAAGTAGAAATGTACATGTGTGAAGACCAAAGTGGTGTAGCAGTAGACCAAAGAGTTCCATAGGCCTAAAAGGGTTGGAGTATTAGCCTTTTGAGTGTCGGTGTCAAGCCCATATTTACTGGGGTTGCATCCACACTGCAAAAATAGTCCAGTTTGGCACCAGTTTAATTAACATAGTTCGGTGAGATGGAATTATGAGAACTGTAGTTTTGTGAGACATTTAGCTTTCTCTCTCAGAGAGTTCTGCCAGTTAAACTAGACTATTTCTGTGGGGCAGATGCAGCCCAGGACACAAAAAGGATTTGTAGTTGTTAACGTATCTCTATGTAGTCACTATCTAGATTTATACATTTTTCCCAGCATATCTTGACCCTCCGAATACCTGATATTGTAGAAGTCTGCAGATTGCACCTTATGAGGGGGTATTGTAAAGTAATAATTATCACTCGAAAGTTATTATGGCATATGAAATTTTGTCAGTGTCGTCATTGGTCCCTAAGTACACGTTGCGGAGAAAATCAGCTCATTGTGTCCTTTATTTTTGTGGCTGGCTGTGCCACAAGTGACGAAACGAAAGTGTAAAATCCTCATCAGGCACAATCTACAGATTTCTACAATATCAAGTATTCAGAGGGTCAAGATACGCTGGGGAAAATGTATAAATCTAGATAGTGACTACATAGAGATAAGTTAGCAACTACAAATCAAAGCAAACTTTCTGTCAATTTTTTAAAAAGGTGATTATTAAAAGTTTTGGATACCCTCTCGTAGGTATATAATTAATTAATGAAGATCTGAGTGTTGTGATTTTTAACTTGCTTTTTAGAATTTAATGTGCATTTCTTAGACTATAAGTTCCTCTTTAGCTAAACACATGGTTTAAGCTTTTAGAACTCTTTAGCTTTAAAGAACAGATGCTTTAGGATTTTTGGATAAGCCCATAAATTAATGTTTTTATTTGTGCTCTGTTACTAAAGAAAAATGAATGTTTGTTCCTGATTAATTCAAAATACTGCATAGCTTTATGTGCTGGTTTTGTTTCTTATATTTTTCATTTACTGTTTATAATTGTGTAATATTTTTGTTCTTTTAATTCCCTATTGGGCAATTCTAATTTAAAATACAACCAATAAACCACGTAAATAAACAATATTTTTTCTTTAATTAAGTACCCAAATCTATGAGTATAGCTTGCTTTCCCTTTAACTGGAAAAGTCTTTTAAAATAGGTTTCAGGTTTATACTAACTGCAGAAATGTGCCTGCAGCAATGCAAAACAGTAGTGATGTAACGTGTTTATAGAACAAGGGCAAGTCAGTGGGTGGTCAGGAAAGATTCATTTAATGCAGTATAAATACAAATGGATTTCATTCCTAGGTCTGGTTGAAAACAATGGGCTAGTTTTTAGAGGGAATTGAAAGAAGTGCATTTACTTGTGAACTCCCCCCCACTGCAGGGGTAGGGGCAAGGTTGCTGGCAAGGAAGAAGGAGGTGAAATGTCCTGAGATCTGTTTGCAGATACAGTGATTGGCAGTCCCCACAACTGGCTGCTCAGAGCTGTGGGAGCTACAGATTAGATGTAGGTTGCCTTTAGAACTAATCTGCCTCACCTGCTCAGAGCTTTTGGGGCCCAAGCGGGGAGGAGATATAGGAAGATCTCCCTAACCTGGGATCAACATTGATAGCATGGGGATTGCATCCAGGAAATTAGAAGAAGATTAAGAATGGGGAGGGTGGCTATGAAAGAACAAGAAAAAATCCAAAAATGCAAAGATATACAGTCACTTGAGCACAAAAGTTAGAATCATACATGCCACTGTAAGCAACAAGACAGGAAGAAAATCAGTTCATTTGAGATGTGGTGCTGGAGAAGAGTGCTAAGGATCCCGTGGACAGTCAAAATAACAAGCTAGTGGGTCCCAAAGCAGATCAGTCCAGAAATCTCCCTGGAAGCCAAGATTACAAAATTAAGGCTGTCCTACTTGAGACACATCATAAGAAGGCAATAATCCTAGGAAAGGTGGAGGGAAGGAGAAATGGAGGAAGGCTGCATGCTAGATGGGTGGACTCCATTAAAGAGATCACTAGTATGAATTTGCAGGAACTAAGCAGAACAGTGGAGGACAGGGAGTCTTGGAGATGTCTCATACTGTCTGGATGACGCCATGGTCACCATGGTCGAGATCAGCTTCAAGGCAGTTAGCAACTAAAAATTCTAAATACTCCTTTCTAAACTGCACATACCAAAATTCCAAAAGGTTTTTGCCATGACAGGTAAAGTGGCAGTACTCACATGGCCAGGCACCCTGTTTCCATGTCAGACATGGTAACAGTAGCTTCTCAGTAGTAGCAATGGTAGTAGAGGAAGGTAAGAGGTGCACAATTTCGTCCAGTCTGCTGGGTTTACTGTGGAGTTTTGACCCACGCTAAGGCCCCTTTGACCTAGAATCAGGCTAGATCCACTGGATCCACATATGGACGCCCTGTCCTGACCCAGGGTTGATGGTCAGCATCGGTTGGACAGGATGATGTGAGGCTGGGGAGAAAGTGGGCCTTTTGGCCCATGTGGCCTACACCTGATTGCAGATACTATATTGGGTTTTCTGGGTAGTACTCTGAAGTTATATTCTGCTTTGCATTTGGGGAATGTGAACTAAACAATTTTTTTTAAAAAAAACTTGGGCTACAGTATATATCTCTCTGTTTCTAAGATTTAGGGAACTTAGTTTTAGGCTGTTAACACCTTTTATAAAAATATTATTTAAAAAAGGATAAATCAAAGCTTTTTGAACCTCAATCACTGTGTTTCGTGTGAATTTGAAAATTTGGTGGTTATCTTGGGACAAACAATTAATTTGGGGAAATTTTTTCTTTGCAGGCCATTGGGATCTGAAAATGTGCTTCTTAGAGGAGCTACATTGAAGAACACAGAGAAAATCTTTGGTATATATTGCAATAAAATGTGGTAATAGACCCAGTTCAAATATGTGTATGAAAAGATGTACAGTATGTTCTCAGTGTGTGTCAATGGGGCTTATGTGAGCAATCATATCCTTATTCCAGTTTTAGCCTTTTGTGGTTTCAGGGATTGCCTGGACAAAACTTAAGCAGACAATCAGATTTAGTTACATCATAATATTTCTGGGAGAAAACAAAATGAACTGAGAATAAGCAAAGTGTGTCCTGAACCACCATTGCCATCAGGCTGAATGGACAAAAGTTTTTTTTTTCTTCATTTGGATCAGTGCCCCCAAATGTGCTAAATGTGGGATACTTTCAGTGCTCCCAAAAAGATAGGGGAATTAGTACCCACTCTTTCAGCCTTACCAAGGAAACATGGTTTATGCTTCCTTTTACAGGATCACAGGGCTGCCAACTGTAACTGCATCTTTTGCGAAATCCTGTGCTTTTTGCTGTTGTTTGTACAAACTGTATTGGTTAATGTGTGTATTTTGAAATATATATATATATATATATATATATATAAACATATACATTGAAGTATAAATATACATTAAAGTATTTTTGTTTGTTTCAGGTGTTGCTATATACACCGGCATGGAAACAAAAATGGCGTTGAATTATCAGTCAAAATCTCAGAAACGATCTGCTGTAGAAAAGTAAAGTTATATCATTTTTTCCCCCAATATATATGTATCTGTGAGATGGGTAGGGAGGCATTTTGTAAATGTTGTGTACCAGAAGAAGAAGAAGAAGTTGTTTATCTGTTATTTTTGGTTATTTTGGTTATTATTCTTATAATGAATTTAAATGAATCTTCATTAAGTCATCATTGACTATTCCTAGCTGTGATGTCAAAGGTTTGGTAGCATCATTAGTTGTTGGTGTGGTGACCCATACAGTGGTTTGTACACAAAGCACTGCCCCTGGGAATACCATACAGAGCTGAAAGGCCTGCAGTTTCTCTTTTTACTGGTTTGTCAACAGGAATCACCCAAATGCATAAAAGCTGAGAGCATTATGGCATAGTGGCTGAAATGTTAGATCTGGGCTGAGGAAAAAGAGATTCACTTTTAAAGTATACAGTGCACCTGCTCCAACCATGGGCTTGCTATCTACAGATCTGAGCATCTGCAGACAGCAAGGCCCATTGATTTCAATGGCCCTGCATGCACACATTCCAGCAGAGTGGTTGCATGCACATACACACCCATTGAATAATATGGGACTTGAGGAACAGAATCATCTGCAGATAAGAAGGGCCCACTGTATTGAGAGTCTAGTAATTTATTTTCAGTCTAATCTTTCTTGCAGGTTTGTTGTGAGAATAAAATTGGATGGTTCTATGTATCCCCTCTCCCATCACTTTGGAGAAAAGGTTCACACCATTTCCTCTTAAAGATGTGAAAAATAAACATATATGTCTTGGAAATTAATTTGTATGCATATGCCAATACTGTATAAAAAACACACCTTTGGATATGGCATACACATAACCAGCACTGCCCTTTCATCTTAAAAGAATGAACTGCTATCAAGTCACACCAGAAGGTCTCAATCTTCCAGACCATGCTGAACCCCTGTAAATACATAATTACTCATCAAAAGAACTGAAAACCCTTATAATCTTTGTTCTTTCTTATGTTTCAGATCAATGAATGTATTTCTTATTGTTTACCTCTGTATACTGATAAGTAAATCACTAATAAATACTGTCCTGAAGTATGTTTGGCAAAGTGAGCAATCTCGTGATCAGCCTTGGTATAATCAGAAGACAGAACTGGAAAGGAAAAGAAATGTGGTATGTGAATAATGTCAGTTTTAATAAGAAATGTGGATGAGGGAAGGGGAAACAGAGAAGCTTATTCAAACACCAGCACCAGTGTTTTAGAACAGTGAATGCACTGATATGAAGAGTTTAAAAAAGTTGTTTAAAGATGAAATTCAGCCACCCACACCAGTCATTTTGATTAATTTAATGTCCTCCATGATATCTCTATAACTATGGGGAGAAACAGATGGGCAGGAAAAAGGGACTTGAAGCTGCATTTTCCCAAGCCACGTTGAAACACCAGCAATCGCACCGCTGGCTCTCAAGGTAGCTGGAGTGCTCATGTCATAGAAGCATAGAGTTGGAAGAGACCACAAGGGCCATCCAGTCCAACCCCCTGCCATTCAGGGACTCTCCATCAAAGCATCCCTGACAGATGGCCATCCAGCCTCTATTTGAAGACCTCCAAGGATACTCCTCTACTTGAAGACCTCCACCATACTCCGAGGGAGTGTGTTCCACTGTTGAACAGCCCTTAATGTCAGGAAGTTCCTCCTAATGTTGAGGTGGAATGTCTTTTCCTGCAATTTGTATCCATTGTTCCGCATCCTAGTCTCTGGAGCAGCAGAAAACAAGCTTGCTCCCTCCTCAATATGACACCCCTTCAAATATTTAAACAGGGCTATCATATCTCCTCTTAACCTTCTCTTCTCAAGGCTAAACATCCCCAGTTCCCTAAGGCGGTCCTCATAGGACATGGCTTGCAGACCCTTCACCATCTTAGTTGCCCTCCTTTGGACACACTCCAGTTTCTCCACATCCTTTTTGAATTGTGGTGCCCAGAATTGGACACAGTATTCCAGGTGGGGCCTGACCCCCAGAATAGGGTGGCACTATTACTTCCCTTGATCTAGACACTATACCTCTATATATGCAACCTAAAATCTCATAAGCCTTTTTAGCTGCTTCATCACACTGTTGGCTCATGTTCAATTTGTGGTCTACTTGGACTCCTAGATCCCTTTCACATGTAGTTTCATTCAGCCAGGTGTCCCCATCCTATATCTGTGCATTTCATTTTTCCACCCTAAGTGCAGTACGTTACATTTCTCCACGTTGAATTTCATTTTGTTAGCATGGGTTCAAGCCAGGAAGAAGCAGAAAAAAGCTGTTTATTTTTGAAACGGCTTTTCTCTGCATAAGGTGCCTAGAGGGCACGTTCCTGCTGGCTTCAAGGCATGTGTCATCTAAATGCCATGCCTTCAAGCTAGCCTGAAAGCACCTCTTTTTGCCTATCTGTTTGGATGAAATGGAATCTTATAGTGGAATGCAAGAGATTTAAAATAATTTTCTGTTGGTCCGTTTATATCTTAGAAATATAATATAATGTAATTTTGTTCAGGTTTATACAGAAGCAAATCTAACTGCAAGCAGATGAACTTACTTGTGTGCATGTGAGGATAACATGTAATTTATGTTAATTTCTTTACTTTTGTCTTTTCCCTTTTACAGTTTATTACAGCATTTACAGATTTTCTTGCCTTCATGGTTCTTTTCAACTACATCATTCCTGTATCCATGTATGTCACAGTAGAAATGCAGAAGTTTCTTGGTTCTTATTTTCTCACTTGGGATGAAGAAATGTTTGATGAAGAAACAGGTGAAGGACCACTGGTGAACACGTCTGATCTCAATGAGGAGTTAGGCCAGGTAACTGTCATGTTTCATACAACTGTAGCAGATGACTCTGGTGTTTAGATTTATGGAGGTATTGATCTGACCAATTTATTGGCATCCATCTTTTTAAGAATATGATAATCTATATCTATAACATTTAATATACTGCATCATCATTTGCTTGACTTAGGGTGCATATACACTGTAGAAATAATGCAATTTGAGAACACTTTTAAGTGTAGCTCCATCTTGTGGAACTCTGAGATGTGTAGTTTGCTGGGTCTTTAACCCTCTCTGCCAAAGAGTGCCGATGCCTCACAAAAATACAAATCCGAAGATTCTGTAGGATGGAGCCATGGCAGTTAAGTGGTGTCAAATTGCATTCTTGATATAGTGTAGATGCATCATTAGGAAACATCCAGACCATTTTGCTGATCAAAACATTGAAAGAACTGTATTTAATGTCCTGTATTTGGGATGTAATGGCAAACCACAGTTCAAAATTGTGAACAAAAGCTTTGAATTTCCTATTTTTAGAATCAAAGTTGAGAGGAAAGAAGACTATTGAGCTTGAGGCTTATACCTGCTCATCTAATAACACTAATTGTGTTTAAGTATTACATCTTAACTTCATTTAATAGGTTGCGGCAAAGTCTGCTGAGAGATATTGACTTTGCTTGTTATAATTTCAGGAAAAAAATTAATAGAACGGTACTACTCCAAATTAAAAAAAAGAATAGTAAAAGTTAATGAGCTGTCATTTTAAACCAGTAATTTTTTTTTACTGCAAGGTGACTGCATATATTTATGGGATAGTTATTTATTTATACTAATATGATACAGTCCACATAGTGTAGGGCATTTCATGCTGAGAAGTTGATCTCTGAATCAGAACCCACATGAATAACTCTTATCTGAACCTCAAAAAATCATAATGTACTGTTTATGAAACTAAAATAAATTTAATTCTGCTATGTGTTACATAGTTATGACAAAATGCCATAACTGAAAGAACAAGTGCTGCATGGTCTCTGAAGGCCAAGGGACAAAATCTTGAGTCACACACAATAACTTCAGCTATTAAAAGAGCTGATTTGCTCCCTCAAGCTCTGTCTTTGCTATTTCAGTCCTTAATTGTTCTGTATGTCTTTTTTCAGGTTGAATATGTCTTCACAGATAAAACAGGGACATTAACAGAGAACAATATGGAATTCATAGAATGCTGCATTGAGGGGCATGTTTATGTGCCTCATGTCATCTGTAATGGGCAAATCCTCCATGATTGTGCTGGTATCGATATGATTGATTCATCCCCAGGAGGAAGTGGCAAAGTATGGAACCCTTCATGTAAATAAATAAAATAGAAGTTAAATGCTAATGGAATAACACTGTGAACTTCCCTACTGTGAACTTTTCTTATCTAAGAAGGAAAGTCAGGTGTGCATACACCTGGTTCTACACATCAGTCCAATGAAAATAGAATTGGTTATGCAGAGAAATTGTTTAATATTGATGCAATATGTCTAGGAATGTGAATGTATACATCAGTGTTTCTTTTTCATAATTAGGACAGAGAAGAACTCTTTTTCCGGGCTCTGTGCCTTTGTCACACTGTCCAGGTGAAGGAAGATGACAATGTTGATGGGTTAAAGAAGGCCCACCTGTCAGGGAGGTCCTCTGTGTATATTTCATCATCCCCTGATGAAGTTGCTTTAGTTGAAGGGATTCAGAGGTATGTTACAAACACCAGTTGGGTGGTAACATCAACATCCTGGTCGGGCTGAGCTGATTAACACATGTACTATGATAAAAAAATCTTTGTTAAAACGAGAAGAAAGATCAAGGTGAACTCAATCAATTTTTATCTGTAAGAAATTATAATCATTGGAATCAGGGGGGGGGTTTGATGTGCAAAAGGGTTTAAAATTTCTAATTATCTTAACTGTGGTAGCAAAATCAAAGATTGAATGTCTTCATAGAATTTTTTTTTCTTTCAAAATCCTGCTGATGTCCTTTGATAGACCCTCTCTGGCTCAGTGTCTCAAGACTTTAAAAAGTACTACCTTTTGGGGAAGTAGAGTGCTTTCCTCCAGTGAAGCATGGGAGGAAGGACAGGATTTGAACCAGAAAGGCAGAATTTCAATGCAAGCCATAGCTTTACTGACACAAATCATGCGTGTAGGAAACATTTTTGGTGCAGAAATATTTGTGCAAAAAGGATGTTATCTGTACAGAAAATGCTGACTTCTGCACAAAAATACCACATGAGAATTTTGCATCAAATAAGGGTCAAACTAAAAAAACCTGTAGTTTTCAGATATTTTCTTAGGGCAGGAAGAAAATTAGAAAATCACTTGTTGCTCCTTCGAGGAGAAAACTAGCAAAAAAAAATATATCCCTAGGCGTAAGGTGTAATCTGCTTCAAGGAGCTTCAGAACAAAGAGATTTTATAATATAAAAGCCTTTTCTTCCTTTCAGATAAGATCATTACAACTACATTTGGTGAAAAGCTACTTATTAGGAGACAGGTGCTGTGCTCGTATAGACTTAGGTCCAAAACACACTGCAGAAATAATCCAGTTTGAGACTGCTTTAACTGCCCTAGCCTTCTCGGGTCCAAAACACACTGCAGAAATTTGAGATTGCTTTAAGTGCCCTGGCTAAGGGCTAGGGAATCCTGGTAACTGTAGTTTATTGTGGCACTAGAGCCCTCTGACAGAGAAGGCTCAATGTTTCATAAAACTACAATCCCCTGAATTCTCTAGCATTGAGCCAGGGCAGCTAAAACGGTCTCAGACTGGATTACTTTCTACAGTGTGCTTTGGACCTTAGTTGCATCCTCATTAAAAAGAGAAAGGGATAGTTATGTGAATGTTGTTAATTTAGGTGTGCAGATTTAGGTAATGAAGAGGAATTTGTGCAGATCTGTTTACCACATACGGTAGTCAACAATACAATGTGTCATAAAATAAAGGACATAAATTTTAATCCAACTAGATGAAAACAAATTAGATGAGATGGCTGTTCTGAAATCGTGAGACTAAGCACAGGCAAAGAGAAATCCTAAGGCAGCTCAAACAAATATGTTTTTGAGGTTTGTAAATGAAATCATAATACTGTAGTTGTTACTAGGATACATAACCAATTATACAGTTCATTATATTGCAAGAATGAGTGCACAAATTTAACTGTGGTGTATCTCTGATTTAATTTCAGACTTGGTTACACATATTTAAGGTTGAAAGACAATTTTATGGAAATTTTAAATCGAGAAAATGATATTGAAAGGTAAGTTGTTTTAAGCATACCATAGGACTGTGCTGGGGTGTGCAACTTTTTGATGTCAAGAGAGTTGAAGTTGACAACCAGAAGTTCACAATTCAGTGAGTCCATCTATTTTTCTGCCCCTGGCAACTCTGCAGTTCAGGAGAGTACCAGAGCATCTTTCCATCCCACAGAGTCCTGTGGGACTATGGAGCATTTCATATGGGTTTGGGCCCCTAGAAACAACACTCTGTACCATGATTTCAGTGGGGTCACAAAAAGGGAGCTTCAGTCCATCTATAGAATTCAGTGTGGCCCATAAAAAGGGGTTTGAAGGGATGTATGCAATCTGTGGCCCATTTGTTGCCCTCCCCGGTCCACTTTAGTGTCATCCACATAATTGTTTTAAATCTTGCATATCTTTTAAAAAATGTATTAAAAGAACTGACAAATGTAAAAAAAAAAAAAAAGGCAAATCCAAGAGTATTAAAAGAACTGGCAAATGTAATGTCATGCCAGACAAATCTGATCTCTTTTTTTGATAAAATTACCAGCTTGGTAGATGAAGGGAATGCTATGGATATAGCATATCTTGATTTCAGTAAGGCCTTTGACAAGGTTTCCCATGACATTCTTGCAAACAAGCTTGTAAAATGTGGACTAGACAAGGTAACTGTTACATGGATTTGTAATTGGTTGACTGGCCACACCCAAAGGGTGCTCAAAAATGGTTCCTTTTCATCCTGGAGAGAAGTGACGAGTGGGGTCCCACAGGGTTCAGTACTGGGCCCAGTGCTATTCAACATCTTTATCAATGACTTGGAGGACAGAATTGGAGGCACACTTTTCAAATTTGCAGATGACACCAAATTAGGAGGACTAGCTAATACACCAGGGGACAGGATCAAAGTATCTGTTTAAGTATTTGAAGGGATGTCACATTGAGGAGGGAGTAAGCTTGTTTTCTGCTGCTCCAGCGAACAGGACCCAGAACAATGGATGAAAGGTACAGGAAAAGAGATTCCACCTCAACATTAGGAGGAATCTGCTGACACTAAGGGCTGTTCAGCAGTGGAACACACTCCCTCACATTGTGGTGGAGTCTTCTTCCTTGGAGGTCTTTAAGCAGAGGATGGATGGCCATCTGTCAGGGATGCTTTGATGGAGAGTCCTGCATGGCAGGGGGTTGGACTGGATGGCCCTTGTGGTCTCTTCCAACTCTACGATTCTATGATTCTATGTACTTTGGAAAACATTGACCTCAGATGAGCTTAGTTTATTTGAGGGGATAATCTGTAAAATTTTCAGGCTTGGATTTTGAGTCAAAGAATGGTTTTTCAATGAGAGATTATTTTATACGTATTCTTGCATCTTTTCCCATCCTTTCTCCACCCCCCTCCATCCTTCCTTCAAGGCATGTCTCAATAAAAATCATCTGAAGATAAGAGTGATGTGAGATTTTAATTCTTAGTGTGTGTGTGTTCATGCATGCAGGAATTCATATCTGCATTAGTATGTAGAGTAAATGAATTTAAAATACTTTGAAATAACTAATTTTCCCCTCTACAGGTTTGAACTATTGGAGATCCTTAGTTTTGATTCAGTAAGGAGACGGATGAGTGTGATTGTTAAATCAGTAAAAGGTAAAATGCCAAGTAACCAAATCAATCATAGATGTGTACTGAAGTTCTTGGACTCTTGCTTTTAAGTTTGAAATTTTAATTAGCATGCTCATCATTTCTGTCTCTTATTCCATCATATTTTTAAAAACTGCTTGAACTTCTGATTCAATGTACAATAACATACATGCTAATTTCAAAAATATTTTATAATTATCCTTTATTATATTTTATTTTTTGATGGAAAGACATATTATATTCATATTTGAAACCAATGTTAAAATTTGGTTTGTTTACATTTTCAGGGGAAATATTTCTTTTTTGCAAAGGAGCAGATTCTTCTATATTTCCTCGAGTTACAGAAGGCAAAATAGAACAGATTAGAGCAAGAGTTCAGCGCAATGCAGTGGTAAGATCTTGTAACTGGAACACATTCGTTATCTTCTCTGTGTTGGAGCAGAAAATTGCAAAACCTCCCTAAATTTGAGGCAGAGACAAGACCATTGTGTTAATTCCACCTCTCCTTCAGCGTACATGTTGTTGAAAGTTCATGTATACATTAAGCATTAGATATACCAGTGAATGTTTTACAGGTTGAGTATCCCTTATCCAAAATGCATGGCACAAGAAGTGTTTTCGATTTTGAATTTTTCAGATTTTTGAATATTTGCATATATATACATAATGAGACTCCTTGGAGATGGGACCCAAATCTGAACATGAAATTCATTTATGTTTCATATACAGTAGAGTCTCGATTATCCGACATAAACTGGACCGGTTGATAGTTGGATAACCGAAAATGTTGGACAATCCATAAGGTCCAAGAAAAGCCTTGAAATCACTATGAATTGCAAATGTATTGAAGTTTTATTGCAATAAGAGTCAAAGTAAATGTAAAGAAATCACTGAGCAACATTATTATGTACAGTATAAACAGTTCAGTCCTCTGAAAATTCAAAGAAATCACAGAAAATTTAAAGAAATCACAGAAAATTTTTAAAAATTGCATCAGTTGTGACATTGGATAATCCAGAATGTTGGATAACCAAAGGTTGGATAATTGAGACTCTACTGTACATCTTATTCACAAAGCCTGAAGGTAATTAGATGCAATATTTTAAATAATTTTGTTCAAGAAACAAAGTTTTTGGGCACCGAACCATCAGAAAGCAAAGGTGTCACTATCTCAGCCACCCATGAAAAGGTTTTGGTTTTTGTAGTATTTTGGACTTTGGAGTCCCAGATAAGGGAGACTCAACCTGTAGTAACTGGATGTGAGTTTCAGAGATGAGTGTTGCTGAGACCCAAATTCTTCCTCCACTTGGATTAAATCTGAAGTGGTTGTGCATTCTAACCTTCTGCCAGGCTTTCAGCCCAGAACTGCAGGAACTGCCCAATAATTACTGCCCAGTAATTCATCAATACTGGTAACCTTTTCTCAGAGGCTATCAAAGCCTTTCATTTAATTGGCATACTGTGCATGAGTTGCTACCCATCCTAGTAGGAAGGGAGAGACATATCCTTTCTTCCTTCTCTCAGTGGTTAGTTGCTGCTGCCATTATACTATCCAGATAAGTGGGAATTAGAGGAAAATACAGGCAGGTACAATGAATGGGCTCAGTGCTGGCCCAGAGATTGGGGGGAGAGAACCTTGTTTTATGAAAAATTACCTGGTTTTTTTTACCCCTGGGCCAACAAGAGACACAATGAATGTTTGTGTTTTTGTTTTGTTTTGTTCTGTTTTTCAAAACCAGTAAGAAGGCTTCAATAGGGGATTTAATTCCTTAGGCTTTTTACTTTCTTGCAGGTTTCTGCAGAAGCATTACCTTGCCCAGGGTAGTTGGTTAACTTGGATTAAGCTAGAACATGAAGAATAAATATGAACTGTAAACTATGTAAATTAGTTTGGATAGAACTGAAAATTCCTGGAAAACTTTCAGTTATTTCTGTGCTTTCAAAACAATTTCCTTTAGGAGGGTTTGCGAACATTATGCGTTGCATATAAAAAATTCACCTACGAAGAGTATGAAAGTGTACAGAAGCAGCTTCAGGAAGCAAAGCTAGCTCTGCAGGATCGGGAAAAGAAGCTGGCAGAGGCATATGAACTTATAGAAAGGGGGCTTATTCTGCTTGGTGCTACAGCTGTTGAAGACCGGTTAGTATGCTCTTCTTAACTCAAGGATAAGTATCAAATGTACTAGACTTTATTTTGTCTGTTGAAGTGGTAATCTTGCCTTACCTATCCACAGTATTTGTGTGATTAAAAAAACTCCAGCTCAGCCCATGATAGCCTGGGCCTGGCTAGTTTCCTCATTCAGGTAAAATTAGAGATTGCCTGGTTTATCACAGAGTTTGGACTGGAACTTTGGAAAGGGTATATCTTGCATTATTTGTTGTTCTGCCCACATAGCCAGTTTTTAACATAATCACTGTTGACAGTATGTGTTTACTACACATTATGTTAATATGTTCCATGTACACACAGATACTGTGTTTACAAAGCCCCAGATTTTTTCCCTCCTGAGTCCATTGGGGCTGCAGACTCACGTCCAACTGACCTTGCTTTCTCCTTTTTAAATATCATCATTCTCACCCAGGGGAATTGTTGCATTGTTGCTTCTAAGAGACGTCCTAGATTGCTTGTAGCTAATCAGAAATATATATCCTGGCACAACAGTATTTTGGGGTTTTTTTAGGTTTTTAAAGGTTTTTAAAAGGGGAAGGAATAACATGTAAACAGCCCCACTCATTCTTCCTGGAGGAAGGATGATCCAGGGACATTGATACTTGAGTGGAGGAATGGCATTGTGTGCATATGTGCCTTCAAGTCGCCTGTCAGCTTATGACCCCATTAATTTTATAGGGTTTTCTTAGGCAAGGAATACTCAGAGGTGGTTTTGCTAGTTCCTTCCTCTGAAATATAGCTTACAGCACCAGGTGCCCCCTGGTAGTCTCCCTTCCAAATTCGAACCAGGGCATCAGTGGTCATTAATGTGTTTCCTGGCAGCATTTTATTGTGTAACACATCATATCATATCTGACTTATATAGGTAGGGAACTAAATGGGCTGCTTTTGTAGCCAAATGGCTCATTTATTTCACAGATAAATAAGCCAAGAGGGAATGATCCCAAGTTAGTTTTATGTTCATGCTCGTTTATGTATATAGTACTTAATGGCACACAAAATACCTTACAGACACAATAACGTAAAACTTTAATAAAATATGCATAAAACAAGCTAGTACATAAGAACTTAGAATCAAAGAACTGAAAACGGAATTATCTGTACTTGTCTACTGCTTCTTTCTTTAACAGTTGTTCTTATTCCTCCAGTGTTCCCCCAGCACTCACTTCTGCTTGTCCCAGCCATTAACCTCTGCTTGGCACAGCTGACCAATAACAGTCCTGTGGCAGCATTTAGCAGCAGGATAATAATGATTAACAGTTCACAATTAGGTTTCATAGCAATTAGCAGCAGGACAAATTAATTCCACAGTGGAACTAATTGTTCTGTTAAGGGGGTGGTGGGGGGGATCTCTCTGAAGAAACAACCCTGGTCTAATACAACCCAGAAAGCCGGGGTACTAAATAGGCCCACTAGCCCCAGTTACTAACTATAATAATCTACATGTGTGTGTGTGCATGCATGCCTTCAAGTTGTCTTTCAACTGAAGGTGACCCAATATTCCATAGGGTTTTCTTAGGCAAGAAAATATTCCTCTGAAATATAGCCTTCAGCAACTGGTATTCGTTGGCAGTCTCCCATCCAAGTATTAACCAGGGCTGACCCTGCTTAGCTCCCAAGATCAGATGGAATCTGGTGTCTTTAGGCTATTTAGGCTAATACCGCAATGAAAGGGAATTGATGAAAGGGGAAAATTTTTCCATTGATAAAGTAGAACAAGGTGCCCTGAATTTCACTATACAGTGGTCCCCCGCCTTACGAATCCCCCGGGTTGCGAAAACCCCGGGATCCGAAAGGCGGCGGACCGGCTTCCTATCCCTCGGGATAAGAAAGATCCCTCGGGATACGAATAAAAAAACCGTGCAGCCCCTTTAAATCGGCCGCGAGGTCCATTGAGTTTAGCGGTCCCCCGGGAAACGAAAGCTTCCGGGTTACGAAAGTAATCCCGGAACGGATTACTTTCGTAACCCGGGGGACCACTGTATATATATCAGATCAAAACAAAACAAACAAAAAAAATCAGAAACAAGCAAGTATTAAACATGGCTATTTATACTCCCAGAGATTCACATGCACCCCCTACAAGTTCATCTTTTTGGTGTCCCGCTTTAGAGCTAGGATTGTATTTAAAAATCCTCACACTTCAGTAGAGATTTCTGATTCTAAAAATACTTGTAGTTGGTGAACTGTTTATGAATTGAACCTATTACTACCAGTTAGGGGCTGGGCCAAGACATTTTGCTGCCTGAGGCAGAAGCACAAAAGGTGTCTTTGTAGGGGTTTTCCAACCCTTATCCCCATCACACTGCCATCAACTATAGGGGTGCCACAAATTACAGGGGTTCCCATCAAGGAATCTCACCACTGTGGCCAAATGCGAAGGCTTCCATGGTGCTCACTGAAATCCAGGAATGTAGTCAAGTCTTTTACTCCAAGTCTCAAGTCATGTCTCAAGCCCTTGCAAGATATTTCCAAGTCAATTCTCAAGTTGCATCTCAAGTCTTAGAGCCAACATTAACAGGAAAAAAAGAAGTGGTGGTTGCATTTTTGAAAAATGAGATCTACTCAGTGACCTGTCACCAGTGCACATTGAAGGCGCCTTCTAAAGCTTTTCCTAGAAGCAACAAGCAAGACTCACTGCCACAGTGTGGGGCATAGGGGCATGTTTTTTGAAGGGAAATGGCAAACACGGTAGGCAATAGGGATGAGGCAGAAAGATTTAGAAGGCAAAAGCTTTAGAAGGCTCCTGTGATGTTCACTGGGGACAGTCTGCTGAGTGGACCCCAACCCCACCTCAAGCCCATTGTTTTCTTGTTTGCTGTTTCTGGATGAAAACTTCACCAGCAAGTTGATCACTAAAAATATACAAGATGTGAGTCGAGTCTGTGTGCCTTTATTGCCAATTCGAGTCACTGAAGTGACTTGACTCCGACTTGAGTCCAAGTCGATTCAAGTCTACATCACTACTGAAATCATCTAGAGTGAGGGATTTCCCATCGCTGCCACCAATGTAAGGACTTTCTCTCATCCCCCTTGTGTGATCCCAACTGTAGGAATTCAATGCCCTCAACATTCCTATGAGAATTTATACAACTTCTGACCCTATTGGACGCCACCCCCTTTGTTCAATCCTGCCATCCAAGACACACCTTGTCTGAATCCAAGCTTTCAGTTAGATGGCGTTCCCAGAAGCCAAAAGTGTATAAAAACATAAACAATTCTTAAACATAACAAAGCAGATTAAACATTTTCACATTGCAAATACCACACATTCTGTCACACTTTTCTCTAGCTAACTCAGGGGCAATACATACTACCCCAAAGGGGTAGTCTGCGTTCGATCCTTTACTGGCCAGATCTCAGACCCTTAAAATATTACTCATTTATTCCTAAACCTGACTGACTCTTAACTCTAAATCTTTATACCCTTTTACCCAAGCGAACATACCAATTCCCTCATACACACTATCTAATACAAATACAAACTAATTCACATGCCAGTTGTCACTCACAGCCTTATGCAAATCTCCTAAAACATTCCACCAATCATCATTGTGTCTAACATTCCATTCTCTCCTCTCTCCCAACATTTCCTTACCTTATGAATTACTAACCAGTAAATGAAAGAACATTTCTGGATACAATAATCACAGCCTTCTAATCACCCAAGTCAAGATGCATTATTTTTGTACATGAGGAATAAAATCCCAAAAGCATCTCTCCCCATCTGTAGTAGTAAAATACAAAAACAACACATCAAATGACGAAAACTAATCATATAACAATTAAGATTACTGTTCTTTCCTGATCTGTTACCTGAGCGGAATTCCTCTTTCTGCTACTATCTCATAGATTTAAGATAGGAAGTCAAGTCCCATAGGTTGTTTTCATAGGAGCAGGGAAACCCCTCTCCCAGTTTGTGGAGCTATATATGCAAAAATGGAAAGTAACCTTGTCATTAGAAATTTGCAATGCAAATTTGAACAGTGGAAAGAAATATAGGAGGGAGGAGAAGGGAATGAAAGAATAAAAAGTGAAGATTGGATGTATAAAATAAAATGTGTGTGTGTGTGTGTTCATAAGTTTCAAGACAAACCCACAAATTCTTAATAGTGCAGAGAATACAGTGGGCCCTTGTTATCTGCTGGGGTTTGGTTCCAGGACCCTCCATGGATAACACAATCCGTGTATGCTCATGTCCCATTAAATATAATGGCACAACAAAATGGTGTCCCATATATAAAATGGAAAATCAAGGTTTGCTATTTGGAATTTATACTTTTGGGGTATTTTCAAGCCGTGTATGCTCAAATCTATGGATAAAAAATCCGTGGATAAGGAGGGCCGACTGTACTAAATTTTTATTACTTCTTTACTTGATCTTGGTTTATTGCTTATTCAGATGCTGAAGAAACATTGGCAAAATGTCTTTTTTTTTACTGTTCACCATCTCACACCACATGGACCATGGTAAATCCAGTAAAACAAGTCTTCATGTTTCAATAGAATTTTAATCTTCAGACTCTCCAAAAATAAAAGGCGTTGTGAGCAGTTGGAAATTTCATTACATCTTGCCAATTTAATGTATAGTGGTTAAAATGTGCTGTTAAGAGTGATGATATCCCCGTTAAAACAGGAATGGGAAGCATGGGGTCCTCCAGATGGAGTTCAACTGCATCTCCTATCATCCCTCACCATTAAACTCATGGGAGTTGGTGTCCCTCAAAATCAGGAGAGCTATATGTTCTTTACCCCTGCTTTAAAACAAACATTTGTTGTAACTTCACTAGAAAGAAAAATCCCAGCCCCTTTAATCAACAAAGACAAAAATCATTGAGTAATTGTTAATACCAAAGTATATAATATATTTCAAGGCAGCAAAGACTCCTTATATTTATATTTACCAGTGAATTTTCTAATATGGCAGAAATCTTTTAGAAAGTTGCCTACATTTTTAATTTCATGTTTTGTCAATAATTGTTCATTATCTTTAAAGTCTGCAGGAAAAAGCTGCTGATACCATTGAAGCCTTGCAAAAAGCTGGTATTAAAGTATGGGTTCTGACGGGAGACAAAATGGAAACTGCTGCTGCAGCTTGCTACGCCTGTAAACTCTTCAGAAGAAATACTCAAATACTTGAGTTAACTACAAAGAAAATAGAAGAGCAGAGTTTGCATGATGTGCTGTTTGAACTAAGCAAAACTGTCCTAAGGCACAGTGGCAGCTTAACGAGGGACAACTTCTCAGGGTATGTTGAAAATATATTACATTCTGAAAATAAACTTTATTTGCTTCAAGGATAAAACAGAAAAGAGTTTTTTTTTAAATAAAAAAATAGTAAAGTTAAGCTAGTGTCCAAAGACTGAATTATATAACACTGAGATGAATATGTGTGAGTTCACATGAGCATTTTTATTGGGTATATTTTCAATCTGCACCTTCACAGGTGGTGTTTCTCTCTCTGTGTGTAGATGTGAATCTTCTTTTCTGTCTTCCAAATGCATGCTCCTTCAGTTAAATTTCCAGCCCTTCTCTCTTTTTAAATGAACATATTGATATTGAAGTACAGTCATTGTTAAAGTCTGGAAAGATTTTTCAACACTGAAAACCATTAAAAATCTGTAACGTTGGTAGAATGATTTCTGCATCTTAAATTATATATTAGATTACATGAACAGGGTAGATATCTACTCTTCCCAAAGCCCTTGTAACATACTCTTCCAAAACAGAAACATAATTATTTCTGGTTTTATGTTAAACAATGGTGAAAGAAGACATATGCTTATGTGTATTATAGATCCATATTTTAACGGATGTAAACAAATCTATTTTTCAGTCAAATCCGTTTTTACAAGCAGATATTTGGTATACCGTATGTTACTTTGTCTCATTTTATTTATGTAATGCTTTTCTGCTATAGAATTTAAGGTGTTATATGCCTAGGTGTTTTCTGTTCAGGCACTGAACTGAGTAAGACCGTCTTAATTTTGGCACAGTTGCTTTGTCATACACCTTTGGATCAGGGTGGGTAACTGTAGCCCCCTAGATGTTTTCAGACTATGCCATTTCCCATACCGTTGGGCATGCTACCTACATGTACTGGGAATTGCAGGCCAAAAAATCCCAGAGGGCTACATTTGCTGAGCCCTGTCAATTTATCAAAATCTGCACATTTTAGATCATATTTGGCCTAGTTGTATATTTATTGGATTTGCCACTATCCTGAGCAAACCTATTAAAATGTTACAGCCCTTCCATAGATTCCATAGTTGCCCTTGTTCACCTGTTGCTCTAACCCCAAAAGTTTTTTGGGCTACATTGATAACAGTGTCTCACAGATACATAATGCAGTAGACATTGCTGTCACCTGGGAACTCCAAATCCCCTTCATTCTTGATGTACATGAGATACCTCCTGCACACCTGCACACACACTGCCCAGTCGTAACTATTGTAACCACAGCTGCTCTCTTTGAGCCCATTGGACTTCTTGTCTTGATTTCTTGTCTTGATTGTCCCTCTTGGATCTTAGAACCAGAAGAGAAATTGCTATAGCAAGTGGACTGTACTCTCTGTTGCTGCCATGAAACTGATACTTAATGAATGCCGTTCACAGGGCCTCCTGCAAATGTTAAAAATAACTTGCTGTTGTACTGTTTGATACAAAGTGAGATGGGAGGAAGAAATGTCATATGAGCGCACCCTGGGGTGTAGGGTAGCATGTGGCTTTGAGGCTAATTTTGCATCCCCCTTTTTAGCCAAAAAGTTTGAAATGCCTTTCCTAGGAGCTTCCAGGAAGAACATTTCACCTTCTAAACAGCTTGCAACAACTCCTCCACACACTATTTTAATATTTTTTTAAAACCCTATTTCTCAAAAACAAATAAAGCACCTTCTAGCTATGTCCATTTTGGGATTTTTGGCAGCCTATGGCCCTCAGAGGATTGCTGGGGCAAAAAGTCGCCTGTACTTCTGCCTGAGACTGCATCTGCACTACAAGAATAATCCAATTTGACACCACTTTAACGGGCATGGCTCAATGCTATGGAATTCTGGGTTTTGTAATTTTTGAGACATTTGTCCTTCTCTGTTACAGAGCTCTGGTGTCACAACAAACTAGAATTCCCAGAATTGTAGTTTTGTGAAACATTTGTAGTTTTTGAGACATTTATCCTTCTCAGAGAGCTCTGGTGCCACAACAAACTACAGTTCCCAGAATTCCATAGCACTGAGCCAAGGCAATTAAAGTGGTGTCAAACTGGGTTATTTCTGCAGTGAGGATGCAGCCTAAGCCCTCCTACCGTAGTAGAGAAATAGCATCCTTAAAGGTAAAGCTTCTGGTCTCCATCCACCTGATGCATGCTTGCTTCAGAGAAGAATATTTGTAAAATGCTGTATTTTGGCATATCGTTTGAAGTATTCTGCAAAACATGATTAGTTAAGCTGTAACATCAGCATTAATTCCTGTGTTTTTGTTGCTCAACAGGCTTTCAGCTGAAATGCAAGATTATGGTTTAATTATTGATGGAGCAGCATTATCATTAATAATGAAACCCCGGGAAGATGGGAGGTCTGGTAACTACAGAGAGCTCTTCCTTGAAATTTGTAGGAACTGCAGTGCAGTTTTATGCTGCCGTATGGCTCCTTTACAAAAAGCACAGGTCTGTGTTTCTCTTCTTCCCATTACATAATAAATGCTTATGTATGTAAATATTGAAAATCATCATGTAATGTGTTGCTGCAATTTTAAAATGCTAAACACCTACCCTCACAGTGATTGATAATGGAAGCAGAAATAGAAAACAAGGAGAAAAGAATGAAAGAATTTCTTTAAGGAAGCAATTAGTTAATGGTACATTAAAATGGCATCCTGCTGTGCCATTGATTTATGTATATTTCAAGGTTTGACATATCACCCCGAATGATCTCACTTTATGAAGGAAAAGTGCTGTATTTTTAGCTGGTACCTGACATGGTTAACTGGCAAAGTAAACTCATACAAAGGCTTTTATGTCATGTAAAAACAAAACAAAAACAAAGGGAGACAAAAATGGGTGTATGATGATGAAGATTCTTTTGAATGCCTTCTGGCTCATTAGCAGTTTATCATGAAATTCATATTAGGACTCAAACTGGGGGAAGAAAAGAGTGAAAGACAGAAGTCCCTAAACCATGGATGGATGGATGGATGGATAGATAGATAGATAGATATTAGTATAGTCTGCCTGTTCCCCTGCCGAATATAATAACTGCTCAACTGGTTTTTGCCATGTTTGTTTGAAAGAGCCAAAATCCTAATCAGTCACCACAGGGTAGAAAATCCAAACCAGTTCCCAGCATACTGGCCCTGTGACCTTCCCAACTCTAGTTCTTCAGTGCCTGGCTCTGATGGGTTAAATATTTTCTGTGCTTTGGACTTCCTTGTCCTTGAACTGCCTCTTTCCTTCCCAACTGGGCAAAGTTAACCAGCAAAGCAAGCCACTGTGATTATTTGTATCTGCTTGTGACTGCCATATCAGGAAAACTAGCAGGCAGCACATTTCCTGCCTAACAAAGACAGCAGGAAGCAGTAAGGAAATAGCCCTTTCAGACAGAACTGGGAATCTCATATGTTTGACTAGTGCTTCAGCATGGGCTTTCTCTTTTTCTCTGCCTTGTCTTCTTCTCTTTCTTGGAACAGTCAGATTACTTAAGCAGTAGAAGGAGAAAAATGTCACTCAGCAGCACCAACAACAGTTTAGAGACACTGAGACACACTTACATGCTGCCTCCACACTGCTGTTCATTGCTGCTATCACTCTTCCACTAGTGGAATGAGGTTTTGAAATACCTCTTTGAACAAGTATCAGTATCAAACCACTTGTGCTACAGTCTATTGTGCAAGCAGGTTAACTCAGTAGAATCCTGTTCCTTGGAAGAATAGAGATTTTCATGACAAGTAGTCATAGGAGATTATCGCACGGAGTCTTACCGCACTTAAAACATGAATACATCATCCCTAAAGCACAAGGGTGTGATCTCTGGTCACGCTTATCTCCCGTGATGAAATCATAATGGTGGCATCCCGTCATTAAAGCGTTCACAGAGCCACCATTTCTCTGCATAACAGGAACTTCTAGCAAAAATCTCCATAAAGATATCTGTTCACATAAACATAATGCAACTGCAAATTCTTTCTATCTGTGATAAGAAGGGAGAGCAGATTGAGTTTCTGTAAGATGTAATAATTGAACAGACACAAATATAAGTTTTACTGGCCTGTATCTTTTAATACTCTGTGGAACATTTGATGGCATTTGAAGTGCAAGTCTTTACCTCCCAGAAAACCTACTGTCTTCAAGTTGTACCCACCTTCTCAAAGTAGTAATAGTAATGTGAAATAGGGGGGAAATGGAGCAGAATGACCCAGTTTTGAAAGAACTAGTAATGCTTTTTAACACTAGAACTTTTTTTCCAGATTGTAAAATTAATTAAATGGTCAAAGGAGCACCCGATCACATTAGCAATTGGTGATGGAGCAAATGATGTCAGCATGATCCTAGAAGCACATGTTGGCATTGGTAAGTGAATCATTAGGCTCCAGTTCAATTTAAGTGGCACCAATAATATATCAGAATAGTCCTGGTGTTTTGAAGTGAATGCCTTTTTCTGTTGACAAGGGCCAACGTGTGTTTCCTAATCACAATTAGTGCAGATTCATTGAATCAGTGGGATTTACAAAAGTGCTATATTCTGTCTGGGACTAGCAATAGGTTGTATTTATTTATGAATTTATGTTTCCTCCATGAGTGTCTTAGACCCATTTCAGTGCTGGTGGAAGATACCCTGTGGATAGCAGAGACACAGTGAAGCACATCTGTCACTGTTTAGTGGTAAAGGGCTGGTGAAGGAGGAACATTGTTAAACAGATCTCCTTGCAATGCCAGTGACCATAAAGCAAATAATGATACAACTTTTTATATTCAGGCATCTAGCATTAGGATATAAAGAGAGCAAGAGTTTTTTTGCTTGTGTTTGGGCAATCATATCAGCTTAATAAACCAAGATATACATTTTCCTTTTGCTTGTAGTAAGTTAGGAAGTCATGAAAGAAGCATGGGTGAAGTTCATTTAAGACCTTAGTGTGTTCTGAAATATGGAAGCCATGTTGTCCCAGTTTGGAGAAAATGATGGACTGTGTTTAACTGAAAACCTGCTGGACATATGAGTAATTGTATTGTGCCCAGAAGAAAAAGGGGAAAGGGCTGTGTACAAGAGCACAAGGTTCATTCATATCTTGGTTTACTAAACAGAAACACCATCAGCTGAACACTGTATGCATGTCTGTCTGTATGACTCTCTGTGTAGCTCTCCTCCTGAGGGCAGGATAAGGCATATCAAAATTCCCAGTATTGTTGTGAACACTATTACACCTTGTAGCATAAAAGCTCGATATTACTGATTTAATTTAAAGGAATTCAGAGTTTGCTCTCAGTGGGATGTTTTCTAAAAACACAAAGGATGTAATCATATTTACAGCATGAGGAAAACTAATTCTACAACTTTCACTTCCCCCTTCTAGGTATTATTGGAAAAGAAGGTCGTCAAGCAGCAAGAAACAGTGACTATGCAATACCCAAATTTAAACATTTGAAAAAAATGCTGCTTGTTCACGGGCATTTTTATTATGTCAGGATATCTGAACTTGTGCAATACTTCTTTTATAAGGTAGGGTAACTCCCCTTTTCTTTTTATCTTTTACTAGATTAAAGCAACTAATGACACAATATCTTCTGAGTTTGTTGTTCATAATATTTCAATCAATGACTGTTTATTTCCAGCAGGCCTTCCCAGAAAGTCCTTAACCTCCTGGCTCTGTTTGGGTTAAGCTCTCCCATTAGCACTTTAACATCTTGACCCTGAACTCTATGCAATGGGTTGCCTTTTTATATTGAAATTTTTATTATGTCGTTTTAATTGATGTTAGTTTAATTTAATTTTAAGGGGCGGGTGGTTGGGTATGGGTCATGTATATTTTATCTTGCATTTTTTAATTGATGTAACCCACTCCGATTGGATACAGAGGAGCGGGCTATAAATAAAACTTTATTATTATTATTATTATTATTATTATTATTATTATTGTGGTCCCCTGGGTTACGAATCCCCCAGGGTACGAAAACCCCGGGGTACGAAAGAGCCAGGGCTGGAAAAACAGCCCCGGGTTACGAAAAAGAACCCGGGTTAAGAAAGAAAAGCGGCGCAAAATTCAAATCACGCCAAGTCTTTTCTTATACTTACAGTGGTCCCCCGGGTTATGAATTTTTTCGGCTTACGAAAGTGGTGCCGGAACGGATTACCTTCGTAACCCAGGGGACCACTGTATTATTATTATTATTTCTAACATCACTTTTGATTTAAAAAGATCCCATGGTTTAGCCAGAAGTTACTTATGAATGTGCAAGGTGGCATTAATCTCACATTTGCAATAATTTCACTTTACCAGCAGAGAAAGTTGGAATATCCTCTGGAACGTAATACTACTCACATTTGCTCCTAATAGGCAGGCTGGCATAGTTTTTTGGGTGCTGGACTATGACTCAGAAGACGAGGGTTTTACTTCTTACTCAGCTATTTTGCCAAGACATTTTGCCAGTAAAGACAGGATCATCATAAGCTGGAAATGACTTGAAAACACACAACAGCAACACCAACAGAGAACTGGAAACAGGTGGAATGTCAACATACCACACAGTATTACTGAAAACCAGGAAGTTTGCTTACTGGATGCCTTGCTTTTACCCGTGGGTCAGACCAGACCAGTGGTGGTGAATCCAGTGGGATCAGGTTGTTTAGAACCCAGTAAGGGCTTGGAGCAATCTAGAGCTTTGATTGATTTTCATCAGTGGACCTTTTTTCTAGCAAACTTTGGGCTGATACAGCAGCCCCAAAGGGCCATCTGTATGGCGCAATTAGGGTTAGGTAGGACTCAGCATCTGCACCCTCCCTAATCCTAGCATGTATGGATGCCACCATTTTAAAATGGCGGCGTCCATACGGGCGTGCCATCAAAACATCATGGCGGACGCAGCGTTTAGATAACGCTGCATGCACCTGACATAATGATGCCACAGGGGGTGCCAATGGCGCCCTTTCCGCAGCGCTAAAAGGAGCTTGGAAACCGAGCTCCTTTTCTGCACCTGGTCCTTGGTGCAGCCTTTAGATGGCTATGCCAAGGACCCCGAGGGGAAAGGGGAGCGCCAGCGATAGTGGGATGCAGTGGGTGCCCAGCTGCACCCCACTTTCAGTCCACGGAGAAGCGGCAGGATGGAGTCTCTGGGGCTGCCGGTGAGGCAACCCTGGCCCCATCCCGCTGCTTAAAGGGGCGGCTGGAGACCGCCCCAAAAGGGCAGTCTGTACTGCCCCATTGACTGTCATGTGGAGTGTCATGTTTCATATCTGGTCTGCTTATAGAAGCTGCACAGCTGCAACAATTCAGATTTTGCAGCTTCTGCTGATGCAGGAGGAATCGTTCAGTCCAAGCTAAATTGACCAAAGTTACAAGTATACAACAGCCCCTCCCAATTTGCAGGGGATCCATTCCAGAAAACACACCCCAATAAAAAGTGTGACTCGCAAATATTCGAGTCCCATTGAAAGTAATGGTGCGCTGCCATTTCATCCCTCCCCGCTTGTCCCTCCTGCGAAAAGCAAGACCATGGACTCCCAAGTTCGCGAAAAGGGAGGGACAAGTGTACTTCCTTCTATTTTATTTCCTTGTGTCGGGCACAGTGAAGAAATATTTCAAAATGTAACACTAACTTGTGCCCTAGCCTTAAAGATTTCTATTGTCTGTTTGTAGTTCTTCTCACCTGATGTTCTGTATCAATAGCACACAACTTTTAAACTGGGTCACCAAAAGCTTTGCATTTCTAAAACAAATCTGAAACCCAAAATGTTCTAAAATCTGAAACTTTTTGAGTGCTGACATAATGCTTCAAGGTTTTGCTTTTGGAATATTTTGGATTTTTGGAATACAAGTTAGTAAGTACTGTATTTGCAAGGCTGGAGTGAGATGTGGGGATCTGTGAAATGGTAAAAAGCATGAATTTGCACCAAGCACTACATTTGGATTCCCACCAATTCACAGATTCTCTTATCAAGCTCCAGCCATGTCTCTCTCCAGCCTCTCATTTCTTGCGTCTCTCGCCAGCCTTGAGAATACAGTATGTACTACGTTACTTGTATTCCAAACATAAAAAATATTCCCAAATGCGAAAAGCCCCCAACTCTGAAACAGTTCTGGTGTGAAACATTTCAGATAAGAGATAAGTATTGCTTAGCGACGACTTTTATCGTGTTTTTTATGTCTCCAGTAACAAAGTCCCTAGCCTTGTAAACATCTATGTTTAATGCTATCCTCACGTTTCTTAATTAGTATATCACCTGTATATCATTAGTATACCACCTGTATGTGTTGTATTATTGTCAGAGCTCATTTCAGTGCCGCACACATCCACATCTTAAATAATTTTATTTCAGTTTTTTTGCCATTTTGATATGTTGACTGATACATTAATATATCACCTCATACACTGATCATATAAGTAAATTTACCCAGTATATCTAAAATAAAACAGATTAAGCAATCCATAAACCAAATATAGTCCAAATTAAGAATGTATTTGAGAGGTATGCTGCTTCTATAGACTCAAGATTTAAAGCAATATGGTTCTTCAAATGCAGCAAACTAAATGATTGAAATATCTTTTGTTTTCTGTTGCCTTCATTCTCACTTCACCTTTAATGGAATTATTCTGAAGTCCACAAAACATTTGTTCCACTTTCTGAGTCATTGGGAGATTCGATCCATTGGGAGAGGCGGGAAATACAAATAAATTGTATTAAATTGCATTGACATGAACAAAAACATCACCACATTTCCTCCTTGGCATCTCTTGCTCTAGAAAGACAAGTACACAGCACTGCAGTAACCCTTATAACAGCAGCATATCTTTATGCAGTCACAATGACAGTCTTGTCTTCTTTTTATTTGTTTGGTTCTGCTTCTGTTATGTCCAGTAGTAGCTACACAGGATGCATTTTTGTTGTCCTTCTTTCCATTTCTTCACTATTTATTTGACCATTGCACAGATTCCTCCAACCTTTTCCAAGTCTTTATTTTTATATACCTTGCCTTTAATAAGCATGTCTCTAGAATGGGTGTTCTTTTCTTCATTTCTGAGGGGAGGAGAAAGATACCCAAGCTGTGAGAAACAAAAAATAATGCATCAGAGTATTTTCATTGGCTGTTCCTCCTTTATACAAATATAAGAGTGCCATAATAATTCAAGCAGTACTGGAAAGTTGGTGTTTTTTGTTTGTTTTTAAGTTCTGCAAGTTTCTCATTAATGGTTAAGTTTTGTGCTGATTTGAACTTAAGTGTGCATCAGTTTGTTTCCATGCAGATGCCACTTCATTTTTAGAATATGATAATAATGTGCTATATCTATGGCTTTTGTCTTCCAGAATGTGTGCTTCATTTTCCCTCAGTTTTTATACCAGTTCTTCTGTGGGTTTTCACAGCAGGTATATGAGGCTATGTTTTTACATTTTTTTATTGAGTCACCAGACTTTTAAATGTATCCCAATGAGTTTCTCCTGCTTAGTAGACAGATGAAACAATCCACTATTCACCAGCTGGGATTTCAGGAAGACTTGTGAGTCATCTAAATCAAAGATAATTCAGGTTCACAATGGATGATTGTCCCTAAGAACAATGAGGTATTTGATTGTGAGGTCAAATAAACATGGTACAGGGTGCTTTTTTCCCTTTTTTCTGCTACCATGAGGATGAGGAGGAGCACATATACACTTCAGCCTATTACCAGGTTGAGATTTCTGCATGGAACATAATGAATGAATAGATCCTCAGGTTTACTCCTGAACCACTGTTTTTGTTTCATGTTTTCTCACATATAAGGATTATATTTCATATATAAGTTTACTACCTGAAGTGTGCAAACTTTGGATGGAGCCTACAGTTGCAATGAATTTACTGTTGGTGTAAAAAGTATACAGCTGGGTTTGGGCACATAGTATGAGCTTAAAACCCTTAAAATTGTTCACCCTTGTGAGTAAGGAGTTATTAGTAGAGTTTGCCAAGAGCTCTTCAGAGGAAAATTCTCTTCTGAGCTTTCCAAATCTATTGGATTATTAGAGATCATTGTCTGCTTTTTTGGTATTTCCTTGAAAATACAGACAATGATGCAGAATAACTCATAAAATAGCTGATGTAGTAGTTTTATACATTGACATTATCACATAGTAAATGTAAGCTCTGTGTGGGACTTGTGAACCCATACAGAATACTTACTGCTAAATTCAGTCTTGCTGAAATTAAGCACTTTAATGGACTGTTGGTTTCAATGGGAGAGTGAAGGCTGTTTTTAAACCTTTACTTACCTTTGGTTGGATTGGCTACATTTTGATTATACAATGTACTAATTATTTCATAGGGCTTGTTAATCAGCTGTTTTACTAATTATGAATGATGTTCATTTAAGGCTACAAGGACAAGAGTGAATTGAAATAACTAGAAGATTGATGTTAGATAATGTACATTATGCTATCCTAGTAGGAGAACTCCAGGATTATTTTGACAATTTTGTCTTTTCTGTTTTTATTATTACACTGCTGTATACCAAGACTAATTTTTAACTGTTTTTCCCCAATTTACAGCCTTTATATGATACTGCGTATCTTACTCTGTACAATATCAGCTTTACTTCCCTACCTATTCTGTTGTATAGTCTAATGGAACAACATGTCAGTGCAGATACCCTCAAGAGAGACCCTTCACTGTACAGGTAAAGTTCATGAAATTATTTGGTTAGACTTTTTGTGGCACCTTGTTCATCTTCCGTCTGTGAAGCAGAGATATTTGAAAGACTCTAGTATGTTTTACAGAAATGGGCATCATTTGGCCCTCCAGATGTTTTGGACTATAACTACAGCTCCTGCAGTCTCTTCTCATCAGCACTGCTGCCTAAGATTTCTAGGAGCTGAAGTCCAAAATATCTGATGGAAGGAGCAAAAGTTCCCTGCTTTATCTTTTACAGTCTGTATTTTCATTTTAAGATTTGCTCATCTTCTTGATTCTTCTTCTTTTAAAATTTCTTGAGGAGAAAGTGTCATATCATTGTAATGAGAACTAATCATGACTCAAAATTACTATGTTCAGTAGAAAGCAAGCAAACACAGAACTATATGTAAACTGATATAATGTAATACATATATGAACAGATGCACACAATACCTTCAGAGTGTGCAGAACATCATAATCGTTGTTGGCATTATCATCATCATCATCATTGTCACCACTATCTGCTGAGAAAACCACTGGAAGGAAAAATAGATTCTCCCCCACTGAACAAAAAGCCAGGGGGCTTAGATGCTTCCATATGTCCAGTGGTGAGAATGAGTTGTAGGACCAGCACTGGGATTGCCTCCCTTCATTTCTTCATTAAAAGTGTGCTGTCTGGATCTCTTTTGAATTAATTCTGGGAAAGTATTACAACAGAGGAACTTTTTTTAAAAGATAAGATAAATAAAAGGTTCAGAACTTTTAATAGTTCCACCCATCCACTCAACCATCACTCTGTTTATTGCTTGACTTTTCTTCAAGTTGGGACTCAAAGGCAGGTTTCAAAACGGGAAATTAGAAGTAAAAACACTTATAGTTAAAAACATGCAAAAGTTGTGATTACAATGATATTAAATGATCAACAAAATTAAAACCACTTAAAATGTTTATTTAAAGCAAAGACTAGAAGTGATACAGCGCATTAAAAAAACAATACTTTGGCCCTATACAGACCCGCCTGAAATGCCTGCCTGTGGGCAGAGTCAGGGCACAGCATCCTGATGTCTCTGCTCCAGGGCACCATGATGCCGTGCACCACTCCAGAGCCAAAGTAGCACCATGCTGCTGTGGCTATGGCGCTGTTTGGAGGGTGCAAAAAGGAGCAACTTTTTGCAGCTCCTTTTTGCACCTTTCAAAGGTGGGATGAGGCGATCTGTATAGCCCCATTGTCTTGTAAAACAATCAGTACTCAAAAGCCTAATGGAGTAAAAAGATCTTCACCTGCTACCAAAAGTACAACAAAGAGGGAATCAGCCTAGTTTTCCTAGGAAGTATGTCCCACAGTCTTGGAACAGCCGCAGAAAATGTCCTCTCCTGCATTATCACCAACTGTGCCTGCAAAGGTGGCAAGATTAAGAGGCGTACAGATGCTCCTAAAGATCCTAGGGCTTGGGCAGGCTTGTATGGGAAAATACAGTCCTTCAGATAGTGTGACCCATAGTTGTAAAAGGCTTTATATGTCATACAAGCACAGAATTGTGTTTGGAAACTGTCTAGGAAGTTGTACAGCTGTTGTAATAAAGCAATTCCTGTAAAGTTGACATTAAAAGTAGATGAATTACCCTACTGATCTGGAAGCCACCAACTGCCACTATTGTGTAATCTTTGTTAATTTGCACGTACATTTGTTATTCAGAAGAGCCTTTTTATAGCAAAAGAGTGTGCTGAACAATGTTATGTTTTTAAATTATTTTTATATTTTTAAAAATTTATGTTGTTTTAATATGCTGTTTGTGTTTCAACTTTTTTATCATCAGGCTTTTAGCTTTGTAGTGTTTTAATTTTGCTGTAAACCATGTTGGATCCCATGCTGGGAGATATCTTGTAAAATGAAACAACAAATGATGATTCTATGATTCTATGAATAAATCATATATGCAGAAAATGAAGCCATACTATTACAGCACATATATGAGAGCCAGTGAGATAGCATGTAGCATCTTCAAAAAGGAACCAGGAGACTGTGTTAAAATCTTTGCTCATCTATGAAGACTACAGACTCTCCAAGGGCTAGTCACAGTCTCTTTTTACCCACAAAGTGGAAACCAAAGGAATCAATGTTGAGTTCATGACCTCACAAAGTAATTGTTATATGTAAACTTTGAATTAGAACTCCAATAATGAAGGTTCTGTACTTGCAAAGAATTCCCTCTTGAAATTAAATCAAATCTTTTGGAGACCTCTAGTGTTGCTTTTTATTACTTAAGATGTGGTTATCAGTACTAGACCACACTGAGGAGCTTATCGCTCACCTTTTAAAACTGGTTCAAGCCTCCCAGGCTGGAGCTGGAACACAGGATGAAGGTGGGGATTATCGCTCACTAAATCACTGCCGAACCGCCTGCCAGCATCAGCCCGGGTCCAACCCAGGTCCCAGCTATGCTCCGCCAGGACTTTTTAGAAGTTGGAAGCTTTCCGGCTTCTAAAAAGTGCTGGCAGAGTGCGACTGGGACCCAGCTTGGACCCAGGCTGATGATGGCTAGTGGTTCGGTGTGATTTATTGAGAGATAATCCCTGCCTTCATTCTGTGTCCTGGCTCCAGCCTGGGAGACTTTAATTGGTTTTAAAAGGTGAACAATAATCAACTTACTTTCTCCTTCTAAAATGGAAAGCTATATTGTTCATAAGATGTAAGCAAATAGTGTAGGAACGCAAGGATACATTCTGAACAGAGTATATACAAACTTTATAGCATTTCTGTCACTCAGGATATGTAAATGGATATTTGTTTACTTTAGCAATTAAAAATTAGTATCTGTGTCATTATTCAGGGATGTTGCCAAGAATGCCCATCTACGCTGGCGTGTATTCATTTATTGGACATTCTTGGGATTATTTGATGCTGTGGTCTTTTTCTTTGGTGCCTATTTCTTGTTTGACAACTCAACTGTGACCAGCAATGGACAGGTTGGTATCTAACTTGATTAAAATTATATTGGAAAGATACAGGAAGCTAGGTATTACTGGGAAAAATGTTATTTATGTCTTTATTTATTTTTTTACTCATTAACTCATTTGATATTTCATAATCTAGTTAATGTGGTTATTTGTAAATAGAAAACATATTAGTTTTTATGGTAAACTGGAAGGGAAGAGTAGTCTGAACTCTTGATGCCAAGTACTCAGTTCAGAGTTCTTGGTTGGGTCCCTACCAAATGAAGCAAGAAATCTGGCTATTAGTGCAAGGGCCTTTAATCCTGGCTGCAGAAAGCCCTACTAAAAGATCCTTGCCTGTATTTTCTTTATAGTCATTCTGGCAGCAGATGAAGTTTTGTTTTTTCTCCTTTTATCTTACTACTACCTTTTAATGCACTGGCTTTGTTTACACATAGAGAGCCAGGATTATTAGTTTACCTTGAATGAGCTTTGCACTGGTGTCTGCAGCGAATTCATGCAAGGGAGTAAAACTAGCGAGGACTGAATCCTGGGTTTGTTGTTCTCCCTAAAGCCAGGCTTTGATCTGGGAATAACAAAGTGAGAGCAACAAACAGCATATATCAGCAGCTGGTCGTTTCTATGAGCTGATACTCTGTTGTGTTATTTGAGTGGCCATACAAACTTGTTTTTATTCCTCTCTGTTGCTGGATATTGTCGATCATGATTTATCATTTTATGCCTTTTTGAGATTTTAATATTTTTTAAATCTTTGTGAACAACGCCCAAAACTTGGTTATTCTAGATAAGTATCATAAAATAAATATTAAATTGAACTATAGTAAGCAATGACAGTACAATTAAGGAGAACAAATTTGCTTTCTGAACCATATATTGTTAATGTGGTTCACTTTGCCATTAACACATACTTGTATCTTCAGCTGTTTGATTTATTCATATCTTTCATGTAAAGAAATGAACATTCAGAGATTATAGTAATAATTTGAAGAGAATAACATACATCATAGTTAATTTGAAGAGAATAGCATACATCCATTCAAAGCATTTTTATATGTACTTGTTAAGTGACACTGAATATAATTTTAAAGTCCTTCAGCTTTTTATTTGCATGTTAACATGTATGTGGTCTATTTTATTTGTGTCTTGCTTTTTTTTCCTTTTTTGCTACTTGCTTCTCTTCCTATCCTCAGCTAATGACAGCCAGCACTCACATGGTAAGACTGCTGTGGTTTTGTCATGATGTGTGTTTTCCTCTTTCTCTATCCAACTTTGGAACAGATGAGTTCCTGTTAAAATACTAGAGTTCTATTTTTTCCTACCCCTTCTATTGAAATAATTGAAAAAGCTGCCCCAAATTTGCTTTTTACAAACAAACAAAAAAACCAGAAAATCAAGAGGATGTGATTTTATAAAGTATTTTACACGTGTAAGTAGCAATATGCCTTACTTGTCACTTTTCAGGTATGCAAAGAGATCTTGTAGCACCTTACTTCTTCTCTACACTTGTAACACTTTTGAGACACTTGTAGAAAAGAAGTTAGTCTCAAAGGTGCTACAAGATCCCTTTGCATGCTGATTTTCCAGACTAACACGGCTATGTCATTGATTTCTGCTTTTCAGATATGTTCTCTTTCTGTCATTACATATAAATTACATATTTTAAAACAGAATAATAAGTACTGAGTAGGTGTTTTTTAAGACTACTGTACAGTAACAAACAAATAAAGGCTTGGATTGGGTTGTACTGAAGGGAAGGGAGGAAAAAGATGGCAATGTCAGCTCTTTGTCACCTCTTCTCCATATGGATTCATTGCCCCATTGACACCATAGCCACCAGTCTCCATCACTGCCTTGACTAGATTGGTCCCCTGGAAGCTAGGTACAGTTGGACCTTGGAACTCATGGGGGATCTGTTCTGAACCACCACCACCCCACAAGTTCCAAAACCTGCACATATTCAAGCCTCATAGGCTTGAATGAGGTGCATGCATGCAGGGTGCGAGCCATGAGTGTACATCTCATTGGCGTTAATGGCGCATTTCAAGTCCACAGACTTGGAGGAGCAACTGTATTTAAGAAAGAACCAGTAGCTTTCTCCTTCCACGTTTTTCTCCTCCTCTTTCCTGCATGAGCACAGACAAAGGAACATTGCTAGCATAATGGAGTCATTTTATGAGACAGTGTAATGGAAAGAAGATAACTATCACGGTTTTGTGAATAAGATGAGAAACATAAAACAGCAATGTGGATCACTTGATTAAAAATGGACTAAAACAATCACTGTGTAGATGAAACTGGATTAAAATTAAAAGAAATTTCAATTTCTAGTTCAGTGGGCTTTAAACCTTCAGGTATCAAGTCCAAAGTATGACAGAGCAATAGCCTAATGAACACAGGGTGTTTTAAATAGATACGAAAGCAGAGCTTGGAAAAACAACTTGGGAAAGGCTGTTATAAGCCACAGAACTCTCCAGACAGGACAGTCAAGATTTGTAACACCAGACTCTGATGCATGTGTCTGGTTGCCCTTAACCTTCAGAGATTACATGGATGGTACCTTCTGAAAATGGCACCTGTTGAACATGGTCTCCCAACAAATTTCATATCTTTCTGGAACCATGTAACTTGTAACCTTGCAGACCTCAACAATTTGGCAGTAAGTTGTTTATGCTAAAGATTTGCATTTCGCTCTTCAAAAATCTTTTATAACAATAAAGCCCCTCTGTGATTTTCTTCAAAAAAGCATTAAAAAAAAAAGATACTACTTTGGTGCAATGCAGCCGTGTGTGACCTGTTGTCCCAATTGCATCGCAACTTCACCATCAATACTGTGAAATGTTGCAGTTTAACCAGTGATAAATGCCATCTATGAATAGTCTTCCATGTACCTTACCTGCAAGAGGCTCTTATCAAATTTATAAGAGTTCATTGTCCATATATTGGCCCACAAAACTGAAAACATGGATGTTAATAGAAGGACAAGGCCCTACCATAAACCCAGATGCCAACTCTGCCCCCACTTCTACTCATCTACAGTGCTAATAACATCACCCACTTTATCAGAAGTGAGTTACTTGCTCATCCTCCAAGTCATTAATGTCATTTTGTATTGCATCTGAAGAAGTGGCTTCATAGCCACAGAAGTTCATGCTAAAATATAAAGGGTTTCATGGTACACTACATATATTAAACACATGAGTCAGAATCACACATATAATGACAGAAATCTCTTCAGAGAAGGTTTTGACCCCAAAGGAACTGACTTATGGTAAGCTGATTTGTTACTTCCACACATCAATATTAACTGTAAAGATTTGGAGAATATCACCACACAGTCCTTTGAATGTTTAGAATGGGAGGGTAACAATTTGTTTCTTTCACAATCTTATTATTCTGTCCCACTCCCACAACTGCATAAATATCCTTAATAACCAAGTCTTTAATATCACTCTGTATTGCATCAGAAGAAGTGGCTTAATATCCCCAGAAGTTCATGCTAAAATACAAATCAGTTAGTGTTAAAGGAGCTGCTAGCTTCCCCCCTCCCTTTTCCCTTTTTTATTTTGGCCCACTGTGTTTCCAAAATAGAAATACTGAGTTCTAGCTCCCAAAATATCTTTAAAAATTCCCTCTTCCATATGTTTTATTTACAATTATGTCTTATATAAATGAGATACCAGCCCCTAAATTATTGAAGAGGGGGAAGGGCATGGCGATTCAAACCTAATCAGTTCCATTGTGACTCCTAAATGCCTACATGTATAAAAAGCAAAAGACTGAATTTGTGCTTCTTGAAACCACCCCACTAAAATATCAGACAGCTTTGTCAGAATCTCTTGTAAAGCCAATGGTTTATACATTAAAATAAGTCTTGTTTCCTTTCTCTCTTTCTATCTTCCACATTGTTTATATGTGTCTTCACGTTTAAAACTGCAGTGTAATAAAATAGGGCACAGTGGTGACATTGCAAGGGTGAAAAACTTGGGATGTTTTCCATATGTGCATCATTCAAAAATACTTTTTGTTTATCTTTAGAAAGGGGAGGCAATATTAATGAATCTCTATATAAAAGACAAACTTCACTCTCCTCTTGAATCCATATTATATCTTTAACTTCTGCAATAAATTTGCAAAAAACAAATAAAGCGCAGTGACAAACCCTTGTAAACAAGAGGAATAACCAGTAGTGTAAAGACAGTAGATACTACATAATACCTAGAATAGGGAAGTCCAGTATTTTATATGGACCAGTGTGTGTGTGTGTGTGTGTGTGTGTTAATTTTTCCAAACATTTTTGCTATTTTTGAATTTTTTAAAGTAATTTTTTCCCTTGGTTGCTTCATGCTTGTGTTTTTGTAAGACATCCTAGGAAGTGTAAAACTGAAGGGCAGGTGTAATTTTTAAAGAATAAAACACAAATATACAGCTCCTCATGCAGTAGTTTTTGTATAGGCAAAAACAGACAATAACACAGTAGACAGCAAGAAGTTGTTGTTTTTTTGTTTTTGGTTTGTTTTTGTTTTTTTTGGTGGGTTTGCGAGCTATGTGGCCATGTTCTGGAAGAGTTTATTTCTGATGTTTCACCAGCATTTGTGGCTGGCATGGGAGTGAGCAGTATATATACTGTGTGACTCTTGGTTGAGAGGAAGTAATTTACATGTTAATCTCTGTGTTGATCTATTGTTGAATGGCCAGGCCTCAGGGTGTCTAATGATCCCTTTTAATTAACGACACTTTCACCACTTGGACCCATGGAAAAGAAGATCTGACCATGTTTCTGAACCATCTGTACAACATCCACCCAAACATCCAATTCACAATAGAAAAAGAAAAGGAAGAACATTGCCATTCTTGGATGTCCTGGTCATCCGCAAACCGAACCACACAGTATACAGAAAGCCTACCCAGAAAGACCTACACAAGAACTCCAACCATCACCAGGACAAAAAAGAAGCACAATAAAAACACTGGTAGACCAGGCAAAAAGGATATGTGAACGTTACTTCCTGGAAGATGAATTGAAGCACCTGTACTGTGCTCCACAGGCTAATGGTTACTCCAGCTCAGACATCAGAAGGGCTGCCAGACCCAGAAAAACCCATAAGAGTGGAGACAAACAACCATCCAAAGGGAAGGTATTTTTACCAAACATCAAAGGGGTCAAAACAGAATAAGGAAACTGGTGAGGAAACGCAACCTCCAGACGATCTACAAACTGGACAAGAAAATCCAGCAAATGTTGTATTTAGTGAAGGACAGGAGAGAGCCTCTCATGGCCAGAGAAGTTTACCATGTACTGTGCAGCTGTGGTCAAGTCTACGTAAGGACCACCAAACACAGTGTTCAAACATGAATCAAGGAACACGAGAGACACTGCAGACTGGGTCAGCCAGAAAAATCCACACTAACAGAACACGTTATAAACCATCCTGGGCATAAAATGCTGTTTGAAAACACTGAAATTCTGGACCATGCCAACAACTAACAGGCCAGAATGCAAAGGGAAGCCACTGAAATCCATAAACAAGTGGACAACTTCAACAAGAAATAAGAAACCTTTAAAGTAAACAAAGTTTGGCTACCAGTCCTGAAAAAACACCAAGATTAAGATCCAGTCCATGCAAATGAAACTACACAGGGTCACGGGGGTTTCCCAGCAGACAATTAATTAAATAGACAGCCTGAGGCCTTGCCATTCAACAACAGATCAACACAGAGATTAACATCTAAATCACTTCCTCAACCAAGGGTCACACAGAGAATGTTGGCATGGGAGTGGGTGGTGTGTGTGTGTGTATGTGTGTGTGTAAGTATATACACACACATACACATACCCCACCCACTCCCATGCCAGCATTCTCTGAAGATGCCAGCCACAGATGCTGGTAAAATGTCAGGAATAAATGCTTCCAGGACATAGCCATATAGCCTGAAAACCCCACAAAAAATGGGTTCCAACCATGACAGTGTTTGACTTCACACAAGCAGGTATGCTGTCTTGATTCAGCATACAAACAGTTCTGTTCCTCTCCACCCCTCTGGTGGCATACAAACAGCATGTTTTGCACCCATAGTCAAGATGATAAGAACATCTTTCTCATGCCAAAAGATTGACTTATTTTTACTCAGATGAGTTTGGGAGGGGGAGTCTAATTTCAAATAGGTTATACAGAGACCTTCAGAGCGGTTTCCAGTCGGTTGGAAAGCATAAACTGCTTCAATTCTGACTTGCATTTTTCCTGTGGTTTTGCCCTTCTAATTTCCTTGTGAAGTGTGACTTCCTGGTGCACTTGAGTGAATTGTCTCTTTATGATAGCTAAGTGTAAAAATAGAACAAGTAGATAAAAATATGTGTTCTGTAAAGTAGGCCTGGTTTGATACATAGTTACACTGCAGTGTTTGCTATTGTTGTCATGGGCCCAGAGAGTTACAGCTGCAGTAGCATCCTCAAGATACCTGCTCTCGTGGGGGAAAACAGAAGTAGATAACAAATAATTAGTACATAAATAGAAGCTCACTTTGGTTCTAGTAATGTGAGATGCAGCCCAAGATACCATGCAGTTGGTTAGTAGAATTACTTTTTAACAGTCTGCATTGTTTCAAAATTGATAATCCAAAACCAAGAAATCTTTTTTTCTGTGAAAGGGTGTGAAGCCAATAGTAGATGGAACAAACCCTTTTATCTCTTTCTCTGCTATCTGTCTCCCTTTCTTATTGCCTAGCAGGCTGGAAGGACAAAGATCTGAACTGGCTGCTTCCTGAAATGTCTTTTGAAATTAGGTGGAGGTACTTCCTTGCCTAAGAAAACCCTATTGACATTCATAGGGTTACCATAAATCAGCAGTTGACTTGAAGGCACATACACACACACCTAGAGCAAATCAAGTAAAAATTCTCTCCTAGAAGCCACAATGACGAAACTGAGACTGTTGTGCTTTGGACATATTATGAGAAGGAATGACTCACTAGAAAAGACAATAGTGCTTGCTAAGGAAGAAGTCAGTAGGAAAAGAAGAAGACCACATTTGATAGATAGTCTCAATCAAGTCATGAATTTGCAAGACCTGAGCTGGGCCGCAAATACCCTAAATACAGAGAACTGTTAGCTTGCAAATATCTTCTTACAAATTGTTTGCTTCTTATGACATATGCATCTGAACATTTTTTTTTCTAGTGGCCCAGAACAACATCTCTCTTTTTTTTAACCAGCATTTTTTTTGTTTTTCACCTTTGTCCACTGTTGTCCCATTAAAAAAAACTGTACCCAAATGCCCTAGGGCCCTAGAAGACAGACTCAGTTGTTCCTTCTTTTGCTTACCGCTGTATTATGGGAGTGGGTATATTTTCCCTCTATTTCCTGCCTCCCATCTCCCTTTAGGTTTGTTCTAAAGATAAACAGTAGTATGACCAACCATGTGTAAGGGGTAGACATGGGGAAGAGCAAGGTAATGACATTGCTTCCCTAATAAGAATTCTACCTCCCTAAAATGAATATTCTTTCAGTCCCCAGATTTCTAGCATTGCAATAACTTAAAGCTTCAGCTGAGCTTTTCAAAATACAGTTTGGACATCTTAAGGCAACAGGCCAGCAAAGTTAGCAAGAGAATAGGAGAATGGCAAATGTAAGACCTCCCTGGACATCTTCAAATAGAGCGTGGACAGCTGTTAGGCGTAAGGCATTGGGCTGATGGCATCCAGTTTGATTATTTTCCTTTTAAAGCCACAGTAGATGCCAGAAACTTAGCAGTTACAGGAGCAACCTCTATTTTGTTTATTTTGATGCTTATTTTGTTTATTTAGCATTAGCAAAGACACAACAACATGTGTCATGGCACATTGTTTTTATAAATTTGTATTGTAGCATCTATGCTTTGTGACAGTTATAACGTAGTTGTCTATATAGATATACAGTTGCCTCTGAGATAGAGAAGTTCTTATTAGATTAGGCTTATTTTTATTCTTTCCCACACAACCCATATTTTATGTGCTCATTTTGAAGATAAAAAATGAATATAAGGGAAGATATGCTGACCTTGCTGGGGGCTGATACTATATATATTCTTGGTGTTGATTTTAAAGTGGTCCCTCCACATTTTCTGGGATTAGGAATGGACACCAATGAATGTGGAAAAACTGCAAATGCAAAAACAGGGTTTTTTCCCCCTTCCTAAGAGAACCCCTCTCTAGGAATCTCCAGGTCCTCCAGTGCAACTCTGTGGTCAACATGTTCCAGAAGTTGATCATAGAATCATGCTGGAAGACCAACAGATGCCTAGAGAAGTGTTTTCTCTAGGAACTTCTAGATTATCCAGCACAACTCTATGGTCAATTTCTGGCAGAGTTGCGCTGGAGGACCTAGAGTTTCCTAGAGAGAACATATTAATCAAAACTGCAAATGATCAAATCCACAAAAGTCAAAGCTGCCAACTGGAGAGCCAACTGTATTACATTTCTGTTTTTAAAAAATCCAAAGCAGCGTGCAAGAAAAAGCAAAGATAAAATATCAATGTTTGTCAGTCTCAGCCACCAATTACTGTAGCCACACCATGGAAGCAAACATTAACTCAACTCTTGTCCCATTCCTCGCCCATTAGCAGAAAAGTTTTATTACTCAATAGACAGGAATTCCCTGAGATGGCTTTCCTGTTACATCTTTGGCTATTTGTTATTTTTTAAGCCTTACCACTATTTGATCCAAATTTTACTCTTAAAAATTCCTGTAATAGGTAAGAATGTGCGAGTGTGAGAGATCAAAGCTGAAAAGTCCATTTGCAGAAATCCACTCCCATTGACATTTTTGTTAGGAGATGTAGAAAGGCAGACAGACAGACTTTTAGTACTTAATACAATTAGAAAACACAATTGTTTGATACAGGCCATTGCTTTGTTTTTGTTTGTTTTGCATTTAGTACTCACAGCACAATCCTATACATGTCTACTTAGAAGTAAGCTCCATTGTATTCTGTTGGACATACTCCCAAATATACATCTATGGAAACCTATGTACCTATATGGAACCTATATGTTTCTTGTTTCCATCATGATTGTGTACATGCACCTTCCAGTTTTTTTTTTAAAAAAAGCTGTTTGTCCTCTTGCTTGAACTAATAGAATTATATTTGTTTGATCATCAAATTGCTGTGTTCAGTCTGTCATGCCCCCTTTCATGTATTAAGATGGAAAAAAAACAAGGTGAAAGATGTTTCTGCTAGGAGATAGAGAAAAGAATCCACCCACTCTGATAGTGATAATGGTGCAAAGGAAAACTGTGATTTTCTTATATGAAAAACAAAGGTATCTGCAATGAAATGTTGTGGGTGGAGTATTTTTTTTCCTGGCTAGGCAAAGTGTGTATGAATGCCTGTTCTGAACCCCTCTAGGAAGGGAAATTCTCCTTTTAAATATGTTTGAGGACACACCAGGACCTTTTTCAAATGCCCAGTTTTCAAAATCAGGATATTCCCAGCAACTTTTGATTTTGTTTTCTTGGAGGTTTGAAAGAGAGAGGCATTGGGGTAGTCAGTTCAGTACTCAGTAAGTCATCAGGTCAGAAATTTTGTCCCAATTTCAAAAAAAGTTGCCTGCCCTATGGATTGAAAAGTTAAAGTCAGGCCTACTTATAATAAAAATGTACATTCCCATGACAGTGTATGCACTCAGTATTTTGGTACATTACACTACACTGTTCTGAATGTCACTTGTTATACTAGAATGTGTGTAACCTGGAAATAAATATTTTTTTTCTTTTCCCATAGATGTTTGGAAACTGGACTTTTGGGACACTGGTGTTTACTGTTCTAGTATTCACTGTTACCCTGAAGGTATGATATCATGCATATCATCTGTTGAAATTGAACTAACACCATAACAAAACCTTATTTGAGAAAAATCAGGCGTTGGGACTTCTTAGTTTATAGAAAATAGGATTATGAAATGAGATACAGGACATGATATTATACCTGGCGTGGGCAAGTGGGTAGCTTCTTCTTTGTCTTAATATATCAGAATTCAGGGTAATCCAATCCAATTGATTGGCAGCATATTTAGGAAATACAAAAGAAAGTAAAATGACTTGGTGCATTGGTATGCTGAGAATGTACCTTTTCTGAAATGAGTCATATTCCCAAATAAGGATTGGATTCATAGTCTGGAAGTACTTCAGGACTGAACACTACCTGGGATTTCTGGGTTGAAGTTGTGACTAAGGCTATACCTGCGCTGCAGTAATAATCCAGTTTGACACCACTTTAACTGCCATGGCTCAGTGCTATGGAATTCTGGGAACTGTAGTTTTTGTAGCAACAAACTCTAACAGAGAAGGCTAAATGTTTCACAAAACTACAATAATTCAGTTTGACACTGCTTTGGCTCAATGCTATGGAATTTTGGTATTTGTAGTTTTGTGAGATTTTTAGTCTTTGACTGAGCTCTCTGGTGCTACACCAGACTACATATCACAGGATTCCATAGCATTGAGCCATGGCACTTAAAGCGGTATCAAACTGGATTATCTCTGCAGTGTGTATACAACCACAGCCAGAGAGTTTTGGAGCCTCACCAAACTAGAAACTACAGGATTCCATAGGATGAAGCCATGGCAGGTAAAATAGAATATAGCACTCTAATTGTGTAGTGAGAATGGTCCTAAGTTATAGAGAGGAAAATTAGCCCATAGTTCTGTTTTAGATGAATTTGACTACCGTAATATCTTTCTTCATAGCTTAGTGATGGTCTAGAGCAGTGGTCCCCAAACTGTGCCTTTTAAGAGACTTTGGACTTCAGCTCCCAGAAGCCTCAGCCATGTTGGTCAGTAGTCTGGGATTCTGGGAGCTGAAGTCCAAATCCCTTAAAGAGCACAGTTTGGGGAACACTGTTCTAGAAAATAACTTTGCAGAAGTGACTTTAGAGTCTGAGAAGATAAATGTGTTTCTAGAATAAATGGAGGTCTTCAGAAGATCTACAGTGCAAGAAGATCAAGTCATTTTTTAAAAGATCAATAAAATCCTCATTGATTTTGATGTTTGGAAGAAGAATAAAGATAGAAAATGAGGACATCTAGCTGCCAAGGTGTAATATAATCTTCTGTAATTTGTATTCAGTTATATTGTTTTATGTAAAGGTAATTTTCACTAATATTAAAAGTTGGAGAAGATACATAATAGAGTTCAGGTTCTTATAACCTCATAGGTCATTATTGGTCCATCCTTATTAAAAACAAACAAACAAACAAACTGTGAAGTCCAGCATGTTTTAAGTGCCAAGACAGTTCAATATTTCTCTCTCTCTTTTTTAATAATATCATTTATAATAAGATGTTATCTAAATATCTTTTCATACAGCTTGCACTAGATACACACTACTGGACTTGGATCAACCACTTTGTGATCTGGGGGTCATTACTTTTCTACATTGTCTTTTCTCTTCTCTGGGGAGGAATCATCTGGTAAGAAACTACTGTGGACCATAATGTATTTGCCATTGCAGAATCACAACATGGATAATATATGAATGAAATATCCACTTTAAGTCTGATTGCACACATCTGTAATACTACATTATATGTATCTTCTACATTTTATTAAAGGAACTCAGGGTATCCAATACTCCTTCTATTCCACTGTGAGGAACATTAAGCAGAGACTGATTTAGTGATATGAGTAGCAATTTGAACCTTGGTCTCCTCAATTCTATTAACTTCACATTCTGAACCACAAATGGATACCTTCCAGTGGTTCTGGGACACATTACCCTTCTCCTCAATCTACTGGGGACAGAGCTGCCATGCTACCATCAGAGAAAACCACACAATTTTGCTTTACGACAAGCTATATTTCCCTCAGCCAAACTGTGCTTCAGAGTGAGTGATTTAGGGAGCTGTTTAGCCTGGAAAAAAGAAGGTTAAGAAGTAATATGATAGCCCTGCTTAAACATTTGAAGGGATGTCACATTGAAGATGCAGCAAGCTTGTTTTCTTCTACTCCAGAGGACAGGACCCAGAGCAATAGATTCAAACTACAGTAAAAGAGATTGCACCTAAACATTAGGAAGAACGTCGTGACAGTAATTCAGCTATTCAACAGTGGAACATGCTTCCCCAGAGAGTTGCAGTCTCCTTCTATAGAAATATTGAAACAGAGGCTGGATAGCCATCTGTCAGTGGTGCTTTGATTGTGTATTCCTGCATGGCAGGGGGGTTGGATTTGATAGCCCTTGAGGCCTCTTCCAACTCTATGTGATTCTATGATTGTAACTCAACAGCAGCAATAGCAACATGCATAATTTCTGTGCAATTCCATTATGACATTGTTCACTCCTATTTGGTGGCAAAGCTGCAAAAAGAGGGGACTGTGTATAACTCTCACTCAGCCTAAACACTACAGACACAGGTGAGTTCTAGCACTGCCTTTATAAATAGTAAGAATTATAGTCAGAGTTAGGAATGGAAAGAATATTCTCAGGGCTGAAGCAGACCAGCAGCCAGCCCTGATCAGCCCTCGGTCAGCCCAGGACTACAGCAGCTGGTCTCTGCAGTCCCAAAGCTGGCCAATGCTGCAGTACTGTTTTAACTTAATTGTGATTTAATCTCTTTTTAAGGGGGGGGGGGGTGGTAAGGGAAAGGACGGGATATTTTACTTGATATTGTTTTAACCCTTGTTGTAATCCGCCCCGATTGCTTGTTCAGAGGGGCGGACTAGAAATAAATATTATTATTATTATTATTATTATTAGGCTGCTCCTTTTCTGGCTGGGATTTGGCCATCTTAGGTGGCCTCAAAGCAGCTTCCAGCTGTGCCGGAGGCATGCATCGTCTGCATGCCACACCCCCAAAGCAGTTAGAAACCACATTTTTTGGCCTGTCTGTTTTAGGCCTCAGTTATTCAGCCTGATCTGCCAGAGAGCTCTGATACCTCACCAAACTACAAATCCCAAGACTCTGTAGAATAGAAACAAGACAGTTAAAGTGGTGTCAGACTGCTTTAATTCTGCAGTGTGTATATAACCTTAAACTCAAATAGATTGTCTGCTTCAAATACTTTGTACATGAGCCTTGCCCAATTTAGGTTGAATTGCTTTGTATGTACCCATAGCCATTGTAGAATAATATAATTTCCACAGAATTTGGCTCTGTGCATGCATTTCCTGCTTCATCTGGTTCAAGACTACCTGTTACCAAAAGAAAATGGTCTTGATATAGTATTAGGAAGCACATAGATGCTTTGCTATGAATTCCAAAATTTTTATAGATTGTGTCTGTGGTTGTTTGCAAATTAAATTTTCTGCTGAGAGAAGGAGAAGACTATGGGGAAAAGATAGACAGCACACATTAAAGAGAGGGGAATGAATAAGAAAAAGATAGTCATTCCATGTTTAACTTCTGTATCTCAGTGTTCAGTTAAAGAGAAAAAACAAATCATATGAAACATTAATGCTTTGAATATAGTCACTCTGATAATTTGAAGATGAGAATATAAATACCACATCACCTAATATTTTAAAGAAGAAAATTAGAACACATGTGACCAAGCAACATCAGAATTAATGAGGAAGAACACACAAGCTAGGAGAAGCTACAACAGTTTGCTTTTGTCAGAGCGCACTTGGAAGGTCAAGATTCTGCCCCTTCCCCTCCTCTGTTGAATTAATTGAATGCAAACTGAAACACAATTTGTAGCAATTTAGTAAGACAAAGATAAAGGGGGAGAGTGGGAAGGGCAGACAGAGAAAACTGGTGTATTTTAACAGCCACAGAAAAAATGGGATGAGAGAGGATTAATTGTGACTGTTCTTGCAAAATCAGAACAGTTGAAGGGTATGAAATATCTACAATTGATAAATCACCAATTTCCTTGGATATTCTTTGGTTTCCCACTCAGACTATGTTTTGTTTTTATTATTGCTGCTAGGCCTTTTCTCAATTACCAGAGGATGTACTATGTGTTCCTGCAAATGCTGTCTAGTGGTCCTGCATGGCTGGGTATTATTATGCTCATAATTGTGAGCCTTCTTCCAGATGTACTGAAGAAAGTCTTATGCAGGCAGCTGTGGCCAACAGCAACAGAAAGAACCCAGGTAAAAACAGAGTTGTCTTATTATTGTATTATATATGTATGGTAATACATAATGAGTCCCTAATCTTAATTACTGCCCAATATCAGTTTAGTTCTCCTGAGATCAAATGAGTATAATTATGCTTGAGATTGCATTTTGAGGTTGCAAAGAGTGCTGTTAGCTACTTAAGACTAAGTAAAGCCAAATGGCTTAGATTATTTCTACTTACATGCTCACATGAACAGACATTCATGTATGAATCATTGATGTATCTGACCTCTAGTATCTGATAATTTGGGGGGGAAAGACACAGTTCTGATCATAGAACTTGCTACACGCAGTGGTTATCTTGGGAAAAAAAGGGTAAAATATGTTACACATATAATTAAAACTATTCTTTGCATATTTCTAAAACCGTTTTCTATAAAGATAGGTTCCTGGTTCAGGGATAATGTAAATACATTGAGCTATATATGTTTTTAAATGGTATACCCTGCCCCGATTGCTCGCTCAGAAGGGCGGGTTAGAAATAAATATTGTTATTATTATTATTATTATTATTATTGCATCATGATTCTGCTAGCTGTCTTTCTTCCTCTACATTAATCTAATCTTTTCAGAATTCTCTTTGGAAGAACAAATCTCTTTGATGTATTGTTAATAATGCTCTAAAGTTCCAGTATCTTTTTGAAACACACTTTGCAATGACAAACTAGTTTCAGATGTCTGCTTTTCCTGCAATTCATGCCTGGTTCAGACAATACTCTCCCTTACCTTCTCCAAATGTTTTTAGGTGATAAAATGTTATGCCCTAGATTCCACTTGCAACATCCCAGGACAGCCATGTTTGGGTATAAGTTTTGAATCAAGTTTATGCTTGTGAAATCCAGTTTATATAGTCCCAAATCAGGGTTCTGATTTCTGAGTTTCTGAAGAGGAAATGGACACAAAGGGGCTGCACAGTCAGTCCAAAAAGAGCACCTCTGTGCTGCCCCTGGATGCGCAGAGTTGGGGATGTAGCATCCGGATGCCAATTCCCCCAACCCGCTGGAAAAGGAAACTATGAGATGTGGCTCCTATTTCCGGTGCTACAGGAGTGCCATAAGGGCCATGACATAGCCTTATGACGCTCCTCATACGTGGTGCCATTTGTGCGCTGTGCACAAGTGACACTATCATGGTGTGCACTGTCTGTACTGGCATGCACCATGATGCTGCCCAGGTGGCGTGTTAGGGTTGCTCAGCATGTGCACACTCAGCCCTCGCACAACCCTAGTTTGTGGTCAGGCCGGCACAAAGTGCCGATCTGTACTGCCCCTAAGATGAAATGCAGAGCCCTGGTGGCACAGTGAGTAAATGCCTGAACCACAGCCACTCACTCACAAACCTCAAAAGCTGTGAGTTCAATAGCAGTAAGGGGCTCAAGCTCAACTCAGGCTTGCATCCTTCCTAGGTCGCTAAAATAAGTATCCAGTTTGTTGGGGGCAATTAGCTTACTCCTTGTAAACTGCTTAGGGAGTGCTTAAGTGCACTGATAAGCGGTATAGAAATGTACTTGCTATTGCTATATTGTGTTCACAGAGAAGGCTGGAGGGAATATTGACTGAATTAGGTTTACATAATCTATACAGAATGGTTACTCTTTCATACAGAATAAGAGAGAAACAAGTTCTAAGAGAATCAAAGCAAACACCAGGATCAAGAATTTTCTTTATGAATTAAGCACAGTGAATTCCAAACTAGTTATTTAAGATCAGACTTCTCAGCCAAATGGAAATGCCAATATTGGGCAAGGATAGCTCAAGGAAAAGATTAGGGCATGCTTTTCTGATCTCAGAAAACTCTTTCCTGTGAAATTAACTATTTTTATAGTTTAATCATGGGAAAATTTCTTGCCTGATTACAATTCTATGTTGATTACAACATGGCTGGCAAAACCTATGATGCTTGAATGTCAAAGTTAAACTATAGTTGATCAATAGGAGTCATCAGATTAGTCTAAATAACAAAATGTGTCACTTGTTCCTCCATGTTGATTTGTCAACCAGTATTATTATCAATCAGCATTTATTTCAGTAAGTTATTTTGTTAAACTGTGAATTTTTATAAATTATATAAAATATAATTTTCAGAACAAGGGGACAAATAAGTGTTCAAAAGTACAGTATTTAGAAATAACTCAATATGATTAGACATCTGAAAGGCAGATGACATTATGACAACCACCTATTAGAAGGTGTGCTTGAAGTAGCTGGTAAAAAACAAAAACCTCAAATCTGTTGGCTTGATATAGACCTCAGTAGACTTAAGTAAGATCCAGAGAGGGTCTTAGATTAAATTTTGTCCCAAGTTAAGAATATACCGTAAGATCATACAAGCCTTGCTGAATCATATTAAAGATATAGCTAGTCCAGCATTATATTCTGATGGTGGCCAACCAGATAACTGTGGGAAACACACATTTGGGAAATGAGAGCAGTAAGCATCCACCTGATCTTGTTACTGAGCAACTGGTATACTGAAGCATGTTTGTTCCTGGTGTTGGACATAATTTGTCTGTGTAATTATTATAATGTAACATAAATTGATGAGTAGACATGCATAGCCCTAATCCCCTTAGCAGATGGTAGGCCTTAAGTCCCATTAAACCTCTAGGTACTTACTCCTGAATAAATACAGTTAGAAATGCACTGATAATAAGCAAAATGTTTTTCTCATTCTAAGAAATTCTGAGCTGCATATTTACAGTAACTTGCCTCTGTGGCTGGAATCTGAATCTTCTTTTATGCTGTTCCCAAGCATCACATTATTAATGTGTCTTTTGTAATATGCTCTACAATGCCTTTAGCATTTAATCAGATTTATTCCTTGTGTTTCTTTTTTCCTTTTCCCAATATACTCCTGTCTTTCATCCTTCTTTTCCTAAATTACTGCTTCCTTGCTTTAAACTATAAATGATGTGCACGGGTACTTCCATCAATCTTCTGGAAAAATCAGACTAAACATCAGTGCCTTTCTGTTGAGCAGTCTACCATCTTTATGCTTTCTCAGACTTCAAGCAGTCTAAGTTTCTAATGGAACAAAAGGTGATTTTTTCCCTGCCTTTTCTGCATGCTTGGCCATTTCATTCACAGGACATTAAATCCTTCACAATCACAAGATGTTAGCCATATCTCATATCACTTACTGTACTTTAAGTCTCATTGTACTTAAAATAATTTATAGACATTTTCTCTTTGCCTTTTCAAATGTACCTGTATCTCATAAGTAGTTATGTGCAATTCTTTGTTTGATACACCGGCACTAAAAGCCACCTTGCAGGCAGCATGAGGGCATGGCATACACATGATGTACATCCTGATGTACCCAGAATGCACCCGTCTTCCCACATGTGGGCTGGCTTCATGGTGCTCCAGTGGCATAGTGTATATACATGCCACATGCCACCCAAGCACCAAAAAGCCATGGCGGTGGCAGAAAGGGCGTTTTTTTCCTCCCCGAAAAGGAGTGACATTGTGCCGCTTCCTTTTGGGCCAGAAAAAAGCTGGATTGGGGCTGCAGCATGTTTTTGCCATAGTCCTGATCTGGCACTCAAAAAGGTGGCATCACGCCACCCCTTCAGGACCATTTGTTTTGGCATTTAGTCTTTCTATGCCTGACAGAGTAACTTCACTGCAATGGTCTTTTCTTTTTCAATAGTAATTATTTTTCTACAGGAAGAGATACATAGTGTTTGTACTTCAATCACTTCAGTGGACTGTTTGCCAAATACACGTGATACATACTCCTGAATACAACCGGGTGATTCAGATGTGATGCTAAACTGTGGTTTGGCATTAAGTGAGCAAATCTGACCAGGGCTGATCCGCCTTTCTTTAAGGCATTTCTGTGTCTCTTGCTGATTTAAGGTTTGCAAATTTGTACTAAACATCAATCTGTGGTTTTGTGTTTGCCTTGCAAAATGGGCCTAATCTGGTTTGAATCTAGTATTTTACATAACAGATTATTCTTGAGGTTTTCTCTTTCCATTCTGACAGTGCAAGTCTGTCTTTTTCTAAATTCATTACATTTCTCACCTTATGCTGTTTATCTGGTCACTTCTATGTGGGGTAAGCAAGAACATTGTTGCCAATGATTGTAAGTTTTAAAATTTGACTTTTTAAAGTCTGCCTCTTCTTTTGCTGTTTCTATTTATAGAGGCTTACATTTATCATATATGCAAGCTGCTTTGGGCTGTTGCAATCAGAATCCACAAAAGCTTTGGAGGAATCTGTTTCTTTTGATGAACAAGCTAAACCCTATTTCTTTCCTGATTCCAAACTGGTCCTTCATGCCAGCCAGTGTATTTGTCTGATATGATTCTCTGGCTAAGAATTCTGCATGTATTGTTTCATTCTCTTATGCCTACCTTATGTAATCATATTGTTTTTACTGTAAATACATATTACTGTGTTTTCATCTCTGCTTAACATTATTCCTGTTTCCTATTTCTAACTTCTAAGACTTTTAATATAAAATCAATGTCAGATTTTAACCTTAAAACTTTAAAACTACAGAAATACTGAAGTCATAACCCTTTCAGTTGTATTGACTTGTTAGCTGTAACCCAAAAAGTGTTTTTGTTTGCAAATGGAGATTTAGAATCCCACGATAAAGGTAGTATTATGGTGAAACATATTTGTAGAAATGCATAAGCACTTATGGGTGATCTTCATCTCACCCTTTGCATGGACAGTTTGCAAGTTTATACTTTTTCTTAATAGTATGAGAAGTATAACAGTGGATATTCATTTTCCCCAAGTGCAAATATTTTAGGATCATGCTGTTCACATAGCTCCCTCAAACCAGTTCTATCAGATACTATGACTGAGGGAACTGCTGCATCCTGTGATTCTGCTGCATACCAGCGACACCAGTGTTATCTTCATAATCCATTTCCACTGAGAATATGAAAATCAAACTCTAAATAAAATGATTTTTAAAAGCCTAAGTCCTCAACTACAGCATTGTAATAATTTCTTGGTAATTTGCCTTTTTGACTTGTTTTTTTCATCGTCAGTACTGGTGATTTGGTGTATCTTAGCCACCCTAACCCTACAGTTAACACTTTCTGCTTGAGATGTTCATATGGAGCTGTAGTCTCAGTGTTTTTCCTCATCATTGCAGAAGAGTATGAAACATAAAACAGCTGTAAATGCACTGGCGAACAGCGATGGGCCACTCCTTGAAGGAACCCTTTCTGCTTCCGAGGCATAATTAGATCATTGATAGGTAACAGTGTTACCCTTTTGGTAATTTCTATTGGTGTGCTGTGATGTTTTCAAAGGAAAAACTTGTTTCCTCCAGAGTTTTTGCTGATCTGTCCCAATTTAAACAAGTTTTCTGTGGTTTTTAATAATATACAGTAGTTTGTTTTCAATGCTTTTCAGAGCACAGGTAAGTTTTTGCAATAGTATTTTGTGTAAGTATTTCCTGGAAAGATTCAGAGGTTTTTAAATTGTATTTATTAATAATAACCAAACATACAAAAACAAACATACAAAAACGTATATATATAAACAAACATGTTAAAATTCCTGAACTTCCTTTCAGACCGTATTCCCTAGAATTCTATTCAGGTTCATTACATAACATAGTGATAGGTTTCCCTTCTCATGGAAAGATTCATTTTTTAAGAAGCAACCAACTTTTGTTTGAAATTTTGCATTGATTCTGGTGGGATTTTCAATGGGCATGAGTGCAACTTGAAGTAAATGTGGGATTCGCATTGAAGTGTATCAATCACCATTGAGTGAATGTACTTGTATTTCAACTATTGTACCTGACGTAATAGACAGGTAAAAAATAACAGCTGTGTGGTCACTCCAGATTTAAAGTACTTAAGACTGACTTCATGATTAATAACATAGGCTAGAATAAAACGTTGAAGGCAAAATTGAAAGTTTCCTTTGGGCAAGTTACAAAAAATATGAAGTAAAAGCACAACTGTTTTCATTTGTTTTTCTAATTCAGTTGTAACTTATAAACATTTTACTATCCTAAATGATATTAATGCATAAATTATCCAGAATAATGGAACTGTTCTCATCCATCAGCATGCTTCAGGAGGACTGGGAAAATATGTTCAAATTTGCTACAACTCAGCTTGGTATAGTAAGGGAATTATAAATTAACTCTCAGGATTAAAGTCTTCCACATAATTATTTTAATAATAATAATAATATGATTTATTTCTATACCGCCCTTCCATAGATCAGGGCGGTGTACAGCATATAAAAAACAGTAGGACATAAAAACCATTAAAACAAGCCGGTAACAATAAAACAATAAAAGCAGTAAAACCAGTAAGACAATAAAATCACAATAAAATCACAATTCTCCATATAAGTGCTAGTGCATATGCCGCAGCAGAACAGTGGGTGGCATTACAACAGGCAGGTAAATAAAAGTCCATTCAGCGGTAAGCCTGGTTAAATAAATAGGTCTTTAAGTCCTTTTTAAATTGAGCAAGGGAGGGGGACAAGCGGAGATCGATAGGTAGAGAGTTCCAGAGACAGGGGGCAGAGATGGAATATGCCCTCTTCGTCGTACTCGCCAATCTAGTCTCCGGAACTCTCAGTAACCGCTGACCAGATGACCTAAGTGTGCGGGGCGGATTGTATGGGGAGAGACGGTCCTTCAGGTACCCTGGACCCAAGCCATATAGGGCTTTAGAAATGTTGAATAAAAAATACAAAGGATATCTATATATAAAAATATTTTATCATGCAAAATGCAACATAAGGAATAGCTCAAAGCCAAGCATCTTGTTATTCCTCCTGAGCACAATATTAAACTAAAGGGGAAAAATATTGTAAAACAAAATTCCATTGAGAGTGCCTTCCATTTAAACAAGTCAGGCTATTGTTTCCTGTTGGAAATACATTTATTTGAATTAATGTGACTATGTTGCCTCATGGAAATTATAGATACCACATAAAAGCCTTTTTATTTATCACTGTGCTGTTTCACAACCTGTTGTTTGTTTTCTTGGCAGACTACATCAAGTCATGGTCGGGACCATATTTCAGAATTTACACCTCTTGCCCCTTTGAAGAGACCAAGATACAGGAGCAATGACTGCAAGAATTCCCCTCCAAGAAGGTCTAGTTCTCGTTCTAAAAAAACAATGTTTACACATTGGCGAAACCATGATTATTCAATGCTCCCATCTATCTTTGGCTATTCCAATAAGCGTTTTGATTCTGGTGGGTACTACCACAGGGGTTCAGGTTTGGAAACCTGTCTGTGACAGATCACCAATTCAAGCCTTTAAGAACTACAGGTCCTAACCCCTCAAACAAAGATCTGCAAATGAGTATTTAACAATCCTGACTGGAATTTTCAATAAGCTTTTACTATCCAGTAATATCCTGACAAACTGGATCAAGAGCGCTGAGTACAAACCTTTCCAGGAGTATTGGCCTTTCTTTTTATGTTTTAAACTGTTGAAACAATGGATTATCTACACAGTCTGGCACTGTGAGAATGGACGGCACTATATAATTTCATTCCATTCTTTCAAAACCTTTATATGTTTATTGCTTTTATCATTTCTCTTTATTACTTGAACAATCCTCCTTCAGTCAATGATCCACGTCTGAGATCAGCAGTTAAAAATTGTCAGTTTTAAACAATGATCTTAGATCCCTTGTGAAAGTCACTGAAAGCTTATTCACAGGTGCTGTTTTTGACTTGTCTTTGTCCTTTCTTTGCTCTTTCTGTAGAACAAACTGGTGTTTCCTCTGTGCAAATCTTCTTTCAAGAAACACTCTCTAATGTCCATTTTATTGTAAGTCGCCAAGTAGGACTGTGATTTTAGGACTGTTTTATCACTGTAGACCAATACATTTTCACTTAGATTCTCTACAAACCTCAAGAAGTCAAGCTGGCTAGCAAGTGGGTGAAATGGCCACTACAGGCTCTGAACAGACAGAATCATGACAGAATTCAAGAATTTGACTTTAGGAAATTATCAACAATAAGCCACTGTTCTGCCATTTTGTTATCTCTAAAATTAGTTGGGTATATTTTTCCTGTCAAAACAATGAATTAATTTTTTGACAACTAGGAAAACAGAAACCTCCCTTAGACCAAGTCAAATCATTGGCCCAGTCTCCCAGTAATGTTCAGAAAGGAGTTTTTCCAGCTATTCCTGAAGAGGCACGGGATTGAGAATCTGTGGCCTTCTGCATGCAAAACACTGTCACTGAGCCGTGGCCCCATTTAGTTTTTGTTTTATTTGAATCTTAAAGAAAAAGTGAAATCTAAGGGTTACATTATACGTTTGCAGCACTATGGCTCTTATCACACAGAGGCTTACCATCGGCAAAAGGTTCCTGAAGTGTGAACGTGGGATAGCTGATCTCACTTCTAAATCATCATTGAGATGTCCTGCTTCTCTCCCATTGTCAAAGTGTTTGTGGAGCAGCCATTTCTTGAATAATGGGAACTTCCATTATTCAAAAAACGTTTTGACAATAAGAGTGAAGCAGGATGCCTCAATGACTATTCAGAAGCACAACTGGCTATCCCACCTTCATGCCTCAGGAACTCTTCAGGAACGTTTTGCTGGCATTTTAGGAACAGTAAGTGCCTCCATGTAAAAGAGTCCTATGATTCCACTTTAACTGCATGGCTGGTCACAAGAGGCTGAGGTTTTTAGTTTGGTGAAGCATTACAGGTCTCTGGCTGAGATTAACCCATACTAAGCTGCAAATCCCAGGATTCTATAAGATGTTGCCATGGCAGTGAAAGTGGAATCATAGCACTATCATAGATCAGTCTGAAAGGACCTTACATGGCCTACTCCCTTATAAAGATACAGCTTTGTGACAGTTTGTATTAGTCAATAACCACTGGAGGGTATTTTCCCTTTTCCTTGAATGGAGACGTGGCAGGGAGACCCACAAAAATTGAATCGTTTTCAGAAATGACAGCCAGCTTGTACTTCAGCTCCATTTGTGGCTATAGTTTTGCTTTGTACTGTTTTTGATAATAGCTGACACATAACATTTTTGTTTCTTTTATCCCAGTGTTTTATTTAGGGCATCAAAATTGCTGAAAATTGCTTTATAGGAACTAAAGTTACTGTATGGAGAAAACCATGTGTAGTTTTATTTTCACCTTCCCTGGGCAGGGATGGGGCAAAGGAAAACAAAACACTTCAAAAGGCAAATGGTTGAAAACTTGATTATACCAAAGATTATGCAGAATAAGAATCTGATATAGTTCCCATAAATTCCCCATCATCACCCACCTACAACGCACATCATCACAGCATCTCTTGTCATTTAAGATAAAGCACTTTCCAATATCAGTGTTGTTCACATGCTGAAAGTAATACCTAAAGGTAATATTTATTTGACAATACATACTTGAATGACGGGTAGAAATGTCCCCTACATAAAACACTGGTAACAAATATACATAAATATATATATTTTTAAGAAATCAACTTGATGTGGGTATTGATTTTATATCTGTAGTAGTGATAAATCTCCTGTTTGAGTGTAATTAATAAAATTATTTTTAATGTATTTTTAGAAATCTTAAAATTGCCTTTGCACTGGAATATTTTTCAATACTATAGCTATTTATATATCTGTTTTATGCATACATTTGTTAACACACCATTTCTATTTTTTTAAGTGTATGTTTTAGACTTTTTTTTATACTTATGAGTTTTGGATCTTCAGAATCTAGTTTATAGTGGACTTGTAACTGAATGTTGAAATTCTCATGAATGTTAAAATTAGAACTAGGTGTGTTCTTTCTGAATAATCCACAGCTAATGATTTTTATTTTGTTTGCTTTCACTTCTAAAGACTAGCTTTTAATGTTGCAACAAATACTGCTTACAACAAGCTGCTGCTATTGTTCTTACATTTTTGTTCTATAAAGCTTTGTACCAGTTGCTTGTTTTTGTGTTTCTCATTTCCATCCCTTAGCCTTAACTAAGAAGACTCTAGCTTGATGGCTTGAAAATGCTGCATTCCTGTTCTGTTTACCAACAAAGGAGGTTTACTGTAATCTTCTTGCATCTCAGCTGTTCCCTAAACTAAATGATATTTTACAGGCAAAAACATATAACCTTAGCTAAGCAATCTGAGTTTGCGTTTTTTAAAACCTCTTTGATTTCATTGGCTCCCCACTGTCTATATAGACCCAAACCATTAATGGTAAACAAATTATATTTTGTTCACTTCTGTCTATGTCTGAACTCATTCCCTACAAACTATGTTTTTTTTTTTTTTAGTCAGCTGCAAATCACAGTTAGAAGCCTTAGTTTGTTATAGGCCTCCCAATTCTGATATGTTTAAATCATAGCTTGTCATTGTGTTCAAACTCAGAACCATGTCTTTTCCCATGATTATGTCTTCAGCTGCCCATCCTGAAATATGAGCTTGGAAAATGATCGGGATTAAAAACAATAACAACAGGCCAGTAAATAAGACAAGCAAGCTGTGGCTTAATTTATTGTCGATGGAACAATTCATGGCCAAAGCAACAAATCAAATTTAACATAACCCATGGCTTAGTATGACATGCAAATACTTTCTACAAGAAAGATAGTTTTGAATTTAAAGGGGTCATTCACTTTCTACTAAATAACTGCATATATATATATATTAAAATTACCCATGTGTTCTTTTAAAGGAAAAGCTAATATATGTTTAAGTCATCAATCATTATCATTTGAACATCAATTTTTCTTGCACTCTCTATTTTAGATATGGAAGTGTAGCGAAGTGGTACAGCAGAGAAAACCTTGGGCCAGTAGTGAGTCCTTTCCTAACCCAAGAAGTCCTCACCCAACCCCAGCCCCACTGGAGATAACCAATGTGTATCCATTTGGAATATATATTGCACTCACCCTCCAAATTGAAAACATGAAAATGGAGGTGAAATAATAGCAGGGATTCCCATCCTCATGCTTCTGTCTCCCACATGGGCTAGTGATATACTGGGTAATCCCTGTGCTAATCTCTAGTCAGAGATAACAGCAGGGAGCTTTGCCACGTCCTCTCCAAAGGAAGAAAGCATGGAGATGAGATTCTCCTATCAAAGCACCAGTTACAGGAACACTCCTGTAGCTAGTACCAGAGTCTCAGAGGTCATTTCAAAGAATTCATATTCACCCTGACTAGGAAAAAACTGAATACAGTAAAGCCTCGGGAACTAGGAACATCATAGGCTTCGCCATCCAGTCTGACATCACCCATCTGAAGGAAAGCATTGATAGGGAGAAGAGGAAATTATCCCCTTGCATAATTTATGTTTGTCACTTGTGCTGCAGCATATCCTACATTAGTTGGTCCTAGTGGAGAGGATTCCCAGGCACACCTGCTATTATAGACAAAAATATGTTCGGCCGGGGGGGGGGGATTCACTGATGCAATGAGTGAATCCCGCCCCCACCTCCAGAGCCCTGGTGGCGCAGTGGTTAAATGTCTGTACTGCAGCCACTCACTCACAAACCATAAGGTTGTGAGTTCAATACCAGCAAAAGGGCTCAAGCTGGACTCAGGCTTGCATCCTTCCAAGGTCACTAAAATGAATACCCAGATTGTTGGGGACAATTAGCGTACACTTTGTAAACTGCTTAGGGAGTGCTTAAGTGCACTAATAAGCAGTATAGAAATGTACTTGCTATTGCTATTGTTATCCTCTTCTGGAGAAAACAAAAACCCTCAGAGGGCCCAAACTGAAAACACAGATCAGCCATTTAGTAATGTGCCTATAGTTCAAATTCATGATGGGTGTGGAGTATTTGTTTCTCTACCCCTACATTGGGGGATTGTATGAGAGAATTCAAGAATAGAGATACATGGGCATAAGCTATATTTCCATGCAGCTTGCTGGGTGGTGGAATTTAGTCAGAAAATGCATAGATAGCTGTAACATTTAACAGCAGCATTCTGTGTAATTCAAATGGCTTTGTCTGACTTGTCAAACCCTTTAACAAAATGTTTCAAATGCTTTAATAATGAGCTGGAATGTGTGGGCAGCAGCCAAATTTTCATGAAGGCTAAACATGTATTTTTACTGAGGCTCACCCACTTGGGAGTTCTCCTAAATTTCTTATCTGTTACTTTGTTCAGCTGCATGTTTCTCTCAGTTCCATCAACCTACTTATCCCACTTATAATACAGGTATCAAAGGAGGGAAACTGCACTACTTTGTGACATCTGTGGGAATCTTGTTGAAAAGCTTTAATGGGATTTTGTCAGAGTGTTCTGAAAGAAATATGTACATGATTGTATGTTGCGCAGTTGCACACATCTGTTTATACAGCTTTACCTTTGTCAAAATTATACAGAATTTTAAATGTGCATTGTCTGAAAAATTCTGTCATGTGTGCACTGTCATTCTCAATACTCTTTTATTCTATAATGTAAAATTGGCAAAAATGCTCTGGGAGACATTGGGAAATAGTTATCAGTGCATTAACCATTAAAAATATCTGTAGTCATCAGCAAGAAATGCTGACATGTATTTTTAAATGGGACAATGATAGGTGCACTTATCTGACAATAATTCAGCCTTCAAAACTGCTATTTAGACTACTCTATAACACTTCATTAACTGGATCAATGCAGTCTCAAATATTAGGGGCATATTATATATATATATATGTATATATGTGTGTGTATGTGTGTGTGCGTGTGTGTGTGTGTTTATACACACACACAAACATACATGTGCATTAATGTAAAGTTTATTTTCAGTGCTGTTTTTAAACCTTCATTTCTGTAGATACATGAATTCTTTATATGCGTATTTTGGAACATTCTGCAGATTGTATAAAGCGGTAGATATTTAAATCTGCTTGCAATAAAATAAAATTTACATATTTGTTTTTGTTTGTGTGTGTATAGCATTTTTAAGTGATCAAAACCCTTTTAAAGTAGAATAGAAAAACATTTTAAATTCAATAGAACATGTCCAATGCAGTAAACATTTAAACTCTATTATCAAGTGTACAGTGGGCCTTTGATATCTGCTAGGATTTAGTTCTAAGACCTCTTGTGGATGCTAAAATCCATGGATGCTCAAGTACCATTATGTACAGTCAGTAGTAGAATAGTGTCCCTTATATAAAATGACAAAATCAAGATTTGATTTTTGGATTTTTTTAAAAAAATCATTCCATAGATGCAGAACGGATATGGAGTGCTGAGTGTTCTTGTATATTTATATTTTGCTAGAATATACTCATGGTTCTCTGGATACTAGTACAAACAGTATTTTATTTTCAAGTGGTCAAATTCAATCTGGCTGCCTAAAATACATGCTGGGTTACTTGGAAAATTTTTAGACAGTTTGTATATAGGCTGGGATGTGTTTTCCCCCCCATGAAAAAGAGTAAATCCCATTCTTTCATAGAGCAAACCTTATTATTCAATAATATTAATTGTAGAAGTTTAATGACTCAAAATCAGTGCTGATCTTGACTATACAGTGGATAAAACTTCAACCACTTTTATTCCATATACCAAAACACTTGAACGGTTGCAGTAACAGTAACGCAAACAAGTACTGTAATTCTGCATAAACTGTTGCTAATCCCATTGTCTGTATGTAAATATAATAATGGAAGGTTTCCTGTCAACTGGGATCAAGAATCACAAGCCAAAAATGAAAGACTTCAAAGATGGGAATAGTTCAGAGATGTAGTAGAGTTCTATAAAAGCACATGCTACCAGCCTCTTTTTTTCAGTTAGTCTCAAAGGTGCTACTAGATCACTTTGCAAGCAAAATATCTTGAATATAGGTTTAAGGACTGCATCAGAGTGACGTTCTGATTTAATTACTTTCCCTTGACTTGTTCTGCTGTTTCAAAATAATTGTCAAAATCTTGTGGTTCTGGTACAGACACCACTATACATAACTTTAAAAGATATGCCCTAGGATTGGGTATAGTGCTGCATATAAAGCAACCCAGTTCTATGCAGAGTTACAGATGTAATATAAGAATAAATATAATAAAAAATAAAACCCAACGGGATAATAAAATACAAAATTAGCTTCATTTAACCACTTGACAAATTCCAATGTTTTTTTTTTCAGTACTCTACACAGTGTTTATTTATTATTTATAACTTGCCAAAAGAGTGCTCCAGGGCGCTAACAATAGTTAAAAGCAAGATCTTGGTTTAAAACACAGCACTAAAACAAAACAAAATTATTCATTTATTTAGTTACTTATATCCTGCACTACAACTAAATATCTTAGGGTGACATAAAATTCATTTAAACCATTTAAAATGCCTAAAAGATAACTTAGAGCCTTCAAACATATTGAACTACAGTGGTCTCTCCACATTCGTTGGAGTTAGGAGTGAAGGACCCTCATGAATGTGGGAAAACCACAATTAAAAAATCACTACATTTTACCTAAGAGAACACCTCTCTAGAAATCTCCAGGTCCTCCGTAGTCAACATCTGCCAGAGGTTGATCATGGAGTCAAATTGGGGGAGGCAGGCGGGCTACAAATGCCTACAGAAGTTTTTTCTCTAGGAACTTCTAGGTTCTCCAGCACAACTCTATGCTCAACTTCTGGCAGAGTTGGGCTGGAGGACCTAGAGATATCTAGAGAGAACATATTAATAAAAGCCACAGCTAATCAAAGCCACAAATGTGAAGGGCCAACTGTACATGAGGAAATTCAAACAAGTTAAAACAGGTAATTTTATAAAACATAAAATCATTAAACTGCAAAGGCTTTAGTAAAAATCCATATTTTAATTTGCAACCAAAATTAAACCAGCATTAGCACCCCATGGGACTCCAAGAGAAGGACATTCCACAACAGAGGAGGCCCTTTCCCACCTTATCACACAATGTATTGCCCCCATTGGTGGGGGTTTAGAGGAAGACCCCTCCAACCGATCCATGTCCTCAAGCAGTCATATTTTGGGACAGATGACCATTAAAATATTGTAATCCCAAGACATTCAGTCCTTTCAATATTCTCATTAACATCTTGAAGTTGGACCAGAAGCATATGAGCAGCCAGCGGAGTTCTTTTAAGATTGGTGGTATATGATTTCTATGCAACATTATGATCAGCAATCTAATTGCTGATTTTTAAATTGATCTTCAGCATCCAGGTTGTCTAGAGGGGCAGCTCAACTCAGAATATATCGTAGTCTCATCTGGAAGTTACAAGGTCTGTAAGTTAAGGAAAGGCAGTGGCTTCATAGAGGGATGGGAGGTGTGTGGACCACACTGGGTGACGCCCCAGAATAGGGATGACATACCGTTGGGCCCTCCTCCTCCTCCTTTGGTGCAGGAGGGGAGAATGCATACCCATCCCTGCTGTTCCATTCCCACACTTCCTCCCAGGGGAAAAAGCCCAGTGACGAGGGAGCAGGAGGGACAAGTGTGTGCCCTTCCCACACTGGGTGACACCACTCTTAATGTCACCACTGAGGAAAGGTCATAAGTGGTGGACCAGTCAAAGATGACCCCAGGCACTCGGAGCCATGGAACCCACCTAGGACTCTGGCGACAGAGATTTTATTTATTTATTTATTTATTTATTAGCTTTATTTATAAAGCACCATAAATGTACATGGCGCTGTACAAAAACTAATAAAATCAAGAATATATAAAAAGCCTGCCTATGGTGTACACTCTAGAGGTTAAAATAACAAGTTAACAACATCATAAGAAAACAAAACAGCAGATATCAAATATTGCATCAAAACTACCAGGTCACAATCACAAACTCGCTGGGAACGGTTCCCTAAACAATATGGTCTTTTAACTCGGTTTTAAAACTGGTTAGAGACGTGTTGAGCCGTGCTTGTAAGGGAAGGAGGTTCCAGGAGTGAGAGGCAGCAAGCGACAAGGGACGAATCTGGGGCTGGGCAGTGGAAATCTAGGGCTGGGACAGGAGACCTTGGCTACCAGAATGAAGGGAATGAGTGGGAATGTAGGGGGAAAGAAAGTAGGGAGGGGCCAGCCCATGCAGGGCTTTTAAAGTGAGGAAGAGAAGCTTGTACTGAATGCGAAAGGGAAGGGGAGCCAGTGAAAGGAGGACAATAGGGGGGAGACCCGGTCCTACCGGTGACCGAGTGAGATAATGCGAGCAGCTGAGTGCTGAACAGAAATTAATGGGTGGAGGTGAGAGAGATGGATCTAGGAGTACTCCCTTAGGGTGCATACAACCCTAACCAGGACAGATTGCTCACCCGGTTCCTGGTATTGAGGATAACCAGTCCACAAAGTCTCCAACTTATCAGGATCCAGCTTCAGTATGTGCGTCATCCAGCCCATTATAGCATCCAAGCAATTCTAGCACGTGCTCTGCCCTAGCAGCCTCCAATCACCAAGTAGAATTTCTCTAACTGCTTTATCACACTAGGGGGCAAACAGGATTTAAACAAGAGTTAAACAGGAAATGTCCTGTGATAAACCTAGGGCATTTCCTGTTTAACTCTCGTTTAACGCTCATTTAAATCATGTTTGCCCCCTAGTGTGATAAAGCAGTATGTTACATACATTTAAAATGGAACAATAAAAGACAAAGCCAGTACCCAACTAGTTAAGACACACATTACTGGCCATTAAGGTCAGCCTGGGGGCAGAGTTGGGAGATGGTGTCCACATGACACATGCCCCAACTCCACCCCCGCGCACTGTGACACCACACAACACAGCGCTGAAGGAGCACCATATAGCCGTGGTGCTGCAGCTATCACACCCTTTCTAGGGTGCAGCTCCTTTTTCCGCCCTGGAAAGGTCAGATTGGGGCTGCTGTGTGCGGTTGCTGTGGCCCTGATCTGGCTGAATAAGGGACAGCTGGAACCCATCCCTTTGGGGCTGTTTGTGCAGCCCCATAGTCTCTCATTAAAGTAATTCGCTCCTATTCATACAGGGAGGTATAAGTGCATAGCTGGTTATAAAGGGCATGTGAGCATCTCACAGTACTGCTTCTGCTTTATTGGGCCAAAAAAAAAAGGGGGGGGGAGAACATTACTGTGCACTTGTGTATGTATCTACTCAGACATAACTCCCATTGAGTTAAAAAGGGCTTCCACTCAGGATCGCAGCCTTATTCTTGGCAATGGTCCACTCCCAGCCCAATATAGATGGGAGGTATACAAGTTGATCATGGATCTTAACTGAATATTTTATGCAGCAGTTTGGTTGCAAAACATATTCATTTACTGCTAGGTTAGTGTCTGAAGATATCATTGTCATGTAAAGGAATACATCAGTAGAATCAAGCAAATAAGATAAAGACGATGGCACCAGTTTTTTTGAAGAGCAGTCCAGAATGATTACATTCTTTTAAACATTGTTACAACTAACTGTTACACTGATATAGCTTTACACTCATTAATACTGCATGTTATTACACTGTAAAAATACTTTGATGGAAATAAAGAAGAGAGAAATTCTAGAGCTACTTGCCAATTTATATCTTGATACATCACTGTATAATGATGCTATGATGTGAATTCCATGCTCATAAGATAAAATAAAGCCATCCATGTAAAATACCAAAATATCATTATGTTCAGTAGTATAATGACAGGGGATTCACTATGCAGCACTTTCCAGGAGTGCAATTTGAAAAGCAATCAGATTTCTTGAAAAATAATCTCTCTGTTGGGTTCTTAAAAACAAGAGATATATTGCAGTACAGTGCTAAACATGTTAAAATGCAGTTGAAATGATAAAACAGAGATGATTGTTCAAACATCATCTCAAAAGCAAGCTCTAAACACAAAGATGTGAATTCTACAGAAGAATCTGAGGAAGATAATGGGAATCCCATATCCCAGATGTCTAGACACCAAAACACAAAGTATGGGAAACAAATGAAGACGAGCTTGAGGTCCCTGTGCAGAAAGGTAAATATGACTATACTGGTGGGATGACTGCCATGATTAGAATGTAATAACTGAAGGAGCTAAGGTATTCAAAAAGTACAGAGAGGCAGCAGAAAAGGAGTTGGAGTAGCATTATATGTCAAAGACAAATTCAATTGTACACAAATCTATGAGAGTCATCAGACTGGACCAATTGAGAGCATTTGGGTAAAAATAAAGCAATGAAAGCAACATTATGGTAAGAGTCTACTATAGGCCACCAAACCAAAAAGAGATGGTGGATGATGCTTTTCAGAAACAAATCTGAGAAATCTTAGAGAAGCAAGAATGAGTAGCTACAGGGGATTTCAATTACCCTGATATCTGCCAAGAGTCTAAAGGGCTGTGCAGACAGGCCATTAAGGCTGACCTGGGGCCAGAGTCAGGACAAGGCATCCATACGACACATGCCCTGACTGCCCACATGGCGGCGTGACACCACATGCTGCACCACACAGCATGCAGCATCACAGCACTCCACTGACACTGTGTTTAGATAATGCAGTGCCAAAGGAGCACTGTAAAGCCACGGCTTTTTGCAACTCCTTTTTGCACCCTGGAAAGGCCAGATCAGGACTGCAGCTGTGCAGCACATCCCCTAACTCTGCTAAGCATAGGCTCTCCAACAAATTTCTGGTATGCTTTGCAGATAAGTTCCCATTTTAAAAGAAGGAACAAAGGACTCAGCTATTCTAGACTTGCTCCTAACCAATAAGGAGGAGTCACTGAAATCAAAGTGGTTGGAACTTCGGGGGAAGTGACTGTGGTTCAAAACACACTGCAGAAATAATCCAGTTTGAGACCACTTTAACTGTCCTGGCTCAATACTAGGGAATTCTGGGAACTGTAGTTTGGTGAGACATTTAGCCTTCTCTGTCAGAGAGCTCTGGTGCTACAATAACTGCAATCCCCAGGATTCTCTAGTACTGAGCAAGGGCAGTTAAAGCAGTCTCAAACTGGATGATTATTTCTGCAATGTGTTTTGGACCCAGGTAGTGCTAAAATTCTCAACTGTGGGACAAGGCAAAGAAGATTATAGTCAAACAAGGACCTTGCATTTCAAGAAAACTGATTTTAATAAGGTTGGAAAAGAGCTTGGTAGAATCTCATGGCAAGAGATGCTAAAGGAGAACAACAGACAGTAAGGGTGGGAGTTCTTGAAGAAGGGGTTGCAAAAAGCATCATTACAAACAATCCCATGGAAGAAGAAAAATGGGAAACATCTGAAAAAGCCAATATGGCTGCACAGCAAACTAAAGGAGGAAGTGAAAATAAAGGAGCACGTGTAAGGAATGAAAGGACAAATCACCAAGGAAAAATACAAATGTGTATAATCATTTCATAATGATATAAGAAAAGTTGAAGCTTGGAATGCGTTGAAACTGGCTAGGCAAGGAGGAAGCATCAAAAGGAGAGTGAGTGCCAGATACATTTGAAGCAGGAGAATAACCAAGGAAAGGCTGGGGCCACTGTTCAGTAACAATATTAACATCCTAAAGATCACAACGAAAAGGTAGAACCACTGAGTACATATTTGCCTCAGTATTTTCCCCAAAAAATAACTTGTGCTTCCACGCATCAGCAGAAAACTGAGCAAGCCATCTGGACTGCAAATCAAAATTGATGAGATAGTCAGGCATCAAATGGTTAACTTAAAGCAGTTCAAAGCTGCACACTGCTGAACTGCATCCCAGAGTCCTAAAGGAGTACTCTCTGAACCACAGTTGCTATAATTTTTAAGAAATCTTGGAGAACAGGTGAGGTGCTAGAGGATCAGAGAAAGGCAAACACTGTCCCTCTCTTCCAAAAAAAAAAAAGGGGGGGGAGGAGAAAAATATTAGAACAGATTACAACATAGTCTGTTTGCAGATATCTAGCTGACAATGTGATCATTACTAGGAGCCAGCATGGCTTTGTCAAGAACAAATCCTCCTAAACTAACCTTATTCCTTTTTAAAAAATTGGGTCACTAGTTTAGTAGGTGATGAGAATGCTGTGGGTGTCATTTATTTGGATTTCAGCAAAACATTTGATAAAAATCCCCATGATATTTTGATTAGCAAACTGATTAGTCGGAGCAGGTTCAGAGAAGGCAACAGGGATGATAAGAGGTAACAAAACATATAAGGAAAGATTGAGGGAGCTGGGCATTTCCAGCCTGATGAACAGAAGTCTGAGTTGTGAGATGATTGCACTTTTAAATATCTAAAGGGATGTCACAGAGAGGAGGGTGCAGGCCTATTCTCTGCTGTCCCAGAAGGTAGGACCAGGTATCATGGTTTGAAGTTACAGGAGGATAGATTTTGATTGTAGATCAGGATGATCTTTTTTACAGTAAGAGCTGTTCAATAATGGAACCAATTAGAGGTGGTGGGGTCTCTTTCTCTGGAGGTTTTCAAAAAGAAACCAGATAGCTACCTGCGAGGGATACTCTAGCTGGATTTCAAGCACTGAGCAGAGAGACTGAACAATATGACCAATGGGGCTGCTTCCAATTTTGATAAACTTTGAGTGTTCAATATTATACCAGCTATGGTCATTAGCAGAAGACATTCAGGAATGGGAACAATGTATAAGAAAGGTTAAAGAGGAAACTGCAAAGGCAGGTCTGATGCTGAACATAAAGAAAACAAAAATCATGACCACAGAAGAAATACATAAATTCAATCTAGACAACGAGGAAATTTAAATAGTTAAAGAATTACCATATCTAGGATCAAACATTGACCAGAATGGAGACTGCAGTCAGGAAATAAGAAGAAGACTGGGAATGGGAAGGGCAGCTATGAAAGAACTGGAAAAGACACTGAATAGCAAAGGTATACAACTGAGCACTAAAGTCAGAATTGTTCAGGCCACTGTATTCCCAGTTAACCATGTACAGATATGAGAGCTAGACAGTGAAGGAAGCAGGCAGAAAGCAAATCAGCTCATTTGAAATGTGGTGCTGGAGAGGAGTACTTAGGATACCATGGGCAGCCAGGAAGACAAGCAAATTGATTCTAGAACAGATCAGACCAGAGCTGTCTTCAGAAGCTAAAATGATCAAGTTGAGACTGTCATACTTTGGCCACATAATGAGAAGGCATGGATCACTAGGGAAAAAAACCAATAATGTTAGAGCTGGACTTGAGTAGTGCGTCATGCCTTCATTCAGAGCAAGAGATCCCCAACAAACTCTCGAGGGTAGAAGAAAGAGAGGAAGACCACAAACCAGATGGATAGACTCAATCGGGGGGTTGTGGGCAAGGGCTTGCAGGATCTAGGCAGGGCAATGGAGAATAAGGATTCTTGGAAATGTCTCATCATCCACAGGGTCACCATAAGTCAGAACCAACTCGAGGACAACTACAAACAACAAAACAAATGGTCAGTTAAGTAATGAAACTGCAACTTTTGTGACTAGTGGTGACAACTAATCTACAAAAATGGTTACTGTCCCATTAGCAAGGCTTATCATGACACACACACTTCCAGAAAAGGTGAGAGGATAGGAAAATGAATGTTTGAAACTGAAGAGAAATTGAAGTGGTGATAACACATCAGTGTTTTCATTTTGAAATCCCTTGCCTAAGGATATAGCTAGAAAGTCAGTAGTTCCTCACAAAGACCCCTATTGATGGGAGTCGTCATCTGGTGTCCAAATATGGGTTTAGAAGTAGCTGGAAGATATCCAAAAAGTGTTTGTACAGCCAGTGAGCACTGCTGCAGTAGAGGCACCTGCAGGAAAGTAGACAGGTAACTTCAGAAAGATCTAAGGGTAGGTAGCATCATCAGGAAGCAGAGACACATGGGCATGCAGGAGGAGACCCTGTGTGCCACCTCAGCTGCCCCACCAGCCTTTGGGCCTGGCCCATGGTGCCCACCTCAGATCTGGGCTTCCCTCCAAGTTCACCTTCTCTCCCATGCCTTCCTCCCTGGTGGCTACTTCATGAGTAAAAGAAAGACCCTTTTACTCAGTGGGTCTTTCTCCAACCATCCATGGCAGCCAGGATGAAGGCCTAGTTGGCAGTAGGGTTGCCATGGGGCTCAGCCAGACTCAGGAATGGAGTGGCAGTAAAGGACTGGTAGTAGGTGAATAGACTGAAGCTTAACCCAGACAAGATATAAGTGTTGCTGGTCAGTAGCAAAAACAACCTGGGATTGGGAGCATAGTTTGTTCTGGATGGGGTTGATCTCCTTCTGAAAGATCAGGTTCTTAACTTGGGGGCACTCTTAGACCCAGCATTATTCCTGAAAAACCAGGTTGCTGTGGTGACCAGGAGTGACTTTGCCCAGTTTTGGCAAGTGTGCCAGCTATGTCCTTTCTTGGGGAAGGCAGATCTAGCCACAGTGGTTCATGCCTTAGATTAGACATAATTAGACTACTGTAATGTGTTGTATGTGGGGCTGCCCTTGAAAACTGTTAGGATGCTGCAGCTAGTGCAAAATGCAGCAGCCAAACTTGTATAACACTTGCAAGAACTGCATTGGCTTCCAATTTGTTTGTGAGTGCAATTCAACATGCTGATGTTGACCTACAAAGCACTACATGGCTTCCGGTATGCAGCCAAAACTATGCTGTCTTGCATGACATTCGGTGTTTGAAACTGCTGTTTTAACTATTTTAAAACTGGACTCCAGGATTGTTTTTAGACTACTTTTAGGGGTTTTAAAGAGTATTTTAATATGCTTTCTTTATGTTTTTACTTTTATATTATTTTAATTGGTTTTAAATTGTTCATTTCCTTGAGAGCCCTTGTGGGGTGGGAGGAAATACAGAAATGCTTTAAACAAGTTAATAATTAAATAATTCCCTGTATCAACTGGAGGAGGTTGCCCAAGAAATTAAGCCTCCCTTGAAAAGGAATGTTCAATCAGGACCTACCCAGCTAGCCTTTGAGCCAGTGTGGTGTAGTGGTTTTGAGTGTTGGACTAAGATTCAATCTTCACTCTGCCCTAGAAACCAAGTGGCTGACCTTGGGCATGTCACACTCTCTCAGCCTTAAAAGAACCTGCTACAGCACTAGGCTGTCACAGACCTCCCAGAGGGCCTTTTCTGCTATTGCTCCCAGGCTGTGGAATGACCTGCCGGATGAGATGCGTCTTATTACAACCTTGGATGGCTTTAAGAAAGCGACCAAGACGCATCTCTTCCAGCAGGCTTTCCCGGATAGTAGCTAATGTAGTGTCGTTTTTTAGATTTGATACTGTTTTAATTATGATGCAGTTTAATCCTGTTTTAAGGGGTGGGAGGTGGGTATGGATTGTACAGATTGTAATTTTTTAAATGTATATGCTTTTAAATGTTGTACCCCGCCCTGATTGCTCGCTCAGAGGGGCAGGTTAGAAATAAATATTATCATTATTACTACTACTACTACTACTACTACTATTAAAAGAAGGCAATGGCAGAACTCTTCTGGATTAATCTTCCCAAGAAAGCCCTAGGATAGGGTCATCATAAGCCGAAATCAACTTGAAGGCATATAAGAAGAAAGCTAGCCTATGCTGAAAGAAGACTGGGAGATGATATATTTGGTGACACTCTTTTAATGAGTTGTTTCTACCATGAAAAGCAGGCAGCTGTGCATGTTCCCATTCTCCACTGAATCCTTCTGTGCCACCTAGTGGATACAAGAAAGAATACAGATCCTGCATTATTGTTGTGTACCTTCAAGTTATTTCTGACTTACTGCGACCCTAAGGAGAACTTATCATGGGGTTTTCTTGGCAAGTAGTGTAGCGCAGTGGTTTTCATGTTGGACTATGACTCTGGAGGCCAGAGTTCAATTCCCAGCTTGGTCATGAAACCCACTGAGTGACCTTGGAAAAGTCACATGTTCTCAGCCTCAGAGGAAGGCAATGACAAACCTCTTCTGAAGAAATCTTGCTAAGAAAGTCCCATGATATGTTCACCTTAGGATTGCTATAAATCTGAAACAACTTGAAGGCGCACAACAACAGCGACAAATCTTCAGTCTTGTATGGGCAGCAGTTTTTCATTTAGGATAAGGGGAAGGAGGAATATGTCCTCTTGATCTCAGAGTGGCTTACTTCTGAGTAAACACAGAAAGAGGATTCTCCCAAGAACAAAACTGTGGTATATGTACAGGTTGAGTCTCTCTTATCCCAAATGCTTGGGACCAGAAGTGTTTGGGATTTTGGAATACTTTTATTTGCATATACATACATACATACATACATACATACATAAGCTATCTTGCAGATTGGACCCAAGTCTAAACACAAAATTCATTTATGCTTCATATACACCTTGTATACATCGCCTGAAGATAATTTTATAAATCTTTTAAATACTTTTGTGCATGAAACAAGGTTTGTGTACACCGAACCATCAAAGAGGAAAGGTGTCAGCATCTCAGCCACCCATCTGGTTTTTGACAGATGTGGGAATTCCAAATAAGGGAGACTCCACCTGTATCAACTGCTGGCAGGAGAAGAAAGGTGTATCTACACTGTAGAAATAACACAATTTGACACCACTGTAAGTGCTGTAATTTCATCCTATGGAATCCTGTGATTTGTAGGCGACCAAAATGCTGAAAGGTCACCGTCTGGAAACCATGCCCTATGATGAGAGATTTAGGGAGCTGGGTATGTTTAGCCTGGAGAGCCTTCTTAAGAGACACTTAAGAATTGGTATGATAGCCCTGTTTAAATATTTGAAAGAATGTCATATTGAGGATGGAACAAGCTTGGTTTCTGCTGCTCCAGAGAATAGGGCCCAGAGCCATGGATTCAGACTAAAGGAAAAGAAATTCCACCTCAACATTAGGAAGAATTTCCTGACAGTAAGAGCTGTTTGAGAGTGGAAGACACTCCCTTCTTTGATGGAGTCTCCTTTGGAGGTTTTTAAACAGAGGCTGGATGGCCATCTGTCAGGGGTGCTTTGATTGTGAGTTCCTGCATGGTGACTAGATGCCATCACTGCAAAGGAGGACAAGGCACCAGGAAATGTAGGACATTCCAGAAAAAAATGTAAAACATGACCAAACGAAAACAAAAACACCCCATAAAGGTAAATACATGCTTCTTAACCATGCTCAAAATGGAGGACATTTTGTAATTCTTCCTGGGCAGAATCTTATTCATGTTAAACAATTTAATATTAACTACACCAATAATTAAAAAACACATGAAATTATTATTGATATCTTCATTCTTATTACTATCTTCTTTTCAACATATACTATTCATAACACATACTACCCATTAAAATATAATACTATTAATGTATCATTAATGAACTTTTTTCTTTCCCCAAGTGCTCCTCATCATCAGAACCTAATAGCTTCATATTATTCTGCCCTCTGAAATTGTAAACTCTTCCTGTGGAGGTAAACCACCTTCCTCTTTTACTAAAGCCTTTTGTACAAATATTTTCCATATTCCTTCAGAATCATTCCTCTTCATCATTCCCTTTTTTATCCTTGATTTCACAGATTAACTCTCGTATCATTCATTGCCATTTGCCATACTTCTTTATACCAATCTTGTATTTACAGAGCTCCCTGATCTTTCCATTTTTAATATTTTTTTTGCTATAATTATTCTTGCTGCTGTCAATAGATTTGTAATTAAGCCCTTCATAGTTGATCTTATCATATATAGACATGCATGCTATCATTGGGCATATTTCTAACTCAATTTATTTTATTATTATTATTAACTTTATTTATAAAGTGCTGTAAAGTTCACACAGCTCTGTACATACAATAGAATAAAATAAAATGGACCTGCCAATGGCATACATTCAAGATGATAGAATAAAATACAAAATTGAAAATACAAACTTTCTGTTATCGCTTTAAATACTAATTGCCAAAATTTCTTGACAGATCAACAACCCCACTACATATGGATATAATAAGTACCAATTCCTTGACAACCCCCCCAACACATCCTTGAATAATTCTTATTTGTATACAGTAGTTCAACCTTACCGGTGTTAGGAGCAGGACTATGAAGCATGCATTTGGAGAATTATTATAAATGAATTTGGGGATGGTCCTTAAGTTAAGGACCATTCCCATTCCCCAAATCCATGTATAATAATAATTCTCCAAATGCATGCTTCTTAAGTCCTGCTCTTAAGAATTATTCAAGGATGTGGAGGGCCTTTGGGGATTCCTCCTGGACAGAAAGTTGAAATGTAAGGCATGTAAATTATTATTATTATTATAAATTATTATATTATATATAATATATATAATATTTTTATATTATATAAATTATTATCATAATTATGAGGGCAGGGAACCGTCTAATTAAAAATAATAATCATAAGACGCTCTGATGGTCTTTAAGGCTGAAGGGCAGGGTATAAATACTCAAATAAATAAAAATAAATAAAATGTCTTGCCTGAGCTAAATGCACTCCTAGAAATTGGGGGGGGGGGGGGGATTGGGGATTCCTCCTGGACAGGAGTCTGGGATGGAGATTGTCACACTAGGGTCAATTCCAGAACCATCCCACAACTGTCCCATCATTGGCAATGAATATCGGGATAATTGTGGGTTGGGAATGGGATAAGTGTGGGATGGTTCTGGAATTGACCCTGCCTAGTGTGATAATCTCATAAAGAGTAAGAGGAGGAAAAGAAAGGAGGCAGTTCCCCTGCCGTCCACTAGGCGGAGACAAAGTCCGGCGAGGATCTGGCCAAGAATAAAGGACTGCTGCTGCTGCTGGAGTGGAGAGCCAGAAGTGGTGGAGGACAGGAGGAGTGAGAGGGAGCCCTGGGCGGGAAGGTAAGAAGGGCTTGCTGCTGTTACTGCTGCAGGTGAGGCTGGGTGGCTGCTGCTCCTGCTGCTGCTGGTGGTCTCTGGTGCTTTGGGTGGGCGGTTAGGACCAGGGGAGCCCTCTCCTCCTCCCTCCTCCCTTTGTGTTGTTCCCTTTGTGTGCTGCTGCAAAATGCAAACAGAGGAACCTGCTGCTCCTCAGCCTGGGATTTTCCTCTCCTGGATTTATTGGGAGGCTCCTTGTCTGCACTCCAGCTGGACAAGTGGGAGGCTTGGCTTCATGGTCTCATTCTCATTCACGTGGAGGGAGGAAGGAAGAAGGACTGGGAGTGGGGAAAAGGAGGAGGAGGAGGAGGAGGGCACTTACTTTCTTAGTCCCCCCCCCCACTCCCTTGTAGCCCCAGGGAGGGATGGAGAGGTGTGTGTATACACACACATACACACACACACACTCTCTCTCACATATACACACACATATATATACTGTACTGTCTCTTATTCTCACACACACCTAAACTAACTCTCACACATATAAATACTCACACACACACACACACACACACATATGCATCCTCACTCACATATACTAACACACATACTCTCTCACACACACCAAGTCACTTTCTCTCATACACATATATTAACTCACATACATATATATGCACACACACATACTCTCTCTCTCACACACACATATACACACACTCACATACACAATCTCTCACTCACATACAAACTCACACACGTATAAACACACACACATACTCTCTCACACATATAAACACTTTTTTATATATATACACACACACACACACACATATACTCACACACATATAAACACACATATACACACACATATACTCATGCAGATATATATACACACACACATACACATGCACCCAGTAAATATATATATATATATATATATATACACATATACTAACACACAAATACACACACATATATATAAACTCTCTCTCACATATATATGCTTACATACACATACTACCTCTCTCACACACACACATACTAATTCTCTCTCTCTCACACACACACACACACACACATATGTACACAGAGAGAGGAGTCCCCCTGAGTTCACCTAAGGGCTCCTTCCTTCCATCTTTCCTTTACTAAACATGGAGAGATTTGTTTGCTAAAAGGAGCAGCCCCCATTTCTGGACTGAGGACTTTTTAAGTAACCCTTACTTCTTGAGGGCATGGCTTTAGCAAAGGTCCTGCTGTAACCTCAAATGCATGAACTGAATGAAAAGAGTGATTAAACATCTTGTTGGAAGCTTCCTTCCCACATACATTAGACATCACATTTCAGATCGTAGTGCTTCCCCCTGTGGCTGAGCTTTTGAGCCCTTGTAAAATCACTTGTGAAAAAAAAGGCAAGGCGGCACCCTCAAGGAACAGAAACATGGTTGTGTTGAAATACTCTGGTGGTTAAAAATTAAAAGAATCCCCCTATGTAGCATCCATTTTTGTGTTACTTGGGGGGAATCTGAGCAGGTGTCCCTTTCTTTGCAGGTGTAAGAAAAGTTGCACCACAACCATAGAATCATAGAATCATAGAATCATAGAGTTGGAAGAGACCACAAGGGCCATCCAGTCCAACCCCCTGCCATGCAGGAACTCCAAGTCAAAGCATCCCTGACAGATGGCCATCCAGCCTCTGCTTAAAGACCCCTAAGGAAGGAGACTCCACCACACTCCGAGGGAGTGTGTTCCACTGTCGAACAGCCCTTACTGTCAGGAAGTTCCTCCTAATGTTGAGGTGGAATCTCTTTTCCTGCAGTTTGCATCCATTGTTCCGCGTTCTAGTCTCTGCAGCAGCAGAAAACAAGCTTGCTCCCTCCTCAATGTGACATCCCTTCAAATATTTAAACAGGGCTATCATATCACCTCTTAACCTTCTCTTCTCCAGGGTAAACATCCCCAGCTCCCTAAGGCGTTCTTCATAGGGCATGGTTTCCAGACCCTTCACCATCTTAGTTGCCCTCCTTTGGACATGCTCCAGTTTCTCCACATCTTTTTTGAAATGTGGTGCCCAGAACTGGACACAGTATTCCAGGTGGGGCCTGACCAAAGCAGAATAGAGTGGCACTATAACTTCCCTTGATCTAGAAACTATACTTCTATTGATGCAGCCTAAAATTGCATTGGCTTTTTTAGCTGCCGCATCACACTGTTGACTCATGTTCAACTTGTGGTCTACTTGGACTCCTAGATCCCTTTCACATGTGGTCTCATTCAGCCAGGTGTCCCCCATCCTATATCTGTGCATTTCATTTTTCCGCCCTAAGTGCAGAACCTTACATTTCTCCGCATTGAATTTAATTTTGTTAGCACTGGCCCAGCTTTCTAGTCTATTCAGGTCATTTTGAATTTTGATCCTGTCCTCTGGGGTATTAGCTACTCCTCCCAGTTTAGTGTCATCTGCAAATTTGATAAGTATGCCCCCAATTCTGTCATCCAAATCGTTAATAAAGATGTTGAATAGCACTGGGCCCAGGACAGAACCCTGTGGGACCCCACTGGTCACTTCTCTCCAGGATGAAAAGGAGCCATTGTTGAGCACCCTTTGAGTTCGGCCAGTCAACCAATTACAAATCCATGTAACTGTTAACTTGTCTATCCCACATTTTGCGAGCTTGTTTGCAAGAATGTCATGGGGAACCTTGTCAAAGGCCTTACTGAAATCGAGGTATACTATATCCACAGCATTCCCTTCATCTACCATCTATCTACAGGTGTATACACTCTTTCTCTCTCTCAAACACACACATACATACACACACACACATATATATGTTAACTCTCACACATATAAACATTCACATACATACGTATACTCTCTTACACACACATATACTCACACACATATAAACACACTCACATAATATATACACAAGCACTGTCTCACAAATAGACACACATATATACTCTCACATATGCTAATTCACACACAAACGCACTCACATATATACATACACACATAGTCTCACACATAAATACATACACAAACATATACTCTCTCACACACACATATACTAACCCACATATAAACACACACACATGATATATACACTCTCACACACATACACACATATAAACACACACATATACACTCACACATATATACTCTCTCTCACACACATATGCTAACTCACACACATATATACACACACTCACAGTCTCATAAAATATTTGATGAGAAGCAGAAGAGTGATAGAGAGACAGCACTTCTATGATTTGAACACACCTTCTCTTTTACAACCTTTTGAATGATTTCCCTCCTCTGTGCATTGTTAGTGGATTCAATGGGGCTTGCATAACTTTCCCTTGAGAGAGGATAATTGGAAATCTGCCTTTCAGGGGAAAATAAAAAGAATGGCACTCTTATTGTGTTTGCACCAAGACTAGTTTGTTGTGTGCCTTCACATCTTAGTGACCCTAATGCAAACATATCATGGGAGGGTTTTGGGCAAGATTTGTTGGGGTTGGAGGTGCCTTTTTCTGCCTCTGAGGCTGAGATAGTGTGACTTGCTTGAGGTCACCCAGTGGGTTTCCATGGCTGAGCGGTGATTTGAATCCAGGTTTCTAGAGTTATAGTCTAACACCTGAACCACTATGTCATGATGGCTTTACCAACTCTACTCCACACTGTATTCAGGAAGGTCAAGTTGGTAGAAGATACTGTAGAAGATGGAGCACCTGTACGTGTCAGAGGGAAAACTGCAAGGATAACTTGAAACGGAGAAATATAGCCCCATGAACTTTCTAAAGAGGTGCATAGCTTTTACCCTTTGGGCACAGGATGGGTCTTTTGGGCATGGTTTTTATTTGGATGCCACTGATTTTGTAAATGGGGCCGTCCTTGTTCTTCAAGACAAGGGTTTTTCTAGCAGATATTAATGCCACATTGTGGTTAGCTGGGAGTCAGCACTTTAGATCTTTCCAGTTGTTGTTAGCCTACAGATCCTATCGTCTGCCACCGTTGACTGTGCAGGTGAGAGTCTGTAGGGATTTGCAGTTCAACGGCACCTGGAAAGTCACTGGTTGCCAACCTCTTTGTTAGGCACATCAGTGAATAACAAGATTTTTTTTTCCTCCTGGAAAATAAATGCCAGCTAAAGGTGAAAAATCAAGAGCTGCAGGTCTTAAGTACCAAAGCCAGGATTAGTATAAATATTGTTGTCTCAGGGATAAGTTAGCCTTTCAGCATGTAAACATAGCAAGATGAAGAAAATCCTTTTTTGATACAGTGAGGGATGAGGGTCCAGGTGAAGAAATTCAGGCTGTGCCCAAACAAGGGAGAGGTTCTGTTATTAATTAGGGATCTGGAGTTGGGGTTACAGCCTGTTCTGGATGCGGCTTCACATCCTACCAAGGACCAACGGTGTAGCTTGAAGGTAGGTCTGAAGGAATGTCATATTGAGGATGGAGCAAGCTTATTTTCTGCTGCTCCAGAGACCAGGACATGGAGTAATGGGTTCAGACTACAGGAAAAGAGATTCTACCCAAACATCAGGAAGAATTTATTGAGCACAGGAGTTGTTCAATAGTGGAATATGCTGCCTCAGAGAGTGGTGGAGTCTCCTTCTTTGGAGGTTTTTAAACAAAGCCTGGATGGGGTGTTTTGATTGTGTATTCCTGCATGGCAGAGGATTGGCCTGAATGGCCCTTGAGGTCTCTTCCAACTCTGATTCTGTGGTTTTGGGCCCAGCACTGGTCCTGTAAGGCCAGGTGGCTGTTGAGGCCAGAGTGCCTTTATTTAGCTAATACACCAGTATGTGCCCTTTTGTAGAGAAGGCTGGTCTGGCCACAGTGATTCATGCTTTAATTACTTCTCAATAAGGTAAATCTAATGCATGCTATATAAAGCTGCCCTCAGTTTGGAAGCTAGAGCTGATGCAAAACGTGCCACTCAGACTTTGTGGTTTGCTGTGTACTTTTGCAGCCACATATCAGCAATCTTGTACCAAGTGCACTGACTTCTAGTTTGTTTGCAAGTTCAATTCAAAATGTTGATTTTTGGCACAGAAAATCTTAAATCAACTTGGGGCTAGGATTCCTGAATGATGAACATCTATCTGAAAGGCTATCTTTTTGTATGCTAACCTGCTTGAAATTTGAGACTTTGGGGAGTCACTGTTGTCCGGGTACTCAAGGTAGGGTTTTCTCTTGTAGAGGCATCATGCCTTTCTCTTCATTGAGTTTCTGGCAGGCAGTCCAAACTCCTACTTCACCCCAGGTCTTTGGCTTTTAACACTATTTTAGTTTGTTTCTAAGGAGGTTTTGTTTTTATATTGTGATTGTTATTGTGCATTCCTTTAAATCACTAAATACCTGTTCTATGCACATTTAGAAGCAAGGGTTTGATTGACTGACCCTCACCCTCAGCTAACTGGTACAGCCTTGGACTGTAGCCCATGAAACTCAGTGAAGCTCAGGAAAATATGATTATGTCTTGTTTTGGTGCTTGATAAAATGTACATGACAAATATTATACATATATGTTCACTTAAGGCATATTTGATTCCACTTAGTGCCTTCATAAAGGTAAATATTAGAGAATTTGAAACAGGAAGGATGAAATGATAGGAAGGAACATAATCTTTGTCACGTTATAATTGTTCTCCTTTCTTCCTGTAGGCTTGGAAAAAATGTAAAATCTCAATTTGATTTCTAGTCATTATTTGCTTGACTACTGAATATTACTCAGTTGGAAAAAGTATAATCTTTTGCAGGGAAACAAAAACAGATATATACAGTATTTTTGTTTTTTATATTTTTGCAGAGAGAAATATGATCTTGACATATTAAAGGACTTTTCCACACCTTCCTATTTTCTTACCAAAATTAAATCATAAAAGAAGGTGAGGGGAAAACAAAATATTTATAAATTTAAAGATATGTCTGTTTATCCTTTATAGGGATAGTTTTTTTTAAATAATAAATAAATAAAATATCTGTGGTTATTCATTTGTGAAAATGGTATGGTTTCTCAGAAATCTTAGAGAAATCCACAGTACAAAACTGCAATATGTGCATATAGCAGCACAAACAAAACTTTTTAACAGTTAAAAAAAGTGTCCTAAAACCTGTAAATAACCTGCATACAGCAGCTCAGCAACAGAATAGCTTTGATTTGTAAGAGTCTGGTGGAATAAACTTTTTTAATTCATCATCCATTAAATAAATAAAGATGACCTGCCAAACTTCTCTTGAAGCAGGGTTCTGTGACAATGATGTTACTGTTGAAAATGCCTTTGGCTACCTATGGCTTTTAGTTTGTTACACCATTAAAAATGGAAAACTGAATTTACTGCATTTAAAATGTCTTCTATTTCTGACAACATTCTGCAGGGAATTCAATGCAGTGTTCCTTGGTGTTGCAGATTTCTTAGGTTTGAAGCTAATAGCTCTTAATTTGTTTCAGAACAAGCCATAGGAATCTCCCTGGTTCCCCTTTCTTCTCACCACTCCTGTTGTTGTTGTTTTGTGCCTTCAAGTTGTTTCCGACTTCAAGTAACCTTATCATGGGTTTTCTTGGCAAGATTTGTTCAGAGGAGGTTTGCCATTGCCTTTCCCTTAGGCTGAGAGAGTGTGACTTGCCCAGGGTCACCCAGTGGGTTTTATGGCTCGGTGTATTATAGAATCCAGGTATCCAGAGTTCAGAGTTTTTAAAGAAAACTTTTGTATGTTTTTATGTTAGCTTACATTGTTTTACATCAATGATGTTAATTGTTTTTTAAAACTTTTACTGTGGTGTTTTTGAATTGTTTGTATCTTGTAAGCCAGCTTAGATCTTCCTGGGAAAAAGGTTGCATGGAAATGAAATGAAATGAAAAAATAAAATAATCCAACACTGAAAACACTACTCCATGCTGGCTCTTCTTCTCACCATTCTTCTACTTGAAAAAAATTAGTCTTTTCCTGACATTGATAGTGAAAATTGCAAAGGATTGGGATGCAGAAGTATGACTATTAATTTATAATGTCGGGATCCAATAATTGATGCTAATAGTGATCTGTTGAATCAATAAGTAGTGGCTCATCATGTTTCCATTAACTCAGTGGATCTGCTGCAGTTGGGACTCTCAGTTGGATTTAACCCTAAATCCCTCAGTGCAATCATGTGTTGTATCTACTGAGACATAAGTTTCGTGCAATTCACTGGTGGTAATTCACAGGTAAATAAATATAGAATTCAATATACGTAAATGGTGTCTTTTGTTCCAGTAAAGTTATGCTTCTCAGGCTATCGATGTGGAGGAGCATCAGTCATCTTAGTCCAGTATTCTAGGAACTAGTATTAGATCTGTGCCCAAAGGGTAGCATTGATTTTTCCTTTCTTTCCTACAAACTTGCCAGGGACCAGTAGCCAGTAGCTCAGGAACTGGTACTGGTCCAGGAGCCACTATTTTAAGTTAACACTGCATAGTTCTAGTAGTAGTTGAATATTTAGGCTCAGCCTACCTCTTAAAAGTATCACCTTGCAAGAAGTGATGACAGTCTCAATATGCTTTGAACTTAAAATTCTTTTTTTAAAGTTACATTGGGAGGGAATGCATGTGTCTATACAGAGTCCAAAATTACCAGCTTAAAAACATTTCTACGTGTATCAATTTGCCAGCAAATCTGTGAAAAATCTCTATTCCTGCAATTCTTGGTACAGTCTTTAACATGGCTTTCGGTCTGGAGTATGTGATCTATCTCTGTGGAAAACCCAGAAATATTAGTTGACCCAAATAAGCTGTCACTGTGTGTCAGCTGTTGAAAAACCTCTATTTCTTTTTACCTTTCAGGAGTCAGAGTCAGATATTTTCATGTCTAATTACTGGAGGCTAATCCTATGTAAGGAAACCAGCAGTTGCAACTGTTTTTCAAAAGAGAATCAGGCTCATGATGGGAAAGACGATACAGACCACCGCATTGTGGTATCAGACATCATCAGGCTTGTGCAAGATAAGCAGAAGGAACTGGCGACACAGCAAGGTATGGTAAAATTCTGATTGCTTCATCTCAAGGTCAGAATATTTTGAGCAACATTTTATAATAGAATAAACTTCTTTGTAAGATTAATGCTGCAACTCTATGCATTCTTGCATGGGAGTGAGTTTCACTGATCACATTGGACCTTACATTCTTCTGAATAAATAGAAAAAATAAAATAATTATTGAATTTGGTTCAGAATGGAAGCCCTATTCAGGTTTTTGTAGAGCATGTTATTTAAAGACATGAGGAGGGGAGCATGCTAACCCTACACACCGCCATCATTGTTTTGCTTGCATAAAAATGACATGTTTGAAGCCAAGAGCCCCTTCTACTTGTGGGGTGCATCTACAGTGTAAAAATAATGCAGTTAGACACCACTTTAAGTACTGTAGCTCTATTCTGTGGAATCTTGTCATTTGTATTTTTACAAGGTCTTTAGCCTTCTCTGCCAAAGAGTGCTGGTCCTTCACAAAACTACAAATCCCAGGATTATGTAGGGTGGAGCCATGGCAGTTAAAGTGGTGCCAAACTGCATTATTTCTACAGCATAGGTGGCATCAGCAGAAGCTCTTTATTTGAGCAAGAATACAGGCAAAGTTGTGTTCTTACTTATGTGGAGAACGTCCATGGTTCCAAGGGGCTCAGCTCTTCAGATATGCCATTTATATGCAACCAAAGCAGTGATGGAGGGGGCAAGATTTGTGCATTCCCCTCTCTGCCTATTTAAACAACATTCTTCAGATACCTGAATAAGGCTATAATAGCTATTAGTGAGTGGGTTGTGTGTCAGATAAATATTCCGGAATTGTAAATTGTTGTTCTTGGTAATCCCTCACCCCAGATTTCCATAACATTAAAAATTAAGAGAAGTGGCTGCAAGCAGAGATTTGAGGGACTATTGTCACTGCTGTGATTTTATTTGCAACTAGTCTTCTTGGTGTGGCAAGACAGCATCTTGAGGATTCTCTGACTGCTCTCAGGGCATCTCACCTTCAGTACAAGACTAAGATTCCAATTGCCCTTTCTCTTGTTTTGCCAGGATTTCTGCAATTCGTGCAAAATATTCTTAGTACAAAACTCTTGTCTCTGTACAAAATTAGTCTCTCTTTTAGTTTTTGGAAGTAATAATAATAATAATTTTTATTTGTATTTTCTGCCTCTCCCTATGGATCGAGGTGGGATCACAACAATAAAAGCATTACATAAATACAATCAATAAAATACCTTACATTAAAAGTAAACAACTATACACTTATCCAAATACATGCTAACAAATCAGAGGTGGTGTATTTCTTCAGGTCTCTTATAAGAGGTCAGAAGGATAAGCTCGCCAGAAGAGATCTGTCTTAAGTGCCTTCGTGAAAGCATCTAAGGTGGTGATAAGACAGATCTCTTCCGATAAGTCATTCCAAAGCTTGGGGGCCGCTGCAGTAAATGTTCTGTATGATGTCGTTTTTAGCCTGGTTTTATGGTGCTCCAGTAGATTTTTTTCCTGATGTTCTGAGAGTGTGGGGCGGATTGTGTAGGGAGAAGCATTCCCTCAAGTAACTTGGGCCCAAGCCATGTAGGGCTTTAAAGGTAATAACCAACACTTTGTACTGTGCCCGGAAGCTAACTGGCAGTCAGTGTAGGGAGTTATGTGATCCTACCTAGATGTCCTAGTAATCAATCTGGCTGCCATATTCTGGACTAATTGCAGCTTCTGAACTTGGTACAAAGGTAGCCCCGTGTACAGCGCATTACAGAAATCTAAACGAGAGATTACGAGCGTGTGTACTACTGCTTCAAGGTCCTTTTGGTCCAGGTAGGGATGCAGTTGGTGTATCAGCTGTAGTTGATACCAAGGACTCCTGGCTATCGCATCTAATTGAGCTGACATCTGTAGAGATGGGTCCAGGAGTATTCCCAAATTGCGAACTTTGTCCTTTAGGGGAAGTGTAACCCTGTCCAGGACTGGATGACAAATCTCCCTCCCTGGACTTGGAGAACCTATTGCAAGTTCCTCCGTTTTCTCTGGATTCAACTTGAATTGAAGTAAGCAGCAAACTCACAGCAGGTGCTAAAGGACAGTCTAATTGATAATAAGAACACATACAACCCATCCAATACTATTGCTTTTATTACAAAGCAGTATTCATCACATTTTCTAGTACTGTACATTTTTCATAAATGTGCAAAAATCATTCACAAAAATGCCCAGACTCTCTGTGATACCATTAACCTTAACAGTATCTTAATAGCCGTTTGTGTCAAGGAGGATTTTTTTTAAATAGTTCTTGTTTTCTCTGAGGAAGAATCAAGTCAGGAGATACAACCTAGGTGGCAAAAGAATCTGAACGTAACATTGCTACTGGAGTAGGTGTTTGTAGCCTGTGAAGGTAGGATTAAGTAGGTTAGCATCTTCAAGGCATCAGATAGATGATAGAACAAACTTATTTTCTGTTCCTCCTGTTAAGGAGGACCTGAACTAATTAATTCAAGGAGGACCTGAACTAATTAATTCAAAGTACAAGAAAGAAAATTTAGACCAAATATAAGGACAGATATGCTGACACTGAATCTGTTCAGTAGTGGTACAGAATATCTCAGGAGGTGGCAGACTCTCCTTTGTTAGATGTTTATTAAGCAGGAGCTTAATAGATATCTGTTGTGGATACTATGGTAGCTGATTCACTACATGGGAAGGAGTGTGGATAGATAAACTTTGAAGTCCTTTCCAGTTCTGTGATTCTAAATGCATTAATGCCTGTTGCAAAAGCAAACACCCAAGCATTAGAGGGAAGCTGAGTGTGAAGTGATGAGAAAAAACACATTGCACACAATGCATTGATGGAGATAAAGAATAGCCACAACTTTATTGATTACAGCAACTGACCCTTGTGCAGCACAGGGAAGAGAATACTTTGGACAAGTGAATTCCAATTCAGTCCACCTGCTAGGAGAATAAACCCTGGTTGGAAGGATGTAAAAACCCACATGGGTCTGAATTATTGCATGGTTCCTTTGCCACCTGGGAGTGAAGCAGATCCTGATTGCGCCTGACACGGATTTTACACTTTAGTCACTTGTGGCAGAGCCAGTCACAAAAATAAAGGACACAATGAGTTGATTTTCTCAGCAACGTGCACTTAGGGACCAATGATGACACTGACAAAATTTCATCAATATGCCATAATAACTTCCGGGTGATAATTATTATATTATGATAACCCCTCATAAGGTGCAATATGCAGACTTCTACAATATCAGGTATTTGGAGGGTCATGATACGCTGGGAAAACTGTATAAATCTAGATAGTGACTTGTAGTGACTGGGACCCACCAGTCACTTGGGGGCTGTCTCAGACTACAAAGGGTTAATCTGGGGGTGGTACATGCTAATGAGAGCTGGCAATGCATGCTAATAAGTAAATTACATCACGGATAACTTATAGCCCTTTAGCCAATCAGTGAATTGGACCGGGACTTTTCAAGAACCTTCTATCTGAAACCTTTAAAAAGCCTTGAACCCATGTGCTCTTTTGTCTTCAGTCTTCAGTCTTCTTCTTCCTGAAGTCCAGCTGTTGAACCTCTGCCAACAGGGCAGGCTGGGATGTGGTCTGAGCTAGCCAAAAAGGGGCCAGCTCCCACATCCAGAGACTCCTCAAAGACTGCAAATCCATATCTCTATGTGAGTAGTTTAGAGTTATGTTAGTTCGTGCGATTTAGGCCTTTTATTATGTTTCTTATGGCTTGCTTGAACTGAACAATTGTATATCTATGCGCTGTACCTGCAAGGCAGGGAGGCCTTGCATGAATGAGATACCTCTATGCTCTCTTCTTGTGTAGTTAGAATAAATCCATTTTCTTGAATGCATCTGTTTGCTCTCTATTCCTACAACACGTGCCTTAGCTCGGTGGTTGCTTGCTGGTAGCAAGTGGGAAGTGGAAAAGAACTATAAATCCCTTTAGCAAGCCCTAGCGTGTGCTAAGACAGGGGAACTCAGTTGTAATTCGCTAGGTGGTGGCAGCAGTAGATAGGTTTGGAGGACCACAAGGGTGCCCATTCCACTCAGCAAGGAGTGGAGACAGGGATCCAGGGGACTCCAAAGAGAAAACCCAAAAGAAGAACCCTTGGGGTTAAGGGCCAGGAGCAGGGTGTTGCTGGGTTGCTTAACCCCTCGGATCATCACATGACTACATAGAGATAAAGGTGATCATTAAAACTTTTGGATACCCCCTCGTATCAAAGGACCTGAACTCTTCCCACAAAACATGTTCTGCACCTTAGCTGACTCCTTCAGTTTGGCTAAACCCCAGAGTGGATTCACTCCTTTCTGACATCTGAGCCACCACTACTGCTGCTGTGGCCACAGCCATGCCTGCTCTAAGGCTCCCTTCCCTCATTTAATGCCAGTCTGATCAAAGAGGGGAAAAATGGGCAGAGGGAAGACAAAGAGGACAGATTTCTGTCAGGGTGAAAACACATAACAAGTTTATCTAAGTTCAGAGTGAGAACGTCATTTTGCTGTTTCACCCAAGAGATTTGCAAGGAAGTTGGATACAAGGTGTGCCACCTCTGAAGCCCTGGATTTAATGGCTTTCCAACGCTTTCACAAGAATGCTGGATGAAAGGTTGTGAAGTTTAAAACAGTAGGAGAAAGAACAACAGTGTTATTCCTAGGAAAGAGAAAGGGTGTACCAACTAGTTGCAGTGTATAGACATTAATATATCAATGTCCTGGTTTTGCATGACAATGAATATTATACAGATTTAGGGATCGTTGGCCAATTAGTGTGTTTGTGTTTGTGGCAATTTGGTGCCTTGATACTGATTTTGGCTATTATCCTTTGATTCTTGATCCTGAGTCTTGATATCAGTAGTATGATGCCTCTATTGACACATTCTTTTAAAATTCAACCAGTTGAAACCTACAACCAGGAAGTTTGTGTATCTGTTTTGCAGGATCACCGTGCATATTACCCAGGTTCAATGTACACACTCGCCTGATTGAAGTCCTATTGGATTTGGTGATATTGCTTCTGAGAAAGCAAGCATAGCAAAGCCTTCTTGTGAATGGTTCAGCAGGTGTCTGATTATATGCCAGCATGAGCTCACTTGTTCAAGTCCAGTTACCCCCATTGGTTGATTACAAAATAGTTTTCCTGAAATTATAAAACACAGTCATTTACTTCAGGCAAAGGACTATACAGGTTTATTATAGTTAACAAAGTAGATATATGTCTGGGCGTTACTTCTTTAACAGAAAATTTGGTACCACAGGCAGATATAACACGGAAAGAATAGATATGTGTTCCTACATCACAAAAAAGAAGAGCTGTTTGACACGCGCCAGCAAACTTTTTATTTAAAAAAAAAAGACCAAATAAGCCTTGCATGTAAAAATGTTTTTGAACCTTCTAGAGAACCCTTCAAGCTTCTTCAGAATTACTTTTGGAGTGATTCCCCCTCCCAGCCTCCATTTTTCTCATTATTTCCATTCTGGTGGCCAAATTTATAGATCTGTATTTTTGTTAATATGCTGGAAGTAACTGATGAGACAGCCTTGTCTTCTTCCCACTTTTCTCTTTGTATTGCTGTTCATGCATGCTTAATAAGGGATTCTGGTGTAGGTTTGGCCAGAGTAGGATCCTGCTCTTCCCCAGCCCTGGTTTTATTTATTGCATTGTTATACTGCATATATGCTGCATGTATTCAGGTGTGTGTTTCTCCATCTCTCCTTCACTATCCTGCCAGTGCTGAAATTGGGTGCTGGGTAAAAAAGAGCTTCACTGTCAGAGGCTTTGTTAACTGAAGTATGCTTATATCAGTCCTATAGCCATTAAGATTACAAACAAGTAGTGGCTAACTTCATTCATTTCAATGAGGCTGAAGCAAATACTGGATTTTGCTGCAATCTTATATCCAATTATTTAGGAATAAACTCTGGTTAAATTGGCAAGACTTAATTTCTTAGCAGACACCTGTAATTTCTGAGCAGACAAGTTACATGCCATTTTCTTTGGTTTGGATTGCTTTCTTTGTTTTGATAAGCACTTCCCTAAGTATGCAGGACTAGTAGTCAGAATTACATAGTTTCTAGTCCCTTTTTGGCTTAAAATTGCTGTTGCATGAAAAGCTAAAAGCATAAACAGAGCAGGGAACATATAAAAATAATGTTGCTAGGAAACTCAGTCCCTTCCCTCCTACAACTTTGACCTTGTTGCCTCCCACACCTCTCTATTCCTGTTCCTCTTTTTCACAGGAGATGACAGGGGAGATGTGAGATGTTTGGGACAGAACATTGCAAAGACAGGATGGGGGTAGTGTTGAGAAATGTGTAATGCTCTGCCAATAATTTTCCAAATTGCACGTAGTATGATCTCTGTCATCTGTGTTTTCTCACTTCAGTGCCTACAATCAGCACATCCATTTCCTTCTTCTGCTGAATGTGAGATAAACTTGTTGAGTGAGATCCATGCCTTGTGGTAACATGGCTTCAGTTATATAGAGAAGCATTTGTATCTTTTTCTTGTCTCATTGCTTCCAGTTTATTAAGAATTTGCTTTCATCACAGTGATACAGACAGCATTCAGACCTGGCCTATGATTTTCGGAAAAATAATAACTTTTTTTTCAGACTGTCTGTCACTAATCTCTGCTTGTACAAAAGAGTTTTGTGGCTTATTCAATATGATAAACTGGCATTTTGAATTTTACATTTAGCCAGTGTGGTGTAGTGGTTTGATCATTGGACTACAGCTCTGGAGATCAGGGTTCAATTTCCCTCTTGAGCATAAAAACTCGCTGGGTGATTGTGATCAAGTCACACCCTCTCAGCCTTGGAGGATGGCAAAGGCAAATCTCCTCTGAAGAAACTTGCCAAGAAAAACCTATTATAGGGCCACCTTAGGGTCACCATAAGTCAAAAATGACCTGGAAGCACACAACAACAACATTAGCATTCTCCCGGCTATAAGTAATGAGTGAATCTGGACTTAAAATTGATGCAGAACTAGGTAGTCTCATATCAGAAGGAATTCCTTAGGAAAGTCAGTAAAATATTTGCAACCAAATTGAATAGCAACTTAGAGCCTCAACAGACTGGCACCAAATGCTGGCATCAGGGAAGAGTGGGGGCATGGTGATTGCATGCCAGGCATCCCGACTCTTCCCTGATGCCAGCATCACTCCACCCACCTGCCCACACAGCAGGTGGTGTCATGCCCCTTTTTTGGCACAGCATTTACATGGGCTGCACCAAAGAATCTCAGAAAAAGTGCTGCCACAGCAGCAAAAGCACCTTTTCCCCAGCATGAAAAGAAGCTGCTTTCTGCAGCTTCTTTTTAGGCCAGGGAAAGGCCAGATTGGGGCATGGCATGTAGTTGCTGCAGCCCTGATCCAGCGAGGAAAGGGGATGCTCCAAAGGCATGGTCTATTGCACCCCTGAGAGTACTTTATGCTTATAAACATAGGAAGTAGGTAATTGATCCTCTTGGGGATCAAGATTTTTTTTTAAATTGCTGCAATTTGGCCTGCACAGTGCAGGAATAATTAGTGGTGAAAGTGGGTACCACTGGAAAAAAGATCATCATACAATCCTGAAACATATATGTGTTCATGTTCAATAGTTAGGTTGCATTTCTGTACTAAAATAATATGGTGGGAGTTGCAAAGAGAAAAATGTCATTTTCAGATATTTGGAATTTATATAATGAAAATATGTGTGAGGACCTGCTTCTGCTTATAATTTTTTTTAAAAAAAATCTTGCTTAAACATTAGAATTTTGTACAAAGCATCAAAAATGGAAGGTGGTCCAAAAATTATGTTTTTGTAACTGCACATACTTCCTTGATCTGTAAATATGAAAAAAAAATCTTGATAAAGTTACAGGGAAAAAAGAACATGCTTGTGATGGGAAAGCACACCATTTTAAAATTAATATCTGGATTTAAAATGGGAGTTCTTTTAAAAAAAAACAAGAAACATGAGAACACTACTCATTTTTGTGGCGTTTTCACTGTAAGGTTGATACACAACTCTTACCTTCTATCTTGAAACTTTATATGTACATTTTGCAGAGGGTGGATGATTAGATGAACCTAGTGAAACATATTAAGCTGGATAATCTTGTTTCCCTGTGTTCAAGATCCATAAAAGCTTTCTTTATCTCCACACCGTTAGAAACTGTAATACCGTTCTATACTCTAGCAGGTGCCCTTTAATTAGCTTGGAAGAGATTCATCTGGGCTCATTACCAATATAGTAGTCATTTTAATAACACAGGCTTCCAGAATGAAAAGGAAGTTACACCCAGACAGATTAATCACTGTATATTTTACTAAATCCAGTTATTGCCAGCTGAAATCATCAATCCCATATGCTTTCCACTGAAAATCACACTACATATGCAAAGCATATATATATATGGGTTCATGATTTACAGTAATACCTCTAATATCTGTTACACAGGATGTCTTTTCTTTCTTAACAGGTTTAAATGGGAGGCACTTGAATGAATGTTCTAATTTTTGTTGCTTTTAGCTGACTACTTTGACAAGCATCTCTAAATTTCACCATTAAATGGTTTATATGAAAAAATGGAAGAGTTTTACTGCTATGTTTTTTGCTCTTTTTAATTGAATCTATAAGCCAGGATGGTTTTGTGTAATAAATATGAAATGAGATACTCAACGGCTTAAAAAAAAAGCATGTTTCTGCTGCCAGGTAATATCAAAAGAAAATGGCTTTCTTTGAACTGACAGTAATCCTCCTGAGCAAACTTACTGTACTTGATACCACCTTGGAATGAATGTTGGTTTTATTTACTAAGTGTTAGATTATATAACTATGTCTCCAGGGAGAATGATTTTAAAGCATGAGTTAAACATCCACTCTCTACATTTAGATAGAAGAACATAGGTTAATGCAGGAAGTAGTGGGGACAGTATGCCTTCAAGTATAGAACGCTGTCTTGAGTTAGGAAAACTAAAAGAAATCACCTTTCCTTAATCAAATGAATATTGACCCAAGATCATAAATGTTGACACAGATCTTATAATTCATCTAGTCCAGTAGCCTACTCAGCAGATCTACAAAGCAGGATGCCATTACCTCATCCCTGACAGATGGCTGCCCAGCCTCTCTTTAAATATCTCCAGCAAAGGATAGCCCATCACCTTCCAGGGAAATCTGTTCCAAGAGCTCTCTTACTGTTAAGACATTTCTCCTGATATTCTGCTGAAATCCTTTTTGCTATCCATAACAGAGAACAAGTCAGTTCACTCATGTCTGAAGCAGTCCTTGAGCTCCTGATCATGTCTCTATTTAACTTTCTCTTCTCCAGGCCCAATACACCTAGCACTTTCAACTATTGCTCACTTCTGCAGAGGTTAGGAAAGCTACAGTCCGCCCTCCATATCCACTGATTTTTTTATCTACAGATTCAATCATGCATGGCTTGGAAATACAGTTGGCCCTCCGTTTTTGCGGGGCATCTCTTCTGGGCCCCCCTGCAAAAACAGAGGCTCGTGCTTGTTCAAGCTGAATAGGCTTGAATGGAGCACAACCCCATGCATGTGGCGTACCAGGTGCACATGCCATTGCAAATAGCGGAAGTCGCCTCTCTGCATATATTCAAGGGCGCGGATTTCAGATCCACACATTAGGAGAGGTGACTGTATTCTGATTTTTCCATTTTATATAAGGGACAACATTTTACTACACCACTGTATTTAATGGGATTTGAACATCCACAGATTTTGGTATCCACAGGGGTCATGGAACCAAATCCCAGTGGATGCCAAGAGCCCACTGTAGTTGCATTTTTGAACCAGCTCCCAGAGTCCCCAACCAGCATGGGCAGTAGTTGAGCAGTTCTGGGAGCTGCAGTCCAAACAGCCCCAGCAACAACAGACACACACATGCACATGCACACAAACAGCATTCCCAAGCTGTGTTAATCTGTCTGCTTTCTTCTTGAAGAAAGATATGATAATGGTGTTTTTGTCAACTTCCATGGACTCAATCTGGGTATTATAATCAGGTATGTGCTGACCTTTGACATTTTGTGTAATGACCTTTCTTCACCATTATGTTCAGTTAACAAGCAATTTCAGCTGAAATCAATGCTGGAAGTGTCTTATACTTCTCCTGTGCCTTTCCATATTTTTGTGACTAATGATAGGTCACTGCACTGATATGGTTGAGATTTTCCAATTCTACCCATTATTAACAGGTAAAATAGGATACAGAATAATTCGTTACACATTGCTGTGAGTTACTTCCTCATAAAAGAGGGAAAGAGAGAAAATAAGCACCACAATGTTGTGGTTTGTGCCTCTGAGATCATTTGCTTGTTGGTGCTTTCTTGTTGTGCATGTCTGTGGACTTATCCATGACAGATTGCCATTCTGGTATTTTCTTGTGCAAGACTTTCTTGAGGGATGGATGATTTTTTGAGTGGGAAAATGATGGTGGAGGGAGAAAAAAATCTGCTCTTCCATGGACCTGATCCAGATTGGTGGTGGAGTGGGGGTTTGGCTGCTGAGGTTTTTTTTTCCCTTTTTTCTTTTTAAGAGAAGAAATTAGTCCCTACATACAGTCAGACATTTGTATCATCAGGGGATCTGTTCCACACACACCCCATGGATACAAAAAACATGCAGGACTTCAAGTCCTGTTGTACTAAACGGCAGCTTGATGTGCACACAGCCCCTAGTGCAGCCACGTGCACACACTGCCATTTGGGACAACAGGTCTTGCTGCCTGAGGATGCTCAAATCCGTGAATGGCAAGCCTGTGGATGGCGAGGTCCTACTGTATATGTTTAACATCATGTTTATTGATTCTCATATTCTCCCTGAAAATCCTCTCTCCCTCTCTCTGTTCTCTTCTTTTTTCTCTCCTCGAGTCCTCCAGAATTGAAATTTACTCCTATTGTTCTGTGAAACACCAGACACATTGTTCATGTAGTGTCATTCCTGTTTTGAGAGCAACAGGGAGAAAGCCACTCACAGAACATGCTTGGCATATAAGCCAGGTTTAGTCACTGTTATGTCCAGATGTGACAGAGGAAGACTCATGTCTGTGATCTTGTAAACCCAGATAGGGCAGAGAATAAGGATTGAGGCAGATCAGTGATTTCAGTTGCCCTTAAGCAACTTCCTAAAAGAGAATATGGGAATCATATGGAACAGTTAAAGCAGGTTGCATCTGCATAGCTGTGTTCCTGCTTTTGTGAGCAGATCTCAGTGTAAGAAGTACTTTGAAACTTTAGTTATGTAGTATTTGGGTTTTTCCCCACCTTGTGAAGCATCCTGAGAAACCTGTTTGACCTTTGAAGGGCATATATTTCAGAAATAAAATCCAAAATATGTCCCACTGATACCTGGTTGTATTATCTCTTGTTGAATATTTAAGAAAAAGACATTAATCTTCCAAATGGATTTAAAATCTAGATCTGTACACTTCTTGCACCCCTGGATTTGAACACACTTTTCTGTTTGTGGACAAAAGTCCACAAATACTCTGTTTGCAAAGGAGCCATTTGAGAACTGTATTGCATGGGTGATAGAAATGGTTTTTTATTTGGTGCAGAAAATAAATTGAAATTAAGTATATGAGAAAAACATTTACATTTACAGAAGACATATCTGTGGTTGGTCAAATGTTATAGGGGCAGGGCTCTTGTTCTGTGATTAGTTGGGCAAAGGAGGGAAATTTTTAATTTCTGCTTCTTATTTTTCCCCCTTTATCTGTGTTTCTACATGGATCTTAATTGAATATGAAAAGAACCCTTCTTCAGACCTTTCCATTTATGCTGTGAGATTGAGAAGTGGAAATGAGGGGGTGGGACCTAGTGCATACAAAGGGGCAAATGAACATTGGAGATGAACATCTGGAGGCCTGCTTTTGTCTTCAGATCAAGGAATATATGAATAGGAACTTTCTGTAGATGTACATTAAATTCTGTGGCAGAACATTCCATTGTTCAAACTTCATCTATTGTCTCAAGAGCTAACATCTTCTGATTTTACTGCCTCGTCTGATGTTTGCTAGACCTAGATCTGATATGCCCAAAACAAAAATGCAAATATTCAGATTTCTGTAATCTTATTATTATTCATTTATACTAAGGGATGTTGTAGCACCTTTGAGACTGAAGTTTGTAGTGTAAGTAGACTTTTGCAGACGGGCTTCATCAGAATGAGCCACCTCTGGACATATATTTATACCAGTTAATGTGGGAGTATGTGACTAATAATTTAAATGCAAAACATTTGGATTTGGTGATAGGGTGACAAATTCAGTTTCAACCAGTGTTGTAAAAAATAGGGGCACAGATGAGTAGAAAAACATATGAATACAGGGGGAGTTCTTTGTCTGGTATGGTGATATGGACTTGCAGCTATGAAAGAACTGGACAAGATTCTAAAGTGTAAAGATATAACTTCCAACACTAAAGTGAAAATCGTCTGAGCCATTGTATTCCCCATCATCATGTATGAATGTAAAAGCTGGGTAATGAAGAAAACTGATATAAAGAAGGTTAACTCATATGAAGTGTTGTGCTGGAGAAGAGTGCTGAGGATACCATGGATAGCCAAGAAGATAAACAAATGGGTTGTAGAACAGATTAAGCCAGAACTCTTCCCTGGAAGTCAAGATGACTACAATGAGACTGTCATACTTTGGCCCCATCATGAGAAGGCATGATTCATATAAAAAAAAAACAGTCATGCTAGGCAAGGCAAAAGGAAGTAGAAAAAAAAAAGGGAGACCACATGCCAGGTAGTTAGACTTGATTAGAGAGGCCATGGGCCTGAGCTTGCAAGACCTAAGCAGAGCAGTCGAAGAGAGGGAGTCTTGAAGATGTCTCAACCATAGGGTTGCCATGACTTGAGGTCAACTCAAGGGTAATTAACAACAACAAAAAGAGAAGCTGCTAGTGACTGGGATATCAACTGGTGTAATGTGCGAGGAAACCATTGTCTCAGTTCAAACCACTGGCAATGAGCTGGAGTTCATGAATATATCCTGTTCAGCTGTTTTTCTTTCCAATCACCCTTTGAAGGGTTTTTTTTTGGTTGTTGTTCAAGGATTGTGATTTAAGACATCTGAAACTGAATGTCAATTTCTGTTACTTTACACATTCCACCACCCAATTATTGGTGTAAATATTTGTCTCACTGCATGCATATACTGATGAACTAGACTAAGTCTACAAAAGATTATGTTATTAGTCTCTCTCAGTCTCAAAGTTACTACAAGATCCTTTTGTATACTGATTCAGACACTGCTATGTCTTTTAATATTATTCATATTTGTTTAAGAAATTTTTCATAATACATTTCACAGTTTTTTAAAAAAAACTCCAAAGCTCTTTACATCTTCTGTAAAGTTATCTGACAGGTCTCTGCCTCTTGAAAGTGATCATTTAAGTTTGCTTTTTACCATAGTCCAACCCATTAGCAAAACTTTGTAGCAGCTGGCATGGTTTAAGGATTGATGTATTAGCCTTTAGTGCCCAGTAGGAGTTGCTGTTGAATCAGAGACATGGCTGAGAGTATAAAGTGGCAGGACAGAATCAAGGCTGAATTTACAATTTGGCACGACTAAGTCACACTGTCTAAGCAGTGTACATGCATGTGTATCACACAGAAAGCCCAATGAGTGAATCCTCTCTCTCTTAAAAAACTTTCTCTTTTTCCATCTAAGTAACTTGATTTATAAAAATGGGTAGGTACACTTGTACATAACAGAGGTAGAATTCATGATAATAACTGGAAAAACAGAAGTAGCCAAGCCTCAGCCTTTTTGAACAATGTTGATGTTACTTACAATAGTGAGGTTAAAAAGATGCCTGCTTAAAGGGTCTAGTAGATCTCTTCCAAGTTGATGTGATCCTTGCTACAAAAATGCACTTCTCTGTCATAAAACATGTGATCATTTTGTTTCCAAGGAAACCCATTCACTGCTAAGAATCTGTCATTTAACACTATTGTTGATTATTTGGCTGTGGATTTGGGATTTAAAGCACTTTCCCCCCTACATTAATCAAACAACAGGTAACACATTTATTAAACTTTAGGAAGTGGATATTGTGAATGAAAGGGGATTGGGATTCTGAAGTAAACTGCAGAAGAGGTTTGTAATAACCTTGGAGCAAATGTGGACAGAAAAACAAACTTTTGTTAACTCAGAATGTTTGTAATATTCATTTTACAATCTTCTTTCTTTAAAGAAAAAGGAATGGATATTGGTGTTGACTCTTGAGTTACTGGAATTCCTATATTTCCCTTTTCCATCAGTTTTTGACAGAATTGCTTATTATAGTCCACATGTTTTGATGGAATGGAGATTGATTTTTAACTTGTGTCTGGATAACTTACGTATGTGGCTAATCTACTTACATAGATTGTTCAGAAGGTGCCACTGGACTTAACTTGTTCCATAGGGCATGTCTATACCATTTAAATACTCCTCATTCTATTTGAATATACTGCAATTTGGCCACATGTGAAAGAATTTGGACTTTTTGTGGCGGGGGGGATTTGTGGTTTTTATTAGAGTATCTACGAGTATGCACATTATCAAATGTGTGACTGACTGTCCGCTTGCATGAATTTGCATGGCTGTTCATTTTTGGCAGAAGGAGAGTAAGTAGATATGAATTTGCACAGGAAAGTGAAGACAGGTGTTGATGCAAATGTGTGAAAATCCACAGCAGTTCACATGATAACACATACATGTAGACGATTCCTGAATCAGGTGTTTCTTGTTGCTGTTCTGTTCTTGATATAGAGGTGAGGGTTTTCTCCAGCTTTATGACTGATGTATCCTTTAAGTCTACCACAACAGTAACCATATCAGTGTTTCCTATATGACCTTGCCAGGACTTTTAATATTCTTGTCATGATGAGACATACCCACTCAACTACTTTCTAGGATGGCAGCCCAATGGATCTTTTTATCGCACCGCTGCCACCAATTATGTGAAGGTGATGGCCACTATTCCACCAATTCTTCACTGCGAGACTCGAACCCAGGACTCTCTTAAGTGTCTCCAGCACTATGGACCTTATCACACGTGGTCTAAACATTGCAGAAACATCACAGAAGTGTCAGGGATGTGATCATCCTTAGGGCTTCTAAAGTGTAATTGAGGTTCCTCGCTTTCCTTCCATCATGGAATCGTTCGCTGAGAAGCCAGGAGGAGCCATTTTCCCAATAAGGGGCTATCCCATTATTTATGCCCATGGCCTCCCTTATTCAGTCTAGCCATCTGGCGTGTGGTCTTCCTCTCTTTCTACTACCCTCAACCTTCCCCAGCATTATTGACTTTTTTTAATGAGTGTTGCCTTCTCATGATGTGGCTGAAGTATGACAGCCTCAATTTGAGCACCTTGGCTTCTAGGGGTCACCTAGGATCACCAAACTATAAACTCCCAAGATTCCAAAGGATGCAGTCATGATTATAAATATGGGATCATAGTGCTACATTGTGTAGTGTGAAAGGGTCCCTGTTTATAGCCTTTTTTTTCTAAGCATGGTTCTTCCAGATTTCTTCCAATGCTGGCTGAAAATGAAAGCAACGGAGAGGTAGAGAGATGCAGTTTGGTAATCTTCAGACACTCTTCTTCCATGCAATCCTTTTGATTCACAAACACACACATTTCGGTAAATTCATTGCATAACTTTTTTGAAGTGTTATGACAGTTTTAAAAAAACTTTTAGGATAATATTCTACATGGACAAGTTAGTTTGTTGCGTTCCATTTGTAGATTAGTAAATATTTGATTAAGAGGGAAAATACTGAGCAGAACCTGGCAAAGTTAGAGGGAGAAACTGGTGTGGATCTACTGAGCCAAAAGAGGAATCTGGCTTAATTTGCATTTGCTGGCTTTATGCATCCCAACATTGTTTACCTGACAAAGTATGGTTTACTTGAAAGAATGACATGTAAAATAATGACAGGTTGTTAATCCCATCCATTTACTAGTTGTATTCTTGATATTAGCTTGGGCTTGGTCTTTTCCCCAGAAGGTTCTCCTATATCCAGGTTCAGTTTTCCTAGGTGATTAATTCACTATTGCAGTGTTAAAACATCCACACATTTGATGGACTCATTTATAGAAGTGTGAATAGAGCACCCTATGAAACAACTAGAAAACTAGTTGCAATTTGGGTACTTTAAATATAAAATTATATTGATGGATAGATAGATAAAAAATTATTTTCTTTAATATTATCATATCAAAGCTCTTGGTTTTTAAGTTAAGTGTGTACTTACAAAATGCTATCTTAATGATAATTGGAAAGGTTTTAGAATAGAAAGAATAGTGTAACTATATCCCATTTTATTATGATATACTGAGTCAGCTTATTCTCCAAGGGCAAATTCTACTTTTCTTTGATATGTAGTCAAACTGACAAGGTACCAGTAATGTTCTCTTGTTCTGTCCTGAAATGCCTTTAGAATTAATGCTACATTTGACAATAAAAGATGATTTTTATTAAAAAGCCATTCACTGTATTTGTTGAGATTAGCCTAACTTTCACTTAAATTAATATTGCATTGCCCTTTACTAATCTCTTTACATCCAAATCATTAGAAGTGTAGATTAAGAGGGCTTTATTCTACCATAGTTAATTTAAAAGTGTACATGGCTCCAAGTTAATATCATAACAGAGAACTTTGTAACCCTTTCACAGTCAAACAGTTAAATAGTGTTAAACTATTAAAATGAAGTTTATCACCAGACATCTTCAATTCAGTCTCTTTATCATTCAGCTTTGTTTTTAAAAATGAAGTCTTTAAATACTGTGCTTAATGACTAGTGTTTTTTCAAGTTTCATTATATCTGCAGATAGTTTTGGAGAATATCTCCCCAAACACACACATAGTATATATCATTATTTATTATTGTGTTCAGTGGCTTGTTCTTTAGAGGCAACACTGTTTCGAGATATGTGCTTATTTTTGGAAAACTTATCATAGCTACAGGAGTATGATTGTAGCACATTGGATCAAAATGAAATCCTTGTTAAGATACTTGTCATGATTTCTTGAACAAAGGACCAAGATCCCTAGTCCCATCCCTTAAGTTATCACTTTCCTCACGTGGAAAATTATACATCTGTAGAGAAGGCCTTGTTTGCATGAAAGTTTTCCATACATGCAAAACCCATGGAAAATCATCTCCTTGCTAACATGGAAACCACCACCACCACCACCCCCATGTTAACAGGAACTACTCTTAAGATATATTGTTTTCCACACAAGGGCAGTGATGACAGAGGGTGCTCTATAGATAACTAGCATAACATGGACAGTAGGTTCTCCGCTGTATCATGTTCAAGAAAGTTTGGTGAGTCTGTGGGTTTTTAATTATGTTCTAGGGCATCTTGAGATTCTAAGAAATTCATCTCAGTTTTCTTAATAAGATTATCAGCAATAAAGAGAGCATGTCTACCAGGGGCTGAGCTTTCCATGCTGGGTCTGGCGAGTAAATTTTTTGGAGTGTCTGAGGTCCAGTGCACATTGCAGTGCTAGGGAATCCTGGGAATTGCAGTTTAAGGTGGCCCCAGAGCTCTCTGATAGAGACAGCTAAATGTCTCACAAGACTACAGTTCCCAGAATTCCCTAGCATTGATCCAGGGCAATTAAATCAGTCTCAGTTAGGATTTTTTCTGCAGTGTGTTTTGGACCAAAGTTGCACCTATGCTGAACATTATATAATAGCCAAATATATTTGGACAGTGTTCTACCACAAAATCTTAAGGCTTAAGTTACAAATTAGTAAACTAAGTGACCTCAAATTACAAATTAGCAAACTAAGTGATGGAGAAGCTTTTGGAAAATGTGAATTTTTAAAGCTAAAAAATAAATTGCAATTGCCTTCCAAATGCCATAAAGTAGATGTGTCAGTACATTTGTGCTTTTATCAGTCTGCTGATAAAGAAGGAGAAAGAGGGGAAACAGTCAGTAACAAAGAGATTTTGGTGAAATCACACAGAAATTTGCAGTTCTTCAAATATTTTTTCATAAAATTGAAAAACAAGGAATAATCAATGATCAATTCAACAATAGTCTGTCAACTCTTTTAATGTAATTTTCTGTTACAAATTGAGCAAATTAAATAAGTTCAGCTTTTGATAATGCTTTTATTGATGACTAGCAGAAGCACCCAGCTTTACAATGGCTTTCTATTCCTCAGTCATACCCAACTAGAGTATTCTCTCTTTTTCCATCTACGTTCTCTTTTCTCTGCCCCCCCCCCAAGTTGATGTTTCTTTGCTTCCACTCCAGTATTGAAGAGGGTACTGCAGGCTACAGAAAATATTTATTTCACTATAATTAATCATAGAATGAGAAATTCTATGGAATTGATCAAAAGGGCCATCTAGTCTGGCTCCCTGTCATGTGCAAATACAGTGTACGAGTACTTCAGTGAATACAGTAGATGTGTTCCTGGACATTACTTCTTTAACAGAAACTTTGTTATCAGAGGTAGAAATACAGTGGGCCCTTATTATCTGTTGGGGTTCTGTTCTAGGACCCCCTCATGGATACCAGAATCCATGAATGCTCAAGGTTTGCTTTTTGGAATTTATTTATTTTTCCAAATTTTGGAGCTGTGGGGGCTCAGTAAGTAATTATGGAGGCATCTTACCTTACCTGTGGTACATAGGTACACACAGCTGCAGTAGGATCACCTAGAGTAGAATCCCATTCTTTCCCAGGTCAAGCTGTATTGCACTGTTTACTGTGAGCAGTGGGCACACTGCTGCAAACCAACATGAAAGTATCTTTTTCCATCCTTTCCACTCAATGCTAGTGCTGAAAAAAAACCCAAAATACACCTTCCACCTAGACAAATAGAAACAGTGGGCTAGGCTCTCATAAAAAGACTTTGTAAAACAATCTTTGTCAGAGTCTTTGTTAAGTGAGGTAAACCTGTTTGTTGTTGTTGCTGTTGTGTACCTTCAAGTCATTTTCAACTTACAGTGACCCTAAGGCAAACCTGTCATGGGGTTTTCTTGGCAAGATTTGTTCAGAGGAGGTTTGCCATTGCCTTCCCTTAAGACGGAGAATATGTGACTTGCCTGTATTCCTTTTAAAAACTAAAAAAACTGAAGAAAACATGTCTGGAATTCTCTTAGTTTCAGTGGATGATTTTTGTTTAGGTTTCATGGCATTGTGGCTATGGTAGAGACCAGGCTTAACAGGCAGTCATTATCTTCTATTATTTTGGATGATTTCCCCATGAATTATGACACAGGATTATATTGTGATATGGAAGAGCAGCTGGCAAATAAACATTGCATATGCACATTAGTTCAATACAGTGGTCAATGTACTTACTTTGCAATTTGAGATTCATTGTCCTAACAAGATGTTTGTCTGTTTCTGACAGCAGGAAATGAGAATACTGCTGATGTTTTCGTGATACTGTTTTATTTTTATGTCTTTTTTACTTTCTTACGGAGTCTGCTTCGTTAGACAGCTCCCTTGCAATCGGGTCTGAGACTTGAAAAATGGTGGATCATAATTGTAGTTGCCTCTTGGGTTGTGATCTAAGGAGCCTGCTTGTAAATGCTAGATGTGTTGAAATCATCGCTTCATTGTTTGACAAGTCTTTTGGAGAGTGAAAAGCAAGACTTGAATACCAAGTAGAATTCACTTCTCTTGTATCTTTACTGAATCAGATTAATTATTTTAAAAGTTAAAATTGCCAAAGACCAAACAATACAGTTCTTTTTATGATTTAAAATGAGCAAGTTATTTTTAAAGCAACAACCTTAAAAACTAATGTTATGGTGTGAATACCTGGCAATTGGTTGGAATGAGATAAATTTCAGATTAGTTCAAGTGTTGTAGGAATAAGAGACTATTGTGTATGCCTTTGAGGGCCTAAATAACAGATTCCATCACATTCTGTGGGCCACCTGGGCCAGTTTAGGCTCAGGAGAGGCCTTTTTTTGAAAGCCCAAATACAAGTATAGTGGAGATTATGATGAGAACTGTAGTCCACTGACATTGGGAAGGGTGGAAGATGTGTACTCCTTGCCTAAAGGAATGAAACATTTCTAAATCTGCCTTATTGCTTCTGAAATTATTTGCTTCCAAAAGATGAGATACAAGTCTCAATTCTTTAGATGAAGAGGGCAACTATGCAAGGGTGGGGGCTGCATTAGCCCCGTACCCTAGAAGTAGGGTTTTTGTTTGTTTGTTTCAGGAGCAGGTCTGGCCCTTCAAGACGAATAAAGAAGATTTTGAAATATCTCATTCCTTTACACAAGGGATGCACATCCAGAGCCCTTCTTGATGTCTTTAACTACAGTTCCCATGTCAATAGGCTTTGTGCAGCTATAGATGCTGGAAATTGTTGCCCCCGTCCAATAACTGCACAAAGTGCAGTTGCCAGAAGGCCCCAGAATACTAAGGAGGATAACGTGTGTGTCTGTTAGGTGCATACACACTAATTGTATTTATTTATTTTTACATTTGTAGACCACCTTTCTGACAAAAAATACTTGGGCAGCTATTAGCAATAACATTTGTTTTAAAATAAGTGCAGTTAACACATAAAAACATCTTAAAGGCATGCTAAACATAGATTGATAAAAAGAGCCAGCAGATGAAAATGAGACACCAAAGGCTTGTCTGAATAAGAAGATCTTTCACTTCTGCTTCATTATTCCCTTCATAAAGAATCAACAGTATGGTGCAGAAGCAACAATAAAAAAGCCAGCATAATTCTAAACTGCATCAATAGGAGTATAGTGTCCAGACTGAGGGAAGTAATAGTGTCACCCTATTTTGCTTTGATCAGACTTTACCTGGAATACTGTGTTCAGTTCTGGACACCACCATTCAAGAAGGCTATTTACAAGCTGGAATGTGTTCAAAGAAGGGTGACCATGATAAAGGTCTGGATGGCCATCTGTCAGGGGTGCTTTGATTTGGATTTCCTGCATAGCAGGGGGTTGGACTGGATGGCCCTAGTGGTCTCTTCCAACTCTACGATTCTATGATTCTATGATTCTATGATTCTAGGTAAGGTCTGGGGATAAAGGTCTGTGAGGTAAAAGCTAGGGAGCTTAGTATGTTTAACAAGTAGAATCGAGGACTGAGAGGTGACATGACATATGTCTTTAAGATACAGTGGTCTCCCGCCTTACGAATCCCCCGGGTTGCGAAAACCCCGGGATCCGAAAGGCGGTGGACCGGCTTCCTATCCCTCGGGATACGAAAGATCCCCCGGGATACGAAGAAAAAAACCGCGCGGCCCCTTTAAATCGGCCGCGCGGTCCATTGACTTTAGCGGTCCCCCGGGAAACGAAAGCTTCCAGGTTACGAAAGTAATCCCGGAACGGATTACTTTCGTAACCCGGGGGACGACTGTATGCCCTGCAGACGGCAGAGCGAACTTGTTTTCTCTCTGTTCCAGAGAGGAGTATATAAAAGCCCCATTCATACTAGCCCATTTGCCCTGGTTAGATCTGGTTCAGATCATGCATGCCATTACCGAATCTCTCTGGAGAGAAGTTCATACTACCCTTTGCCTCGATCGATGCTTCCCAGTGCATTTTACACCGCTGGAGTTCATACATGAAAAAGTAACGATTCAAGATGGAGCCTCCTAGTGATGTCTGATGCAGCCATTAACTGCGCAAGCTGCTTCGTTGTTGTTTTTTCACACTTTTTTACATTTGACAGATGATGCATATGGAGCATAGGGCTGGGAGCGGTGCAGCGTGTGGGGATCCTCCCCCCCCCCCTTCCTCCTCCGTTTTTCTCAGCACTGAGTGCTTCATCTGGCACTCCTGCATTTTTTTAAATTTTAAATTTTTATTTTATTTATATTTTATTTTATTTTTACAATTTGACAGCTAATGTGCATTCTACTGGGGCTCTTTAAACCGGAGGGGGAACCCCCAGTCCATATATGGATAGTTAGCTTCCATATATGGTTTGGGGTTCCCTCTCCCTTCGTTTAAATTCTCTTAAATGGGGCTCTTTAAACAAAGGAAGAGGGAACCCCAATCCATAAATGGAAGCTAACTATCCATATATGGATTGGAGGTTCCCCCTCTGGTTTAAAGAGCCTCAGTAGAATGCGCATTAGCTGTCAAATTGTAAAAATAAAATAAAATAAAAAATAAAAATAAAAAATAAATAAAAATAAAATATAAAAATAAAATTAAATGAAAAAAAATGCAGGAGTGCCCGATGAAGCTTGATACTAGTTAGATTAGGCCCATTGAATCACTTGTTAGGTCAACACTTGGGTAAATCCCATCCTTTCAAAGGGTCTACTCTAGCTGGGATTGTGTAGAAGAGTCAGGCTTGGATGGGACTCAAAAAGGAGAACTTGATCCTAACAAATATTTCTGGTAACTGTGGCCCCATTTGCCCTGGTTAGCTTGAGATCAAGCCCCATAATGCGCATAAGCTGTCAAATTGTAAAAATAAAAAAAAATGCAGAAGTGCCCAATGAAGCACTCCTGCTGCAAAAAGTATTCGGCAGCACAGCCGGTGGTTGCAGGGAGAGGAGGCATGTTCCGCCCCCTGGCCTTTACCCCTCCCCTGAACTTGACCTGATCATGATCGGAGCCAAGTTCACATTCCCTTGAACCATTTTTTCCAAAAAGAAACAGTAAATACACCGCTTTCAGAAAAAACGGGTTTAGGGGGATTTGCGCCGACACGAGTGTGCAAGATCCAGATTCCCTAGTGAAAAAAACGGCGCCAGTATGAACTTCACAGTTTTAATCCAGGTTACAAACTGGTTTATATGGTAGTCTGAATGGCCCCAAAGAGATTCCACCTAAACATTAGGAAGAACTTTACTGTAAGAACTGTTTGAGAGTGGGATGCACTGTCTTGGAGAGTGTCTTGGAGGGTAGTGGTGAACTCTCTTTCTTTGAAGATCTTTAAACATCTTTCAGTAGTGTCTTAGTTGTTTATTCCTGCATGGCAAGACTGGATGGTGGTTCCTGCTAAGATTCTGCTATTCCGTGATTCCATGATTCTAGAATAAGTTGAAATAGATGTTGTAGAAGATGACCAGTAACCTATTTGTCAGGGAGGTTTATCCACCATTGCCAATCATTTCAGTCAGGAAATGTTTTTCTAGAAGAGAACTTGAAAGCTTTTAATGTTTTGTAGCATTAACCTTGCCACAGTTGTGAATTTACAAAATCGGGGTAGACCCACATTGCTGACTACATACTTTGTGTTCACTCCACCAGCTTTAATTCAAAGTCATAAACACTGTGGCTGTAATGCTGAATTAGGTCTAACTTGAACCAAGGAACTTCCTTAAACTTTCCTCATTTTAACTAATACATGGAATTGAGACCAAATTAAGAGTTGTTATACCTTGGAAATGTACCAAAATAAGACCCCCTTTGTGTATGTTTATGGGCTATCCTAAGCACGGTGGAATAAAAATTAAATGGAAAAATACAAAAAATGTAAAGTAAAATAGACTCTAGCACAAAATTCATGTAAAAACTCAACTTGAGCCCTACAATTTTTGTGAGACTAACAGCTGGATCCCAAGCATTTTTTTTTAGTTTGGAAAGAATCACCAGGAACAGATGAAATACCAATAGAACTTCTACAACCCACGGAATCAGAATCATGTACAGTTGTAACTAAATATGCCAACAAATTTGGAAAACAAAGTGGTGGCCTACAGACTGGACGCAATCAATATACATTCCCATCCATACAAAGGAAACAAAAGATTGCAGTAACTACCAAACCATTTGCACCAATTTCCCATGCAAGTAAAGTCATACTCATAATTCTGCAACAAAGGCTCCTACATATATGGAGAGAAAAAAATCCCAGAGATGCTGGCAGGATTAAGGAAAAGAAGTGGTCCTGGAGATCACATTGCAAACATATAGTGGATAATGGAACACACCAGGGAATTCCAGAAGAAAATCTGCATGTCCTTTGTTGACTACAACAAAGCCTTTGACTGCTTAAATCAGGAAAGTGCCAAGACAGGCTTAATGCTGAACATTAAGAAAACAAAAATAATGACTGCAAAGATCTACAAGAATTCATGCTAGATAATAAGAAAATTGAAATAGTCAAAGAGTTTGCATACCTCTAGGATCAAATATTGATCAGAATGGAAACTGCAATTAAGAAATCAGAAGAAGGCTAGGCTTGGGGAAAACAGCTGTGCAGGAACTGGATAAGAGCCTGAAGTGCAAAGATAAATCTGAACACTGACGTGAGGATTGCCCCAACCATTGTATTCCCCATCACTGCATACAAATATGAGAGCAGGACAGTGAAGAAAGCTGATAGAAAGAAAATCAATTTATTTGAGATCATAGAATCATAGAGTTGGAAGAGACAAGGGCCATCCAGTCCAACCCCCTGCCATGCAGCAATTCACAATCAAAGCACCTCCAAGAGATGGCTATCCAGCCTCTGTTTGAAGACCTACAAAGATGTGGTGCTGGAGAAGAGTGCTAGGAATAATGTAGACAGCCAAGAAGGCAACAAATGGGTTTTAGAACAGATCAAGCCTGAACTCTCCCTGGAAGCCAGGATCACTAAATTGAGGCTGTTGTGCTTTGGTCACATCACGAGAAGGCATGAATCATTTGAAAAGAAAATGATGTTCAGAAAGGTAGAGGGCGGTACAAAGGGAGGAAGACCACATGCCAGATGGTTAGACTCATTCAGAGAGGCCAAGCACCTAAGCCTGCAGGATCTGAGCAGAGCAGTGGAGGACAGAGGGTCTTAGAAAGATCTCATCCACAGGGTTGCCATAGGTTGAGCTCATGTCGCAGTTATAACAACAATTTTTATTCTGTTATTCTTGGCACACTGAACATGGTGATGGAAACAAATATTGGGAAATTCAGGAAGAGAAAGGAAAAGGGGGGAAGCAAACTACAACTTCCGTTCAACACTGGATCTCTAGTTTATGAAGGATTGGGAGCAAAGGCTTTCTCAGAGGCAGCTTATCCCATGAGGGTGAACATTTAAAAACTGAGAAAGATTATGAACAATTGTGAAAAAAAAAGAAGAGAAAAAGAAAGATGAAGCAGCCTGTTGCTACAACTCAGCAGTACCTAGTTAAGACTACAACATTACGTAACCATATTTTGTGAAGAAATGAATCTCCCAGGATTTTTCTTATTGGAGTTACAACATTAGATGATCTGGGGGTGGGAACCAAACTAAAACCTCATCAGATTATTACTACATAAATATACCTATAAGCTTGTAGGATAAATATTTAATTCTATAATATAAATACTAAATCTATATTACTGTAATACTTTAACTACTGTATAAATAATTAATCATATTTTCCTACTACTTGCAACTAAACATTTAGAAGGAAACAACCACTTGGTATTTGCCCTCCAACATTTTTTTTTCATTTCTACCTCCACTTCCACTTCTCTTGCCACTCCTTGATCTTGCAAGGCTTGCTTTCTCTCTTTTATACCCCCAAAATAAAGCTCCTTCTGTAGGCCACCCTAAAGTCTTCAGTCTGTTGCTTCATCAAGATACACCTCCTGCTTGTATCCTAATACACTGGTTGCCAAATACGAAAGCACCATCATTGTACTGAAGTCACATCCTTCTAAATTCCATTAGTATCAGAATAGGATGAGAAATGGGTAAAAACAGACATTCTCCATCTTAGCCTGCTTGTTTTATGGCACTGACCATGCATTTGAGGTTGGCTCTCCCATATGAGATGGCTGCTTCAGGTGGCCTATTTCTTTGTTGGAGAGCAGAGTAATATGTTCTAGACTACCTTAGGCTAGTCTTCTGTTTTACTCTAGTCTTCTGTCCTCAGCTGATGAAGGCTGCTCTCCCATTGCAACTGTTGAAATAAGATTATGTGGCAAAACCTATTGGCTTTTGTATCTGAAATGGGAGGTGAATCATCTTGTGTTTTGTCTTAGACAGTGAAGTGTCTTAGGCAACTCTGCAACTAGTCCATGTCTTAGGCAGCTCTGCACCTAGCTCAGTTTGATGTCCTAATGGGAAAAGATTTACATTGTTCCACACTTTTGAATAAATAATGATCCTCAGCTATTTTTAGTTCTCACCCTTAAAATAAGTGTGAGAACACTTATTTTAATCAACATACAGTTTGCAGTCCATTCGTAATGAGGTGATTTACGGTATAACACCTTATCTAGAAAGATGTATGGAGAAGAAAAGAGTGTACACACTAATTTTGGCCAAAGAGACAGCAAAATGATTTTCATATATAACAGAATATATGTTATTTCCTACATATCTGTGATGTGGTCCTAATACTACTGTGAAAGCTTAATAAGACTCTAAGGGGCGAAACAGGTGGACAGGAAAAAGTGGCTTGAAGCTGCCTTTTCTGAAGCCAGATTCAAACCCCACCAACTACACCATCAGCTCCCAAGGCAGCTGGAGTGCTCATGTCATGACCATATGACATGGCTTCAAGCCAGGAAGAACTAGGAAAAAGTTGCTTCTTTTTGAAACAGATTTTCCCTGCATAAGGGCACTTTTCTGCTAGCTTCAAGGCATTTGTCATCTAAACATCACACCTTCAGGCCTTCCTGAAATCACCTCTTTTTGCCTGTCTGTTTAGCACCTAAGTTTGCCAAGTTAAATGCAGCAGAATCTGAAGCTTGTCATCACTCTTGTCTGTGGAGTGCCACAAAAACACCAGTAAGGAAACTAGTAAGATGAATAATAGAATCATAGAGTTGGAGGAGACCACAAGGGCCATCCACCAGATGCTTCATTGCCTTGATCACCTCAGCTATGAGAACAACGTTCTTTGGCTTCATCCTGTGTCAGTTAAATGAGTTAGGGAGCATAATGATGGCATAGTGGTTAAATGCCAGTACTGCAGCCACAAGTTTGTGAGTTTGATCCCAGGGCTCCAAGGCTGACTCAGCCTTCCATCCTTTCATAGGTCGGTAAAATGAGTACCCAGCTTGTTGCTAACAGATTGTAAACTGCTTAGAGTATTGTAGAGTTGGAAGAGACCACAAGGGCCATCCAGTCCAACCCCCTCCTATGCAGGAAATCATAATCAAAGTGCTCCCAACAGATGGCCATCCAGCCTCTGTTTAAAGACCTCTAAAGAAAGAGACTCCATCACACTCTGAGGGAGTGTGTTCCACTGTCAAACAGCTCTTACTGTCAGGAAGTTCCTCCTAATGTTGAGGTGGAATCTCTTTTCCTGTAGCTTGCATCCATTTTTCCATGTTCTTGTCTCTGGAGCAGCAGAAATCAAGCTTGCTCCATCCTCAATGTGACACCCCTTCAAATACTTAAATAGGGCTACCATATCACCCCTTAACCTTCTCTTTTCCAGGCTAAACATACCCAACTGCCTCTTTCCTCATAAGGCATAGTTTGCAGACCCTTAACCATTTTGGTTGCCCTTCTCTGTGCATGCCCCAATTTCTCAACATCCTTTTTGAATTGTGGCACCCAGAACTGGACTCAGTATGCCAGGTGAGGCATGACCAAAGCAGAATAGAGTGGTACTATTATTTCCCTTGATCAAGACACTATACTTCTATTGAGGCAGCCTAAAATCCATTGGCCTGTTTAGCTGTCTTAGCACATTATTGACTGAACTTCTGGTCTACTAGGACTCCTAGATCCTTTTCACACGTAGTCACATTAAGCCAGGTATCCCCCATCCTATATCTATGCATTTCATTTTTGCGCTCTAAGAGCAGTATCTTATATTTCTCCCTTTTGAAATTTATTTTATTAGCTTTGGCCCAGTTTTCCAATCTATTCAGATCTTCTTGAGTTTCGATCCTTTAGTGTATTAACAACTCCTCCTAATTTGATGTCATCTGAAAATTTGATGAGCATGCCTTCATCCAAGTCATTGATAAAGATATTGAATAGCACTGGATCCAGGACAGAACCCTGTGGTACCCCACTGGTCACTTCTTTCCAGGATGAAGAGGAGTCATTGCTGAGTACCCTTTGGGTTTGTCCGGTCAACCAGTTACAAATCCATGTAACAGTTGCCTTGTCTAGTTCACTGATAAGCGGTACAGAAATGTAAGTGCTATTGCTATTGTTGCATTTGCGTGACACAAGGAAGTAATAAAGAACAATCCATAAATGAACTATCCAAGCACCGTTCAGTTCTACATTTCCTTTGAACTTATTAGCTGAATGTTTCAGACCCTCGTTCAACACAACCAGTCTTTTGTTCTCTGTCCTAGTAGGTATTTGGTGTAGCCCAATATCTGCTCACCTACCAGGGAGCCATTCAGTCTTCAGTATCTGTCTTGGGATTGAGTTTAACTGCAAAACTTTATGACTACAACACCTGGCCTAATTTTTGGACTTTTCTGTTTCTTTTTCATCTCCTGGTTTGTTTGTTTGTTTATTTTGGTACTGCCTAGACAGTGAAGATATCAAGAGAGTTCTGAAGAGAGTTTTTCCACTTTTCTATCCTTATGATTGGTCCTAATACCGTAAACAAATTGTATATATGTGGATTTTATTGTTTTCTGTTGTTTCTAATGGACCAGCAAGGCTACAGTTTTGTTTTTAGTTAACTCATCTAAGCCACCTGATGTAGTGGTTTGGGTGTTGTACTAGGAGGGTTTGAATCCTCCCTCAACCAGGAGAACCCACTTGGTGACCTTAGGCAAGTCACACTCTCTCAGCCTCAGAGAAAAGCAATGGCAAAAAACAAAAACCCTGAACAAATCTTGCCAAGAAAACCCTGTGATAGGTTCATCATAGGATCACCATACGTAGGAAACAACTTGAAAGCTCACAACAACAAAAAAGTGGACTTCAGCCAGCCCTTTAGCTGGGGGCCTGCACTGAAAGGCTGAGGGTATATAGAAGAATGTCTAAATTACTTTGGTAACTGGATTTCTGTTCTGTTTTTGTTTGTTTAAAAAGTGTGGGCAGATATTTAAAAATGGGTACTGTCTTTCCAAGGCTTGCCTGCATGCTTCACTTGCACTGTACAGCCTCTGGGTTTACAGTGAACCTAAAATGATGCAAGTCTGTTGTGATGTTAAATTTGATTAAGAAGAGGTCTGAGTGCCTTTGCTTTCAGAACGAAGATGCTCTTTTCGTTTGAATCTGCATTGGCTTTCTTCTCTCTCTCTCTTTCCAAGGGAACATCAGGCAGCACCAGCATGTGTGTGATGCTGAAGTGCAGCAACCCAGGGACGTGCCAGCTTTAATCTTCCAGAGAGAAGAGAATTGGCTAACAAAAGCTTTGCAATAATTCTGCCGTCTAGTAACAAACCAGCATCAGCAGAGAAGCACTTCCCAGAGGAGGGGAGAACTTTTTAAAGTGATATTGATGTAATTATCATTCATGACTCTGTCTCTCTCTCTTTCTGAAGAGCCTCCTCCTGCTAGTGTATTGCAGAAGAAACGAGGAGCCTGACTTTACACCTCTTTCTGAGCTGGTATTGGGAGAATCTCTTGTGGAGTAGTAATTGAAATGCATGGTGGTCTGTCAAACAGTGCTAGAGGTTCCCCACCTCCACCTTCAGGACGGATGATGGGAGGAATGCTTCCTAAGGGTCATCTTTGTTAATGCTCGAGGATGAGGTGTTGGCTAAAAACGGAAGAAATGGCTTTAGAAGAGCTGGTGTGGAGATTGTATGCTATTTCCCAGCATACTGGTAGGAGGAGCTGCTAGATTAAAAATTTTAAAAAAAGAAAAGTGCTTTGTGTATTTGACACTTGGTGTTTGGCTTTTGTGTGTGTGTGTGTGTGTGTGTGTGATTTTTCAGTTGTAATTGGGGTGATTATTTAATTGCATGTTTCTGTTTTGTTGGGAAAGGTGTTTGTTAATTGATCCTAGAACCCTTATCCTGCGTTTTTATAGGCTTTGTTTGTAGAAATCAATGGAGTCTGTCGAGAAGGATTTAATAAGCATTTGTTCATACCTGTTTTACAATTTATACCAATCAGTAAAAATCAAAGGCATGTTTCCCATCTCCTCCCTGGTTTCTTTCTAAAAATATAATCTGAAATTACTGATTCAACAGAGATATGGCTGCAGGCTAATTTTAGGATGCCTCCAGGCTGGTTTTCTAAATGGCAAAGAATATTTCAATCTGTCAGTAAAGAAGGTGTGAAGACTTTGTCTAATCAGAAATTCCTTTAGTTTTTGAAAACCTGAAAATATTTATTTCCATATTTTTAATTAAGAAATATTATTTAATCATCAGTATCCTGTATAGCTCCTGTTTTAGTAAAAGCTGTAAAATTTGAAGATATTGCATGTGTAATGTATGCAATTCCTAATGATAGGTATAATGGTTTCAAGCTGTATCCCATTTGATGGCAACATTTTGGTCTTCTGTCTCAGGGGTTTATTTCAGTAAATGTGATAATTGTGTGCTGCTTGCAGTAACCAAATCTATCACCCAGGTAAAAAAAAAAAAGCAAAATGCATTATAGATTTTTTTTGTACTAAACTCTCGCTTTCTGTGTGGCTCTCAAAGCAGTGATATTCCCAAAGCCTTCTACCTACATGCCCTAAATGGGGAAGGGTGGGGATTTAATAATATGCTGTTGCATGCTATTCTGTGATATACACACTGCTTTAATTTTGCCATAATTCCAGACTGCCCTTTATTTTTTTTAAAAAAATCAAATATTTAGGATAATTAACAAAATGGCTGGTGTTTAAGTTGTGATTAATATTAAGGATTCACTTAGAATGGGCAAATGGCTGTTCATCTGTTGTTTTTTTTAATCTCTTGCACCTGTCTCTTACTATGGTTGCTTCTTGCTTTGTTAATTTGTTAGCTTTCCTTGACCAAAAAAATAAAAATAAAATAAAATAAAAATGTTTTAAATGATTGCAAGATCCCCTCAGTCCTGCATACTCAATTGGAATATATAAATCTTTTAAATAAAAAATTAAGTAAGCCTAGTGCTAGTTCTTGCTGAAAGGCTTCTGCAATTTTCAGAAATACTGAAGACTCAGGTGGAGTTGTCTATATCTTAGTGGGTATATAAGAAGTGGAGGTGAACATTAAAACCATCTGTGACTTGCAGTGCCTACTAAATCATATGTTATTCTTGCTGTCACAACCAATGCTATTTTAAATTCCTTTCATAAAATGTTGTGTGAGATATGAATTTTGCTTGTATTTTTAAACACTTGGCTTCCATATTTCCTAGAGATTATGCTGAGCTAGACACTTCACAGAATTGGTTGAAAACCATGCTTCTGGAAAGCATGTTACTGCAAATAGGAATAGATCTAAGGACAAAGTCAAGGTCAAACAGTTTTTATTTTGCCCACACACAACCTGATACATGAAGATGTATATAAGAATAGCAAAGGGCATAGATTCCAGATACCTTCAATTCCTTTGTAACAAGACAACAATACGTAATTTGATGTAATCAGATACATTTAAGAAACACACATTTCATAAAAAGTTGTAGTAGTGGCAGTTTTGCAAAACTGATTGCTCTTTATCAGGAAAAACTCTCTTTGTGTGTCTGTATACAGTATGTGTTCAGCTTGCAGTTTGGATTTAATTCCAAATAGATGCATATGGAATTTAAACCTGCTTCATTCCGGTGAAAGTATGGGTAGTGAACAGAATATTGCACTTTGATGAAGACTCCCACATCAAAATCCACACTTCACTTTGAAGGTCATTTAGTAACCTTGAGCCAGTCATTTTGCCTCTCTTCAGGAATTCTCCAAAGATAATTTTGCTGTAAGGACAGAAGAAATAAGAACAACTACAACTACCTTCACTCATGTCCCCCCTATGTGGATAGAAAAAACCTGAAGGGTATTAGAACTTGGTCAGTTGAATATCTTACTCTGTTCCATGGAAGCAGGAATACCGGATTATCATAATTTCTGGTCTTTTGGAGCAGTGTAAGTGTGCTGAGAGCCAGCATGGCATAGAGCTTTATCTCACAAGGGGTTAATCCAAAGATATCCCGGAAAAATCTCAAAATTACACGACACCATTTCACACGACATCACGAAAAATCCGCAGTTAAACTAGATTTAAAGGAGAATTAAGCAACACTGTTTCACATGACGTCGTGAAAAAAATCAGTTTAAACTAGATTTAAAGGAGGATCATTCCACATCTTTTCAAGTTCAGATCTCTACAGAAAGTGTAATTTTAAATTGCTTTAATTGTGAAATCACACATGAATGTTAATTGCAAAATAACATTATTTCCACTTTAAATTAGCTGTAAATTCGCAAAGGCTCAAGTTTGCTTTAACCCCACTTCAGTGTCATTTTAACTTCAAAATTGGCCCCTAGTGTGATAAACTCCATAGTGGTTTGAGTGTTGGACTACAACTCTGGAGACCAGTGTTCAGTTCCCAGCTCCGCCATGAAACCCACTGGGGTTACAGCTTAGGGGAAGGCAGTAGTAAACTTCTTTTGAACAAATCTTTCAAAGAACAAACAAAACATTGCCAAAAGCCCAAATACGACAGGGTCTCCATAAGTTGGAAACAGCTGAAAGGCACACAACACATGCAGGTGTGTTCAACAGTTTATATTGGTCTTGTCAAAACTCATCAAACAAAGAAAAACTGAAAGCTGATCAGGCAGGACTCTACCATCTGATGCTCATCTCCCTCCATGCTTTCAGCAAAGACCTCTTTAGCAAATGCCCAAAGAGACCTTTTCGCTCTGCCCAGTCTAACTAACCACATGAGCAACTACAGTTGCCCCTCCTAACTCGTGGATCTGAGATCCACGAACTTGAATATCTGCAGAAGGGCAACCTGTGCTGTTTTCAGCAGCGTGAGTGCACAGTCCGCACACATGAAGGGTGTGCCCCATTCAAGCCTGTGCATGAGCCTCCGTTTTCACGGGGGGGGGGGGGTGAGCGTCCGGAACAGGAAGGGCCAGCTGTATAATTCTTCTTTGGAGGAAGAACTAAAGTCAGCATGGTGTGATGGTCTGGTTGCTGGGGCTAACACTCTGGGAGGCCAGGATTTGACTCAGCCATGAAACTAAGTGGGTGACCTTGGACAAGTCACATTCTCTCAGTCTTGAAGGAAATGGCAGTGCCCCATCTGAACAAATATTGCCAAGAAAACCCTGTGATGGGTTCACCTTAGCATCACCAACAGTCAGAAACTACTTGTCGGGACACAACAAAAACAATAACATATATCTGCAGTTAAGATTTCAGTATTGTAAAAGAAACAATATTTCTTGTGAACAGCTTGTGTTTGATTTCACTTGATTAGCAGCTTCAGTTCATACTTGTTCTTTTTTTTAATCTCACACAATGGTTCAGTTGACATAAATCCTTTGGAGAAATTGTCTTGACTGAAATTACACAAGTTATGCAAGTAGGGTTGTAAGGGATGAGGAAGTGTTAGAAACTGAACTGGGACCAATGTTTCTCACAGAAATCCAAAAGAAAGTGTAGTCCAAAACATGCTAGGGATGAAACTGCACAAAGGTCAGCCTAAAGCATCTTGTCTCTAGGGATGAGTAGAAAGCCAAGCCCTTGGGTCAAATCCAGTGAAAGAGGACAAGGCAGGGGAGCTGCAATAATTGACCATCCTTGTGTTGGCCTCTCCCTATTTCCCTAGATGTGGAGACTGACATCAAGCCATCTGCCTCTGCTTCATATGACTCACCCAATAGATGCACAGCCAAGTCATATAACTGAACTCCCTATTCCAGGGGCGTGGAAGCTTCAGCACAATGGGTTTCCCCAGTTGGCCTGGGAACTTTCATTCCAGTTTGAGACAGAATCCCATTGCATATTAGTTGTTTTCTCATCTGATTTAAATAAAATACAACAGCAGAAACAGACTCAGGAAGGGATATGGTTGGTTGCTGCTGTATACTTGTGCACTGGACTCAGATATTCATTGAAAAGGCTGACACATTTATTATAGCACATGCTTTTGTGGATTAGAGGCCACTCCATCATACACATGGAATATACAGGTATATGTACATGAAGATAAGGGGAAGAATGTCACAAGAATGGTCAGAGGGCTGTGATACGAAGTACAAATGGCAATGTAAATGTAATTTTTAACATTGCTTAAATCTGTATAAAACATAGTGACGATTTGCAAAGCAGCATGGATAAACATCTGGGCATTAATAATATCTGTAATCTCACTAAAACCTCATAATCTTGATTTAGTGGCCCATATTGACAGCTATATATAGTTGCTATGTGGAGATTTTGCAAAAAATCTCAAATGATTCCATAAATGACAACAGCAAACCCAAGCTGATAAAGCTAAAGTTAACAAAATGATATTCAACACAGACAAATGTAAGGTTCTGCATTTAGGGAGGAAAAATGAAATGCTCAGATATAGGATGGGGGATACCTGGCTGAATGAGACAACATGTGAAAAGGATCTAGGAGTCCAAGTAGACCACAAGTTGAACATGAGTCAACAGTGCGATGCAGCAGCTAAAAAGGCCAATGCAATTTTAGGCTGCATCAATAGAAGTATAGTCTCTCGATCAAGGGAAGTAATAGTGCCACTCTATTCTGCTTTGGTCAGGCCCCACTTGGAATACTGTGTCCAGTTCTGGGCACCACAATTCAGAAAGGATGTAGAGAAACTGGAGCGTGTCCAAAGGAGGGCGACTAAAATGGTGAAGGGTCTGGAAACCATGCCCTATGAGGAACGACTTAGGGAGCTGGGGATGTTTAGCCTGGAGAGGAGAAGGTTAAGAGGTGATATGATAGCCCTGTTTAAATACTTGAAGGGATGTCATATTGAAGAGGGAGCAAGCTTGTTTTCTGCTGCTCCAGAGAACAGGACCCGGAACAATGGATGCAAGCTCCAGGAAAAAAGATTCCACCTCAACATTAGGAGGAACTTCCTGACAGTAAGGGCTGTTCGACAGTGGAACACACTCCCTTGGAATGTGGTGGAGTCTCCTTCCTTAGAGGTCTTTAAGCAGTGGCTGGATGGCCATCTGTCAGGGATGCTTTGATTGGGAGTTCCTGCATGGGAGGGGGTTGGACTGGATGGCCCTTGTGGTTGGTCTCTTCCAACTCTGTGATTCTATGATTCTATGATTCTAAGTAGTTTGTCTTTGGAGTTTTAGCTGCTTCAGAGAGCTTCCGGGAATGTTGATGCCAAATCTACTCCTGCACAAATTGTGACCCACATGTTTCCAAGACAAACAAATATGTTAACAAATTTGAATAACCCAAAGAAAGAAAGATTACTTTATTGAGGGGTGAGATTCCTGTATATACACATGTTACTATTGCCAGTAACATTCTTTATGAAGCTCTTCTTGAAATGCTGCCTCAAAAGCCTCTGAAAGCACATAGTTTAATAGTCGAGTGTATTTTGTTTCTCCATTCATCAGGTCTGAAAGTACTGAAGATAATTAGTTTTTTACTTGTTCCATTGGGGAGTGAACTGTGCTAAAAAGTCCCACTTGTAGGAGACTGTATGTCTGACATGGTAAACCAAGAACACTGGACAGCAATATGTATGTCCAAAAACAAAGGGAATTCTTTCTAAACCCTTTCTGTGGTTATCAGAACTTAAAAATAGAACTCAAATAGATTGGAAAACATTACTTCAAAGGGAAAAAAAGTATCAGGCTTTCTGCATTTTCATTTTGAAAATGTTTGTTAAACAGATCATGTGCAGATGGTATGGAAAGAATAAAAAAGCAGTGGCATGAGTATATTTCACAGCAAAAAAGTTAAGTGCATAGGTGGTAGAAATTAGAATTCAGATTTTTGTAGTAATATTTTTGCTTAATATAGCTAAAATAAAATATAGTGAGCATCACCAAGCATGTACAGTTATCCCTCCATCTCCACAGATATTTTATCCATGGATTCAACTATCCATGACTTGAAAATATTTTTTAAAAGGCACTTGAATATCCACAGATTTTGGTATCCACAGTGGGTCCTGGAACCAAATCCCAGTGGATACTAAGGACCCACTGTAGTAGGAAGTTACAGCTGTGCAGATATTCAGTGTTTACTGAAAAGTATATTCTCATAGGCACTTTTTTACTTCACATTCCCAACACGTGAATAAAACTATCTCCAAATATGGCTGTGATCAATGGCATCACTAGGGTTGGCATCACCCAGTGCAGTAATTTATGACATCACCCTAAATTGACCTACCATTCCATACCATACAGAATCCTTAGTAATTTTTTTGTATTCATGTTACTCATAAATCATAATTTCTATATGTCATCAAATATAATTGGAATAGTTGTGACATAAACACCTTGCAAAATTAAAATTGTACCTTGAAATTACAATATCATATGCACAGCCTAAATATATTTATATATTCATAGTTTCATTAGGTAAAATATTATTTTTTAAAAAAATTTTTTTTAATTAAAATGTTTTTTAATGTTGAAATTTTACATTTTAATTTTTAATTTTAATTTTTTAAAAATCTGCTTTCTCCTCTCACTGAACTCACCTTTCCTAGCATAATGGCAATACCTGTAGCTGTAAATAAAACACACTAAAAGCCCAAATAATCTAAACAGGAGAAATTCAAAAAATGGACCACATAAAAATGTCAAGGGACTAAAAATGTAACTTGCCTTAGTTTTCAGTATATTGACAGTATCTTGACCTCTTTATTGCATTGTGTAAGCATTAGTCTGCTTGCATCTGTTTGATTTGGCTGTTGTCCTAAATATTTTAATTTTCATGTAACTAGATAGTTTTTATTCATGCTGACATTATACACTTCTCATGAGACTGCACGCCTGCTTTTTATATTTTGCCCTATTTTTGAAAGGATGGTGAGAACTGAAAAGAATTTTTTTTTTTTTTTGCAAAGTGCCATTTCTAAAATCAACCCAGAACAGCACTGGAAAATAATGGCCAAAAGTGGTCAAATTTGTATCTTTTTATGCCTTGATCTGGAATATGGATAGACAGGTTCTGAAAATGTAGATCTTCTTTTTATAGCAGTATAATATGCTTTAAATTTTTGTAGGGAATTAAGCCAAGGAGAGTTTTATTATGAATATATGACTGATAAAAATGACAAGTCATTTGTGTCATGAGAGATGTGATATATCAGAAGATAAAATGGAAGGCAAATTGGTCTTTCCTTTTTGCATTGTCCAGCTCTCTGGACTTTGTGCACAGTTATTTATTACTTTCTATATTGGGGGTGGCCGGGGAGGGAGAAGAAAGATGGTGACCCCCATTACCCCACCCCACTTCTCATAGTTTACATATTAGTCAGACTCTTTAGGCCTTGGGGCTGTACTTCCACAATGAAATCCTTGCAATGGAAAGCTTGGTGTTTGGAGCTTTTACACTGAAATGAATGGAGGCTTTCTCCTATGTGAAGTGCAGGTGCAAGGGAGATATTGGGATCTGTAACAGCTGCAGTTGCCCTTAGTTTCCGCAGCTTGGAGCTGCGAATGGTAGATGCCTAAGTCAGCTTCAGTAACTTTGGGATTCTTGTTAACTTGGTATGGGAAAGTGGACTGACTGTATATACTCATGTGCAAGTCTTCAAATTGAAGTAAAAAATTGACCCAAAAAAACTGGGTCCACTTAAGTACTGTGCTTCAACTATTATGCATGAAAAAGTGCATCCCCTTCTCTTACCTGGCAGGGGTACATTCTCTTCTCTTACCTGGCACTCTTTGAGTAAAGTGGAGAAAGTTTAGAGCTTGGTTTATCCTGGGAGTACCTAAAAGAAGCACCAACACCCTCTACTGTCTGTGTGGCACTGCTTTTGGCCTTTTTGAATGCTTGGGTGGGAAAATGGCAGCAGTGGCAAGTTTTTGGTGCTTCCCCTCAAAGGAGCGCCAAGAGGAGTCAGGCTTTGCAAGATTTGACATGTGTATATGTTTTTCAGCTTTTCTGGGTTAAAATTAGGCAAAGTTATCACATTAAAGTTAAACACTATAATCACTGTTAACATAGTCACCATTTTTTTAAAAAAAAATTGCTCTGCCTTTTTATCATTTCTGACGTGTGCATTTTTCTTAGTTGTCTCCATGCCTCCTCCACATATTGCACAACCACCATTTACCATACTTCCCTCCTCATTGATTCAGCCTTTAGAGTGACCACAAATAGTCTGCCGGAGTTTTGTAAGTTCTTTGGCATTATTTTCCTTTGTTTCCTTTACATCCTTTGTTACATGCCCCTACATCCTACCCTTAAAAACCCTAATTTTGATTTCCATCTGAAGGGAGTGCTCTGAGCCCCATTTGGACTGAGGGAAAGGAAGTCGCGAAGGAGAGGAGTGTTCATTCAGCCCAGGCCTCTCCTTCATGGCTTGGTTTCCCTCAGCCTGCAGGGAGTTCTCCCCAAGCCCCATTCAAACTGAGGAAAAGCAAGCAGCGAAGGAGAGGCCTGGTCTGAGAGCACACAGTTCTCTCCTTCGTGGCATGGAACTCAACCCTTGGCCCGAGGGTTGAGTTCTAAGCCGCCCTCAGCCCTTTCCCAGCCCTGGCAGACTCTGTCTCCGCAGCCAAGCTGCCGAGGATGAAACAGGAGGGAAGAAGGCAGGGAAGGAGATCAGGAGAGGGGAAGGAGGAAGAAGGGAAGGAAGGAGGAAGGGAGGGAGGAGAGAAGGGGAGGCGAGGGACTGTTGTCCCCAATGGTGGTGCGGGTGCTTGTGTGCCATCATTGGGGACAATGGGACTTGAGCATATGCAGATTTTTTTATGTGCGGGGTGGTCTGGAACAGATCTCCCACGTATAACGAAGGCCTGCTGTATCTTTGAATTCTGCTGTTTTCATGAGCGTGGCTTAATTTGGAATATTTAATCAGAATGTCTACTCACCTCAGTGAAACCCCATCTGCTGTTTCACATTTCTCTAGGATCAAAGGCAACCTTGGGAAAAATTATTGCCATCCATATGTTGACTAGTGAAGACATAGTTGTCACTGGATATCTTTCATCTCCCAGGAAGAAAGATAGCTATAAATCTCTTTAATTCTCTTAATACCACCTTTACCAACCTGGTGACTTCCAGTTGTATTGAGCTTGTAACAATTCAAGTTATGGCAAGGCTGTACAGATGAAAGCATTCACTGATTATCTTTATGTCTTGTTTAAAACAAGGTAGTAATCTATCCCACCAGACTGTCATTAAAATGAGCAAGAAAGCAACCTGGAGGCCAATCCTTGTTGTTGTTGTTTTTAGAAATGAAGTGCAAATACAGCCTAAGCCATTTTGCTGTCTGAAATGAAAAAGATGGTGCTCCCCTTCTTCATACAGAATGGTGATTGAATTTTACTATAAAACAAGTGACAGATTGGTGACCATGACTGAATTCAGTGCTAGAGAAGCAAAAAAAGCCCACTGATATAGTTCTGTGGGATCCAGTCTGATCAGAATGGACAAGTCAGCCAGTCAACTACTGCTGGAATCCACCAGCAATTTGTAAATGATGGAGGCATGCTCATGAACTAGATTGTTGCCCATCTGGCATGTTGTTCCAAGGCTGGATCCAAGTGTTCTTCATAAGAGCTGAGCGCAACAATCTAACCTCAGGAAGTAGCAGACTGATTATAGCCTACCTGCTCTCCAATAGCTATCTCCTAAATTCCTCTAGTCCCACAATATTTCACTCCATTTCCCCAGTAGTCCTTTGTTCAAGGCACTCAGTAAGCTCACTTAAAGGTGTGATAGGTCTTTCCTTCATGTTGGTTTGAACAAGAGCAGGGGGAAGACTTGGGACAAATGTGTGAATCACCTCCTGCTGGGTTACTGAGAGTTGGTACAGCTCTGGATGTAGTTGTGACCTAGCTGTGAAACACCTAAAATTCAGGTTTTTGATCACATGGAAAACATTTATCACTTTGCCTAAGGTCTTAGCCTTTTTGAAACCGCAGCAAAATTAATAAAAAATGACACAATCTGTCAGGCATTACTGCTACAAATAAAAGATGGTGGTTCTTTCAGTACAATTGTATCATAGTAGTATTTGGGTTAGCTAAGTGACCAACTAGTACTAGTTCATTTAATTCATTTAAAGGAGGGTTGGGAATCACATGGCTCTCCAAATGTTGTTGCTACTTTTCCCAGCAGCCCTAGCCGGCAGTGAGGAATGCTGTAAATTGCAATCCAATGATATGTAAGGAGGGATATGATTCCTACCCCTTATTGAAAATGCAATCCATCTCTTTTTTAATTCTTCTGTGCACAAGAAAAGAGGATTTTTTTTTTTTTTGGCTCATAAAACTTTGCATTTGAGACAGAGCACATCACCCTGAAATGTGAGATTTTACTAAACATAGGTAATCCCTGTAGCCCTTGACCTTGAGGTAGTCAACTGTGGTCGAAAGTCACTTTGGCTTCCTCTTAGAATACTAAGTTCGTTGGACAACATGAATAAGAAACCCATTCCTTTCATCTCTGCAGACACAATGTCTAGCTCTCACATAATCAGAACTCCTGTCTATTTTTAAACACCTTTCTCACCAAAAGCTTTTTGTTTCTCTTTGCTTGCTTTCCTCTGAGGAAATGGTTTATGTATCCTTGTGCTTGTTTGTCAGTGGATTCTCTGTTTAACTAATCAACTTAAAACAAATGCAAGTGTAAGAACTGCTTACTTTTTTGAAATTGTCTGTGAAGAAACTTGTCAAGAAAACTCTGTGATAGAGTCATCTTAGGGTCTCTATAAGTTGGAAACAACTTGAACACAACACACACAAACACAGTGGACATATTGCTTTTCCACGCTAATTACTCTCATTTTGAAAACTCTTTGAACTACAGATTGGGCATACCTGCTCCACAACTTTCCTAGACTGATGCTTGCATTTGAGATTAACTGTGTGGTTCAGCTGGTATTTAAAGTTTTTGTTGTTTCATGTACGTTGTTTTGTTTTGTTTTTCTTTTGAGAGAGAGAGAGAGAGAAAATGTGCCTTCCTTTTTTTGATCTGAGAAGCTTTGCTAAATTTGCAAAAATGGGTTGGATAGATCTTTCATCCTACAGAGTGGAAGAGACTAAAAAGATCCACCCATCAAATTTGTTTATTTATTATGTATGTAAAGTATTCGTTTGCTTAAAAACAAAGAGTTTACAGACAGAAACAAGAAGGCTTTCACCTGGAGAATCCACTGATGTCCATAGATGGAGGTGTAGGAAATGCCTGGTCTACTAGTGTCCCAATGATGCACCTTCCCGAGCATGGGTGCCGTGGGCCCTTTCACACTTTCAGCACTGTGATTCCCCCCTTAACAGCCATGACTGCAACTTACGGAATCCTAAAATTTGCAGACTGTTGAGGCACTCCACTTCTCAGCCTGAGAATTATCAATGCTCCTCCCTAAAGTGCAAATCCCAGGATTCCACACATTATTGCAATGGCAGTTAAAGTGGAATCATGGTGCTATGGCCTGGTGGGAGGAACCTTCCTATACGGATGTCAAATAGGAAGGCCTCTCTTAGGTCTACATAGGCTGTATGGATGTCCTCCTGGCCAGACTTCTCAGAGGTTGCTTTCCCCATCCTCTATCTCTCATTTCTAGCACTGGCCCATGAGATTACTCTACCCAGTATATAAAAATTATATTTTTTTACATTCATTGTCACAAAGTTGGGATTTAGCATTGTTGGTGGAGAAAATGACTCTGGCATGCCCATCTCCCCTGCTTTGGGCACCTGTTTACAGGATCTTGGAAGTGGAGGTAATCAAAAACAAGGTCATCTTCCTCTCAGAAGTCACCCCTGCTTTGTTCCCAGATGGCATAGGGAAACACCTCACTTTGCTTAAAGTCTGGGCCTTTTTGAAGCTGATGCTAAAATTATTCAGAAATGACAGGATCCATCAGGCATTGCTGTTACAAATAAAAGATGCTGCATTTTTCAATACACTTGTGCCATAGCAATGCTTGGGTTAGCTAAATTAACAGTTTAGTTCAATCATTTAAAAGAGGATTGGGAATCATTTGACTCTCCAAATGTTGTTGTACTGCAATTCCCAGCAGTCCTAGCCAGTAGTGAGGAATGCTGTAAGTTGCAATCCAGTAACTAGGGGATAGTGTCTGACACCCATATTGGACTCATTTGTGTCATTCCACAGGTTCCCCAGGACTAGGAGGCAAGCTAGGTTTGCGGCTGATCTGTTGGCCAACATAATGACATTTGGTTCCATTGTCCAATTGGTGTCAAAGCTATAACAGCTGTAACCAATAGAGTTATGGCCATTTCATTTCCACAGAGGTGTGTATGTATTGTGTTCTGAGGCCTCATGCCCTCCCCCCATCCTTGCCACAACTCTGGTAGCATAGTCACATAATTTAAAGCAAATAACAGAGGTCCCATAAAATAAGACATCTGTCACCTAATCTACCAAACCAAAAAAGCTACAGTATTTTAAAAACTGTAACTTATACTCCATTCTGAAATCAAGCAAATGTAGTAGACTTTCACAATTTGTATGGGGAAATTATATGGCAAGTAAATGATGTAAATTATGCTGAATAAATGATGGGATGATGTAAAATAAATGCATGTATACACCTGTTTAAGCCAGCATGGCGTAGTGGTTTCAATGTTGGACTACAGCTCTGAAGGATCGTATTTCATTTCCAGCTCAGCCATGAAATGGGCAAGTCACACTCTCAACCTTAAGGGGAAGGCAAGGGAAACTTTCTCTGAACAAATATTGCAAAGAAAACCCCATGACAGGTTAATCTTAGGGTTATCATAACTTGGGGCAGGTGTGGGGGAACAACCTAAAGGCATGCAACAATGACTGTACACCTATAACTGATGTGTTAATTCTGCTTTGTACACATTTTTATCTCGTTGGACGTAAGAAGCAAAATGTTGATCTGAAGTCTACTTTGTATTTCCGAGGCCATATCAGGATGACAGAGTCATAAGGATTCTTATAATGAAAAGTTGGAATATAGGATACTGAAATGAAATGATGAAATGAAATGAAAAATGAAATGAAAAATGGAATATAGGATACTCTGAAAAGAAAGTGAAAATATTTCTTCACAGAAAAACCTTTGTTCCTCAATTAAAGTAGCAAAGGTTCTGGAAACTGTAGCGTTGGAAAGCGAGTGTGTAACTATATTTGAGGAGACTCTTTAGTAAATCTTTGAGATGCTAAATCATCCAGCTGACAGGAATAAGTACAGTTTTTCTATTTTATTTCAGATTTTTGTACTAATGTTATGCTTCTGTTTTTTACTTTTATGTGAAGATAACTTCTTTTAAAAATAGCTTAGACAACAGACCCTTCTGTTATAGCACTGATTTTTCAGGGATAAAGTTAAAGAAATCTGAGGACCTCTGCAGGAATAATACGGAAACATGATTTTGCATTAATAGAACAATCCGCAGGCGCCGCTTTCCTCATGAATGAAGGAGATGGAAAAGTCAGAACGGTTTATTAGGGAAGGGATTGGAATGCATGAGGGAACTGATGAAGCTCACAGTTGACCCTACAAGCCCTATCTGGGAAGATCAACAGGAGTGTTATATTTTAATTAAACAAAATGGCTCTGAGTGTTATAGTTAAAAGAGATATGAAAATTCATTGATGCTTTTTTTATATAATATCTAAAATGTGCATAGGTCTGTGCAACATTAAGTGGGTAGACTATCTGCAGTGGGTCTATAATTAAAATATCTTGCATTTGAAGCAAGGGGCGTTATGTTTTATAACACAGTATTGGTAAAACATTACATTATCCTTAGCTCTAGATTTTTATTTTTATTTTTATTTTTTGGTTGTTGTTGTTGTTAACTGCCATCAAGTCAACTTCAGCTTATGGTGACCCTATGAATGAGAGACCTCCAATTCACCCTAACATCAACCACCCAGCTCACTAGAATATATCAGTTCAGATTTGTTATCTGTAGTGAGGAAATTCTACCAATGGATCTTGACAGTTTTAAGGGTGTCAGGAACATAAACAGTAAGAGGGTATTTTAATCGAACTGACATCTTTTGAAAAGGTTAAAAAGGTTTGTTTACATCATAGCTGGTCCTTCAAAATTCACATTGCTCCAAGTCCCTGAACATTTCCTCTCTTGTGTTCACAAGGGAGGATAAGATCAGATGTCATTTAGTACTCCCAATTAACACTGTGGGGTATTGCTATCTTTTAAGGTGATAATTAGATTGCTGGTGATTGTTAAGTAGAAGCTGAAAAAGGAAACCTGTGTGGTTATGAGTTGTTTTTTTAACAGCAGGGATCATGCTGTCATTTTTTCCCTCCTCTGATGTTGTCACATTTTCCATTTCCTTCTCTTTATAAACAGGCACAACCATTGCTGTAATAACTTTCTTTTCACCCAGAAATTCTGATTGCATTAAATAAAATGCAATCACAGTTACATTATCACTGAAGTTCAATGTCCTGCTTTTTTTCTAAGCATGTTGTCTTCTTGTGGAAACAGTGAAGGTGTGTGTAATCATCAGATTTCATTATTTGTGTTAATATGTGTTCCTGATTATCACCCGTTGCAACAAATCCAGCCTCCCTTCCCATCCCTATGTACCTTGTGGAAGTGTAACAGACCTGCCAGACATCTTGTAGACCCTTGTTTGTAGTTGTGTGGACTGTCCAGGCTGATCCAGACTGGATGGGTTTAAATGTGTGTACTTAAAGGTGGATGGCTGGGACAGTATAGGGATTCTGTTGGTGTACTTCCCACTCCACTGTTCATCAGTCTGCCTTCCTGAGCTGGCTGAGTTGGTCTTGACAGTGGTGTCGGAGTCTCCTCAATTACTTGTGTTAGCAGACTTCAACATCCATATGAAGCCTCTCCGTCAAGCAACTCAGGGCATCATGTTCTCTATTACAACCATGGGCCTGTCCTGAGTAATATCTGGTGTCACTGTGTTTCAGGACACACTCTGAACCTAGTTTTATGTGAGGGGTGAGATGATGGTGATTTGGATGTGGAGAAATAGTTTCATTGTCATGGACAAATCACTATTTGGTTGGGTAATATTCACTGGAACTCAGAGACTGTGCAGGGATGGGGGCCAATTAAGATTAACCAACCAAAGAGATTTATGGATCAGGTGGAATCCTAATGGCTCATGGTGAGTTTCCTGTTGCCTTGGCAGATGGTTTTGTCAAAGCCTTGGTTGATCTTTATCCAGGGTGGTAGATGTGATTGCTCCTAAGCATCCCCTCACATTGTGTGGAGCCAAGCAAGCACCTTAGTTCACTAGGGAGCTGGTTGTGTTGAAATCAGAGGGACAGAGACAATGGGGGAAGATTCAGAGTGTATCCTACCATACATTGACTAGAGCTGATTGGAAAGCCTGTGCCTTGGCATTAATGGCAGTGAAGAATTCTTTCTTTCTTTCCAAACAGTGTTATGCAGCAGAGCTGTCTCAAGTGGGCAGAATTCTGCCCCAAAAGTGCAGTATGTAAACCACTCTGCAACTACTGTGAAGAGTCTGCATAATATTTTGTGGATAAAATCCCTTGGATTTGCTCTGACTTGGATGATGTTGTTGATACAGATCCAGTGGATGTAATCTTGGTAAGCTTGTCTTATGCTATTGGGTAGAATTCACCTTGTGCATCCTGAGGCTCCCTGGACAGATGAGAGCCACCATATGCATAATCGACTCATGCCCTTCCTGGCTATTGAAAGCAGCCCAAAGAGGTACTGGCAGATTGGGTAAGGGAAGTGGTGAATGCCTCGGTATAGCCAGTCAGGTTTCCATCTTGTCTAAAAGAGGCTGCAGTGAGGCCATTATTGAAAAAAAAATCCTGCCTAAACCCCACTATACTGGAGAACTGTTGGCTAGTTTCCAAAATCCCATATTTGGTCAAGGCATTGGAGTATGTGTTGGCCTCCCAGCTCCAGAGGTTCCTAGATGAAATGGATGATGTAGATGCATTTCAGTCTGATTTTAAACCTATCTATGAGACAGAAACTGCTTTGGTCACCTTGATGGATAACCTACACATGGAACTAATTAGTAGGAGTGTGTCCGTGTTGAATCTGCTGAACTTGTCAGTAGCTTTTGATACAGTGGTATCCGTCTAGGTTACTTCCGTGAGGTGGGGCTTGGGGAGCCTGTTTTACAGTGGCTTTGGTCTTTCTGGGAGGGATGGACTCCGAAGGTAGTGCTGAGGGATGCCTGTTTGATAGCTTGGCCACTATCCTTTGCTGTCAGGGCTAGCGTCTGTCCTTCATGCTGTTTAATATTTACATGAATCATCTGAAAAAGGTCACCTAGAGTTTTGGTGTTCAGTGACACACAACTCTCTCCTTTCCATCTATTTCCAAGAAAGCTGTTTCTGTACTAAATCAGTGTTTGCTGTCAATAATGGAAGAGCTTGAACAAATTGAAGTTTATGGGCAATCCAGACAAGACAAAGATGTTCCTGGCCAGTTGGAAGGCAGATAAGGGAATAGGAATTCAGCCTGTGCTGGATAAGGTTATGCATTCTCAGGTCTTAAGGTTGGTTTTACTCCTGGACTTGGATCTGGGCCTGGATGCCCAGTTTTCAGTTGTGGACAGGAGTGCCTTTGCAAATTTTAAAACTAGTGGGGCAGCTGTGTCCATTGCTTGGGAAGTCAGATCCGGCTTAAGTGACACATGGCTTAATTACATCCCATTTGGACTACTATAATGCACTCTATGGTCCAAAACACACAGCAAAAATAATCCAGTTTGACCGCTTTAACTGCCCTGGCTCAGTGCTAGGGAATCCTGGGAATTATAGTTTATTGTGACCCAAAGCTCTCTGACAGAAGGCTAAATGTCTCACAAAACTAGAGTTCCCAGAATCCCGTAGCATTGACCTATGTGGTGCTTCCTTTGGAAACTGTTTGGAAATTTTAGCAAGTCCAAAAAGCTTCAGCCTGGCTGTGACTGGTTAGAGAATTCGTGTGACGCTGCTGTTAAAACAGTTTCACTGGCTATCAGTTCCCATTTCTGGTAAGAATATAAAGTGCTGATTTTGATCTTTAATGTCCCACATGGCTTGTGTCCAGATTATCTGAAATACCATAGCTTCTTATATAAGCCAATGTGAGTGTTAATATATTCAAGGGAAGGCTTTCTGCCAGTCCCACCACCTTTGCTGGTGCAGTGGGTGAGGACTTGGGAGAGAACCTTCTCCATGGCTGCTCTCAGTCTGTGGAACTCCATTCTGTGGGATGTCTGGTTGATGTAAGTGGTGGTGGGGTTTCCTTTGAGGAATATATACTGCAACTTCTTTTACCTTGTAGGATTGTGTACATGTTGGGAGTGGAGACATGTTTACTTGTCACGGGGATCACTGCCCCTCCAAGTACATATGAACAGAGGAGGCTGTGTTGTGCTGACCTACCAGGGATCCATTTAACTAAGGGTGCAAAATCTGCAGGCCTTTTGCAAACCTTCTTCCCAGATGTAGGTTGAGCAGCCCTGTACCCCTCTCGCCAGCTACTGGCTCTCCTCTCCACTCCTCTGTTCTCAAAACCCATCAGTATGGCAGTTTCTGCAGTGCTTCTACACTGAAGCAGCAGTGCCTCTTCAAGTCCTGTATTAGAGGAATGTTGGGATGTATAATCAGATGAATGACTAGAACTCACTGGGAGAGTCAAAGAGAATACCCTCAGCACCCTCAAAGCAGCCAAGATTGCTGATTTTATTAGCATTGAAACATTGATGGAGGGGACTTTGAGCTCCACTTTCTTCAGAAATCTGCCACAAAATGGGATGGGCAAATGTAAAGCCTCCCCCCCCCCCCAATATGCACACACAAAAAGAGAAAGAAAGAGAAAGAAAACACACTTGAAATGTCCAAACTGTGGGGAAACTTCTTTACCCTCTCCAGAAAAAACACAGAAATTTGCCCAAGGGTGTTGTATGCCGTAGTTATTAAAAAGTTCCTTTTTTACCACCAAGTGGCCTCCCAATGGATGTGGCCATCAGGAGTGAAAGGCTGATGCTCTCTGAATGATTGGCAATGGTTCTCTAAGGTTTCAGGGAAGAATGTTTATCAGGAAGAGGTGGTGAGTTGAATGTGTGCCCTTTTTCTGCACATCAGGACCTACTGAACTGTGGCCACTCCTTAGCAAGAAAGAGCTAGTGATGAAGAGCAGAAAACATACTGGCAGTAGCATCAGAACTTTCTTTTCCTCTCCTCTACTGCCCAGTGAACCTGCTCTGGGGGATTTCCTAGACCTTTGGAGCAGGTTTTGGGGGGCTACAGTGGGCTAGAAGATGTGGGGGCGGCACCCACAAGCCTCTGTTCATGGAAGCTACATCTGGACCATGTGTCGTATTTCTTTATGACAGAATTCTGTTTCATTAGGTGATGTTGTAGTCATTTTTATAATTTTTAAACAACCACTGATTTTACAGCTGATCTTGACTTAGGATAGTTTTAAATTGCAAGACTGTTTAACTCTGTCTTTGACTTTTGAAATAACCTTTTTGTTGTCTTATTGAGGAACTAGCTTGGCAGAAGAGTAGGATGATAGTTCTGTAAATGGGTATCAAAATTATTTTAATGGAGAGGAATGCATCTCGAAGTTTCCCAAAGGGCATTTAATAATGATAATGTGATACATTTTTAAAACTTCTATTAAGTGCATTTGCGACAAGATAACACTGGCAGAAGCTTATGGTCTGAGCAGGGGAAGGATGCCTCATCTTACCATCTGAGGGTGACGTACCCTCTTCCTTGACAATGAGCTTCTCCCTGCACAACAAAAGTTAATAATTTTTTAATGAGAAGTAGAAGAAACAAAATGTGTGTAGAAGAAACAAATATAGTATTGTTGGTCCAAAACACCGCAGAAATAATCCAGTATGAGACTGCTTTAACTGTTCTAGCTAGGGAATCCTGGGAATTGTAGTTTATTGTAGCAACAGAGATTGCTGACATACAAGGCTAAATGTCTCACAGAACTACAGTCCCCAGAATTCACTATCATTGATCAAGGGTAGTTAAAGCGGTCTCAAACTGGGTTATTTCTGTAGTGTGTTTTGAATCATTGTTGTGAGCCAATGTGTTGACACTTTCCATTATTATTGTGGTTGACATAGATCTGTTAGGTGGGGATGATGGAGGTTGTTGTCCAGCACATCTGAAGGGCTGCAAATTGAGCAAGGTTGAATGAGGTGTCATGTTGACAAAGAAGCACTTTTGATTCTTGAAACTTCTGTGTGATAGCTGAGAATTACTCCATATATTTTCTTTTATTTTGTTATAATTTCTGTATTAAAAGGGTTTGAAAGATACAAGCAGGCAGTAAAGTGTGGGAAATATTTGTCGTACAGATTTCCCATGTAGGAAAAATGTCAGTCTATACTAGTACCAAATCTACCATGGTGCCAGACATATAAGTTCAGTGAAAAGATCACACTGCACCATAGTTGGAAGTACAACTGTTCTGTTGTGGGAAAATACCAGTTATCTGCGTGCTCACAGTTAAATGTCTTTCATAGAAAGGGGTTACTGCCAAGAAAGGAACGTAATCAGTTTCCTCTCTTCCTTCTGTATTGAATAAGATGAGGAGAACAGACATTGCAGGACTTCCTGGTGTGGTTTAAGATAGCAGTGGTCTCTATCCCCTCCCTTCCTTCCCACTTCAATCGGTGTTGAGATTGAATTTTCCTGGGAGGTGTTCTCTTAAGATATTTTTGTTTTGAATGCTTTGAGGAAAAGGCCACTTTGACTTTAAACTGCTCAGCTGCAGCATGTGTTCTTCTCTTCAGTGGGATTGAGGCAGCAATTAAAGCAAATCTGTTGCAGGAAGGGGTGCATAATTTCTTATCGCATCTCTTTACAGCATCATATAGGCACTGATATTTTCCTCTGCTTTGTTGAAATCAGTAGGACAGTGCTGAATCTAAGGAGGAGTACGGTGAAGCGGACAGACAGATGCAGAACTTGAAAGTGTAATATGAATTTCAGAGATACATTTCTGGCTCACTGACTGCTGATGTAAGAATATACAAAGAGGATCTCTATGTGTCCTTCTACAGTGAAAGCTGAAGATGTTGCTTGGCAATTGCAGAATACTCCTGTGCATTTAGAAGGAGGTTGCAAATCCGCGGGATGGTAAAACTGGTTTGGGAATGAAGGAAAACTCTCTTAACATTGTGACTAAATGGCTGAAAAAGAGATGATCGATAAAACTGGATGCATCTTCTTCAGTGAAAGCAAGTAACAGTAAGGGTTCTGGTAGGCAACTAAAAATAAATCTGGATCCAGTGTCTGAATGCAAGTTTAGCTGTTCAGCCGCTTCTGTATAGTGTGCCTTGTCTCTCTTTATAGACTCTGGCTTATAGTAGCAGCTACTGAAGAAGAGAGCCAGTGAGTATGTTCTATGATTCAAAATGTTAACTGCATTGTTTTGAATGTTGGCAATCACTATGGACACAAGTTATCTTTGATATTTTTGAATGCACTCAGTGCAAGATGTGAGTTGCCAAATAATTAAACTACATCTCCCTGTGTTATAAGCACTAGGAATTATTATTATTTTATTATTATTAAAAACTATTTAATACTGGAGTGCCCTGAACACTAAGGACACCAAGAAGAAGACTGAGTGGTGTTTTATCTTATGAAGTATTAAAAATTATTGTAATGATAAAAACAATGTCACAACGTGGATATTCAAGAGAAGGACAGGAACATCCTTACCGAATTCTACGCAGAGTCAGCCATGCAGTTCACAATTTTTCTTCAACAGTGCAACGGTCTCTTACGAAGAGACATGGGCGAAATTACCCACGCCACACCTGGTCTGGTGAGAACTGTTGTAAGTTGATTTCAGAATAAGAAATCTTTATTAACTACACTTTATACTAATGTATAACTTACATATCCATTCTTGTATGCACCAAACAGGGGACTTAATATGACTTTATTTCATTTCTTTTTATTAAAAAAAACTTTTGAAATGTTTTATTTCATTGAAAACAGGGCCACTTTATTTAATGATTTAATTGTCCTTTTCTGCTACTGTGGGTGGAGACTGAGAATAATAAATTCTGGTTTTGAACATAACAATTATCTGTTCATATGTGTTTATAGATATATAGACATCTATATTGCAACTGTTGGGTTAGCCTTTGCCATTTTTTAAAATCCTGGAGGACATTAAGGAAGAGGAATCAGGGCTTAAATCCATCTTGTGACAGCTTTTAATGGAGTATGTAATCCAGTACTTTGTATTTAGGATACTCACTTCATTTCTGTTTACAAATTTCCTATGCAATTCACAGTGGGAAAAAAATATGAACGTGTACCTCTATGTATAATTTGTTCTTTTCCTCCAGCTGTTTAAAAATGTTGGGCAATGTATATATCCTGTAATAAAATAACTGTTTAGCTTTCCTCTCTGAGGTTTAGATGTACTAAATGCATGTGGTGTTACACCCTGACTTAACTTTAATGTTTAATTGCTTTTATTAGTTGGTATAGACAAAGCCACCAGGAGCATTAAAGCCAGGATGTATTCTAAGCGTAAGAGATGTGAATGAATGCTTTACATCCATTTGTGAGTTGCAGTTTTATATAAAAGAAGCCTTAGTGTTTCCAAGTGATCCACAGACTGAATTTATAGAAGTAGTGTCTTGGCAAATTCTATTCAAAAGGCAATTTCCTTTGGTGATCTTTTGCTGGTAAACTAGTAGAATATCATAGAATCAGGAGGGGACAATGTCCACTCCCCTCTGCAGTTCCCCCTGCCATATGTTCTGAAGGACTTGGGAAACTTTCTGGAGCCAGTTTTGGGCTAACACAAACCTAGTAGGGAGGAGGTGGTGGAAGAAAGCTATGTTGTCCTAATGCTTGACTGCTAGCACAACATTGGATTTTGCCCAAAGTGTTTGGACTCTACTCATTCCCATAATTCCATAGCATTGAGCCATGGCAGTTAAAGTGGTTTCAGACTGGATTATTTCTTCAGTGCTTATGGAGCCAAAGAAACTGTCTCCTGTGATCCCACCTGATGAGAGGGTGATGGGATGGAGATAAGGGCCTCCCCAGAAGATCTCAAGGCATAACCAGGCTCATATATGAAGATAACAGTCCTTCACATACTCTGGAGGTGAACCAAATAGGAATCTATCAGTCACAACCAAGACTTTGAACTCTGTCTATAAACAAGACTGATATTATAAGAAAGGAGTCATATGTGCCTTACAGCTATCCCTGGTCAGTAGTCTGGCTGCAGCTCTTTGGACTAGCTGAAGTTTCTGAACACTTTTCAGAGGTAGTCCTCATGTGTTCTAATAATTAAAATGGATGTAACTAAGCCATTTGCCATCACTGATCCTGTGCCTCTAGAAATGGGCAGAGCTGGCACACAAGCCTTATTTATGCATATAAACTGGCTATCAAAGAAACCTGAACTTCCAGCAAGAGGGTTGAATCTAGGAATACATCTAAGCAGTGATCCTGTGTCTGCAGTGTACCCTAGCACAGGCAGAATCCCCATTCCCTATTCTGCGTTTCAGCACTTCTGTCTTGTCTGATTGAAGCTTAAATTTTTTCACCCTCATCCAGTCAATTACCAATGCCAGACACCAGTTTAGAGCTGAAACAACTTCCTTGCATTGAAGTGGAAAGTACTCATAAAGTTGAGTATCATCTACATACTGATGGCACCAGACCCCAAAACTCCAGACTACCTCTTCCCACAGTTTCGTGTTTATGTTAAATAGCATGAAGGACAGAACAGATTCCTGAAAGACCCCACAAGCTAACAGCCAAAGGTCCCAATAGGATTCTCCCAATACTACCTTCTGTGTTCACCTCTCCAGGAAGGAATGGGGCCCCTGTAAAACAGTGCTTCCAAGTCCTGTTCCAGAAGAATACCATGTTTCATGATGCTGAAATCTACCAAGCAGTCTAGCACTCTCTCTGCCTGATTGCCAGCACTGGTCATCAACCAAGGCAACCAAAGCTGTTTCTGTGTCATAGAAAATATGAAACCAGATTAAAATGAATCTAGATCAACCATTTCATCCAGGGACTAAGGGAGCTGGGAGGCCATCACCTGCTTCGATACCTTGCTCAGAAATGGAATGGTGCAAATTAGCCAGTAGTCATCCAATATAGTGGAATCCAGGGAGGGCTTTTTCAACCATGGTCTTGTAACTGTGTCTGTTATTCCTGATGCAACTCTGCCTTGTTTTAGCAAAGCACTGACTACTCCCTTGCCCACCCATCCAGGAAGGGCAAGAGTTTAACATGCATGCACTGGTTTTCTTCAAAAATCTTGCCTACATCCTACAAATTTAAATTACAAATGTATTTAGACAGCAAACATAGTGAAAACTATCGTGAACTTTTCACTGTACCAGAATTAGGCTGTTGATACTGATCTCTACACTACTACTTTTAATAAGCTTCTTAAAAATACCTGTGTTATCTTGCTAAGGAATGACTTGAATAATTCTCAAGATCAGGAGACTAACAGATGGTCATTTTACCTCAGTGTGGGCTGAGGTTCAACAATGACAATCCAGATTTACAGGGTTGTGCAAGGCTTCATTTAAATAGTCTTCTTCTGTTGCTTTGAAGATAATGACTATTTCACTTGCTTCTTACAAATACAGATTATTAGAATTGGAGTATGTTTTAAAGCTTAATCTTGCCATGATTAGACAACAGGCACCTTGAAAGAATAAAATATCCACTTGTTAAGTTTGGTTATGGTGGCAGATGGCATAATAAAACAGACCAACTAATGTATGAGTTAACCTAGTGTGACTAAAGTCATATTGCTTGGCTATATTTACTGTGGGTTTTGTGCACAACGTAGCTGTTGATCCAAGGTGAGGATATTGGAAAGTGAATCAGATGAGCTTCTCTCTGCTGTTTTGAATATACCTGTGTAACTTTCTAAAATTGCATTTACTATAATGGATTAAAGATGCTGGTATGAACATATCCACAGAGTTCTCTCAGGGGTAGGCCTGCACACTGTTTTCATAATATTCTTGGTTATTTGTTGTTTCATGGGTATGCATACTCATTTTTGAAGGCTATTCTCGCAAACCGAGAGCCAGTATGGTTTCATGGTTTGATTGTTGGGTTAGGACTCTGAAAGATTCCAATCCAAGGTTCCAATCCCTGCTTGGCCATGGAAATCCATTGGGTGGCCTTTGGCAAATGACACTCTCTTAACCTTAGAGGAAGGTGGTGAACAAATATTTCCAAGAAAACTCTGTGATAGGTTTACTTTAGGATCATCATAAAATGGAAACAACTTGAAGGCATAGAACAATATTCTCACAATCAGTAATCTGGTGGGCACATGAAAATTTTCTTGGGAGACCACTAAAAGTATTGTTTCTACCATATACGGTATACTTGTGTATGAATTGACCTCATGTATAAGTCGAGGGCAACTTTGGTGGTCAAAATAATGAATTTTGATATGATGTATGGATAAGATGAGGGTAAGATTTGGGAGCATGTAGTAAAATATGTAAAGGAAAGGAAAATGATGCCAAGGAATTTACAAAATTCTTTGTGCTTTCCCTAAAGACTAGATGGATGGAAAGGGAACTACAGTAAATGGTGACTGTGCAATGTCTTGGGGAGGTGACAAGGTATATATGAGGCTAAGAAAATGTGCACATGTCTAATGGCTCAGTGCTCCTTTGAGGAGACGCACCAAAACATCCCCGCCACTGCTATTTTCCTGCCCAGACATTCAAAATGGCCAGGGAGTAGAGGTGGTGTTGATGTTTCTTTTAGGTTCTCACAGGACAGACTACAGACAGCCTTTCACCACTCTACTCAGAGAAGTGGGTGGTTCTTTCTTTCTTTGGATAAAGTGCCTTGATAAAAGTACCCATTGATAAGTCAAGAAAGGTTTTTTGGCTTGGTGTTGGTTTGTTTGTTTTGTTTTTTGAGTAAAATCTCTAGACCTATACACAGGTATATACAGTATATTATGGGAAAGAATAGAAATTGAGCACTTATGGTATATCTGTAGAGCAAAGGCAGTTTGGAGCTCTGAAACAATTCAAATAATACCCCCCTTTTGGGCAGGCATGTGAACACCACTGTTAGGAGTGCCAGATTTGTAGTGTGGCAGATCAGACTTGGCAGTGCTACCAAGCCAAGAAGAGCCACCCTGAGGCCAAAGTCAGTCTCTTTCAGTGACTCAGAACATTTCCCTCTCCCCAAACACACTGGTGTCTAAGAGGCAATGACCCCCAGTGTGCCGTCTAACTCTCCACTAACTCTGCATCTGGCAAATGAAGTTCAGGTGGGCAGTAAATGCTATACTGCTAACCATTGTAGAGGTTGTGGGAAGATATATGTACAGCTCTCAAGAGCATTTATCTCTTAACCTCATCACATTACAAGAAACTTGTGCTTGTGCATGGCTGTAGCATGTCCTCTAACTACTGAGGACACTGAAGCATTTGCTCTAGTCATGCGCCATTAATGATGCAGCCTTGCTCTTAAGGAAGCATTCAAATTCTATGGAAGAAAAGAGAACCTAGCCACTTCACTTTTTGTGACAAGCTGGGAAATACTGTTTTGGGGTACAGCTCCCAGAATCACAATGGCAACATGTCCACTGGCCATACTGATAGAAAGAGCATGAGGGTTGCAGTCTAAAAAGGTCACTCTTTCAGTTTCTGCTTTTTGGCATGTCCCTTGGCTACTGTTCTTAGAAAGTTGTGGTAGATCACAAATTTTAATAAGTGAGTTTTTGAAGGTTTTGGGAGGGGACATGAGTTGCCTAAAACTGGAAATGACAATGGAATGGAGATTTGGATTTATTAGCTTCCTCCCCACACACAGAATGACACTTTTATTCAAAGTTGGAATGCTGTTGAAAGTACTCTAAATTCCCTGTGTCTTCATCACATTTTTTCCAGTTGTGTAAATGATTGCTCAGTCATCCCTTAACAAAATGTGAACATACACCTAATGATTCAACTGGCAAGGATTTTAAAGCAGGATTCCCCAACATTCCTGGCACATTCTAGGTATCTTGGACTTCAAAAAGCCCATCATCCCCAATCTTCATGTCAATGCTAGGGTATAGTGAGGAGTGTAGTCAGAGGTATCTGAATAATACAGTCAGAGGTATCTGAATAATACAGGAAGTCTGTCTTTGTGGTGGGAGATAGTTCAGTTGCACTATTATTTTCCAGAAGGAATAATTCACACAAAGCCTTAATTCTGGCATAGACAAAAGAAAGCATTTATTTGTTTTTTATTTATTTTGAGCATACATCCTGTGTCTCAAAGCTTGAAACATCTAATAGCATCTTAATATGCATGCAGACGTATGGGTGGGGGCACACTCTACCAGGATATGGAGATTTGTACGTTACAGTCTGCAATCCCATTGCCCTGAGGAAAACAATTATCTTGAAGATAATTATGGAAACTTATTTCCTTGTATTGCTGTACCTCTGGCGTAGGTCTAATGAGATTTGAGTCTCACTTTTTTGGGGAAAAGGCAGAATATAAATAAATTGATTGACTGATTGAAATTTACTGGAGTCAGTTAAAGCTGAACAGGTAGGACTGTGAACTAAATAGCTTTGGAGCAGAGAGTGTGTACTTCTACAGTCAAACTAAGATGTGAACTTTGAAAGAGATGGAGAGAGAGACAAAGAGTTCAAGAACTAGCACTCCCAGAGTGCATAGTGCACAGGCAAAAGAGAGTGACAGCTCATGGTTCCTTTGGGGTTGAACACATAGGCCCGTAATAATTGGGTGATATTGATACAAGGGACAGTGTAAGCCGGTGTTACTGATAAAACTTAAATATTCAAAATGTACGTCCAGTACACATATGAGTATACTCATACTTGCACTCTGAATCCACATTGGCTATAAATAGATTATCATCCATCTAGAAACACAAGGAAGTTAAACAAAGGGAACTCAAAGAAGCTAATAGACACCACTCTATCTGCCAGTTTTTCAGAATGCATCCAGGTTTTCTGCTGTTTGACTCAAGAAATTGAACAAAAACAAAATAGAAATTGTTTTATATTATACTGAAATACTTGGTTGACAAAGATAAACTGCCAGATGTCTCATGTTGCTCCAGTTTAACACTTACACACACACATATATGCTGATTCTACCATTACTACCATTACTTCATAATTTTGTAGTGAGCAAGATGGAAAAACTCACCTTTACTTTATTCTGTTCACAGCTGTTTGAATTTGTTGATCCATTAGATTTTTTTAAAAAAAACAAATCATTGTAATGGAAGGATAATACCATTGTTGTTCACCTTCAAGTCATTTCCAACTTATAGTGACCCTCGGGCAAACCTATCATGGGGTTTTCTTGGCACGATTTGTTCAGTGGAGGTTTGCCATTGCCTTCCCCTCAGGCTGAGAGGGTGTGACTTGTCCAAGGTCATCCAGTGGGTTTCCATGGCCAAGCTGGGAATCAAAGCCTATTTCCAGAGTCCAGAGTTCAGAGTCCAAAGTTCAAACCACTATGCCATGCTGGCTAATTAAACATTTTAAAATAGTAAACATTTTAGGATTATTTTTAAAGCTGGATATTTTGTCAAATAAGGAAAGCAAAAGTAAGGAACATAACAGAAAATCCCTAGTAGAAGCCATGGTACAATTTCATAAATTTAAATAATGTAATTTCAGAGTTTTCCTTTCATGGGTTACAACAGTCTATATATGGGGTGGGATTGTGGTAAATGAAAAATAATGATTGAAAGACTAGGAGCAAAAAACAAAAGTATCAGTACCTTATACTTGTTTCCATCTTGAAATTTCAAAGGTATGTTTTATCATTTGCCAGCTGTTGTGTACACCTGCTGTATGCAAACATCTAGCTTATAATTTTATAACTATAAAGGAAGTATTGCAAAGAGCAATTCAGGGAGAGGGTGATTATAAAGGTACTCTGTACAACTGCAGTTTTTACAGCAACTATTTTTTTCATGAGAAAAGTAAAGGCAAAGCAAATCACTGTGAAGCGATGAGAAGGAAAACATCTACTCTTTGTTAGATTTTGGGTAAAGATGAATTGTTCTGCAATTTCAGTAAAAGAAATGGAAACCTTTTATGTTTTCTCTAACTACAGCTCCTGGCTAGTCTCTTTGGCTCAAGGTAAGTTGAAAATTCATTTTACCATGTAGCAGAATGGGAGGACTGAAGTAACTGTTTGCATACATTCACTTAAGTCACAAATGGAGCCAGTTGTTTGCAGTGCCTGCCGCATAGTGAAATTAATTTTATTAGTGTCCTCATTCTACATTGTCAGCCGTTTGCAGAGGCTACAAGTAGCCATCTTTCTTCAATCACTTTTGATCACCACACAGGTTAAAGGCCATGCTGGTGAAAGTACTACTCTGAACATGGCATCTAGTGGCAGAGTGAATAAAAAAGCCCTTTTAAGGGTATTATTTGGGATAAAGTTGTCTCTTGTGGAGCCTAAACAAGTGAGCATGTTTAAAAAAAAAAACACGAATAGATATCCACCCGGTCTCTCTTACTCTGTCACTGGGTACTTCCATTGAATGGTGATGTGGTTTCTTTTAACATAGTTTTCATGAATGGTGGGAGGGGTGTGGAGTATCATGACTTTACTATCTGTGTTACAGAGTGAGAGTTTATTCATGTCCATGCTATGCTTCTTGGAAGAGAAGCTGATGCATGAATACAAAACATATTTAATTGTATGCCGCCTCAATGGTCTTCGACAGAGAGACAGGATAAAAATAAAGCAATTATTTATTATTTTATTTAAAATGGAACACTTCTGACAGGTGTTTTCTTTAGAATTTCTTGGGAGTCTCAGTAGATTCTGCAAATTCTCAGTGATTTTACTGTTGCCTCTGGGCAAAACCCCTTACTATAATGAAATGCCTATAACATGGGTTGATGCTACCTGATAGACAAGATAGCAATAGATTTTAAACTACACTCTGTAAAAGCTGCTTTGCCCCTTATAAGGAGGACTGAAATGCCCATGAGCCACACTGAGTGGAAAATTGTTTGCACATCCCATACAACAGGACAGGGAACATTTTTCAGCCCAGAGACCACAATCTCTTTGGGAAAGTATTTGTGGTCAATCATTCAAACTACAGGTGGGATTTAGGACATGAGCAGGAGCAAAGCCAAATTTGTGGGTACAAGATTACTTCTAACTAGTTTAGGTAGTTCTCAGCAGATACATAAAGCACAACTCAGTTCTGTGCATGTCTTCTCGGGAGCTGAGCACATGTGGAAAACAGCTCAATTCCAGGCAACAGCTCCCTGATCTTTAATCTGAGATAACAGTCAAGCCTGCCAGCTGAATGAGGACCCTCTGTGGACTACATGCCACCCAAGGGATGGAGGTTGTACATCCCTGCCTTGTAGTTACATGTACAAATTAAAATGCAGACATAATTATAAAAGGATAGGGAACATTCTCTCTTTCTTCGCCCCCACTTCTCCTTCTCTCCCACAGCCAATTTTAAATAATCTACCAGATTATATTCAAAGGCCTACATGTGTTGATCCTTTTTCACAGATTTTCCAATCTCTACCAGCCCAATTTTGCTTCGGTCAGCTTAATCAAATCATCTGCAGCAAGGAAATTACAATCAGGGATAGGAGGGAAAGATAAAAATCCTTAGGCTTCTTACTACTTCCAGCTATCTTTCTGTATATTTGGTGTTGTTTTTTTCACCTGTCGAAGATCCTCACACATACTAAGATGTGGACTATAATTTTATTTGGAACTAAGAGCGACAATGTCATTATAGGGTTTTCATGGTAAAAAGCATTCAAAGGGGGTTTACTGTTCCTCCTTTTCTGTATTATTAAGAAGTGTTAGCTGTGGTGTCATTGATGTTGTCTTTGAGAGATCCTCCGCCAGTTTCACTTTCCACTACTGCTCAAGAACAACAATAAGCAGTGGTTATGCTAACATTAGCATTGCCATATTTTTAATTTATTGAAACTTAAGTGTTGTTTTATTAGGTCAGACCACTTTTTCATCTATGTAGTATTGTCTACTACTCTGGAATTGCAGGCAGAAGTCTAGCAACACCTGTTACATATTTTTAAACATGGGGGATGCCAGGGATGGGACTGTGACCTTTTTAGTGAGAAGCATGTGCTCTACTGCTGAGGCCCTTCCAAAAGCAAAAGAAATGCATTAGGATTGCTGCGGGAGCAGGGTCAGTGTTTCTCTTTTCTGTAATCAAAGACTGACTCTTCAGTAGTCTTGGAGTACCTTTGAGACTAATAAAGGTGCTACAAGATCCCTTTGCATAGTGATATTCCAGGATAATGTGGCTATTCAGTAGGTTGCAGTTGAAAGACACCCCCTCCCCCCCCAAAAAAAATACATGCATTTGACAAAACGGTCTATATAAATATACTGCTGAAAGATATGCACACAGCATATCTGGATGATGATGTTGTGCACCTTCATGTTGTTTTGGACTTATGGTGACCCCCAAGGCAAAGCTATCATGGGGTTTTCTTGGCAAGATTTGTTCAGAGGAGGTTCACCATTGCCTTCCTCTGAGACTTCCTCTGAGAGAGTGTGACTTGCCCAAGGTCATCCAGTGGATTTTATGGCTGAGCTGGGAATCGAACCCTGGTATGGATCTCTCTGTCCCAAAAAGACAGCTAGAGGAAAGGAATGCCTGAGGAGATATAATTCTAAATGAAAGAATTAGAGTGTAAAATGGGTTAGCAATTGCTCTGCTGCTGTTTGCCTTAAATGTCCTTTGACCCATCCCCACCAAGAATGACTGAAAGATTGGAATATATAATAAAAGACAATGAAGTACAATGTTTTTTACAAACAGGATCACTTTTCCTGTTGCATTTCTCTTAGTGTCTCTGTTATGCAAATAACCCCACCCATACCTGTGATGGAAGTACATACAGAAATAGTGTAAACAGTAGTGTGGAAAGTGATGACTGGCAGTCCTGCAAATCTGTTACTTGCCTGTGAGACTAAACAGGAAGTGCCATAGCAAACTGAAAAGTAAAGAGAATGGTCATTGTTGCAAAGAGAGGACATTTTTCCAAGATAAAACTGCTCCTTTGAGGTAAGGTGGTGCTTCCTTTTGGGTTCATAGAGTATGTAAGGGCACAGTAGTGCCTGTTCCGAATTTATGTTATGATGAAATGGTTCATTTTGTAGGCTTGGTGCAGTCCAGCCACAGGATATCTCTCTTATTTAATTGCTGCTTTTGTTGTTGTTGTTATGTGCTTTCAGGTCAACTCTGAGTTGTGGCGAGCCTATTCTAGTGTTTTTGTTTCATTACTTATTCAGAGAAGGTTTGCCATTGCCTTTCTCTGAGGCTGAGACAATGTGTCTTGCCCAAGGTCACCCAGTGGATTTCCATGGTGGAATCGAAATTCGAACCCTGGTCTCCTGAAATTCTAGTCCAGTACTCAAACCACTAATACCCTACTGGCTCTCATAGGGCTTAATTACTTGCTAATATTACTTAATGTCTTTAAGTGCCAGAGTTTATTTCCTTTAGGCAACCTATCTGATTAACAGTGAAGGCCTTAACCACACCTCTGGAAAGAATTAATCTAATGGCTAGATTTGGTGCACTCCATAATTAACAATACACAAATTAACATGCAGATCCCTGGGTCACACAGTATATATATACCCAACTCTCTCCAGACCAACATTCCCTAAAGATTCCAACCGAAGATGCTGGTGAAACCTCAGGAATAAACTCTTCTAGAACATGGCCACATAGGCCAAAACCCCACAAAAAACTAAAGCTCTTGTTAACTTGTCATAGCAGCAGAAGGAAGCAGTAGTAGTAGATAATGGATGGACCAAGTCAAGACAGGAAGGGAGCTTGCATATATGATGACAGAGCCAATGTTAGCTTTTGCCACTAGGCCTGTTTGTTTTTCTAATTTCAAAGATGTGTTTATTATTCTCTACAATGATCAATAAGATATTTCAAATAAGCTAAATTAACATAAATAATATTAGAAATTTGTCAGAAATTATTATTAATATTATTAAAATATTAGAAAGAATATTATAAGTATTAGTGTTCTTCAGGTTACTCTGTACTATATTTGGTCACATGAAGTTGAATTTGTTTTCTGTCAGTGATAAGATTCTCACACTCAAGTCATCTGTTGGTGTTCCAGTCATAGGTTGTTGTTGTTGTTTAAAAAAAAATCAAAATTAGATGTTTCTTCAATGCCACTCTACAGGTTTACACTCACATATACAGAGCAGAATAGCCAAATTTTCAAATAAATATTGTATTCTCAGAGAACGTTCCTTGTAGTTCGTTGTAGTATACTTTGTAAACCACTTTGATACTATATAGGCATTTCAGGAAGATTTAATCTTATCACATGTGGTTAAGATAATTCAACATCTTCACCCTGCTTTGGATAAAGAAATAGAAGCATGACATTAAATGAAGCTTTATTGTAGGCTGTTACTCTGCATTCAGAATCCACTGAGAAATCAGGACAATTGAGCACATAACTGATTGCTTTTCCATATGGAAACATATAAGGAAGAGGAAATCTGGAGTTCCTGTTTGAGCACTTTGTGTGAATAGACATAATTGCTAATCCATGATTTATGTACCATACCCTCATTGACCTTGTGGTAACATTGAGGAAGCAGTTCTTGCACCGAAACAGCCTTTTTTATTCTTGGATCTTTTTAAACAGTAGTTTCTGTCACTTTCATTTACTGTCTTGCCAATCTGTATTACTGAGTCTGAAACTGCTAGTAAATAATCTTGAGGTTGCTAATTAACAGATAATCAGCCTTGTAGTAATTACCTAAAAGGATCAAGTGAAGTAAGACTTTGCTTAACATTGGTAGGCGAAAGTTCATAGTCACTTACCAGTGAACTATATGGAAGGTCAAATGGCTTTCCTTCTTTTTAAAATTATTTTAACATATGTTTACATATAAAAATATAAAAGCTTTTTTTAAAAACCCATGATTTTATGAGGGGGTATCCAAAAGTTCTAATGATCAGCTTTTTAAAAAATTGACAGAATGTTTGTTTTGATTTGTAGTTGTACTTATCTCTATGTAGTCACTCTAGATTTATACATTTTTCCCAGTGTATCTTGACCCTCCAAATACCTGATATTGTAGAAGCCTGCAGATTGCACCTGATTTTACACTTTAGTCACTTCTGGCAGAGCTAGTCACAAAAATAAAGGATGCAATGAGCTGATTATCTCAGCAATGTACACTTAGGGACTAATGATGACACTGACAAAATTTCATCAATATGCCATAATAACCTTCAGGTGATAATTATTACTTTACGATACCCCCTCGTAAGGCGCAATCTACAGATTTTTACAAAATCAGGTATTGAGAGGGTCAAGATACACTGGGAAAAATCTATAAATCTATAGTGACTATATAGAGATAAGTTAACAACTACAAATCAAAACAAACTTTCTGTCAATTTTTTAAAAAGGTGATCATTAAAACTTTTGGATACCCCCTCGTACACTTGCTAAGGGAAAAAGAGAGCAGGTTTCTCAGAGAGACAATCTGTTTCATACTGTCTTAAGCTTGTTTGCATAAATAAACTTTTTATGAAGTTATTGCCTAATATTTTCTGTACAGTCTTTTGAAAGTATTTTAGCTGGCTGCATTTTGTCCTTCTGCCATAACTCTCAGAAGGGTACCAAATCTGCTTCTTTGAGAGAATACCTATAGAAAGTTTAGGAAAAAAGAAAAAAGAAATCTGGAACATGAAGAATTTTTTAATCTATTGAAATGCTTCAAGAGAACCATTTGTGAATTCATAGACAATTGTTTTCATTATATGCACTTCATGCATTTCATTATATGCACTTCATGCATTTCATTTCAAAACTCAATATTTATTGGAAATATATTGATCAAGAATCCAAGGGAGGTGATAATTTCATTTCTCTGTACTTTCATTTCAAAAATGTGAGATCAGGGAATTTTTACTAGCTAAATGTGGAACTTCCCATTTCGTTTCAAGGGATTGTCTCATTAGAAAGCTTAAGAGAGTCAGCTGTCAGCTGATCAGTGTTGTTCCTTTCTGGCTAAAAAAGAGATGGCTTTACTTGATAGGTTACCATTTGTTAAAGTAGGGTTCCTTAAGGGAGGCTTCTGACAAACCACTCCAGGAGGGTTTCAGAATTAATTTGTTTTGTTTTTCTAAAACAAATATCTATCTTGGTTATTTGAATTTACTCAGTAGTTACCTTAACATTCTCAGTAACTAAACGTAACCTATTACATGTGAAGTCTTTATACCAAAAAATGGAAAGCGTGAAGATGGCAATAAATAGCTAACCCTTTGGTGGACCTCTGATCCTGTTGAGAGACACACTGGCTTTGCCTGTAACTTGAAGAAAGGTATTGTGTCCCATTGAGCTTGGCTCTTACTGTGAAAGGTGCAGTTTTGAGCTGACTTCAAGAGAGGCTCTGAGGGAATAAGCTCATCATCGCTGAATTGATTTATGGCAGTATGACTTTAAGTCTGATCTCCTTGCTGTACAAGGATATTGCAGAGCTGTGGTATCTCCTGAAGAAAAGCACAGGTGTGTCTTTCATGTTTTCTTCTTCTTTTTTTGTTCTGACCCCCAGTGATTTTACTGAACCAACAAGACTGGTGTGGTCTAATAATTCATGCAGTTTACATTATGCTATTAAAGTGTTACATCTTTCTGTCTGGTGTGGAGATATGCACATATAAGCCTGTATTCAAAGGATTTTATTTTCATGTGTCATGCCAAAGAGTATATAGTATTAGATTTAAATATTGCAGTGCCACGTAACATTGGTTTGAATTTATTACGTAGATCATTTAAAGGATATTTACTGAAAGATCATGACAAACATAATTGCTGTTCCCTTTTTGCATGGACTGCTTGCTCCTTTAGATATTGTTCTCTCCCTTTGACATGCTGTTTGATTGTAGTTCTCACTCAAAGGCATTTTATTACCTTTGTGAGTGGACTACTGCAAGAATGGGGAGGAGAGAATTCCTGCAATTTTTATTGCACCTTGTTCTAAAACTTGTTAACAACAAATATTTGCTAAGATGTGCATTTTTTAAAAAAAATATTGAGTTTGAGCTTTCCATCAGAATCTTCTCTCTAATGAAGTACTGTATGAATGAAGCTTTGGAGGCACTGTAAATAGTGAGACTACAGTCCACTGTGAAACTGAAAGCTTGTTTTTGTAGAAATTGGGGAGGGGGAAAGAGGAAGAGAGGAGAACCAAATACTGCTGATTCAGTTCACGTTGCCAGTCTTGTTTTCTGTTTGGTATGCATGAGTGTAACAGAGGAATACAAGACGAAGAGCAATGACATGGCAGGTTGGTTTGCACTTTCAATCTCTGAGATACTTTTATTTAGCGAAATAAGGTTTAATAGTAAATTTCTCAATAGCCCTACACATTGGGAATGAGAATCTTTCTCTTAATATACGTTCTTCAGCAGTCTTTGGATATGTCTTGCATTCAAGATAGTGTTGCTTTGCTTTCTGTAGCAAAAGTGTTCTGCTGAACACAAAAATGAAAACAAATTTGAGACTCATAAGAATTTTTAAGAAAAGAGCATGTTAGCTGGTAGAATATTCAACTTTGGTCTTTTGTGCATTTTCTACACAAATGTGCATAATGTGTTGTTGTTTTTTCCTTGGATAAAAACATATGTTAATGGAGACAAATGCTATATAGGCAGAATGTAATAAATGCTACCTGCCAGCTGGTTTAAAGGTTTTCTTGAGTGAACTGAGGACAATGTTAAGAATCCTTGTGTTTTCTGAGTAATCTTTCTGTTCTGTGAGCCCAGATTAAGTTAGAGTGCCACTGACCTGGAAAAAGCAACAGCAGGCTTGGCTTTTTCTGTGGATCAGCAGGTCAAACTTGTAGGCTGCTGAATCTGTTGTTAAAGGCACTGGAACAAGATTATGTGGTGTGTAAAAAAGATGTCAGCCTTGGGGTAAGTGCTGAGGAAACAGAAGTACAGTATGTTAACTTTCAAAACTGAGCAGTTGAAATTTAATCACTGTACGTTTGTCATAAACTGTGAGCATGATCTTCTGCCTTTCTTTTTTTATTAAGTTATTAGTTACACTTGTATCCCACCTTTCCTCCAACAAGTGTAAAAGTATCACACATAGCTCTCCGCTTTTCTCACTTTGTCCTAATAACAAGTATATAAAGTAGGCCAGGCAGAGAAAGAGCGACTAGTCTAAGACCACCCAGTGAACATTATGTCTCAGTGAGGAGTAGTTATTTCAAGTCCCAGTCCAACTATTCCACCACATTGGATCTCAGGAGTGCTAAAACTTCATACTGGTAGCTAATTCATATGAAAGCAATGGCCAGCTTCATGTAAGGGGGTTCTCAGCGGTACATTAGCCATGCTATCCATTGGCTTCCGAAAGAACTAAGAGGGAATATGTCATTTCTCCACCTCTAGCCCAAGAAATATTCTTTGTAAAAGTAGGAGATAGAATTTATGTATCAGTCATAGCTTTTTCTCAGCCAGTAAATGGCAGTATTTGATACCTCACTATTCCACTGCAGAATAAAAAAAATTCTTAACAAAAAGTGGAAAGTCAACCATTATATATCTTAGTGCTGGTCACAGCATTTGAGCTCATGATCAGAAGTTTCACTTTCCTTCTTGTGATTGTGATTTAACTGCCAAGTTAAAATTTTGCAAATTATGAAATCTATGGATTAGAGTTTGTCAACAGTGGAAGCTATAACCTGGTGTTTATAATCCAACACATGAAAAGCTTAAATAATTATGAGTTACACAAACTAGCTTGTTGGAGGCATCAGTCCTTTTGGGAGTGAGATATCCTGGATTTAGATGCCCGATAAGACCTTCCTAGGATTTGAAGACTAGAGAGCATAAGAGAAGGGTCATCTTTGCATGCAGAAGATTTCAGGTTCCATCCCTGATTAATTCATGTAGGGCTGAAGAAGACTTGTAGAGAAACTCTGGGCCAGAAGCCACACCTTTCTCCCCAGATCGTGGCTGCGCCAACCAAACGGTGCAGCCATGATGCATCTGGAAAAAGGAGTCGCGAAACACAGCTCCTTTCTTCAGCACTGCTGAAGTGCCATTAGTGTCCTGGAGTGGTGCGATGACACCCCTTGTGCACCGTGCTGTTTGGATGCAGCACACGAGGCACATCATTATTGCATGCACTGTGTAAACGGCGGCGCACAAAGATGGTGCCCAAACAGCACGATAGGGCTTGAGAGCATGTGGATGCTCCGCTCTCCCAAGCCCTACTTTCAGCCCCAAGCCAGAGCAAAGTGCCAGTCTGTGCTTGGCCTGTCCCTGTGAGGTGAGCTAGATGGACAAATGGATGAATGGATGGACCTGGAATAAGGAAGTTCCCTGTACTCACATCTTCAAAAAAGCAATCAGTGACGTTTCTCTGCAAGGGGCATTCAGTTTACCCATCTCTTGTCCAATGTAGAAATAGCTCCATATTCTTTATGTGCCCTGCTTCAGGTGTCCTGCACCTCCTAAAATGAATAAAGCACATCATAGTTTGAGAGTTACTCCCCTTGGTAGGCAGTAGCCTGGTGATGGTTTTGAGAGACAGTTCTCCAGCATAGTAGAAAATACAAGCATGTAAACATTGTCTAGATCAAAAAAGTGTTATACTCATGAATTCTAATCCTTTGAGTGTTTACACAGAAGAGGTAAGTTTAGTCTGTGTTCAGTATGGCTATGCTCAAAAAAGAACACACAGTATTGCATCAAAAGTTTACTTGTGGTGACTGTGTGGTCAAGGTCAGCTGTGTTGAAGAGCTAAGGTAATTCATATGACTAAAATGTTATGATGGCTATGTGAGTTAATCACAGATATTTCAGCAAGTGGCAAGATGGTCAAGCAGCCTCCACCTAACAGCTGTAAGATAGATTCAGTTTTATTGTGCTCTTTCTTGATCCTTTTTTCTTAAGTAGCTTGGTGGGAGTTTAATGTAAGCTGATGTGGAGAACTGGCAAAGCTGCTTTGCTACATGCAATATATTGCTGAGATTCTCTCAGATTGCTAGCCTGGACATGTGAATTAGCCCTTAATTTGGATTTTTAAGGTTAAAAACCTAGAAACGTGTTGACAGAAATACAGCTACATAGCCTTTGGATTTGTTATAACTGATAAAGAAAAATAAGTATGAGTTTGAGTACATGGTGTGGTAGGAGGTGAGTTTGTGTTTCCATTTCACTTCTCAGGTGTGTTTTGGCAAGTGGTGGAGATTGATTTCTATTTTGTTGTAGATTCCCACCTAATTATAAAAGATATTCAGAGTTGGAAGATGAATTCAAAATAAGACCTGATACTGGCTACTGCTCACCCACATAATATTTGATTGTGGTGTATAAAAAAGATAGGGGAAGGGACTATGAAGGATCATCTCCTTCAGACTAAGAATGTCAGTACACCTGGGGCCCATTCACACTAGATAATTCTAGCACTATCATTTTGTTTTAACTGCCATGGCTGCATCCTGAGATTTGTAATTTGGTGAAGCACTACAGTTCGGTGAGACTGAGAATTCAAAATGCCCCTCCATCAATTACAAATTCCAGAATTTTGGAGCATTTTGCCATGACAGTTAAGGCAGAATCATTGTGTTGTATTGGGTCCCAGTTTGCACTCTCTAGCAGTATTGTCAAGCTGGAAACTATGGTGATGCTGACATTTGCTAGTAACTTTTTGTTTCTTACTGGACACTTTTTTCAGAACAACAGAAATTTGATTTTGATTTGCCTGATATTAGCAGCAGTAACAATCCAGTTAGTGAATCAATGAGAATTTGATATGTCTGCTTACATTGTGAGAGTCAGTTTACATATTTATACACTTCACTATTTGAAGCATGTGAAGCCACATTCACAGCTTTAACTTGGTATGTTTCACAGTATTTACCAAAACTGCTCACAAAATTCAGTTAGTAGCACTATCAATTTACCTGTGAATCATCAGTTCAACAAGAATACAAATTAACTAAATTAACAAATTAACTAAGGCCCTATACAGACTGGCCCAAAATGCCAACCTGTGGGTGGAGTCAGGGCACAGCATCCTGACAATGGATGCCCTGACTTCACCCAGGGTGCCATGATGCTGTGTGCACTCCAGATGATGCACAGCATCATGGTTCACCTCTGGCACTGCATCCAGATGACACAGTGCCGAAGAGGTGCCATACTGCCATGGCTGTGGAGCCCTATGGGAGAGGGGGGAAGAAGCCACTTTTGTGGCTCCTTTTTGCACTCTCCAAAGGCTGGATCAGGGTGGTCTGTAGAGCCCTTATGATACAATTAACAGAATGTAAAGGAGGGAAGGGAGCAGTGAGAACTTACAGTGCTTTTGCTTTTCTCTAAATTTTCTTGTGATGTAAATGATATGTTTAGGATATATATTTTCTAATTTTTGTTCTGATTCTAAAAGTTTGCTTCTAACTGCACTTGTTAAGAAGTTGCTAAAGTAGACTTCCAGGTTAAGAAGTCTGAAGAGACAGCTGCATCTTCAGTTAGTTAATAGTGATATTCACTCATTTTCCATATAAAGGTTCCTACAGTCTAACCATTTAATAATTCCAATCGCCTTACTTAAGGAGCTCCCCAAACTTTTGATAGGGAGAAGGATAAAGACCCCAAAGGGATGTAAAATTAAAAGATTTGCTTCAGGGCTTCAATTCCCCACTTGTAGATGATGAATGGCATGCTTTTAAGTCATAATATAAGGGACTTCTTTTTAAAAAATAATGAAGGATATCTCTTGTAGACTGCTACAATACACTCACTTGTGTTTTGTGAGGAGCAGTTCATTTTCCAGACGTATTACTCAATTATGAAATGTATGTGCTTAAAATAGAACATCTGTAAGTTGCACATTTTTTCTGAAGAAAGTCTATAATTATATCTTTAAGGGGGGCTAAATTTAAGTTTGTTAAAATATGAAGCGAGAATGCTCTCATTCTGGAAAAAATAAAGTAATGTAAATCATTCCAGTGCTTCATAACAGCAATATTGTGAGTAGTAGTGATTTTCTGTTTAAATATGCTCAAATCAGTATTGATGAGGAAACTGATTATTTGCTATGCTAGGAGAAGTCTCAGGTCCCTGTTGTGGAAAATCTTTTTTGTTCCCATCATGTGTGGCTGGGATGAGGTTAGAGTAGTCCAATCATATTTTTATTTGTCCCATAGTTCTTATTTGAGCTAATTCTGGCCATTGCCCAGACTAGTCCTGACCCCATGATCCAGTTGACTCAGATGCTTTCTGGGGGTACAAATAAGGAACAGACCTGAAATGGAACCTGTTCTTTCTTTTCTGCTCTCAATATAACTCCCAACTATAAAGCAGTGTGGTTTGTCCCATAATTTTGGCATTCCCATTGCCAGTTTGAAAGTCAATGTGGTGTAGTGTTTCGAGAGAAGATTCTGGCAGACCAGCTCAGCCAGGGAAAGCCATAGGGGGTGTCCTATGGTAAGTCACAGTCACTCTTAGAAGAAAGCAATAGTAAATCTGCTCTGAATAAATCTTGCTAAGAAAACCCCACAATAGGGTCACCATAAATAGAGAGCAAACATGGTATAGTGGTTTGAACACTGGGCTACGGAGGCCAGGGTTCAAATCTCTCTCAACCATGGAAACTATGGGTGACCTTGGACAAGTGATATTCTCTCACCATCAGATGAAGGCAATGGCAAACCTCCTTTGACGAAATCTAGCCAGAAAACCCTGGGATAGGTTTGCCTTAGGGTAGCCATAAGTCACGAATGACTTGAAGGCACACAACAGCCATAGGTCAAAAACAGCTTGAAGACACATTACAACAACATTTTTGACTGACACTTGCCTTGGTGCTAGCGCTCCAATCTTTGTTACTACTGATGAAATTCAATCACTGGTTGATGGGACTGTTTTAATTCACATGTACAATTTAGTAATTCAGATGGGGGGGGGGTGCCTATCTTTTATCTGTGCCTGCGAGTTATTAGTTAAACATATAGTTTTGCATTTTTTTCCCCAAAATGGTTTTTCTGGGCTTTAGATGCATTGGTACAGTACTTGGATCAGATAGGATAGGTTCTCTGCTTCCAACAAGGAATAATATTAAGGGATCGAAGGGATTTTAAAGATCCCAGCCTAGTTAGGGAGGACAAGTTAGTACATACTGAGGGTGCACAAAAGTCTTCTGGCAAAGTACTGTGGCCTAAGATGCCATTCCCACCAGTGTTATCCCAGCACAAAGGCTTATATGATACAGTAAGCAATTGATCAGCATATGATCATGTGGCTATGTTCTTGCTGTTTACCATTGCAAGCTCACTGCAATAAGTTGGAGTTGTATTTAACCCATTTCACCTGATGGATAATTTTGCTTTCCATAGCTTGCCAAATCTTCTGTTGCAGATGCAAGGTATTCTACCCAGCTAAAAATCTGACCATGGTCAAAGCTTGTATAGGAGGCTCTTTGTTAACTCCGTAGAAGAAACAAGGCAATCTAACCAGTTCTTAATTTTTCTGAATTACAGTTATTTGCTGTTATTAGTACTATTTGACACAGTTTTTATTTTTTATTACTAATGTATAGTATCGGTTTCATTAAAGTGTGTGTGTGTGTGTGTGTGCATGCACCTTCAGGTCACCTGTCAACTGCATAATTTCATAAGGTTTTCTTAGTCAAGGAATCAGAGGTGAAATAGTTGCAAAGTGCATACAAGGCTGCAGATCTGAGTTAAATATTTGTAACTATCTAAATATTTCAATGTTTAATGGGTCTTTTGCTACCCAAAATTATGGAAACATTATGTGAGGTAGTTTTAAAAGAAATGAAGCATAATAGAAGAACAACATGCATCCAATTTGAAATGGTGCATTCTGTGGACTGCACTTAATACTTCAGCAGTACAGCCAAGGATTTCTCTTCTGGGCTGCTATAACTCCCTAACCTCTTTTATCCTTTTGTAGTTTTCATATAGTTTGTGATCACACTTTAAATGTTAGTGACTAGACTGGATGCCTTGCATAGATTTTGTCGTATGTCCTATTCTTAACAGCATCTCTTTTTATAGCCTTGAATATCATTTATGCCACTTCTTTTAAAGAAGTGCCCCTTCAGATGTTATAGTCTCTAAAACTGATTATGCAACTTCACACAAGCCATAACAACACTGGAAACCACTTTCTACTGAATAGCAATAGCAAGTACATTTCTATACTGCTTATCAGTGCACTTAAGCACTCAATAAGTGGTTTACAATGTATAAGCTAATTGTCCCCAACAAGCTGGGTACTCATTTTAGCTGGGAACCCAGAAGGATGCCAGGCCAAGCCAACCTTGAGCCCCTGGCTGGTATTGAACTCACAACCTTGTTGTTTATGAGTGGGCGGCTGCAGTACAGGCTTTTAACCACTGCACCACCAGGGCTTTGAATGAGATTGTTCACCTGTCTTATTCTGTATTGGCTGCACAAAATAATAGAATCTCTCTTGGGGCGTTCCCATTCTTAACTGAAATTGCTAGGAATTGAGCCTGTGACCTTTTGCTTGCAAAATATACTCTACATAAGATACTGTATCCATTTAAGAAATCAATAGTACCTTGCATTATACTATCATGTATAATTTGCATGCGTGTCAATTTTGTTGCATTTACACACACAGCCAACCCTGATAGATACTAAGGATGTTAGTGAGCACCTGTGGTGAAAGATGCCTATGAAAATATATGTACGTATTATCAATATAATATTGTAAGAAATTTTGTAGGAAGTGGTGCTGTCCATGGTACATCCCTAAAGAAAGCTTTGTGAAAATGGAATACTGTACTCAGCTAATTCTAGGTCATGCTCTCCATTTTAAACATTCTCCTCTAGTTGTTTTCAGTCTCAACTTGAAGCTGTCACTTGCACTCTTAACTTTCAGATTTAGTAATGTATATTGGATGTACAATGCTAAAACTGGTTAAAAGGTGTTAATTGGTTTCATGTTGTATTTCGGGGTGAGTTGCATCCTGGAAACATCCAGGAGGGGCAGTTCACCTTATAAACAGAATGCAAGCTCTTCTTAATATCAAAAAATAGCAATTTTTCAAAACCAGTAGGGGACTTCTTCACACATTTTATAGAAGGGGGCATTTTTGAAGAGTGTGCAGCTCCTAATGGATCTCAAGGCAGGAAATTGCTTATGGATCTCTCAAAGTTGCCCATGTCTGGTCAATTATCTAGATTTGTGTTAATAGAGAAGAGGGTTCGGGGGGGGGATTTATAGCGTGCCAATATTTTCATTTGTACATAGATTAATGAAAACGCACAGAGGATAAATGTCACAACTCTCCAGTGGGCAGGTCCTATGTGCCACACATTGTGTGCCATGTGCACACAGTGGCTTTTCCCCTTTCTGTCTGTGGAGGCAGCCTCAGATTCTCACATCAAATTCCCCACAAGGCCAGGTTTCTCAAGCACTGCACCCTGGCTGTTTACCAGGGGAAAAAATACAGGGACACATATACTCATGGGTACATAGAAGTATTTTATAGAAATAGATATTTGGGATGCCCCAAAGCAGCTCTCTCCATTGTTAAAACAAGGATTCTAGTAGTGGTTAATGGAAAACATATGTCTTTATCTGTTCATAATTTCTGAGGTGCCATACTATTATTATTATTATTAACCTTTATTTATATAGCGCTGTAGGTTTACACAGTGCTGTACATATAAACTTATAATTAGACGGTTCCCTGCCCTCAGGCTTACAATCTAAAAGACACGACACAAGAGGAGAAGGGAAAGGTGATGGGGAAGGGTAACAGGTCCGGTGGTTCTTCTCTCCCTCTGAGGCCTGGACCAATGCAGATGGACTAGAGGGAGGGCTCGGCTTCGTAATGCACAGTTAAAATGGGCCAGACAAAGTCACACATCTGGGAAAGCTTCTCTAAATAATATAGTCTTTAGCTCAGTTTTGAACCTGGTTAGGGAAGTGATGAGGCGTGCATGTGGGGGAAGAAGGTTCCAGGAGTGAGGGGCAGCAAGTGAGAAAGGACGAATCCGGGGCAGGGCAGTGGAAATCTTTGGCTGGGACAGGAGACCCTGACTACCAGAACGGAGTGTACGAGAAGGAGTGTGAGGAGAAAGAAGGTCAGACAAGTAAGGAGGGGCCAGTCCATGGAGGGCTTTGAAAGTCAGTAACAAAAGCTTGTACTTGATGCGGAAGGGGAAGGGGAGCCAGTGAAGGGAGGACAAGAGGGGAGAAACATGGTCAAAGCGGCGAGCGGATGTGATAATACGTGCAGCTGAGTTCTGGACAGAGATTAAAGGATGGAGGTGAGAGAGAGGAAGACCTGTCAGAAGAAGGTTACAGTAATCTAGTCGTGAAACCACCAGGGCATGGACCAGAGTCTTGGCAGTGGAGGCTGAGAGGAATGGACGGATTTTAGCAATATTGTAAAGAGAGAATCTACAGGTCTTGGCGGTGGCCTGAATCTGAGGGATAAACGACAGAGAGGAATCAAAGATGAAACCAAGACTGCGGGCTTGCTGAACCGGATGGATAGAAGTGCCATCAACGGAAACAGAAAAGGAGTATTGAAGGGTGGGCTTAGGTGGGAAGATGAGAAGCTCTGTCTTAGACATGTTGATACTACTAGGTAACATTGTGAAAAGCAAATGATAATACCATATCACCTGGTAACGCCTTGCAGCCTTTTATTTATAAATATATAGTTCTACTATTTTGGCTTTAATCTTCAGAGCTTCAGTGCTTACTTTTAATTTATGACATGGTTTTAAATGGATGATGAGTACAATTGTGAAAAGGCATTATATACATATTTTAAGTATTTAAAAAACCCAAATGTTTCTACATAAAATTACAAATTGTTTTATCTTGGGATTTGTTTCAGATGAAATTATGCATCAAGATATTGTTCCCCTCTGTGCTGAAGATATTGAGGTGCAGCTGAGAAAAAAGTTTGCCTTTCTGTCAGGTGAGAAATTAAATGCTCCTGATAGATTTTTGAGAAGCATGTTGAATTATTGACTTGTAGTCATTCTATATTAATGCCTTCTAAAATATGTAATTTTTTTAAACTTTGCACATGTTGTTCTATGACTGGGAAACCTGAATTTACAAAATGAATGTTTTACAAACAAAGACGAGTATCTAAAGGTGTCATTCCACCAATACACTTTCCAGTTGTATGACACAGAAACTGCAAAAACACATTCTGTTTCAATAACTGAAAAACTCAGCAGAATTCTGCTGTTGCTTTGTTTTCCTCCATTAAACCTGCCTTAATGGAGGAAATAATGGATTCAGGCAGAAATACTAACTAAACAAGTTAGGGCCTTTAAAGTTGTTGTCATATGAATCTTGAGTATTAAATTCATAATGAGAGCTCAATCTGACTGTTGGTATCACAAAAAGGCAGAAGAACAATCTGGAGTATTTTCACGTATCGTATACAGTTGGTCCTTGGTATCTGACCAGGTTGGTTCCAGAAATGCTCATGGATACTAAAATCTATGAATACTCAAGTCCTATCATAAACAGTGGGGTAGTAAAATCATGTCCCTTATATAAAATGACAAAATCAAGGTTTCCTTTTTGGAGTGTGTGTGTGTGTGTGTGTGTGTGCATGTGTGTGTAAATATAAGATTTTCAAGCTATGGATGGTTAAATCTGTGGATAAATAATCCACCGATATAGAGGGTTGACTGTAACACACACACACATTCACACGCTCTGTGTGTGTGTGTGTATTGGTACTAACTTTAGTCTTCTGTTAATTAAGAAGGGATAGTTATCCATGTTTATTATAAAGTCATACAACAAGAAGGATACATTTCTTCTTCTCCCTCTAAACAAAAATGGATAGCTTTTGGAAATATAATGAACTGTAATTAAGTTCACAGTTCTTTAATTCTTGTTTTTATTACACATCCCAAGGGCAGCTGAGTAATATCCTCTTCCCTGATATTCAGTTTTGTAGGATTTATGGAGTTGACCCTTTTAATCAAGGGATGAGTGATTCTTATTATTATAGAAGGTAACAGAGCTAGATGTACTTGTGCCAAAAAATTACATTGTCTCCCTCCCTCTGTTCCCATTTTCCATTCCAGTTGCATAAGCTTTTATGTTATGTATTAGTAAAGACATGTTAATAGCTAACTTTCAGGATGGTAGCCTTCCATCATGAAAGCTATACTTAATATTCTGTGATTAGATCTATTTATCAAATTAGTTACATTTGTAATTATGCAGATGTTTCCGTTTTGGTGCTGCTCTTGTCAAATTTTCTCCTTTTCTTTTGAAACTTGTGGACATTATAGCCTGAACATGAACCCATACTCAACTGCAATTTTAAAACACATTTTTGTTCTAAATCATTTCAAAATGTTTTGCTAAGGTGTCAGGCAGTGGCGTCACTAAAATTGGTGTCACCCGGTGCGGTAACTCATGGCCTCTTACCATACCATACCATGCCATACCGAATCCTTAGTAAAAAAAAAAAAAAATTGTACTAATGTTACTGATAAATCTTAATTCCCACATATCACTGTATGGAATGGCAAAATAGTTGTGACATAAACAAGTAGCAAAATTAAAATTATACCTTTAAATTATGATATCATGTGCACAGCCTAAATGTATTTACCATGTAGATAGTTTTATGTGGTTAGGGTGCAAACAACAAATTTCTGCCAAAAAGCTGGCTTGGGGGGAGTAGTGGTGTCATCTCCCCCTTAGGGTGTCACCCAGTATAGCCTGTACACCCTAGTGATATCCCTGTTTTCAGGCTGTTTAAAAGCAGGTGAATTTTTAGCTACCTCTGCCAAAAGTCAGAAAACAACATCAAGAAAAGTATTGGTTTGGTGGTGCAATAATTTAGTTGGCACTACAGGTTATTAATGAGTTCATTAGCTGCTCCATCATTTACTTCAAGATTTGAAGAATAACTTTGGTTGGGTGCTGTCTCTTTATTTGCTTATCTAATTTATAACAGCTGCTCATCTACCTGATAGGTGAGTAATTGTGGCCCTCCAGATGTTTCGGCCCTGCAACTCCCATCAGCTCCAGCCAGCATAGCCAGGATTGTGGGAACTGCAGTGCAACAACTCTTGAGGGCCTCACTTACCTAGCCCTGATCTATGCCATAAAATTAACTATTTAAGAAATGCAAGATTATTGTTGTTGCAAAATTAGATCCAGGCAGGGTTTTTTTAAAAGGTTTTTTTTTATTTGAAGAGATGGAGCATTCTTAGCCAGTGTTGTATTTTAAACTCTTTCTTCCTCCTGCCCTCCTTCAACATAGACTCATGCACATTCTTATTCCATCTTATCATCATTCATATTATAGCTACAGTTAAAGACTTTTCAGTGCTTGTAACCTAGTAGACAAAATAATATGGCTATGCCATCCCTGCAAGTATACACTCACAGACACATGAGGAAGATGGTGGTAAGTGAATGTAAATATGAAATATGCAGCAATGGACAAAATGTGTTATGGGGGCTGCTCCTGTTTTGGGTATCAAACGGTGAATAGGTAATTTTGGTGGGTTTTTTCCTTGTTAGGTGGGCGAGGAAAGGATGGTTGTCCTGTCATCACATTTCCAGAATATTCAACATTTAGTGAAATTCCAGAAAATGATTTTCAGAATGTCCTGACATACCTCACCAATATCCCCAGGTAAGGCCTGTGCACAAGGAAATAATAATGCTTAGCAGATTAATGTTAATGCTTACTTTTCTGCGACCGCTCCCAAGCTCTGGAATGGTCTGCCGGATGAGATGCGTCTCATGACATCTCTAGATTGCTTCAAAAAAGCGCTAAAGACGCATCTCTTCCGGCAGGCCTTCCCCTGAAATTCCTTATCCCCGGCTTCGGTTCCAGACTTTGATTCCTGCCTACTCCCATGTTCTGATCCCCACTTATGACGTGGCCACATAAGGAAGGGTTAGGATGTAGCTATATGTTTTTAAATAACTGTTTTAATCATTGCTGTTTAATCTATTTTTAAGGGGTGGGAGGTTTGGAAACGGGTCATGGGATTGTTTTAATCTATGTTTTTTTTACTTGTACCCCGCTCCGAGTGTATATACAGAGGAGCGGGCTATAAATAAACTATTATTATTATTATTATTATTATTATTATTACTTTCTTGCATTACACATGAGAGGGAGTGTTCAGGATGTTATAAACAGTTAAGGGAGGGAGCATTGTAAAATGTAAGCAAACAGTTTTTCAGCTGCATTTCACCTGACTAAGGGTATAACAGAAGAGCACTGGCAGAAACCAATGTTAGTATTGTGATAATTCCCCAATGCTGTTAAATTTCTTTGTCCTGTGCTATTGCTGCCTAATGAAAAGCAGAACAGGGTTTGCGGATGGTGTGTTAGAAAACAAGAACATAACACCTTCTCCTTCACCTTTCATGTAGGATAAAGGACAATCATAATTGGATCAAAATATTATTTTAAGTTTTGTGAATATTTTATCTATTTTTCTGTGCATTGCCATTCATAATAATATTGTTGTGCATATAATTGTTGTGCAGCATAAAACTGTATTTGTTGAAATGGTTCAGTGATGAAAGTGAGCAGGCAAACATCTGGACAAATTACAGCTCTGGATGATTACAGATTCTGGCAAAATATTCTTCCTCAAATGAAACCCTGACATATGTGTGCTGCAAAGTCCCATTCAAATTGTTGATTTTCTTTTGAAATGCACAGTACCAATAAACAGAACTGAACACCACTTTTGGTGTGTTTTCTGTTTTTACAATGGCATTGCTGTAATTTGTCCAGACATTTTTATGTGTGCCCACTATAACTATTGTGGTATGAATTCTACTTTATATTTACATTATGAGTATTCTAGAAAAATAGAGCACATCATCTCAAAAGGGAAGTTTCAGGTATGGGTTATTCCTTGACCAGTTGATGTTAAAGGATTTTTAGGAAACTGTTTGTGGGAATCAGCTTCTCATTTAATTTAAACATTGAACCAAAGAACTGCACCCTTGTTGAAAACAAATGGATCACCCAGGAAGATAGTTCAAACAGCAGCTTCAAGCCTGTGCAGCTGCTTCATATGATTCTAGCCCACATCTAATTTAGAAAAAATTACCAAGTGACTGTAGTATCCAACTTTAATAAGGAAATGTTTCTTTGCAAAAGTTATTGCCGTTAAAGGGTCTTGTACGTTTGTGAACACCTTGATATAGACAATTTTAAGACTGTTTGCCTTTTAGCAGAAGTATTTGCTTTGGCATGTCAGTAGGTGTAGTCCTTTATATTCCCTTGTAATATCTATTCTCATACACTTTAAAAACCTGTATTTCTAAATCTTTCTAGTATAGGAGGATATTGAACTGTTTAACTGTGTGCTAGTACCTAATGTGGAGTCTGCCCTGAGTAAACACTATTGTATAGATTAGTCATACTGGAGGCTACAAGACTTCCTGTATATAACCCATTTCCATTCCTAGATGAATCTGGTTGCATGTTACTTTTCAAAAAATCAGGAAGTGGAAATCATTTTTGAAAAAGCTACTGTATAGGAAAACCTACTTAATACATAGGAAACATCTTAATGGCTAGAACAGGATTGGAAAACCTGTTGTCATCCAGATGTTGAAAAAAAGAAATACCAGTCTCATGATGCCTCAGTATTGCCCCACCTGGCTGAGACTAATAGAAACTGAAGTTAAACAACATCCGTATAGGCACAAATTCCTCAGTCCTGCATTGTAATACTTCAGTCAGCAGCTAAAATATTAGCTGCTGGGTTGAATTCAGATTTACCCCCAGTTCAAAACAAACAAACAAGCAAACACTTTCAGAACTGTTGGTTTGGAAGAATGGCTTAAGGTAATAAACAGTGTCAGGAAGGGTCAAGAGAAGAGTGGTACTACATCCAGCTGCCACCTGACAGACAACTTCCAAAAAAGTGGAGAACCCTCTGGGATAAATCTTCCTGTAGCACCCTGCCAGTGTTTAAACCAATTGAAAGCTTTAATAACAGGGTTTCTCAGGGTCTCTCATTCACTCAGAGTCACCATAAATGGAAACCAACTTAGCAGCAATTAACAATAAGAACACTTTCCATGAAAGGAATCATTGCATCTTTCCTGGATTTAATGTGCTGGCTCTAGGAAAAGAAACATTAGTTTTTTGGGATACAGCTCCCAGCTGAGGTTTTGGAGAGTTATTGTCAAAAAAGTAAGGTTTCAAATCTCCAGACTGGTGTAAAACATACTAGGGTTAAACAGACAGGCAAAAAGAGGTGCGTTCAGACTGGCTTGAAGGCGTGGCGTTTAGATGACACATGCCTTGAAGCCAGCTGAAAAGTGCCCTTATGCAGAGAAAAGCCGTTTCAAAAAGAAGCAGCTTTTTTTCGCTTCTTCCTGGCTTGAAGCCATGTCATGTGGTCATGACATGAGCACTCCAGCTGCCTTGGGAGCCGGCGGTGCGGTTGGTGGGGTTTCAGTGTGGCTTTAAAAAAGGCAGCTTCAAGCCACTTTTTCCTGCCCATCTGTTTTACCCCATAGTCTGGTAAATGTACAAGATTTGGAGCCCTGATACATTTAGAATATTGTGACATGGGAGCACAGAAGAGGCTAGGACACGTTAAACATGAACACTGGTGATACATGTGTGGTATGTATGTACAAGTTGAGTTTTTCTTATCCGAAATGCTTAGGACCAGAAGTGTTTTGGATTTCAGTATTCTTTTGTTTTGTTTTGTTTTTTTGGATTTTGGAATATTTGTGTATGTACATAATGAAATATCTTAGAGATGGGACCCAAGTCTAAACCCAAAGTTCTTTAATGTTTCAAATACACCTTATACATATTTGTTGTTGCTGTGTTCCTCCAAGTCATTTTTACTTATGGCAACCCTAAGTAAAGGTTCTATTGGCAAATTTCTTCTGAGGGGAGTTGCTATTGCCGTCCTCTGAGGCTGAAAGGGTGTTGAACCCTGGTTTCCAGAGTCGTAGTCGAACAGTCAAACTACTCCACCACATGGCTCATCCTATTTATACACATAGCCTGCCTCAACGTAATTTATACTGTATTTTTTTAATAACTTTAATAGGAAGAAAATCAATTCATTTGAAATGTGATGCTGGAGAATAGTTGCATGGGATGCCATGGACAGCTAAAAAGACAAATAAATGGGTCATAGAGCAAATCAGGCCTGAACTCTTCCTAGAAGCCAAGTTGCCTAAACTTAAGCTGTTGTACTTTGGATATATCATGGGTAGACATGACTCGCTAGAAAAGACAATGGGACTTTCTAGATTGGCAGGAAAGTGTGACATGAAGTTGCCTTTTCCTTAATGCTTAGCAGCTGCACCACAGCCTTTAGATGGAGCTGCGCTGTTCCGCAGTTTTTAAAAAAGAAGCTGGGAAAACCAGCACCTTTTTAAAGGCGCTTCTTCTCCCCTAAAACGCAAAAAAAGCGTTTTCATGGCACACTTTCCCTTTTTCTCATCTAAAGGCTAGAGTTTCATGCAGCCATGAACACACTTCTTTTTGCCAATCTAGAAAGCCCCAATAATGCTTTTAAAGTGGCTCAAGTGATTACAACACTGACTCTTTTGACTGCAAGAGGCCAAGATGCCGCATGATGGGGTGAGCCCCCACCACTAGTTTTAGCTTCTGCCAACCTAGCAATTTGAAAGCATGCAAATGCAAGTAGATAAATAGGCACCATTTCAGTGAGAAGGTAAACGCCATTCTATGCAGTCATGCTGGACACATAATCACAGAGTAGTCTCTGACAATGTAAAGGAGATGTGCACCGTCCCATATGGTTAGACATGACTTGACAACTTTGTCAACAGGGAATACCTTTACCTTTATCTTAAGGTAGAAGGCAGTAGTCAAAGAGGAAGACCACATTACAGATGGATAGAATTAGTCAAGGAATCTACAACCATGAATCTGCAAGACCTGAGCAGAACTGTTGGTGACAGGACAACTTAGATGTTTCTCATTCATAGGTTTGCCATAAGTTGAAATCGATTTAATGGCAGTGAACAGCAACAAGGGAACTCATGGGAGTTTCAAACATGGGAATTTCATCAGGAGTATCCTGGCTTTGGTCTGGGAGAGGGACACCAGTACTTTGTGTGAAGTCTCAAAAATTTATCATCTATTTGCTATTTTTCTTTAAAAAAGAAAATAAGTTCAGTGTGCAGATCAATGTACGTACTATGCTGGTTTGCAGACAAAGGATAAATTGGATAATTTTAAACACAAAATATACACACACACATATATCAACAAGTTTACACTTCCAAATAAATCAGCACTAGACAGATCAGTAATATTAGGTAAACATTAGATCAAAACTAGGGCAACCAGTATTTCTGATAATGTATTTCCAATCTAATTTTCTCTAATTTGTGAATTATACAGTATTCAGAGTTCACTTTTTACAAGAACCACTAGAGGCTGCTAAAGGATGTAGAATATCAACATTAAGAATGAAGTTCTTTGGCACACTGGGTCATTTGTTGCAGTCATTGTAAAATGAACTCTTCTTTTGGGGAAATAAGACATGAAACTGAATAGGACATGGCATGAGAAATGCTCTTGATACTCCTCCTTTGAACCTAAAATAGAAGAGAATATTACTTTAGGGTTTTTTAAACAAGTGTGTCTGATAATTTCACTTGCTGAATTATTGTTCATTGTTCTAGTTCTACTGTGGAAATTATTCCAATCTTTTACGAATTTTACATGATAAATTGGAACTTACAGAGAATTATTTTTGTAGTTTTCTTACTGGGCATGGATTACTGGGTATGAATTATAACACGTAGTATTGTGAACCCATATTGTTAACTCTCCCATCCATCACTGATCATAACAACAAAAGTAGTTACAGTACTATATAACAGTTTAAATTAAAGGAAATAAAATCTACAAGAGAGGACAAGACATTATATAGTAAAATATCATACAAAGGTGTAGTTCATTAATGGAGTAGATATTTTCTTGGAAATTACTTCTTTAACAAATTTTGGTTCCAGAAGCAAAAATAACATATAAAGAATAGGGATAGATTCCTACACAAGAGAAAAAGAAAAGCAGTTCAATAAACTTTCCATTCAGCAACAATATGCACATATAAAATGGAACAAGCAGATCACATAAGCCTTGTAGTAATAAGAAAAAAAAACACGTTCAACCTTCTAGAGATCACTTGAAAGCTTCTACAAAATGCATCCAGAAATATTTTATTTCTTTCACCAACCTCAGCTTTTCTTATAATTTCTGTTTTGGTGGCCAAACATATACAATCGTGTTTTCAATGTACCGTTTAGTCAGGCTTATCTGCTTTACCCTTTACACTCCATTTTGCTGTTCATACATGCTCGGTAAGGAATTCTGGAGGCAGCTGTTGTTTACCTTGCCTGTTTGTGGAAGGCATGCAGAGCTACAATAAGGCTGGTTAAAGTAGAATTCAGTTGTTTCCCAGCTCAAGCTTTCTGACATTGTGTACTGCAGACATGCTGCTTGCAATCCAGCACTGAAGGCCTGTGTTTCTCCTTCATCATCCTCACCATGCTGGTGGTGCAGCTAAAAAACTTCCAGCTAGACAGAGCATGAGGAGGAAAAGGAGGGCTTAATAGGTGTAACTGTCAAGGTCTAGTGGGACAGGTTGCTCTCCACCTCTGGCACATTCCTACCCCTGAACAATTTGCCTATGTTTAGACATATTGAAACGTATATGGAGAAAGACATCTGTCTGTCATAGCATTGTGCTTTCTCTCACCTCTGTATCTTGCACTCCAGTGCATTTGGTTTTATGATCATAGCTTACAATTGTAAATGAAGCTGTTTGTTTAACAAATTGTAAGCCGCTCTGATAGTCTTGGCTGAAGAGCGGGGTATAAATAAAAACATTATTATTATTATTATTATTATCAGTCATCAGAAATTAAACATGAGCCTCATAGCAAGTCTAATTGCTGAGGCACGAATTTGTAAAGAAATGCTATTGAAAATGTGCTCACACCTGGGAATATGCAGCCTTCGTAATGTCTAGTTGTCTTCCATCTCCAAAGGGTAGAGAACTGAACTATATGCTGCATTTTAAAAAAAGAATAGTTTACAATTCACTTTACTCTCAAACAAGGATATGGTGATGTAAAATAAATAAATAAATGTTCAGATCAGCTTGAGAGTTTGAACCCTTATTTTTCCCAAGCTGTTTTTTCCCCCTTTCCACTTTCCATCCCACACATGTGTGCGATAAAAAGGAGAGTTTCACAGAAGTTTCTTAATCCCTCACATGGGGAGTGAATGGCTGGAAGTTATGAGCCTCCTCCATCTTTAGCAGTAATCCTGATTTAATGCAGGACTCCGTGGGTTTATGTGAGAACTAAAAACGAAGTGATCCTAAACTGGTTCTATAAGTGGGCAGAGCTGGTGTCCACCATCTCCTGGCATCAGTCCCAATCTTAGAATTTTGTGAAGGGCAGAAAGTAGAACAGTTTGGCAGTGGAACACACAATGTGGTTTCTGGCCATCTAGGGTTGCATCTACACTGCATAATTAATCAGTTTGACACCATTTTAACTGCCATGGCTCAGTGTTATGAAATCTTGGGATTCGTATTTTGGTATAATATTTAGGCTTCTCTATCAGAGAGCTCTGGTGCCACAAAAACTGCAAATCCCAGGATTCCATAGCATGAAGCCGTGGCAGTTAAAGTGATATCAAACTGCATTAATTCTTCTGTGTGGATGCGCACCCTAGGAGAAAGAAGAGTAGGTGAAGGGAATGTGGTAGACCTCAGGGGAAAAGATTAGAAAGGATACTGTTGTAACTGGATAATCTGAGCATGGTGAGGCAGCCTGTGTTTTAGGACATCTTGGAAACCTTTTTTCCTGTTTTGAAATGCCTGAGTCTCTTTTTTAAAGGGATTTATTGGCACCAGATACTCAAGGAGACACAGGTGTGTCCATTTTTAGAATCACATTTTTTTTTCTTAGGGTAATCTGGAGTGGGTTCTGAAGGGGTTGGAGTTATATTGTAAGCGATATCAACTTGGGCAGTGGGCTCTATCACAGCTGGAATAGGTGGGAGACAGCTTTCTCTTGACAAATGGCAACAGCTTTTCTGTTGTCACTGTGCCACCACTACACACTGCTCCAGAAGTGCCTTCTGCTAAGATAAAGAAATATTGCTCTCATGCGAGGCACCAACAAGATCATTTAACAAAGTACATAGTTAGAGTCTAAAGCTGCTAGATTTTCATGCAGGAAAATGATGGGTGGGGGAAAACTGTATGTGTCAAGAGTTGGATTTGTATACAAAAATCCTATACACTTCCTCTCTCAGATGTCCTTTCTGAGTGTGTTTTTCCTATCACTCTTTGCTCTCTTTAAATATCAGTGCTTTCTGTATGCTTGTTTCCAAATTCTACCCTTATCCCAACTTCAGTGACCCAAAGCATGTAAGCCCTGAGGGATGAGTTGTTCCAAACAGGATTCTCCCCAGCTTTGGTTGGCTGGTAATTATATTCGCTCAGGTTCTGCACAAAACAAAAATAAACAATTGAAACCTTTCCGTTTAAGCAGAAACTAAAAATACAATCTATTTTCTTATTTATTAAGAGCTGTTTCATAAAATTACACACTAAATACAGTACAGAATACACTGTTCCTAGTGCTTTCTGATCTCTCCCCTCCCTCTGTCCCTGAAAAAAAAAAGTATAACAAGTTAAACAGTGCAAAATACCAGTTCAAGCCTACAGGGCAATCCTGCACATATTTACTCAGATACAAGTTGTCTTGTGTTCACAGGAGCTTACTCCAAGGTAAGCAAATATACATTTCCAACCTACTAAGTGACCAAAACAAAACAACAAAAATGCCAACCTACTCATAATAACTAAATGGAAACAATGAAAATGGTGACATTAATTGTGTGTGTGTGTGTGTGTGTATACTTTATATATTCCTTTATTTTTATTGAAATGGTTAATAAACAGAATATATATATATATATATATATGAAGAGCAATCATTTTGGCTTCCACCTTCTTTAATTGCCAAAGACAAAACACCATTCTTAGTGGATGATGTGGTGTTTTGAAATCCAAAAATCCCTTTTGTCCAAAATGCTTCTGTATTCAGATACAGAGACAATAACTTAATATCAGCCTACTCATACATTTTCTAGTAACTATATGGACAATAATATATATATATATATATAGAGAGAGAGAGAGAGAGAGAGAGAGAGAGTGTGTTCTTTATATCTTCAGATACATAAACAATCACTAATAAGGCATAATTTTTTAAAAAATATTAAGATGAAAGAATATACATATCTTTCTAAATATGTTTACTTATATACTTATTCCTTTCTGGGGGTTTTCTTCTATTATCACAATGGTTATAAAGAGCTTGTATCCTCAGATATGGAAGTCTTCAGTTTGACCTCACACAGGAATAGAATATGGCTTCAAGATATTGTTGTTCTCTGTCTAAACGGCTAAATCTCATGATATTTTTATACAACGATGACAATAATGTTTACAAGAAGAGAACGATTCATACTGCTTGCTTTGGGGCTATAAAATAGTGAGGTAAATGTGAACTGAAAGTTCTAGCACATAGCATACCAATTAATACAAGGTTGGAGATTTTATAAAAGAAAAGATATATGAGGTTGTGAAAGGATTAGTGATGAAAACAGAATAATGGTGTAGAATATAGGCTTCAAGAAACCTGGGTACTTCTAATAAAATTTTCAAAACCATTTTAGAAAGCTGTCTTATCCTCAGATCAAACCATTGGCCCATCTGTGTAGCACATTATAAGTTATCCAAGGGGTTATATGACTGATGTGAAAATCCAGATGTTGCCCTACTAATGTGGATAGATTGAAGCTTTTTTAGTTTAATCATTGTATCTGTTAGCAAATAACAAAGCAGAACAGATGTGTCTCTACATATAGATTGCAACGTACAGTAGTTTTCAAATGGGAGGAATATAATAGGAAGCTCAGGTTTCCTCAACTCTGGATTATTGATTTAAGAAAAGACGTTTTGCAAGGTTTATCAAAAGTGTTTAACAGTTTGTGGGGGCGGGGGTACTCAAGAAGAAACAACTAGGAGGGAGAAAGAGAAAAAATATTTATACCAGAAAAAAATGCTGTATTTGACTCATGATTTATATTGAATTTACCACCACCCATACCTTGGAGAATGCAGTGATATTTAAAATGACTAACAGATCATTGCCTCAACACACCCTTTGGGAAAGTTACTTTCTAAAATCCCATGCATTTTTAACTCCCGCCCTTTCCCCTACGTACATGAGATCATGCGTCAGTCTTCCAAACAAAAGGCAAATGATACAATGTCCCCATAACCTCCAAATAAAAAGTTTGATTAAGGAAAAGATTTCCAGTTTCTCTGCTACACTGTACAATTGGAGACTTGAATATTAGCATCTGGTTACCTAGCAACCTCTGACACAACTTCAATGTTTTAAAGCTTATTACTCTGCAGCAGAACACATTCTGCATGGCTAAAACTTTAACTGCCATGTAATATGTTGCACAGGTTTATGGGTTTGGCACTTGGAAGTGCTGGGGTGGGGTTAATCCATTTATTAATTACTTAGTAGAGTTGTTCTCCTTAAGTATTGTAGATAATTCTTTATCCCACATCAGAAGCAGTGGGCATGCAGCTAACTGGAATTATGAATGATTCCTTCTGACAGCATGTCCTCTGCTCCCAGTTTGAAATAAATGCTCACTTACACTGTTTGAATTGAACATTACATTCTGATGCTGACCAGTATATGTTGGGGGAGAAGTATGTGCCACCAGGGTGGGCAGAGTACATTCTATTCTACCTTATAGATTTCCCTAGGTATTGAATGAGGATCAGGCTAGAGCAAAAGATGTATGTAATGAAAACCTCCTTTTTCAGTGTTCAGCATAGGAATAAATGAGACGTATGATTGTGGTACAGGGAAACTGGGCTCCTGGATATAGAATCATAGAATCGTAGAGTTGAAAGGGGCCACAAGGGCAACACACAGCTAAGGCACTCCAGAAAGATGGCCCTCCAACCATCCTCTTAATAGGGACAGTCTACCAGCAACTGATTCAAATGACAAGAATCCATTTCTTGTAGTTTGAATCTATTGATATGTGTTCTAATCTCTGGAGCAGCAGAAAACCAAGCTTGCTCCATCTTCAGCATGACATCCCTTCAGATATTTAAAGATGGCTGCCATGCCACCTCTCGGTTTTCTCTTTTCCAAGTTAAACATATCCAGCTCCCTAAGTTGTTCCTTGTTAGACTTGGTGTCCAGACCTCTTGTTGTCTTGCTCACCTTTCTCCAGATATATCTGACTTGTCAATATCCTTCTGTTATTTATTACACAACAAAATCCTCCCATACCTGTATATTCTGATGTATAATGGAAGCAATTCCTGAGATATAGTAATAGTTGTTTCTTTGATAAATCTGTTAAACTGCATGCTATTGGTTCATGGAAAGTAGTTCCCTAAATCAGGAACAGCCATAATACAGGTACCTAAGAATGGAACCAGCAAAGAATTCCAGGCCAAGGAAACTCTTCCTTTCAATTCCCAGTTAGGAATGGACAGCCAGGATTCTCTACCTAGTTTGATGCAAGTCATAATTGTAATTTAAGATATTTGTAAACCAGCGAAGTATGCTGATCCTGTTATTTAATGCGACCCTATCTCATGCTGGTAGAGCCTTAGGAGATTATCATACAGAATTTTGACAGAATAAAAGTGTTTTTTGCCAGTACTTACCACATGATGTCATATTCTTCCTGCTGTTGCCTTGCATTCAATTTGCTACTGTAGTGAACCTTTCATTGATGGGCAAAACCCATCAATAGGCTCTCAATCTCACTTCTGTTCCATTTTTGCCTTGTAGTAGGTCCTTTGTCTGCAGTTCCACTTTTCAGGCAGTCCCATGGTGTGAATGGGTGTTATTCTGTTGCTGTCCCCTCTCCCCTTTGCAGCAATAACAGCTGCCAGTATCTTCCCAAAGCTGGCTGCTGTGTGCACATTCACACAACAGCTGTTTTCAGAAGGTGGTTAACTGCTGCGACAACTTGTTCTCCCCACTTCCTCCCCGATGCTCAGTGTGAAATTTCACACAGCTTTATGAGGGGGCAGGAGGAGCGACTCCAGCTATCAAAAGTTTCCCAAAGCCAGCTGGTGTGTGCACATTCACACAGGAGCCAGCTTTGGGAGCTGGTTGGCCGCCACAACTACTTATTTCCCTGCTTTTTCTTCAGAAGACCTCATTTGACAGTGCAGAAAGCATATTATGTGAGCATGGATCACCAAATTCTGTTGCGGGGGAAAGTGTGACAAGAAATTATATCAAACTGGTATGCTTCCATTCTTAAACTAGTGGGATTGTGGTGGGACAACAGGCTGGTATGATAATGTCCTTAGGTTTTCCGTTGTATACTTATGGGAGGTGATGGATGCTGCTTCCCCAGTGTGCAAGGACAGCAAGTGGTCTCCCACATGCAGTTCTCTCTCCCTGGCCACTATTTGGATGCGGAGGGTGCACCAGGGCTCATGCCACCTGGTCTTGAGTGTGAAGAGAAGAATTAGCAGCAGCTTTCACCACCACCCCTGTTCCTCCATCCCTCAATACTCAAGAAATGGCTGGCGTAAGCCCAAGTGCACCCCTGTTGTAGTACTGTGCACAGTAGTCCTCCCACTATTGCTAGATAATAGATGTGTCTATTTGTGGAAAGAGCAATGGAATCCCTTTGCATGGTAAAAGAAAATAACTTAAGCATAACCCCCAATTAAGCCTGTGTGTGGTAGCAACAAGACGTCAGCCTTTAATTTTATTTATTTGGAAGGAATATCTTGCTTCTAAAGTAAGCATTTTGATGGCTTACCTTGCCAGTGATTGCTAGCTTGATTTCCAAGCTAGATGCAGCCTATATTTTGCTAGGGCTTTTAGGGTTCTTCTTTGCTTTTTTCATTGCTTGAACTTATTTCTGAACCAGCTCAATATAGATATTAATGTAATACATGGGGGGTACTTATCTTTCCTTTTGGCTATATCTGGTGCTTTAATATGATATTGCTGATATTGGGAAGTTTTAGCTTAATGTTACCTGCTCCAGTAGTACTTGGGTATATGATGAACTGACTGTGTAAATAAGTGTGGAGATTAAGCACAGATTTGCACTGTGGGAATGCTAATACATTGCCAATGGTTTTAATGTCCCTTGTAGTTATTTAGAATGGGCATTTTTACAATCCCAATATAATTTGGCCTGAAATAACTTAAAACATCAAATTCTGTTTTAGAAACTAGAGATTGAGGTAGAATCCCGATATTATGTGGCCAATAGAGCAATGCATGTATCTCTTTTTATAGTGCTAAAAGCACATAAGAGTGTATGTATGCACCCATATGTATAGATATAGATACAGACACAGACACATATTTACTATTCCAAATATCCAGAAATCCCTGCACCATTTCTGTAATAATATAATCCTTAGTTTTGTTTACTGTATTATCAAGTGGGTTGGAATAATCTGTTCAAATATCACAAAGCAATTAGAAATTCAAGTCATTCTGAGTTATGGTTCCCTGTCATTTCCATTACATTGCAATTGGCTAGCAGTCAGCTGCTGGCATTACACAATTGGCTTGTATAAAACAAGAGTGGATCTTTTTATTTGTACTCTGTGACTGTAGCACATGCAGCTTAACAGAGCAAGAAAACAAAGGTCTTTCCTGTCAACCCCTCCACGATCCATCCTGTGTGCTGGCAGATACTCCCACTTCAGAAACAGTATCTCTTACCTCACCTTACCGATATCTTAGGGAATGCTTTACATAATCCCTTGAAGACCAGTTCTTGAAAATGCAGAAGACTAAAGATTCCAGATTCCCAGGATTAAAGTGATACAAGGAATCTAGATCCTAAGAGCCTGCTCTTCCAGGAATAAATGTACAGAGAGGGATAATATACATGAATATATTGAAAGCTGGGTCCTATGATTCAGCAAGAATATTTTAAAGGAAGAAGGACAGGAAAAATCCTTTTATTCTGGAGTGGACCTTACTGAACCTTATTGAAAGGATGGATTATCAGTCTACCAGAGAAAACAGCAAGCAAGATACCGAGAAAATGAAATGGATGCATATTTGTATACCAGATTAATAAAACCCTGCTACCTGTGAAAAAGGGTAATGGATGTTTTGATTCACTAAAGCTGTATGTAATAAATTTAGGAATGCCTCATTCATTCTCAAGGGAGGGGATTTATATTGCCTTTGCATATCAGCCTATATTATCAGCATGTATAGCTTTGCCACTAGTAGAAAATTGTGATTGAGTCTGTAAATTATTGTTAAGAGTTTCAGCACCACTTGTATCGTTTCTCATTAACTCGTTCTTTCTTTTTCTTCCATCCTTCTCCTCTTTCTTCTCAAATTTAGTTCACAAGATGCTGGAATTGGATTTATCCTGGTCATAGACCGCAGGCAAGACAAATGGAGTTCTGTACAAGCTTCTGTACTGAGAATTGCGGTGAGCTCTTAAGCAATTTAAACTTGTGGATCCCTTGAGATAAATAGCATTAGGAAGCATGTTTGTTTGTTTGTTTGTTTTTATTTTCCTGTTACCACTTTTTGGTCAATAACCTGGTATAAAAATAGCATGTGAAGTTACTAGTGTTGTATATGGTATGGGTATAGAGCAGAAATAATGTACAAGAGTGAAGTGATGATGTTATTTAAAAAAAAAAACCATGAAGTTTGTAAAAGCTGTTACACTATTCTAAAGAACAGTGTTTGTTTACACAGATAAAATGAACTGGTTTATGGAGGTTGAGAAGTTTGGATATATGTGGTTTTCCCTGCTTGAATCTAATAGTGTATTTAAGTATGTGATAAATTAGCACATTTTCATTAAAGCACATTTGATATTGATTATTTTGCTTAAGGTAATATCTATTAAAACAGGCTGATTTTCTAGCTTCTACTTTATAATGAACAGTATAATACAATAACAGAACTACTATATATTATGACATAATTAGTAAACCAGAAGCATTCTTTACAACGTTTGTAACAATGTTGAGGGAAGAATCCTACATGTTGTAGCAATCTTTCTCCTTTTGATCCTCACTTACTCCATGGCTAGCCCTGAGTCTTTCTTTAGTAATACTCAAAAATATTTCATGCTAAATATGAATCTACAACAAGCAGTGCGCATGTATATCTTGATATGACTTTTTATAAATTATTCCTAAAAGGAAGAGCCAATAAGAATCAAAGATAAGAGCATCTGACATTTTGGCAAGGCAGATATAATTTAACCAAAAAATTCCTGGAGGCTTCTCATGTGTTCAAATAAGCTTGGTATTTTTCTAAAGAAAAGAAAAGAAAAGAAAAATAGTTTTTAGAGTATGGTTTGGTTTGTTGTTGCTATTTTGTTGAGGATTACTTTAATAACTTGATTGACTATTTACAGGAAAAAAGTTGGATTCCAGACCTAATACTTTAGTTATTAGCATTATTTAAAGGGATAATCTTGGTTATTTGCGGAACATTCAAGGAATAGAATGTATATGAACAGCTTTTCATTTTTCTAGATTCAAGGTGTTTTTGTTTGCTTGTTGTCTTGATGCAGTTCAGTTAGGCAAGACTGATTTTTACTAAGTGGCATTGTGAGGAGTGATCGGTATTATTTGTATCATATTACTGGAAGTTAATGGCACCCCAAACTGTGGTGGTATTTGGTTATGCAACATCTTGGCCTAGTTCAGCTATCATATTTCAACTCTCCCTTTATTGGTTTGCAGTAACAAATTGGAACCTTCTTGCTGGAACCCCCAATTTTGTGCCTTGGTGGTATTTGAGGTAGCCGGAGAGAACAGGAGCAGCCTAGTCCCCACTTGACTTTGCCATGTTTCACTTTCTTAGCACAAACCAATCAGCAATGCCAGCTGGTCTCCTGTGGCAAACATCAGAGCATCTGAGCAAAAATCCCCCCCTCCATTCTCCCTAGAGCAATATTTTAACTGCTTGGGTAGTGCCAAGCTAGCCTCTCCCACAAATCGGCAGGAGCAAACCAATACCGTAGAGGCTTACTGTCCACAAGAAGCAGCCTGTAGACCTCCAGAGGCCACAGAAGTATAGCTCCCGGAATGCCTAACCACTGGCTGCCGAGGCTAGGAATGTTGCAGGATAAAGTTGAGATACAGCTGGATAATTGATTAAAATAACAAACCTACATTATGAGATGGTTCAGGAAACTGGAGATTTCCAAATGATCCTTGCAGAAACCTTTTGCCTTTCCAAATTGGGTAAGCTGCAACCAATGAAATTGCAATCAGTGTAAATCACCCACTCTGTGGTTAGGAAAAGTCCAGTCCATGGAGATGTGAGGCTTCATTTTTAAGGATTTCTAAGGGTGTCCACACCAATTTTGAGGGGGGAGGCAGTTTGTAAAGGTTGTTGTTGTTGTTTGGTTGTGCTTCCAAAATGGTCTCAAAGCCATGTTACTGACCATTTTGCAGTGTTAGATGGTCTTTTCAGATCCTCTCTGTTTTAGGGTCCAAACATGACTGTCCATCTTTGGAAAGAAGGGATTGTTTTTGGAAATAAGGCCCATGCACGACTAAAATGGGTAGCAGTGACGGGTGGGGAAAGAATTCAAATACAAGAAGCACAAGAAGCTTTTGGGGGGTATTAGTCATTGGGATAGAACAAAAATAGTGATCTTCCAAAGAACTGCTGTCTATGTGCAAAAATACAACCTTCTGGGAATCTGAAGAAGGGCTGGTACATCCCATCAACCCCTGGGAGTTGCCCAATTCTGACCTGTAGTCTCAGTGTCATTCTTTTCCACCCATGCTGCCCAGTTCCACACTTTGGGCACAACCACAGTTTGTTAAACCGTCTAAAATGGGGATCTAGGATTGCTGCAAACTAGAAATTGCCTTCAAGCCATGATTTGAACTACTGGTTGTAGATAATTCCTGGTTTGTGCTATAGTTTGTCAAACACAGATGTTACAGCAGACTGATTATTACAAACAAGAATAAGGAAGAGGAACACTGCACAAGAGGAAGAGGGACATATGAGCTTCTAGACATTTCTGATCTGCAGATGACATGACTAACATATGTCAGATGATGAGTCATAAGTCTAATGCTATTTGGAAAAGTGCAGATCCTTTTGGCACTGCCTTACTATAAGTACTGCATCAAAATCAGACAGTACAATGCTGTAGTGATGTCCCTTATTTACCTTTCACATGGAACTCTGGATCCATTTGGGGCATAACAGATCTGTAGATAAAAGCAAGTACAGCCTGTAAAGTGCAGGTCATTTGAGGACAGTTAGAAAGAGGAGTGTGGCCTGGACATGTTTGGCATATATAAAGGATATAAAAGAAACATGCATCTAAATATTTTAGTGGTTCTGATACCATCCTTGTCAAAGTATTTGACATAGTATTGAGTCTTACCGTGGCCTAACCTAATTAGAGAGAAAGGGTTATGTTTTCTGTGGTTGGGGCCATGAATGCATCTTTACAATTTACAATCAAAATAATTTGCCTTTGAAATAGTTAGTAGCCCCAAGATCTTACAATAAGGGGTGAAAACCTATACCTAGAAATTTAGTTTTAGTTCAGATTTAATAAGCATGCACACTAAATGGAAAGCATTCTTCAGCAGCTATACAAATATACATGCTGCCCAGATATGTATCTTATGTGTGGTGTTTTTCTGTTTTTCCTCTTGGAAAACACAGTTAGATATTTGATGCTCAGATTCAGTTCCTATGTTATATTCAATTTTCTTGGGAAATAATTTGTGTTTTTTGATGATGTACAGTTTGATGCCAGTTATTTTTGATGGTGTCTTCCATGCTTTCTTAAATTTCTTGTGTATATATTTTTATTGTTTTAAGCTTTCATAAAACATTTATTACAGTATGTTGTATTTTTGGTGCATTAGTCCTAAAACATCCCCAAATTTCCTCATAAGCCACCAACCATTAATTACTTGTAGAAGATTACATTACTTCCCTATTTCTTTAAATTCTGAGTATCATTTATGTTTACAAGTACTTTCTATAATTCCATAGTCAGCTGTCTCTAGATGTTAACATTGTATTCTTACCTTGTAAACTTCCATGTCATAATAGATGTATAGACCATAAATTCCTTATCAGTTACTATCAATTCTCTAATCAAAGGCTATACCCACAAAATAACCTTTTTCTTCCTTTAGAAACTTAATCAAAGATTCCCCATTTTTTCCAACTCTTCCAATGATTTCTTCTTGATTAAGTAAGATAATTTACCAGTTTCTATAAAATCATATAATTTCAGAAACCAAGTGTTTATATCAGGTTCTGTACTTTTCCAATACTTTCTTAAATTTCTGTATTTACTCACAGACCCCAAAAGGTTTGGTGGGGGCTTTTCATCAACTTTTTCATTTTAACTATGCCTATTTGTATCTGCAATTTTACTGTTTATACCCATAAGCCACTACAATTTAGTAACTGAAATAAAATACGGAATTCATATAAAATACATAGCTTATTGTTTTTAAAAGAGAATAACATAATGTAGTTAGAATTATTAAAAGTAACACTATACCAGCATGGAGAAGTGGGAAAGCCAGCATGGTGTTGTGGTTTGAGGGTTGGACTACAACACTGGAGATCAGGATTTGATTTCCCACTCAACTATGGAAACCCGCCGGTTGGCCGTGGGTGAGTCACACACTCTCAGCTCCAGAAAACCCAGTGATAAGTTCACCTTAGGGTCACTGTAAGTCAGAAATTACTTGAAGGCAAACAACAACACTAACATTTGAAATAAAACTTCCTTGTTCCCTGTACAAAGAGCCCAATACACACTAAGCCACACACCCACTTCATTACAAACCTATAGGTACAGAAAGCTTTAAAAAGCAGGGCATCATTCTGTTTACCCTGCTAAATTGTTTTGATGCTTCACTCTTCACTTTTCTATCAGCCAGAGCAAGTTGACCTATATGCATAATAATGAAATTTTTCACTGCCAGGTGAGTGCCTGGCACTCCACTCTAAACATAAGCTCCAGTTTATGTGGCAATGATGGGAAGCAGATGTTTCCCCTGTTCTTTTATTATGTATAACAATACAGATATTTGCAATGTCATGCAGCATAGTTCTTTAAACCAAGACTTGTTCCTATATCCATTTCCCCAGATGGTAGTCTGGGCAAGGGTTTCACATGACCATGCTTCTGGGAGAGAAGGAAAATATGAAGGACTACTGACACTGTGATTATTTTCTTGTGCTGCTACCCATCACCATCATCTGTCCACCACTGTCTCCTGTGATGGTTGTTAAGAGGGGGATTGGGCTGTGGGACTCTGCATTCCACATTCCTACCCTAATTGGAGCCATGCTTACTATGGGTTGATTTTAAAGGGGGTACCACATCCAGAGAATCCTGTCAGCCTCCATATCCTTTCCATCTTATTTTAGGGATTTATTGTTGTTAATTGTTGTCAACTTGGCATTAGTGCATGGTGACTGAATGAGAGACCTCCAAGATACCTTGCCACCAGTAGCCTTGCTCAGGTCCTGCAGGCTCAGAATTGTGGTTTCCTTGATTAAGACTTTCCACCTGTAATGTAGTTTTCCTAATGCCTCTCATTTTACCAAGTGTTATCTCTTCTAATGAGTCATGCCTTTTCTTGATATGTCCAAAGTACAATAGCCCAATTTATCATTTCGCTTCTCAGAAGAGTTCAGGGTTGATTTGATCTAAGACCCATTTATCAATCATTTGGCAGTCAATGCTATCCTTAATATTCTCCTCCAGCACCACTTTCCACATGAGTTGATTCTCTTCAGGTCTGCTTTCTTCACTGTTCAGCTTTCTCAGCCATAGAAATTGGAAGAACTATTATGGTATCAAACATCCTTGCTTTGGTAATCAGTGATATATCTTTATCCTATAGGATCTTATCTTTTCTTTCATAGATGCCCTCTCAAATTCTAGTCTTCACATTTCTTGACTATCACCTTTGAATTATGTGTTGCGAATTATCAATTGTGCAAACAAACAAAAAAGATACAGCTGATTGACCTTGAAAACTTTAGTGGGTAGCAGATTGGATTCTCTACAGTAACTCCATGGGGAAATGTAAGTTGATGAACCATGAAAAATCTAGCTGTGAAGAAAATGGAAACCATATCTTTCTATAGGATATTCATTTTGGAAACCATCAGTTCATTATTTGCTCAGCATCCTACTATGAAGTGGTAAGTCCTACAGCATACCAATAGACTAGAGCAAGCTAGTTTTCCAATATTCCAGAATTTGTTTCTTAGCCTCAAGCTTCCAATTAGGCACTAAAGGTAGACATACGGACTTCAGCAGAAAAATATACTGCTATCTACCCAAGAGGGCAAGCTATCTTTATATAAAGTTTACTGGCGTGAATAATTGATATTTCCAACTCCTTGATTTCTTTAAGAGTTGCAAGAATTTTTGTAAACAAATAGGGGAGGCTGCAAATCTGTTCATGGATAGCATCCTGTTACTGTATTACAATGGAATAAATTGGATGTATGTAATCATAACACACTTTTTGGTTCATTGTAAAGACTGGAATTCTCTGCCAAGCATGCAACAACCAATAGTGGCAATAGCAGCTTCATTTATATACTACTTCATACTGAACTAAGCAGTCTCCAAGCTGTTTACAGCTGTGAGCTAATTGCCCCCAACAAGCTGGGCATTCATTTTAGCAACCTCGGAAGGATGCAAGCCTGAGTTGAGCTTGAGCCCTGGCTGGTATTGAACTTGCAACCTTATGGTTTTGAGTGAGTGGTTGCAGTACAACCAACCCCCACCCACCCAATTTTTCTTGGCTTTAGCCACCCCAGCATGACTATTTCCTGGCCAGTGAGCAGTGGGAATATGGCAAACAAGTATCCAGATTTCTTCCTATATCTGGATGTATACCAGTGACATCATCCGTAGAGACCAATCATGCTTCCAGCTATCATTATTCATCCAACTGTTGTTGGCATGCAACTATAGGAAGATGGTTGGATGCTTGTTGGCCACCACCACTCTTCCTCACTACCCAGGAAATAGCTACGTGGTAGAACAAAAACTACTCCAGAGTCTTAGATGAACAAACCTCATCCAGGTATTTCTTATCTGATTAGATCTGATCTGTTGGTATTCAGCTTTTTTACTGGTTTGACAGCTTGGCATGTAGTCCATAAAATCTCTAGAATACTCTGTTAATTGTGTTAACCTTCACATTTCTTCACACCTCAGAAACAAATGCTGTCTGTTGTTCACTGTATATTACTTTAATAGATATATAAAGTTATAGAGCTGGAAGAGACAACAAGGGTCATTTTCAAGTGCAAGAATCTAAGCTAAAGATGGCCATCCAATCTCTGTTTTAAAATTTCCAACAAAAGAGAGTCTACCACATTCCAAGAAAGTCCTTTCCACTCTCCAAGAGATCTTGTTTAAAGTTCTTTCTAATGTTTACTTAAAATCTCCTTAAGTCTGGTCATATTTTTAAAACAATGTAAGCTAGTGCTACCTTATTTAGGAATTATTGTGAGCCAATGTGGTGATACGGATATTAAATAAGTACTGTACTAGGAGCATTTACTTAATCGCTCAAAATCCAGCTTTCAGTGAAACCAGTAAGTAGGGGGAAGAACACCAATTGATCTTGTAAGTATTTGGCCCAGTCTTGATCTCATGGAATGTTCATTTCAATTAATGTTATAATTTATATAGATCTCCCAGATCCTGGTTTCTTCAGGAAACCAGGTGGGAGCAATGAGAAAGGGGAACCAACATGTTAATTAATCCCCAACAAACCACAATTTACTGATTACCTGCTTGTCTTGTCATGCTAACCCTGCCATTCATTGTTAACTGTTTAGACAACATAAATCATCAAGATTAAGGGAGCTTGGTATGATGATTGATTTGACGTCGGGATGGACAAACCATGGTTTGTGTTCAGCTAATGGACCGGTCTCAAATATCATGGATTGAACTGAATTTGCAAATCATGGTTTACGCTAACTTTGGTTTGGGATAGATGCAGTAATCTACTACATCAAAAGTTAAATGAAGCAGGCATCTATTGATTTGCATTCCCAACTATAGTTGGGACGTTTAAACTATGGTTAGCATTATATTTATCTATGATTATGATAATATGAAAAAATGGTAATAGTAACATTTTGAAATGAGTTTGACTTAGAATAAATCATGAATAGAGGTTTCCAAAGATTTCATAATATTCAGTTAATTTTAAAGTGACAGGCTTATTTAATGTCTTTTACAGACATCATTTCCAGGAAACTTGCAGCTAGTTCTGGTCTTGCGACCAACAGGATTTTTGCACAGAACTCTCTTTGACATTGCATTCAAATTCCATAGAGATGACTATAAGATGAAGCTACCTGTAAGTATTTACTTCATTTTACTTCCATTTGTCATATGTAACTTTTTGTAGATTGGTTAATAAGCATAATGGAACAATAGCCAATGCAGTTTTGCCTTCTCATTAATATTTTCTTGCATGTACAACTCTCATAATTTAAACATAATCAGTAAATGAATTTTGAGACAAAATATGTAAATGATGTTGTGCCAAGTATCTACTGTTTCCTGGTTGGGAAAGGGTACAGTGTTATCACTCTTGAATTAGATGGCTTTGTATTTTAATGCATGCTATGTTTGTTAAAGAACTGAATGACAAAGTGCTGTTTATGAATAGGTAAGTTACTACAGAAAGACTATAAGCACTTGGTTATAGTCTTTTTATAACATTTTCACTCCTAAGGGGAATGTCCTTTTTTCAAAAAGATTTGCATAGGTAGAGATCAGTGATTAAAATCATTCTTGCCTGAAGACAAGTTGAAACTTTAGCAGATCGCTACTTTGTAGTCGTTCACCTATTACTATCAATTTCTTCAATTCGCAAAATTTATATTTACAATCCTTTGATGTTGGTTCTTTACCTACTAATGTATCGCACAGTTCATTAAAGGGGACTTTACAAGTTCCAGAAATTGCTGGAAGATGCCTGTTTTGGACTGCCCATCAAATCTCAGATACCAAAGTAGTGGGTAGCATGCATTAACATAATACAAGTCAAACATACTTATAAATAGTTATGGTCATGAAAATAACATTTACATTAAATGAAAGATGTACTTTCAAAATATAGGGAGATAGCTTAAACTAATGCTGAAAAGCTGATCATATCAGGTTCAGGTAGATCTCACAGGAGCAATAAACTTCACTGAATGCACAGGGATGCACTCCTGAGTAAACATATATAGCATTTTGTTACTAGTTCTGTTTATTAAATCTATTTCATTTTATACCATTTATATGGCAAGGATTACTTGAATAGCACTATGCTATCAACACATATACCATATCCTCTTCAGGGGATGTATGTCAGAGTCTGTGGTGTTCCTACCCTGCCATTGCTAAGGAGCAGCTGAAGAGGCCTACTTATACTTTGTGTATGCTGTCCTTCAGGTTGCAGTCTCCCTACCTCAGCTAACTGTATTAAAACAACAAACAGAAGTATTAAAACAAGAGACACATAGCTTTGTCCCTATAGACAACATTTCAAAGTCTACACACCATATCCATGAATTCCTTCTCACTCGCCACTATGTATGTTGCAAATGCAATTGAGGGAAGTGAAGACCAGGAGATGATTTTGTGGGCATAAGGTATGCCTGTATGAGAGCCCAAGAGTGTTTGAACTACTACTCCCATCCACCACCATCCCAAGCTTGGCTGTCTAGAGGATTTGGTGATTTGTAGTACAAAACAAGGTAACACTTCCAAGTTTTGGAATCTAGAATAGTTTTTGAAAGTATGAATCAGTGCCATTTATTAGAGGATGTTTATTGCTAGGTTATAACAGCAGAAAAGTACCACTCCAACCCCTCTTGGGCTGGAAATATAATGCAGCATTCTAAATATTGGGTTGTGTGTGGCCTAGTGGTTTGAGTGTTGGACCACAACTCAGGAGACCAGGTTCAATTTGCAGCTCGGCCATGAAACCCACTGGCTGACCACATTCCCCCAGACTCAGGGAAGGCGATGACAAACCCTTCTTGAAGAAATCTTGCCAAGATACCCCATGAGAGGTTTGCCTTAGGTTCATCATAAGTCAGAAACAATTTGAAGGCATACAACAACAACAGAAACAACATGATATTTTTACAAGATGCCACAACTTCTCTGTAAGTTTGTTGTTGTGTGCCTTCAAGTTATTTCCAACTTAAGGTGACCCTAAGGTCATAGGATTTTCTTGGCAAGATTTGTCCAGAGGAGGTTTGCTATTGTCTTCCCCTGAGGCTGACAGCATGTGACTTACCCAAAGACACCCAGTGGGTTTTATGGCCAAGTGGGGAATTGAACCCTGGTCTCCAGAGTCATAGCCCAACACTCAAACCACTACGCTGGTTCTCCACAGTTATGTTTTCTGAGTTGAAGAGATACTTTGTATATTGCCACCATATTTAAAAGGAGGCATCTGTTCATATGGTGCATTACAGTTTGATTGAAATTTCATAAATGCACATTCTAGTTGTTGGCAAAGCAAAAATCCTGAAGGAATCTTAATTCGATCAATTTTTGTGCTCTTGCTTCTGTATGGTAGATCATAATGTTGAGCTCACTAGCAGAGTTAAATAGCTACATTGACAGAACACAGTTAACAGAGGATCTTGGTGGCACTCTGGATTACTGCCACAACAGGTGGCTGACACATCGCACTGTAAGTAGTTCTCTCCCCTTCTCCCAGTAGTTTCTATCAATGGGCCCTACTGTTGTACACCCTGTTACTAGTGTTTTTTTGGTTTTTGGGTTTTTTTGTTTTGTTTTGTTTTTGGTTTTTTGTGTGTGTTTTTGTGCTTGAGTAATATCCCCAGATAAAACAACACTTTAAAAAAGTTAAATCATATTTGGAAAAAATCCCCAATGATTGGAGGCTAGAAAGAATGTATAGTTAAAAATGTTATGCTATTGGTATTTTATTTATAAATGTTGATACACATAAAACATTTTAAATCATATTTAAAACAGTTCCCAGTGGTTGGAGGCTAGAAAGAACATATAGTTATGAACATAACGTTGGGGGTATTTCTGTTTCTATTTAAAAACTTTGTTACTTACTTAAAATCAGGTTTGTAGACCTTATGATTATGTGTTCGTTTTTTTATTTATGCTTGTAAAAATAAATATATTCAGTTGTCTTTAAGTCTTAAGCATCAGTAACATCACTTTAACCCAAAAGGCCATAGAGAGCTTTGCTCGAATGGTGAAGCAGACAGCTCAGACACTTCGCTCATTTGGAGCTGAACTAGCAGAAACAGAATTGCCAAATGATGTGGAGTCTACCAGTTGCCTCCTTACAGCACATACTGAAAACAAAGTCAAAATGAAGGTATGTGATATTTGTGCTATATATATGTAATGGCTTTAGTTGGCAACATATAAGCTCATTTAATTGAGCAGGGCTGTCAAATAAATTTTAGCTTTGTTTGCCATACCTTTTTTCAGACATGTTTCTTTATTTTGATTTAATTCTTCCTTTTAATTGATCTAAGAATTCTCTACCCAGTATCCAATACAAATTATTTACCATACCCACCATTCATATATACTGAAGACAGCATTTTCAGATCTAGCGATCTGTGAAAATAATAGTAGCAATGTGAGATTTTCAGTTTTAAAATTATTATATGGTTTTATTATGTAATTTCTTGGTCCCTTTCTATCTGCACCACATATATTTTGAGTAGTACTTCTCTAAAGTATTCTTCCGTGCTCTCAAATTTCAGAAAACTATGAAATGTTCATAAAAATACATTGCTGACTGTATAGCTCATCTGTGGCCTTCTACTTTTTTATAGGAGGATCTAAGGATAGCAGTAGAACAAGGTCATGATATTCTCCATAGTATTAAGAAACCAGTTCTTGAAAACGCAGAGTACAAGATGAATCCGGATCAAATGGAAAACCAAGTTACTGTGGAAAGGTGAGCCAAATCTAGCATTTGCCATATATGCCTATTGCTACCTAATGCTTCATGCATATATATATATATATATATATATATGCCTTTTCTTCTCCAAAAGGAAGCCTAATGCTTCATTATAATTGCATGCATGTGGTGCACACCCATTCTTCCTTAAAAAGCAGTGTAGTATTCAGAGTGTAAAATATTACATTTTGCATAACCTAATAAAAATGGCCCCATAGAAAGATGATTATTTTGCTGAGGGGAAGCAACATGGTCAAACAAAATACCGTCCATAGCTGCTGCAGAGACCCAAAAGAAAGGTTTGCAGAACCACTGTACCATGAAAACAAGAAACAGTCTGGCAGTGAGTAAAGATACTGGCATAATGATTGCACCAGTACTTCTACTGGACTTTGAGTGGGATTCTATAGTTCTAGCAGTACAAACTGACTTCCAAACTTCAGCCATCGGAAAGGATGCCCTGCTGCTGAATATCATGTGGGGTACTGGCATTCAAACAGTTCAGTGGATGCAACGTGTAGTATGTGGGGAAACCATCACTGATCTTTGCAGAAGACTGAGAAACCATAAATCAACAGTGACTACCAAAAAGCTGAAATAACTTGTTTGCAAAACATTTTTATGCTGAGGGATACAGCATTTTCAATATGGCTGTACTTCCATTAATGAAAATCTATGAACCAATTATGCTTGAGAAGAGAGAAATCTTCTGACCTACAGATTTGACACTTTGACATGATATGGCCTTAAAATAGAGGACAATGTCTCACCCTGGCACTAACCACTGAATTTCGTGCCAAGAACCTGGGAATTCTGTGCAGCTGCAGTTCATTCCAACAGACACTATGGAGCCTGTAGTGTATCATACTTTTTATTAACTTTTTTCCTAATCATTTTATTGAATCTAATTTATATTATCTTCTTTTCAATCAAATATATATGCATGTCTAAAAAAAATTCACTTCTCATTATGTTAAAGAAATGGCCTTGATTCCAATAATTATGAGATTTTGTTTCACTTCCAACACTGAGGATTGTGTGGATTTCCAAATGCTTTGGACTGCAACTCTTATCAACCCTAGTCAGCATAGACAAGTGGTAAGGGATGATGGGAGTTGCAGTCAAACAGCTGGAGGGCTTTTACTTCCCTATCTGTAGTTTCAATATATTTGATGCAGTCATTATCCTTTTTTTCTTGTTTTAAAGGCTTCTAGCTCAACTAGATGAAACATCAACAGCCTTTGATGATTTTTGGTCTAAGCACCAACAGAAACTTGAACAATGCTTACAACTCAGACATTTTGAACTGGATTTCAAAGAGGTGATAACTTTTAATGTTAATAACATTTTAGTCTAGTTAATGTCGACAAAAGTCAAAGTTAGCACTCAGTAACACTTTAAATCATGTATTAATTTGTTCTTTTGATTTTTTTCAGTTTTCTCCCATTCAGTTTAAATGGACTTTGTCTTAGGTAGCAGTAAGGAATGAGGTGTGTTACTTACAGTAAAACTGATCTTTCATAAAGTGTGCCATTCATCAAAAGAGTGAACTGTTAGAAATATTAACAAAAAATTCTGTAATATTCAAACATTATTTTTAATCGTTCAAATATGTAACAGATGAGATGCAATTAAATTACATTAATGAGGGTTGGAAATTTAAAGATTGTTGAAATAAAAGTACAAACGCTTCCCAATATTGACTTAATAGGGTCACTAATCAAAGGTTCAAATGGCTTTCTATGATGGAAAGTATTTCAGCTCCAGAGAGCTGTGATGGAAAACTTCTGCAAGAGATACCCTTTTATAGATCCTCATATGTACATTTCCTTGACCATAATGTGCAGTAATTGAAAAGGGAGAAATCTTACCATCCTTGTTTCTTTGGTTGTTATTTTTATAATTAATAGAGATGCAATGATTTAATTGATTATTGATTATTTATGCAAGTCATGTAGCAAAGTATGTGCTCTCAAATCTCTGATTTAACCCTCCCCCCCCCCCCCGAACCCTTCACTGATATATAATAGTCTCTCATTTCAGGTCAAATCAGATCTAGAGACTGTATTTGAGAGGTTATCACGCTTCACAGAAATGGGAAACAGCTGCTCGCATGTGGAACACATTCTAAAAGAACTCACCAACTTTGAAGAAAAATCACGTGTAAAGATTTGAAATTCTTCCAATCCCAAATTTTTCAAGGATTTCTAAAGATTCACCAGCTTACATTCTTCTGGTTTATCCATTTCTTTAGGATGTTCTGGAAAAGGCCAGGATGCTCATTTCTACAGGTGACCAGTTTATTCAGAATAACCATTATGCTGTGGACTCCATTTTCCCAAAGTGCAGTGAACTCCAACAACACTGTGACATGATTGCTGCACAAACAAATAAAATAAGGGCTCTCCTAAATCATTCATTTGAACTACATAGCCGGTTGGAAAAGGTAAACCTAACCTTACAGTTTCCTCTCCCCATTTGTTGCTGTACTTGCAGATATGTGATAAATCTACTTGGGCACACTGGTTAGTACTTTCATGGAGTGGCAAAAAATGCCCTTTTCACTGCAAGAGTAAGTCGGAATGCCTAACCAAAGCATGAGGCAAAGATAAGATCCAATTTAACTCTTAAAAGGCAGTACAGACAGCAAAACAAGAAGATCAAGAAGCAAGAGAAGCATAATTAGGGTATGAGGAAAGGAACCTTTATAGCAGATTAGGTAACTGTGGCCCTCTCTGATATGCTCTGGGGACCTTCCTCACAAAATCTCTGCAAGTGTTTTCCTCAAAGCCATACAAGTTATTTTTGCTGACTTGAATGCAGAGTTTTTCTTCTCCACATTGCTTGTTTGAGAGCATCCATGTGGACTTGATCTATAGATATGTTGCACTGAAATAAATGGGATTTTTCTCAGTTTTGCCACTGTGGGAAACCTGCACTCAAGGCAGAATTATACAACTAAACTAACAGGTTATTTGGCTTTCAGCCCTCCTGTTTCAGAAACCTCTGTAATTCTCCCTTGCAACTAGAAATCTAGTTCTATTTGGTTATTTATTATTTGTAATAGTGGAGATTGTGCACTGTTATTTCCCTGTCTTCACCAGGAAGATCTAAATTAAAAAAATGTAATCTCATTCAGATGAGCACAGTTACATTGCTTTTTCCCCATTCAGGAGAGCTAGTAAGACAGGGTTTCTACATGGATCAAGCTCTGTAACCAAATTCAATGAATGTGTCTGCATTCCTTACTTGTAAATATGCAGAGGTTGGCAGTGAAGGGAGCAGGGCCAAAACCTACATTTCTGTATCTCTTCACATTTCTAGTTTCGTGAAAAGCCAAATAGGTCCAGAATTCTACATTTACTTCCCTCTCCACCTTAAAATTGACAGATTTATGTGAGAGTAAGGAAAGTACTCCAGATGCTTGTGCTCATTTGGACAGAACCATAAGCAGTCTGAAAAGGTGGATGAAAAAAGGCTGTGTTTTGTCAAATTCTACTGTTACCAATAGATAAGGGTTTATATAGATAAAATGTATGGACTTCCAGTTAAATCATTTTCAATACACTGGGACTCTTTTTTTAGCTAAGAGTGTTCACATGTTGCATGTTTTTTGTTTTTTTCTGTCTCCTCTGTCTATTTGCAGTCCATGAGGTGGTGTGATGAAGGAATTTATTTGCTGGCTTCACAGCTCGTAGACAAATGTCAGACACAGGATGGCGCAGAATCAGCTTTACAGGAGATTGAGAAGTTTTTGGATACTGGTGGAGAAAATAAACTCAAGGAACTAAATAATTTGTACAAAGAATATGAAGCTATCCTTAGTGAGGAATTAATGGTAATCTTGATAGCATGATACCAGGATGTTCATCATGGTTTTTGATAGTCATGATCATGTAGGCACATGTGGAGCAGGTATAATTTGAAACAGTCACATTGAAATGACTCAGTATGGCTTCTCAGTTTGTCACTCCAATGCATGTCTAACATTTGTTGGTATTGAATTCTGCTGGGTATGAGCTAATACAATTAAACGGGTGAGAAACCTCAAATCTCTGGGGCCAATCTGATATCTCCCTGTGGGATTTCCAGTAAAACCCTAACCCTGTTCCTATGGCATCATCTTTTTGTGGTTCCCCACTTTTGTGTGTCTTTTTCCCATTCTAAAAGGTTGAAACGCCTTCCCTAAGTGGAAAGCCAACATGGTGTAGCAGTTTTGAATGTTGGACTAGGGATCAAAATTCTCATTCAGCTATAGAAACACATTGGATTACTTTTGGAGCATTTCATGGTCCCAGCCTAAGAGGAGGACAATGGCAACCACACCGACCCACCGTTGAACAAATGCTGCCAAAAAACCCCATAATAGTGTTATGTTAGAGCCAACGTAAGTTGGATATGGCTAGAGGCTAAACAACACATATAAAATACCTTTCATTCCAGTCTAATAGAATGCGATTCAGCCATGTGCAGTTCTCTAGAGTTTAGGCTTTTTGTATGGGGCAAGAGGGTGGCAGGAAAAATCCTTAAATTACATGGGAGAAGACTTCACAGTTTTTCATAGTTTCCTCTGAAATTTGCAGAAATTCACATTATTACACATTTGGCCATCTGTCTGCTTCATATGTAATTGAATGGCTGTACAATGGGCCCTTGTTATCCGCTAGAGTTTGGTTGGACCCCTGTGGATAACAAAATCCATAGATACTCAAGTCCCATTAAATATAATGGCACAACAAATGGAAAATCAAGCTTTGCTATTTGGAATTTATACTTTCTTGGAATATTTTCAAGTTGTGGATGCTCAAATCCATGGATAAAAAAATCAGTGGATAAAGCAGGTCAGCTGTACATTTTTGGCAGAAGGAGGGTTAATAGATGCAGATTTGCACAGGAAACTGAATACAGTTAGCCATCAATGTGGATGTGTGAAAATGCACACTAGTTTGCATAGTATATTTACGTGTAGATGAGCCCTTGAACGCACACAACAATAACAGGTTTATGTACAGGCAGTAAAAGCTTCAATTTATTAACTTTGATTCTAACCTTTTTATATATCCATCACTGGGACGCGGTGCCCAATAACTTCTTTAATTCCACCCTTGGACTGAAAGCAACTGCCCACTTTTATGCTAGAGGTTCAGACCTATGCAGAATCACCAAGAACGCCTTAAAGCCATCCAAGGTTGTAATAAGACGCATCTTATCTGCCAGGTTGTTTCACAGCCTGGGAGCAATAGCAGAAAAGGCTCTCTGGGAGGTCTGACTGTGACAGTCTAGTTTTGATAGGCTGTAGCAGGTTCCTCCCAGAGGACCGTAGTGTATGAGGGGGCTCATATGGGAGGAGGTGGTCCCTAAGATAGGTTGGACCCAAGCCATGTAATAATAATAATAATAATAATAATAATAATAATAAACAAATAATAATAATAATAATAATTTATTTATATCTCCCGCCTCTCCCTACAGATCGAGGCGGGCTTACAACATGATAAAATACAATACAATAAAATCACAATTAAAACAATATCACATTAAAAACAACATATTACGTCATGGGGCCTATAACCTCAGGGGAAGTACCATATGGGAGAGTTAGATGAGATCAGGTGGATATGCCCGCTGGAAGAGATCCGTCTTCAGTGCTTTTTTAAATGCCTCTAATGTAGGTATCAGACGGATCTCCTCCGGCAGGTCATTCCACAACTTAGGAGCCACTGCTGAGAAGGTAAGGCGAGACGTAGATGTTAGTCTCATATGTTGGTGATTTAACAACTTTTTATCGGTAGTTCTTACGGTGCGGGGCGGATTATGTAGGGAGAGGCGTTCTCTCAAGTAACCTGGGCCCAAGCCATATAGGGCTTTAAAGGTAATAACCAACACTTTGTATTGCACCCGGAAGCAGATTGACAGCCAGTGCAAAGATTTCAGAATGGGGGTGATGTGTTCCATCCTTGAAGCCCCCGTCAATAAACCCCGTAGGGCTTTAAAGGTCAAAACCAACACCTTATACTGTGCCCGGAAACTGATCAGCAGCCAGTGGAGAGATTTAAGCACAGGTGTTATATGCTCTCTCCTTGGTGTACCAGTAACTAATCTGGCTGCATGTTTTAGACTAATTGAAGTTTCCAGGTTAGGCACAAGGGTAGCCCCATGTAGAGTGCATTACAGTAGTCCAAGCATGAGGTAACCAGCGCGTGTACCACAGTCTCCAGGTCCCTCATTTCCAGGAAAGGGTGCAGCTGGCGTATCAGCCAAAGCTGATAACAGGCACTTCTGACTGTCGCATTCACCTGACACGTCATGTGAAGATGATGCCAAGGAACTTAGAAAATTCTGGCAGGCATAACTGTTTGTGCTCATCCTAAAGGCTGGATGGATAAAAGAGTAGAATTTTTTTGTTTTTTTGTTTTTTTTTGGTGCTTCCAGAATGGACTAAGCTCTAACTTTTTATCACTCTATTCCGAGAAAGGGGGTGGTTCCTGTATATATACCGTGTTTCCCCGAAAATAAGACAGTGTCTTATATTATTTTTTGCTCCCAAGATGAACCAGGTCTTTTTTTCAGGAGATGTCTTTTTTTCCATGAAGAAGAATTCACATTTATTGTTGAACAAAAAACCCAACCATTTATTATATATTGTATATATATATGTATATACAAAAACTTTGCTAGGTCTTACTTTTGGGGGAGGCCTTATATTTAGCAATTCAGCAAAACCTCTACTAGGTCTTATTTTCTGAGGATGTCCTATTTTTGAGGAAACAGGGTATATATGAGTTAAAGTACAGTACTTACATTGACTCATGGATAAGTCGTCCCAGGTTTTTGGGGCCACTTTTTTGACTAAAATTTCTAGACTTATACATGAATATATACAGTATATGATCACATTTCTAGATAATTATGCCAAATATGATAGATGTGCTATCGGCTGTTTTATGCAAATGCTGCTATTTTTATCCATGTGTAATTCGTTAATTGTTTTATTTTCTATGAGCTGGCTTAGAGCCGTAATAAATTCTATCTTTATTACTAGTAAGCATGGCAAGGCAATGAGCAGGCCCTTTTTCAATGCATTTTAGCAATTCCACACCATAACCATTATTTAATTAGTTTAGAATCTTATTCTGTTTGATGGATAAAAATACTACACATTTTAAAAGCAGAGCACATTCTTTGTCATACATTTTTATACCCAAATAAACTGATCAAAAGCAAGTGCTTTCCAAGCAGAGTGTTTGTGCATCAAACTGTAAATGAAATTATGTCAGGTAGGATGGTGTTGATAATGATATTGGGTATTTCTGGGTTTTGCTACAGGAGCACATACAAAAAGTTTTTCAGAAGCAAGAAAGTATGGAAGAAATGTTTCAAAAAAGGCAAGTTAGTCTTAAGAAACTGGCAGCTAAGCAGACCCGTCCAGTTCAGCCTGTGGCACCCAGGCCAGAAGTTTCTCTAAAATCACCTTGTCCTTCTCCAGGTAAGCAAGTGACTGACTGGGTTGCAGTGATGTATGGTAGAAAAAAACCAAATTAAAAAAAAAAAAAATCTTGCAAGTGTGGCTGCTCCCTTTAGCTGAGACTGGCTGTTTCATTTGTTGGATTCCATTTCACACTCCAGGGCTTCAGAGAGACTCTGAAGATCCATCCAGTCCTGACAATCACATGATCCAGAGAACCAATTTCAGAAGAGCCAAGGTACCTGAGTTTGTGTGCTTGGGGTTGTGGTTGGGGGTGTTGAGGGGATGTCTGTTACGATAATTGTGATAAGGTGTGTTTGTGTGTGTCTGTGTGTGTGATTCTTAGCACGTTAGCATGAAGGGAGGTAGATTTGGATGATTTAAGCACATACACAAAAGGTACTTACCATTGCCTTTTCGCTGAACTCTCCCTGCCACTCCCAAGATATTTTGACAAGGAGTAGCAATTATCATGCAAACACAACATGACCATGGTACAACTTTGAGTCTGTCCCTGAGTTTGGTATATTGTTTTCCCTGTGATATTGTAAATGTTTTCTCTTCCCTTTTTATTTTCAGAGTGAAATGAATGAAATCCATCAAACTAGAGGGGGATCTATGATGGATGATGAAGAAAATCTAGCTGTCTTACGGAAGTGAGTGCAGCTTTACATACTGAAGTAAATGCATTATAGGAATACTGTATTGTAGTTTTCTGCAGTGGTCTAATTCTGAGGACTTAGAAACATCGGATAGTATAAACATCATATACTAGACATTCTACTAAAAAGTGGCATGAGTGATTAACATGCAATTCAAATGTTCAGTAATCAAATTCAAATATGCGGTAATCTATAAGATTCTAACCTGATATTGATTTGGGCACATTTTCTGTATTAAGCCTTATGTGATGAAACCATACCATTTTGATAGCATATTATTTGCTTCACAAGTAGCAAGCTTGTTTTGCTTTGTTTTTTAAAGTTGGTTGGAAAAGTTCATGCAGCTTCTTTGTAGTTACTAGTCTATATCAAAAACCTCTTTATAGTCTGTGTATTTTTTTAAAAAAGAAAACATTAAAAATTGAGCAATCACTTCTTCCCTAATTTATTCCCAATGTTCACAGACATGTAATTAATGAACTTCTGGAAACTGAACGAGCTTATGTGGAAGAGCTTCTGTGTGTCCTTGAGGTAGGCATTTTAGAAACACTACATTTACATATGGGTCTTGATGGCTATTGCAGTAGAAGACACATTCCAAACCAGGTATATACATGCACAAAGTGATATGCAGTCTGGACCAAATTATGGTGGAGTGGATTTTTTTCCCTTCAGCAGAAATATGACATAGAATATTTTCAGTAAAAGAGTTGCCCTGCCATAGAAAACATTGCATTTTTGCTGTGAAACGAAAGCCTTGTCTACATTGGCCATAATACACCAGGTTTCTCCTAGAATGGTGGCGCAGTGGTTAAATGCCTGTACTGCAGCCACTCACTCAAAACCATAAGGTGGCGAGTTCAAGACCAGCAAAGGGCTGAAGCTCGACTCAGGCGTGCATCCTTCCGAGGTCGCTAAAATGAGTACCCAAATTGTTGGGGGGCAAATAGCTTACAATTGTAAACCGCTTAGACACTCCTTAAGGGTATGAAGCGGTATATAAATGAAGCTGTTTTGTTTTTTTATTCTGGTCCCAGAGCTGCCCTGAATTTCCCTGTTAGCTCCCAATTCTGGAGCAACATGAGGCAGCTGTTTACACAGCATCCTGCTGTGCCACCTGCTATCACCGTTGGCACAAATCACTCCCTCTGAGGTCAAAAGTAAGGTATCCAATGCTAGTCACATGGCTGGGTGCCTCATGACCTCAGAGGGAGCGACTTGCACCAGTGGTGATGGCTCCAGCTGACACAATAGGACCCTGTGTAAACAGTCACCCCATGTCACTTCAAAGTACTCCAGATTTTCCTGGAAAAGTCTTTTTAATGCAGTTTGGGGCAGGGATGGCCCAGATTCAATGTGGAAGTGGCTTCACATCATGAAGACAGTCCACAGTTAAATCAGGGCCTTACTCTTGCATTGTGAAGACAGGCCATGGGGAAGGAAGGGAAAACTGGATCATTTGGCCCATGTAGATATGCCCTAAGATCCTCCTTTCCATCTCTGGTCAAAATTTTCACTTAGAGAACTAAATAGATGCAGCAATGCTGTTTACCCTGGTAGACACTGCTTCTTATAAATGACTTCTAGAGCCAATACACAGGAGATGAATTGCACTGTACCTTGAGCCAGATCATTCTCTTCTCCTGCCGAGACAGAATGGATTGCTCTTTGAGAATTGCTAATGATTAGGGCAATGTCTTTAGCCTCATGAAAGATCTTCAGCCTCATGAAAGATCACTAAAATGGTAGAAGTGATTTTTTTCAAGAAAACTCTCCTCTCCATTTGTCCTACTTCTAGGAGTAAACAGTAGGGAAACAAGCTTCTTACTCCTTGGAGAGTGTTCCCAACTTCAGTGAATTCTGCTGAAAGCCCCAAAGAAGGCCTTTTCTCATTAAGGCCAAAACACATTAGGCTTTTTTAAAAAATATATTTATATTTATTAGCTTCACATGAAATAATACAAACTAACTTGTAACAATTTAGATAACAAGAAATGCATAAACAAGAATTGAACATAATGACATAATGAGCTCATTGGACTTTTTAAAATAAATAAACGGTTGAGCGTCTCAGATCACTTGGAGCTTGTCTCCTTACTGTTTTCTGTTTTTAACATGCTTTTCAATACTCTCTTTGCTGCTTCTAGGTAATGCCTTATGGAAAACTTGTGCATTCTTGACTTACAGTTTAGTGTAAGGTGTTTTTGCAAAGGATGTGATGCAACCATAAAGTTTCCCCTTAGAGTTAGTCCTCCCTTTTGCCCTAGTATTTGGAAGAACTTCCAAAAATAATCAGGGCCATTGCATTTTGAATCCCTGCCTGAATACTCCCAGTGTAATGGCCTTCATACTTTTGCTCCCAAATTTTGTTCCATGGAAGGCAGGGATTTGAGTTTAATTTTCAGCAACATCCCCTGATAACAAAGGTTTTCCAGCCCAGAGCTTGCCTCTCCAGGACTGCAGCTCTGCCATTTCTTTATTTCTGAGCCAGGTTCTATATATATATATCAGCTAAAAAGAAAAAAATGGACATGAGAACTTGAAGTGCAGGTCAAAACAAGTTTGTACGTTTTTCTTGCTATCTTGGACAGCTAAAAAAATAGACATTCCCTATAGCAGATGTTATAAACAGGAACTTGTGTCAGGAAGGAAGAAGAAAGAACAATTGGCTTCATAGGTCACAGTATGAGATTCTGTAGTCATTGTGGTCAGCTGTGGAACTAAAACATTGGAATTAACAGCTGCATAAATAGTTATAAATAGTTATGACTTGCATGTAGAGTGGTATTTCAGAAATACTTTTTAATTTCCTTTAAAATCTTTTTTTAAAACTAAAACATTTTTCCGAATTAACTATTTATAGTCTCTCAATATGTTTTACAGAACTGCCTAGTATTAAGAGGGACAGCAGTTATATGAGACATTTAAATGGTTTGAAAGCTGGTCTTGAAATATTGCTGTGTGTTTATCAGCTTTGAGCAGGCTGGACTTGCTGAAGAAAGAGAGAGATGTTGGAACCAAACACAAGCAATCCATCTACTTTCCTTTTGTATCATAGGGCTATGCTGCAGAAATGGACAATCCCTTAATGGCACATCTCATTTCACCTGGGCTGCAAAATAAGAAGGATGTATTGTTTGGAAATATGGAAGAAATCTATCACTTTCACAACAGGTTAATTTCTGTGCCTTATGAATGTACAATATAACATTAGAAGCAAGGTATTAAAAAAAAACAAAAGAAATTTGTCTGTATGGACTACACATTAGAATGTTTCTTCTTATACTATAATCTCACATTGTTTGCAAAAGGGTTGCCATGTTAGTCTATTGTATCTCAAAGACAGACAGATTTATTATGGTCCTAAATTACCATGGATGCTAGTCAGCTTCATCAGATATGGTAGTCTTTAAGCTTCCACGAGATTCCTTTTTTTTGTACTTTTAAGGTTTTTAAAATTTAAATTTTATTATTGCCTTATTAATAATAGTAAATAGAATATTCAACTCCTAGTAGAATCACAGAAGTTAAGCCTGTGTTTTCCTGAATATGCCCCATAGAAATTAATATTGGGCATGTGCCCATTCTTCCTTATGTGTGCACGTACACACACACACTCACACTCACACTCACACACAAAGAAAGCTAATATTAGTGGCCTGGGAAAGGGGAGAACAGGGCAGATGGATCACATACGTGCTTCCCAATGCTGCTTTCACTGAAATAAATGTCAGTCTGTTCCTGGCACTGTGAGGCCAGCCATCTGTTCTCTACCCAAGCCCCTTATTGTAGATACCAGGCAGCTTTCTGGGTCATTCAAAATCAGATCTAATCACATACCCATAGCAACTTTGAAAGAAGAAGGTGTGTCAATGAATGTGATGCAGAGTGCAGGCAAGACCTCCAATAAGACAATGGGAGGGGCAGTGGGCTAGAAGATGAATGGCATGAAGCAAAACAACCAAAAGATGTGAGTCCAGCTTGGGATTTTTAAAAAAATACATAATTTGGTATTTTCTCCCTTGTAGCTTTGGGAGGAAAAAACCCTCCCTTCTCCAGTGTATTGGACTATTCCTGCTAATGACTCAGCATTATGAGCCCAAGTTACAGGAAAATGTCTCCTTTACAGGTCCAAATACCACTGACGTTCTGGTTAATAATGAGGGCCTCTGTCTAATAAAGTTAAGGAAGAAACTATAAACTGATGCATCAGTACTGAAAATGGTTATTACCATCCAGTCTTGATCCAGTCCTCTCTTACCAAACTGATTAACCCCCACAAAGGAGGCTGCACAATTATTTTAACTGAGGACTGCAGAACCTTGTGTCATTCAGTTCAGTAATAAGCATGAAATGAAAGAGTTTGCATAGTGGACAATTCCAGTTTAGCTTCTCTCCCATTGTTCTTGGTCCTATTTTCACTGTTTATTCTAAACAACTGGGTGATTCTCTTCAGGCCGGCCTTATGGCTAAATATTCCATATTTATACATATACGAATTAGGATTTAATAATCTTTTAAGAAGCATTAATATTTTTATAGTGCAGTTTTCTGAAGCATTCAGAACACTACACTAATATGTTCATTTTCATCCTAGTTATCTTTGTCTTTTTCTCCGTACTTGTCTTTTCCCATTGTTGTCTTCCATTCTGTCAAAGTTTATGTTATGCAATGCTTGTCTGTTTGTCTGAGGCCTGTCTGTTTTGCTTATGCATTTCGGGAAAGCAATATATTGCTTGGTGATGATATTATGCAAATTTCTATCACCAACTTCAATCTCAATAACACTTGTACAATCCCTGGCCATATTATTCTGTATTTTTCCCCCTGGAAAACACTGATAAATAGAATTGTAATTGTTCTATAATTGTTCTATTAGAATTGTACTTAAGAACACTAGAGCTCCCTGCTTCTGAAATTACAAAAATACGTGCAAGTGTAGAGTAGAAGAGTACATGTTGTAGATATTTGTAGGTGATTTCAATCATTTATCAAATCAAATCATTTTCTTTGTAGAATATTCTTGAGAGAACTAGAAAATTACATAGAATACCCAGAACTGGTAGGAAGGTGTTTCCTTGAAAGGGTAAGTAGTAGTTTTTAAATGACCTAGAACAGAGATATTTTACTGTGTTATGTTTCCTGAATCTTCTACACAATTCTAAGGGGATATAATACATGTCTCTTTTAGGCATCATGCTAAAACAAAATAATGTTTCATTTCCATTGACTTCACTGGTCATTAGGGCAGTTACTGCAATTCTCTCAGGAAGGGATCTTAGCTCTGTAGTTTTGGAAACAGAAGATTTCTAGTTCATTCCCTCACATCTCCACTTATAAATGAATCAGGTGATGGGAAAGACCTCTTCTGTTGATTTCAGAAAGTACTGCTAGTCAGGTGGGCAAATAATCCAGCCTATTACTAGGCATATTCCCATGTTCCTGTGATGCTTATATGCATGAAGTAGCCCATCACAGATCAGCTACAGTTGCCAGAATTTTTTGGTTTGCAAGGATGCATTTCCCAGCAGATTATGTAAATTGGCGCTTGCTATGTTAATTTTTTTTCTTGTGTCTAGTTAGACACTCCAAATTAATTGGTAATATTTTGAGTGTAAGATTCATATTGCTGCTATCTTAAGAGAAACAAATAGAAAATATTGTTTTTGCCCTTATTGATTTTCACTACCTACAGTTTATGTTGTGTGATACAGATTTCTTATGGATTTCCTATGTGGGTAGTATAGCAGCGAAAGCATAAACAAACAGAATAGTCCTTTTTCAGTGATAGAACATTAGGCCCTGCAGATGTTTTGGCCCATAACTGCCAGAAGACCCAACCATTGTAGCTCATGGTAAGTGATAATAGGAGTTACAGACCCAAAGATCTGAAGGGCCATAGATTCCCCTTACCTGATCTAGTCAAAATAACCATGAACATGACTTTTAAGATATTGAGATTAATTAAGATGAATATCTTAATGGTCAGACAGTTAGATTTTCATTGCAGGTGTGATTGTTTCTTTTATCATTTAAACAACAACTCAGTTTGTTGGGATTTATAATTTCTTTTTTCACATTCAGATGGAAGACTTTCAGATTTATGAAAAATATTGTCAAAATAAACCTCGATCTGAAAGTCTGTGGAGGCAGTTCTCAGACTCTGTCTTCTTTCAGGTATTCTTCTATTTTATTGAAAATATATGCATAAATTAACCAGTATCTTGTACAATACATTTTATGAAAAAATGTTTCAATTCTGTATCTATATTTTTAATAGGAGTGTCAAAGAAAACTTGACCACAAGCTGAGTTTGGATTCCTATTTACTGAAACCTGTTCAAAGAATAACCAAATATCAGCTGTTACTAAAGGTAGGAAAACAGTATTGTATCCTTAAGTGGTTTAAGGCTTTCCATCTGTATGTAGTGTATAGTTAAGTCTCAGACAGTGTTTGTTACCTAAAATATGCATTGCAACATTGCAGTTGTCTTAATGAATTCCATTTTGAAGCAAAGCACTCAGAAATCCACTCTTGTTAATTCTAGTGAAATTTCAGGTGATGGGTGAGAAGCAATATCAGTTGATTCTCTCATTCTTTGCAGTCCCATATATACTCTGGAAGATGGGAAGACATCCCCTCCCCCTGAAAAGTATGGGAGCTGGCAGTGGGTATTCAGGGAGTGGGACAAACAGGATTCCTCAACTAGATCAAAAGCTTTTCATAGGCAGAAGGACTCCTTCTGTTTGCACATGGCAGGATCTGCATAAAATTCTATATATCCTTCTCCTTTACAAACAGAAAATTAATCTGGGAGGTAATGACTTGACCAAGGCCAAAGCAGAAATACAGAAGAAAGACAGTACTTTAACTAAGGTCTCCTCTGTCTGAGTCTTCCATGTTGTTTCTGGTTCTACCCAACTCCTATTACATGTTGATTTATTTTGCAGTGTTGTGATGCTCTTTATATAGTGTACAGCAAGAATTCTTTTGTTATTTTGAGAGAACTGCATTCTCCTTAATACTCATGTAATGGTGTCTGCAATTTTTGTACAGGAAATGTTAAAATACAGTAAAAATTGTGAAGGTGCAGAAGATCTCCAAGAGGCATTAACATCAATATTGGGAATTCTTAAAGCAGTGAATGATTCCATGCATCAGATTGCAATCACTGGCTATGATGTAAGTGGCAATGGTTTAAAATTTTTATATATAACAGTAAGAAAAATATTAAGTAGTAGTAAAGGTATTTTCTGTAATCATTGAGATGATGGTTAAATATGTGATACTGTCTCATTAATGTATGTTATTCATATTTTAATTCAAGAGGAACCGTTTTTCAGGTGGAAGTTCTCATCATTTTATGTAGGAAACATCAGCTTGGTCTATATGTTTAGTAAAATAAGATGATGACCAAGCTCAAGTATGTGTAACTGGAATAGATGGATATGCTGTCTTTATTCTTTACTGTGTAACTGTATGCCAGTCTAGGAATATTGCCCTCTTTCCTCTGTGTTCTGAAGATATGTGTTTGCAAAATATATTGGCTCGCCTTTCTCCCACTTCTATAATACCACCCTTTACAAATGGTTCTAAATTTAACTCTTTCCACCAAAAATCCCAGACTAAAACCCCTGGAAATACTCCCTAAGCCTATCTAAAACGTGGAGGCAGAACCCTAGAGCCAAAATTTCTCTGCCTTTATAAAAGAGGAATGCAGGCTTCATGCTTGTTCTTTGCTGAATGGCTTCAAGCTGGGCTTTATTTATTTTATTTTTTTCCTTTCCAGACTGAAGAAGGGACAAAGAAGATATCTATATGTTATCAACTGACAGTAAACGTTTGTGGTGTTTATTTGTTTATTTCTTTTTTAAGGGAAACATGAATGAACTGGGCAAACTTCTAATGCAAGGCTCGTTTAATGTATGGACTGATCATAAAAAAGGTCATTCAAAAGTGAAGGACCTGGCACGGTTCAAGCCAATGCAAAGGCACCTCTTCCTGCATGAGAAGGCGATATTGTTCTGTAAAAAGAGAGAGGAGAATGGAGAAGGATATGAAAAAGCACCTTCATACAGTTATAAGCATTCTCTAAATGTAAGACATTTTTCAAACATGCTGATGTATATTATATTCTGATAAATATAAGATAAACAGAATAGTATCACATATCAATTTGATTGTAATACATCATATGTTACTTCAGTAGCTAAATAAATCCCTTCTTTTTGGCAGAACTTTCATATAACTGTCTGAGTCTTGGCAATCAAAGTTTGGGATAATAAAATTCACACTATTAATTACTGTAACTGGCGTGGCTCTTTAAGTTTTCCTACCAGCCTGACTTATATTGCATTCTATTTTTAAAACAAAAACAAAACCAGATCCGTGAACCAAAATTCAGCAAGTTAGTTCCATTCAAACAAGCTGGGTTCATTTTGGTCTCATCCTGTTGCTTGCTTTCGAGCTCAGCCCAGTTATTTGATTGCCCTGGGGCTCTGGTGTTTCACCCAGGGAGGTTTGTAAAGTGACACCTGGCCTCAACTGCTCCCCACTCTTGTTCCTTCCGGTTCATCACACATAAACAGATTCTGGGTCAATATTGTGGCCCTTATTTAAGCCTTCTTTCTTTATCTGGTCTCATTATTCCGTGGTACATCATCAAATATTGTATGGATTTGTTCTCATGGTACCCAGTGGCAGGACTTTTTCCCCCATGCTACTGCAGTGCTATAAGAATCCAGGTATAGTCATGGGTGATCTATACTGGCTTTTGCCTTTTGAAGGTTACTTCAACAATTGTTGCTAGTAGTATTAATATTTCTTTTCCTAACATATTGGTAGAATTTGGGTCATGTATTCCTCCTGCTGAGGCTAAAATCCATGTGCTACATTCGTGTGTAATTTCAACCCAGTCTGGGTTTTTTGAGCTGTCCAGAATCTACTCTCATGGCAAAAGACCATGAGTCTTTTAATATTCTGCCTAGACACACTCCACATAAGATAAATAAATTCATAGAAGAAAGATTTATCAGTTTGGTACAGGTATTATAATAACTATAATATAATAACTAATCATTTTGAAAAAAATGTGTTGTGGACAGATCCAGTTTCATGTTTTAAAAAAATGATTTTTATATATATAATATAGATTAGGATTGCCAGAATGAAAACCAGAGACAGTTCTTATACATTGGTTGTGTAGAAACAGAACTACACAGCGATAACACTTCATGTCTGTAGTGACCCAAATGTTAGTTTTACAAGCATGCAAACACCTACATTTTGTCATTTTTTAAAAAATTTTCCAACTCAGAAGATCCTACAAAAGTGACCAAAGAACCAACCAAGACATGATGCTAAACATATCATTGAGTACCACAATTCATAGTTGCAGGGTGAGGGGAGATTTTTGTCAGATAGATTCAGCATAGGGAGAAGCCAATGGGAGTTTTCCCTCTGCCAGAGCTAATAGCAGAGTTGAATGGACAGTTTTTATTGAGGCTATGCAAGTATAAGAACAGTTAAACATCTGCTTTGTTTCTGTGTTCCCAATGAAAATTAGGATTCTCCTTATATGATGTTAATAATTTTTTTAAAAAAAATAACCAGTTTGATTCTCAATTATGTTAATGCTGTGCCTAATTTGGTAGGATCTCCATACGTCGGAAACTGCTTGACGGCACAAAACAACAACAAACAACAATTATTAGTGCTTAAACAGCTTCTTGTTTTAACTGCTTAACCACTTACATTAAAGCTCTTTTGATATGTGAGGTTTTCACCTTAGTTGGGGTCAATTAAATTGACAGCAATACTAGTCAGTTACTGTGGTCTTTCTTTTCCCTAATTGCTTTCCTTGGAAAGAGAGGAATTTTTGAAAAGCAAAGCAACTAACCCATACAAACATCCTTATTCTAGAGACAGTTTAGAAACAATATTTTTGCTTAATGTATAGCCATGATGATCGCTATGTGTAGAGAAAGCATTTTAGGGAACCAAAACCAGCTGAGGTTTGCTTTGAGACCTGCATATACAATTGGTGGATGTTTTGCTTATAATGAATGTTACTTTAAATGTCGGTTATATATATGTATTGTTTTCCAGATGACTTCTGTTGGAATAACAGAGAACGTCAAAGGTGATGCTAAAAAATTTGAAATCTGGTATAATGCAAGGGAAGAAGTTTACATAATACAAGTAAGAAATTTTCTATGAAAATACAGTTTTATAGATTAATTCTCTTCATCCCGGCCAAAACTACTTCTCTTTTTAGGGGCCCAGGTTGTTGGTTTTGTCTCTTTCCCTTTTGGTGGCTTAATTAATAGCATGCAGCCAACTATCTAACTTTTCCTTTCTGACACAGGCCCCAACCCCTGAGGTCAAAGCTACTTGGGTAAATGCAATCAGAAAAGTATTGACCAGTCAACTACAGGCATGCCGGCGTAAGTCAATATAATAATAATAGCAAACTACCAATCAGTATGATGAATGCATGTGCTTTTTCTGAAAGGCATGAACACCTTGACTTCTGCAAGAAAGACTAAAAGAATTGCAATTAGAGACAAATAGAAGTGAAACTTGACATTGGGCAAGTTTTGGTCATGTGTATCTCCTCTTGCAGCCTCTTCAGTTCTTCCTGTATGAGGACAATGGAGGTCTTCCTTAGGGTTGAAAGACTTATTTAGGATGCAGTTCTGCTCAAACACTGGTAAAAACTGTATTTAGAAAGGGTGACAAGGCTTTGCCGCCGTCTCAGGCAAACCTAATTAATTAGGTGACCATTTATTAATGAATTAAAATGTATACAAGTATGTGCATACCATATATATTAGGCAGCACCTGCTCTTTATATTCTGTATGGTTTCAGTGTACAGTGCACTTGTCTTTGCCTACTTTTTCTAATATGGTTAACTGCACAGCTCTCATCACTGCTGCCTGAGGGCAGGGATCCATCTAATTATAAGATTGTATGTACAGCACTGTGTAAATTTACAGTGCTATATAAATAAAATAAAATAAAATAAATAATAATAATAAATAAATAAATTATAGAAATCATTAAAGATCTGTTTTCATGATTTATTCCATTTTCACTTCCTCAAATTAACAATTGTAAGAATACTGTCTTGTGCAAGTTGTACACTGCACATTTTTTGTTCTATTAGAGCAAAGAAAACAAGTGAAGAAGCAAGGGTGAAATTGCTGTCAAATGTATAGGCCGAACAAAGTCTCATAGTTAATATAAGAATTTTGTCCATGCTCAGCTCATCATAATGTAATTGAAAATGTAGTGAGCTTGGCCTTGTTCCATCTTTTTGACAAAGAAGTTTCAACAACTAAACCAGAGGTTTTTAGTATTAAGAGTCTCTCTCTCTTTCTTACAGAAGCTAGCCAGCACAGAATTCTAGAACATACACACAGTTTACCATTACCTGCGTCATTTAACACAAGGTGAGGTATTATCTATGTCAGACTTACTTTATGAGACAAGAAGTCATATTAACTGACTTAAGTGTGTTCCACTGTGCACTTTGTTTAATTTACTAGGCAAATATAACTTGAAAGTTCAAATTCTACTTCAGGTGCTTTTACAAGTGGTATATACGAGGGAGTATCCAAAAGTTTTAATGATCACCTTTTTAAAAAATTGACAGAAAGTTTGTTTTGATTTGTAATAGTGAACTTATCTCTATGTAGTCACTATCTAGATTTATACATTTTTCTCAGCGTATCTTGACCCTCTGAATACTTAATATTGTAGAAGTCTGCAGATTGCACCTTACAAGGGGGTATTGTAAAGTAATAATTATCACCTGGAAGTTATTATGGCATATTGAAGAAATTTTGTCAGTATCATCATTAGTCCCTAAGTGCACATTTCTGAGATAATCAGCTCATTGCATCCTTTACTTTTGTGACTGGCTCTGCCAGAAGTGACTAAAGTGTAAAATCAGGTGCAATCTGCAGGCTTCTACAATATCAGGAATTTGGAGGGTCAATATACGCTGGGAAAAATGTATAAATCTAGAGTGACGACATAGAGATAAGTACAACTACAAATCAAACAAATATTCTGTCATTTTTTTAAAAAAAGCTGATCATTAGAACTTTTGGATACCCACTCATAAAATCATGGTTTTTTTAAAATTTTGTCATTGTCATCATTGAGAGAGTGTTTGTTTGCCCTCCTTCTACCTGGGCTCCTCCCATGCCTTGACTCCTGGACTTAAAGAGGAGGAGTGGCCCTCTTTCCTTCCTTTCCAACATCTGCCAGTGAAGACTGGCTGAGAGAGTGTTTGTTTGCCCTCCTTCTACCTGGGCTTCTCCCATGCCTGGGCTCCTGGACTTAAGGAGGAGTCTTGTCTCCCCCCCCCCCTGCCTTTTTTTTTCTTTTTTCTTTTTTTTAGATTGTGCATAGTTCACATTGTTTCCAGGATTGGGATGGGGGGTTGAGAATGGGGATTATTTTCTTTTTACTTGTTTTGTTATGTTAATTGTTATGTATTTTGCTTTGTTAATTTTATTTATTTATTTTTTGTTATAATTACTATGTATTTTGTTGTTGTTGCTATAACTGCTATGTATTTTTGCTTTGTCAATTGTTATGTATTTTGCTTTGCTAATTTTACTGTTACTTAAATTACTATGTATTTTTGTTGCTATAATTGTTATGTATTTTGCTAGTTATTGTTATTGTTAATTGCTATCTGATTTTATTGCTATTGCTTAATACATTGCCATTTGTTTTTTAATTCATGTATATTGTTATTGTGTGTATAATCCCCTCCGTTGTAACCGGCCCCAATTGCTTGCACAGAGGGGCGGGCTAGAAATAAAAATTATTATTATTATTATTATTATTATTATTATTATTAAATCTATATAGTGACTATATAGAGATAAGTTAACAACTACAAATCAAAACAAACTTTCTGTCAATTTTTTTAAAAAGCTGATCATTAAAACCTTTGGATACCCCCTCGTAGTATCACAGCTTTTATGCACACCTATTCTTAGAAATCTTGGTTTTCCTCATGGCCATGAATAACACCTAGAGACCAGTAGACCGTACTTACCTTTCTGGGTTCTTTTATATTTCTAAAAAGACAATTGTTTCACGCATTTACTACTAGTTTTAGGGACTTTTGTGTAACTTGATACACTCATATCTTACTTTTAATTTGTGTCTGCTGAAAGTTCCTGTTTCCTTTTTTGGTCTGAAAATGTGTATAGGCAGAAAAAATCCAGCCAAACACAATATTGTAGCATAGAATATCTCCCTGTCCAAACAAACCCCTTATCTGGTCATCCATCCTAAATATATGTGGTTTTTTATGTCTAAACTTTTATTTTAAAACACTGGCTTCACGTGTTTTGATATAATTGTGGTTCTCTTGGGAGATTAAACTGAGCCCAGTGAATTGGCCATTAATGTAGTGTTTCATTTCTTCCACTAACAGCCCATCTCGAAATGAGGGAAGGAACATCAGAAAACAGGAAGAGAGAAATTCTGATCTTGTAAGTCCAGATGGTTGTGTCACCTCAGTCACATCAAAGTATCCTGAAAAAGGCAAAGGTAAATTTTGCAATAAAACTTGGTCAGTGGGCATCAGTTAACTGTAAAGTGGGAGGAGTTCAGGTATGAAGCATAAAAGTACTGAGGTGGTAACATCTTATTTTGTGGTATCAGCTCTTTTAAGCAATAAAATCAGCAGTGCTAGGAACCTTCAAGATTTCCATATCCATATGGAAATCTTGTTGCTCTTAATAGCTGGTTAGCACATCTTGAAAATAACATATTCACCTAAACATTTTGCAAAAAAACACAAAGATTGAGTTACAGGAACTTATTTTCCTTTATTAGTTAGTTTGAATTAACTAATTCAAGAGCCCACTAACTGTTTTCCTATTTTCAGGTGAAAAAGACTTAATTGTATTAATTATCTAAATGAGTCTGCTGATTTTGCCAAATATCAGTCATTATTACTTGTAAAGATCTCTGCTTTTCTGGCACAGCCTCTGGTTTATATTATATTTGTATGTTCTTTCCTGCTGCTCTTCCTCCTCTCTTTCTCTCTCTCAATCTCTGTCTCCTTTTTGTTGAAGTTGTGAACCTCAGGTGGCTCAGCTTTTTTCCTTTAAAAAAGAAATACTTTACAGTGAGAGATCAAAAAGGTGTATTTTAGAGAGCCAGATTTTCCCCCAGTACAGACAGTGGTTGCCATTGTCCCTAGTGGATGTGAGAGAAAGACTGAGAGAGAGATAAAAGTAAGCTAATCTGAAAAAGGTGAACTGTTTAGAAAACAACAACACTACTTCAGAGAAATCATTTCACAAATCCTAAGAATGATTTCTTGCTCTTCATAAAAGATGAGCTTGATTTTGGTCTGAAAACAGGAACTCTTGTCTCCTTCCTTGGCACCATTTTATGATAGTGGTTTGAAACCCTACTACTGCTGGAATGTGGTCTCTTTAACAACCTCATTACCTTTGAGTTCTTTCTGGAGAGGCTGCAGATGAATGCAGCAACCTAATTTAAAATTTCATTTAAGGTGAGCACTAATGTTCCATGCTTGCCTCGAGAGAAATAGCATCTCCTACCACAAAAATCCAGACGTTCTCAATGAGCCTTCCTTCAGTACTGATACAGGATTTAGTCTTAAGAAAGTTACATCTGAGCATATAAAATATCAAAAATGCAAATTAATTATAACTTACTTTAAAAATACATTATGCCTTTTTTGCATTTTCTCTCTATTTCTTGATTACTTAAATTTGGGGCTTGCTTTTCTTTTAGGTGAGAATCCTATTTAACAGGTGACATTTCAAAACCCTTTTCTGTTTTTCAATATAAACTCAAAAGTAATATGCATGCAACCCATCTATTCTTCTTTGTCCAGTTTGTCAACCTCTTTCTCTCTGTCTCTTTTTTGCGTGTTTATTCTACTGCAGCTTCTCCCATCAGCCCAGACAAAAATACTAAACGACATGAAGTAAAGAGTGATCCAACTCCATTGGGTCTGAGAGGTAGTGTGGAATCAATTTTTTCATATTTATACTATAGGATCCAGTGTAATATATGCATCATTTTGGCTACACTGCCAATTATTTATTTTGAATTATTCCCACTTCCCATTGTGTGGAAGTTATGCTCGAGGTCCACCATGAATTTTAAAATCAAGGACATTTTTTTTCCTTTTGCCTAGTTTTCTTGTAACTGCTCTCATATGGAACTGTTGGGGAAAAGCCTCTGTGTTTAGTCAACGTAGATAGCTTTGATCCAGGAAAGCTTTCCATGCCATTTCCAAGAATCTCCAGAAAATAGCATTGGGGCTCCTAATACAAGAGTAAATATTGATGTTCTAGACAGAATCTGTAGGAAAGTAGCATCAAAATGACTTTATCTAGCTTCCTCCCATATGCCAGTAGTCACTAAGTTACAGTAGCTTCATTGTGTATGGGTAAGATCTTCACCAGCAATCAGTTACTATATGGATTTTTTGTTTCAAATTACTGGTATAGGTGATCCATGATGGGATTTATTTGTTGAATAGAATAAGCACTTCCACAGTTTATTCAAAGTTGGTGAACTTGGGCTCTTTCTGCAGACTCATAACAATTTATTATAACTTGGTTGACTATATTTTTCTTCAAAAGAAACTTCTGGTTCATCTTGAGACTTCTATATTGTTTAATAATGGGTGATTATATAATTGGTTGTTTGAATTTGTAGCCCCATACTTTGTATACAGGTGGAATTTTAATGTTTTTTTCTGTTACAATATTATTATTATTATTATTATTATTATTATTATTATTTTTACTACTACTACTACTACTATATAGTATTTCAATTTTTGAGATCAGAGTTTTCTCAAGTGCAATCCAACACATGTATGAAGCATCATTAGTGCAGTAAAAGCCCCACTATCTTTCCTTTTTCATTGTGTATTAATCCTATACATTCACTCTTCATCTCAGTCTGTCCATCCATCCTCATCTTAGGTTCTGCTCAACACTTCTCAACAATAGGATTCCTAGTAGAGATGTATGTCCTCATCTGTATCATCCTTATATGAAAGGACAAATGATTGCTGTAATTTTCTTCCCACTGCAAGAGAAAGCAACTATTTCTGCATAGTAGTCTCCCTCTATTTGACAAAGTGTTCTAAAATATTCTGTTAGATTTTTATGTACAGCAAAACACATTGTTTTTTAAAAAATATTTTTCTGCACAGAAAGCATAGGTTTTGCAGAAACATTTTTTTTTAAAAAAAGCAGAAAAATCCTACATAACATTCAGAATGTTCAGATAGTAGGACATCTCTGGAATCTATGCACGCACCCTGAAACCATTATTAATTGATTATTGATTTGCTGCCTGAATAGTGATTGAATGTGGTAGTTCCAAAATGTTTCATTTGCAGAACATGTAGCGACTGATTTTTTTCTTCAAAAACAGTAACCATCTACTCAGGAACTGGTTACTCTTCACCCACCCTGATAGAAGAAACAGAGACAGGCACAATCGAACTTAGGTTTGACTTGGGGAGGGATGGGATTGTTGGGAGGCCTGTGGGGGGTTTTCTTGTTTCAGATATGGGAATTATTCTGTAGCTGCACTTGAAGAAAAGCAGCATGATTGGCAAGGGACCTATATAAATACGGATCTTCATTGGAGTTCAGGCAGCAACATGCCATCCAGAACCTGGAAAGGTGACTTTTTGGATTGCACCTCCCAAAATCCTGGCCAGTAGAGGTACTAGCCATTTTGGCTGGAGGCAGAGTTCAACCTTTCCATGCTCTGAGCTGCAAGCAAACAAATATGAGAAATGAGAGCCAGGAAAATGAGATGAGGTTAGCATATAAGCCAGAAGTGGTGGCAAACATTACTTCACAGGGGAAAAAACAGAGCAACAAAATCTTTCCCATTGACACACAGTTGAAGTAATTTGGTTATTTCTTTGTAATGATGATCAAACTGAATCTAGCTTCCCTTTTCTAGCTTGATGTGAAGGTAGCATCACAGCTCCAGTGTAATGCACTGGGTATACTTATTATTATTCAGTTCTTTCACAGATGCAAGTTCTGTGTTAACATGGAACAGGGCCAAGTGGGTCAGCACTTCTTATCTTTTACTAGCTGCTCAGCGCAGGCAAGGTAATGTATCTCTCCTGGGCTATAAGATCTTCTTTTGCATGGCGTGCTGTGACTTTTGGCTGCTTGACAGCTTGTGTTGGCTTTTGTATCTGGTAGCTTCACAGCTAACATGCAACTTCAGTAGCCTTTCAGATCTGCCAAAAAACGCCAACTCCTGAAATTCTGGAGGACTGTTCCATTTTAATTATGGAATAGCAGAGTTGACCAAGGATGTGGCCCTCCAGACACTGTTATGCTACAACTAGCACCGTTATGCTACAACTAGCACCAATTCCAGCCAGTGTAGCCAATGGTAAGGGATGGTGGGAGTTGTAATCCAACAGCATCTGGAGGCCTACAAGTTGCTGACCCCTGATTTATAGCTATAAATGAGGTTATTACTTTTACTTGCTATTGATTTTCTGTTGAACCTGCTATACCAGCTCCCATTTCAAATTTATCATGTCTTTCATGTGTTTGCCCATTTGTGTACAAACTTTCCTCCTCCATGCCAGAATACTAGCATATTCTCTCTTCTGTATTCTTCAAATCTCACAGCTAGTGAAGTAAGTTACAATGAGAGCTAAACTCAATATGAAGTTCAACCAGAGTTACCAACATCTTAGCCTGATCCAAAAACCAGCTATAATAATATATTATATTATTATGTCAATTAGGCACCAGATCCTATCTAATCTGGAAGCTAGACAGGTTAATCCCTGGTTAGTACTTGGATGGGAGACCACAATGAATATCAGGTGCTGTAGGATATATTTCAGAGAAAGGAATGAGCAAAACCACCTCTGAGTATAGTGTTCCTTGCCTAATAAAGCTGTTTGAAATTCATGGGGTCACCATAGGTCAATAGGTGGCTTGAGGTGTCTGTGCACGTGTGCTTCTGCATGCACACAAGCAGATAAGCACAATATCTGTTGCTGTGTTGGCATGGACAGTAGGGGCTAATATAGTATTGGGACGGTGAACTTACAAAAGCAAGTTATGCCCCTCCTGTGCATTGCAGTGTCAGAAGAGAATAGTCTTTGCCTTAACCATAACAGTGCCCTCTGGTGTGGCACTTTTCTCTGATAGAAATTGATGGTACTGGTAGCTGTTAATAATCAAACCCTCCCTTGCTACAATCTACAGCTAGAGATTTAGTTTCTTTGGCATGTACAAATATGACAGAACAATAGGTAGAAAAAAGAGCAATACTTGGTGGATGTTTTGAGGTATAAAAAGTACTTAAAATGTAAAAATCTGTTGTATGGATTTTATTTGGATATTTTTATGCTACAGGTGAGAGACTTACAAATATCAGCTTATAGTGCTTCCTTGTGTTACCTTCAGTAAAAATATGTAACTCTACTATGACAACATATGCATGATTTGTTGTTGTATCCATTGCTGTATCTCCTTGTGATGTATGGTACTAGAAGCATCTGTTAATGGTTAGATTTTTTTTCACAAAACAACTCATTGGGAAGCTGAAAAGGGGACTAGCATACGATGAATTTCAAAATTATCTAGTTCTGAAATTGAGTATTTAATATATATATGTACAAATAGGCACAGATGCATGTGTGTTAAGTCTTGCTGGAGAAAAATACATGTCAAGACTAGGACATAGGAGTGAGCAGAACAATTGTAAACTGTAAGAGTTTATTTTCTCTGGCCCTTTGTTGTGACATGCAAACATACAGTATACAAGTCCTGTTCATGAGAATGTGTGGTGCCAAATTCTGTCACATTTAAAAAGATACATATGTTAATTAAAAAGCATACTAGTTGGAAACATACATTTATTTATTTATTTATTTATTTATTTATTTATGGTATTTATACCCCGCTCTTCAGCCCTAAACACTATTAGAGCGGCTTACAATTACTATTTTTAATTAGATGGTTCCATGCCCTCAGGCTTACAATCTAAAAAGACACAACACAAAAGGAGAAGGGGATGGTGGTAGTTGTGTTGATGATGATGGGGATTATGATGACTATATCCACCAAGAATATTAGTCACAATGCAAAGCCTTCCAATCAGAGTTGGCTGAGATATTTTTTTATTTTTTATTTTTTGTCTGAACTGTTTTTTATGTGTGTGTGTGTGTTTTTATCTGAACTGTTTTAAATGGACCTTGAACTTTATGTACAAGTTGCTCCATTTCAGTGTGTAAAGATTCTGATCAATAATACTAATAATTTATAGGCATGTTTGAATACTCACAAAGCATCATAGGTATTGGTCCAGTAACACCTTTAGGGCTTGATTTATAGGTGTTAGTAACAGTTGATTATTGGTTTATTAAGGGTGGTCAAAGGCATCTCAGTCTGTTGATGCTTCTGAAGAAAATGATGGTTGGTCTAGTGCAGAGGATCCATTCAATTCCTCAGATGCAGAAGAAGAAGGAAAAGGAGAGAAGAAGCTGGTAACCAAAAACTTTTCATGCTTACTGGGGAGAAGGGAATGAAATGGATTAATGTATTTCTAGTTACTGAGTATCCATAACGACTATGGAGTGTCTATCTTCTTTTATATCTGTTTTTTCATTATAGTATATAGATCAGTAGATAACCAGTATGTATATACAGTCAGCTCTCCTTATCCATGGATTCAAGCATCCATGGTTTGAAAATAATAAAAAAAATTAAATTCTAAAAAGCGAATGTTGATTTTGCCATTTTATATAAGGGACACCATTTTACTATCCCTTGTATTTAACAAGACTTAAGCATCCATGGATCCATGGTCCTGGAACCAAACCCTAGTGGATACCAAGGGCCTGCTGTAATAGTTTGCAACAATTACTCTCTGATGTAGATGTAACACTAAGTGATAATTTTTAAGGAATATGATTATAGTGATGTTTCTCTACTCTGCTCCACAAACACTCATTCTTTCTTTCTTTCACATATTCACACTAGAAACAGGTAAGTAGGTAAATAGAGAGCGACAGACATAGCGACACTAGCAAATGGTCTGTTGTAATGATGGAAGGATATATGTCAAATGATGATACACTGCTGAGATGCCTGTTTAATGTATGTGCAGTCTGTCTGCACTGTACTTTCAGCAGAAGCTGGGCCTTCTGTTCATTCAATGCCTTGTTCCTCCAGCCATGGAAATGGGTATGTATGTGCATGTACACACACACAAAGCAGGGGAGACCCTCTCAACATTTTCATAATTGCCATTCCCACTTACCACAATAGCAACCAATATTTTGTGTTGCTCTGGATGTTGTTGGGGGTTTTTGTTGGTTTTTTTTTTTTTCCAAAATTCCAAAATATGTCTACAGGCCTCCCAAAAGCTCATGGAAGGCCCTGTATTGCAAGCATGGCAGCTTTGGGAAATGACTTTTATACAATGTTTTTTACAGGCACCGTCTGGCTCTCGACCCATACGGAAACTTTCACATCTCATATGTGAGGTGCATGATGGAAAATCCCTACGTATTAGGAATTTGTCATTTCATAAGTAAGAATGCACACCCCTGTGCACATGAGGCTCTTAGATAGGGACCATATCTCTCTTACATGAGCCTGCCCAAATTTTAAGATTTCCTAGGAAAGACTTTCTCTAAGTCCCACCACCGTCATATGGATGTTTGTTATAGACATCTGAATGGACCTTGTTGGTGGCTGTTTTCAGGCTGTGGAACTCCCTCCCTCAGGAAGCTAAACTGGCTTATTCCCTATTCTCTTTTCACTGGTAGACAAAGACCTTTTTAATTAGAAGGACTTTTGGCAATTGATTGACTGTTGCAGAATAGTCTGGTAAATAGGATGCTGTACTTTTATTCTAATTTTTCTGTTTTAATAGCTTTTAAACTGTTTTAAGATGAAGCTGCGCTGCAAAAATAAGGCAGTTTGAGACTAATTTAACTGCTATGGCTCAGTGCTATGAAATCTGTAACTTGGTTTGGCAGGAGAGCTCTTGACAGAGGAGGCTAAATATCGTACAAAACTACAAATCCCAAAATTCTATAGCACTGAGCCATGGCAGTTAAAGTGTTATCAAACTGCATTATTTCTGCCATTCTGCTTAGACCTAAGTTAGTGCATTGTTTTTTAAAAGGATAGCTTATTACTCTTATTATGTTGATTATTTTTAAAAGCTGTATCTTGTGTTTTATAAGCCACCATGGGTTCCATGTTGGAAGAAATATACACTACAGTGGGCCCTTGTTATCCACTGGGGTTTGGTTCCAGGACCTCCACTGGATAAAAATATCCATGGGTGCTCAAGTCCCATTTAATACAATGGCATAGCAAAATGGTGAACCTAATATAAAATGGCAAAATTAAGGTTTGGAATGTATACTCTTTTTGAATATTTTCAAGCCATGTATGCTTGAATCTGCGTATAGAAAATCCATGGAAACAGAGGGCCAACTGTATAAATAAAATAAATAAATTATGGCTGTTATACATGTAATCAGGGATGTTCACTAAGCTACACTTTAAAAATTAGAGACAAATGTTTTGTGTTTTGCTTGTTTTTTTTTTTTTTTATGTTGAAGCCTACCATCAGCACTCTGATTGAAGTTACTGGCAATGCAATGGTTTCTTATTAAATCTGCTGTCATTTCTCCTCTGTGTATTTAGATTCCTGGTAAATATACAGCTGTGGCCAATTATGACAAAGGAGGCTCTGAAGACTTGGTGCTGAAAAGTGGAGATTTAGTTCAACTGATCCATGAAGGAGAAGATGGGCTTTGGTATGAAGAACTTGACCCTGTGCATATGTAATGATCCAAATGACCAAAATATAACAGGGCTGAGGAATGTATAGCCTTCTCTTTGTTGCTGGACTGTGATTCATATCAGTGATAGCCAGCATAGCTAGTGAAGAATGATGAGAATGGGAACGTCTATAGTATTGCAGCTCCCAGCATTCCTCGTTGTTGGCTGTGCTACTTACAGCTACTAGAGTTGTAGACCAACAATATTTGGTGGGCTACTTGATTTCCTCACATCCATTGTGAAATCTATGGAGGGAATTACAAGAAAAGGAGAAGTATAATTAATGTTAGAGATTTGCAGTGTTACATATGCTCCAGAATAAAGGTCATGATCTCTTTGAAAGGAGGGCTATAGTTCTAGTGTTAAAATTGACAATTTTTCACAAAGTTTGAAAGCCATGAAAAATATCTTTTTCTAGGTATGTAAAGAATTTGAGCACAAGCAGGGAAGGATGGGTCCCAGTCAGCAGTCTCTTGGCATTGCTTGGCAACTCAAAATCTGCTCTTTCTCTGAACAGCTCAGGTGAGATTTTTGTTATAGATGCTTTAGCATAGCTTAATTTATCAAAGAGTTCATGCTGAAGTTATGTGTAGTCCAAAACCTATTAATAAGACAAAACTCTCTGTAAATTTGTGTGCCCTCCATACAGAGTCAGTAGCTGGTTCAAGCACTCTGAGCTCATCGTCAAGCTACAGTGAAAGCTGCACTGTTAGCAGCACCAGTGTCTCGGACATTAAAGGCTGACTGGAAAGGGTAGTCAAGTCTGCTGTGAAGCTTTTCAATTTCAAATACAAAAACTGGATATTAGATCAAATAGAGAAGCACCATGCTTGTTGGTCTTTCACCGCCTCTCCACCAACTCCCAAGTTTAAGTGGTCATTTACAAGGATTTCTTAAAGGGATTAAATGAAAATGTAAAATGATAATTGGAAGAATGGAACAGCAGGACAGCATGCTGGAAAAGAGAAGTCTTCTGGAATTTGCATGTCCGGCATTTGCCACTTTTCCAGAACAAAGTGAGCCCTGCCTTGAAGTGGAAGAATGTTATGAAGAAATCGAGTCATGTTAATTGGTGTAAATTTGTACAGACAAAACAACAAATATGAAGTTAATGTAGAATGTGATAAACTTGATCTTTACCTATCACTGTACATGAAAGCCTCCTACGTCAATATGTAATGTATAGGAAAGTAATGTTTATAACTGGGTAGGAATCATGTGGCCTCCACATGTTTGGACTTCAGCTGTCCATCAAGCCTATCCAGCAGAGTCTTTGGTGAGAGATCATGGGAATTGCAATTCAACTGTACTTAGAGGGTCTCATTATTCCCACTGCATCTTCCAGAATCAGGGGATTCCATTGTGATCTGCTTAATCATTTCTGACTTTTTTTTAACCACTGTGCTTTACTCCCATAAATGCTATGTCACAAAGGAAATGAACAATTACACTGCAACAGAAACATTTTTTTTAATAGTATGTGACAATATTTGGATGTATTTTTTACCACATAGCCAAATCCTACACCAAGGATGGCTATTTATAGAACGCTGGCAATTTGATAAAGCAACATCGGTTTCTTAAAATTATTGAGTAGAAACACTGACACATGTTTTATAGTGCTTATGTTGTTAATCAACATTATATAATATCATGCAGTTGCCCTTAGCTCTTACAGTTAGAAAATGGCCACAAGGTATTAAAATGAAGCATTCCTAATTTGCTTGAGATGGAAATCTTGCTGTTGCTTAAAAGTTATTGTGAAATTGAGAACACCATTTGAGAAAGAGATTTGCTCAACGACAATAGATTTTTTAAAAAGGAAAATAGGTGTTTTATATCATGTGAAAGAGAGAAATGTTGTATGAACAATCTCCTCTAAGATATTATTTGCACATCTTCATTTCCAAATGCAAGCTGTATGAAGTTTCTTATATAAACCATACTGAATTCTTACATATTTCCAAATTAACTTATATCATTTGTACCTCATTCATGTATTATACAGTATAATGAAGAGTCACATTGAAGGGGTTTTTTTACTGTCAGCACTTATTAAACCTAGGTAGCTAGAATAGAACAAGATATAATTACTTTGATTTGGCTTCCTGATGTATAAACAGTGTCTCATCATATTATTCTAAATGCCAGAAATATATTCTGGCTCACAGTTACAATCAAGCTGTGTCTGACTCTGGTCAGTACAACAATTTATGTCTACCTGTATATGTTTATATGTGTGTTGTATTTACTAATGTAAAATACATATATATATATATATATATATTTATACTCTTCAGGCTGCTAAAGATGCCCCTATGTATGTACTTAGGTTTCTTCAAAAGGCAGCACTGTGAATGCTGTCTAAGATTTTATTTTATACCATTTCCAGTGCAAAAGATGCACCTCTTCAAATATTTATCTTGTATAAATATTACTCTGCCAGATAAGGCACTTTTCCCCCATCATGGTATTAAAATAGCAATAGTCTTTGTAACTTATTTTGTAAATACGAATGTTAGAAAAGTAATGATACTCATACTCCAAAAATTGACCTAGATTGAAGAATACAATTGGAATGCACACACAAGGATTCATAATTCTCTCTGTGATCACCCCAAACCTCTGCTACCTATGGTGCCATTTTGGGTGTCTGAAAAGCAGTGAATGACTTTTTTATATAATGTAGAATGAATAAAGTGATTTACTGCTTCTCTGGTTCATTTGAAGGAGCTACTTTGGGGACCAAAAGCTATAAAGTCCCTCCTATCACAACCCTTCTGTTTTCACTTTGACCCTGATAGCATCTTCCTGCATTTCCCACGTGGTTGTACATATATCATTGCACTTTAATACAGCCCACACATTTCACTTTTCTATTGCTGTTGTAAATAACTTCTTCAGAATCCAGTGTCTTTGATGTTTGTAAAAAAAAGTCTAAATAAATTTCAGCAATTCTTGCTGAGTGGTCTCAATATAGCAATATTGGTGTGTTATACTGTATGTTATATTTGATTATTTTATGGTGTCAGAACTGGTGGGTGATGTTAAAGAATTTTTATTTTATTTATTTGTATCCAGACTTTTCCCCAGTTTGAGAGTCAAGATCGCTTACAATAGACAAATGAAGCATAGTTAAAAATTTATAGCATATAAAAATTAAAAAGCAATGAAACCATCATAAAATTAAAATCAGTTAAATACAAATCATTAAAAACAACAAATCAACAAATCAAAGTCCAGCACATTATACAAGGCCTGTCCCCTTTTTTAAAAAAAATCAGTTCTCAAGGACCTTCTCAAATAGAGTTTTACCTGCTTGCAGGAAGAGACTAAGGAGGCTCCTCTGGGAAAGAATGTACACCTGCCAGTCTAAACCCTCATTGCAGCATCCTGAAGCCAGAAAATATTTTGTGTGTTCCATGCTTATATAATCAGTAAAATCCTTACTTACATATTCAGTTTGGGGGCAGCACTGAGTTTGAAAGTGAGAACAACATGCTCAATAACTATAATATTGTTGCAAAATGAAATCTGTTGATGAATCTTCTTGGTTGATTCAAGTTTGTTTGTTTATTTATTTATTTTTCAACTTATATCCCACTTCTCTTCTGCCAAAGAAGGTAGCCTGTGAAAGTTGGGGGTAGGACTCTATGTTTTTTATTGCCCTTTACTTTCATGTCAACACCATCTTTCAGCAACCCTAAAGTTTTCTTCGCAAGACCTTGCTTAGAGCAGAGTTGCCAGTGCCTCCCCCTAAGGCTGAGAGATTATGACTTGCTCAAGGTCAACCACTAGGTTACCATGGCTGAGTCGGTGTTAAAACTTCCAGAATCTTAGGAGCCCCTGGTTGGTGCCACGGCAGGTGCATGGCATGGCACCAATCCACTCCCTAAAAGAAGCCACTCTTTGCAGCTTCTTTTTAGGGACATCATAACCACTGCAACGCAGCATAATGACGTCCCTTCCAGCCAATGCCATTTGGGTGCTGGAACACCCATGCATCGTCATGGCGTGCCCCATATGGATGGGTGCGCACCAAGATGGCACATGGGCACCAATAGCAGGGCTTGCATCATGTAAACACTGAGCCCTACTTTCGGGCCCAGGCCAGCAGAAAGCACCCGTCTGTGCCAACCCTTAGTCAAACATTCTCACCACTTATTATGCTGGCTCTCTGTAGATTTCAGAGTAGACAAAAGTACTTTGACTCTTCTACATTAGCTTGGCATTCTCCTATATATTTATGGGGAGGCATTTTGCTATATTCCCCCTCACCAAGTCATTTTTAGGCATCCAGGGATTACTGACCATTTGGTTATGCCTTTGCATTTATCAACATGGCCTGATCCACTGACTTTCACCTGAATATATGAATGAACTGCCTCCATTTAAGATTCTGTGTGTGAGGTAACACAGATGTGCTCTTTTTAGCTTGATCTCTGATGGCTGTTGCATGCATGAGTGTCCGTCAGATTTTGCAGACAAAATCAGGTGATGGCAATGCATATATGAACTTGACTTGCTTGAAAAAGTTTGTTTTTTAACTACAGCTTGCAGGAGCCAAGAGAAAGCATGGCCGCAAAAGGGTAGGCTTTTCAAATTCTGCTGTGTCTCATAGCTTTTAGAGAATCTTACAGACATCTCACAGAAGTCAGGATTAAACCTTAAACAAAGCAGAGTGAAACAATAGTGGGAGACACATAAGAGTTAAGGAAAATATGTCTGATTGTTTAGGATTAATTAGTGACAGACGTTCTGGAAACAGCGAGACTGGAGGGAAAGGATAGGATTTTGCACACATGTCTGTGTTTTGAGAAAGGATTTTCAAAAGTGCTGAGGCAATCTTTATTGGCAGTGATGGAATTGGTTGTTGCAGACATAAGGCAGATGGGTTTTGGTTTTAGTGCCCAACCCAGATCAATATAGGTAACAAGTTCTGAAAGAAATGGATATAAATAACATAGGAATGTCAAAGCAGACACATGCACATCCTCTCAAACTGGTTAGTAAATGCTATTCAAATGAATTTCATGCAGACCCACAACCAAATAAATAGAGCGAAACTAATATCTCTAGCAAAGGGCCTGAGGTTAGTCTCACTCAGCTGTTAGTTACAAGGGCACCCAGCTTACATAAACCATTTCTTCTGCAGCTCTTATATAGCATGTATGCTTTGGACATCAAAAGAATGTAATCTGTTCTGATATCATTTATTCAGTCTACACTTTAGGCTTGTCATTCTAAATGTTTTGAGAAGAAATTCAAGGTTGCAAATCTGTGTGTTCTTATTTTGAGCATTTTCCCAGGTTACCCAAGGTTACCATCAAAGGCCCCATTTTTGCCATTAACACTTGCAACAGGGCCACACTAAGTGTCAGGTGAGACCTCCTAGTCATCAGGTGCCTATGTTTGTTATTGATGGTGAAGCAGAGATATAAATGGGGACAATGTGATAATGGGAAGTTTGCCTTCTCCAAATTTCTAGTATTGCAGAAAGTGAGACACTGAAAATCATTGACAACTACAACTCTTCTATTTATTGTGTTTGCATTCCCTTTGTAATGTTGCCTATCCCTTTTCTTTAGAAGACTAAACTATTTCTAAATGCTCAGCTGACCTTTCAAGTTACCGTAATGCTAGAAAGTTTTGGAGTGAAGGAAAATTTCAGGGAAGGGCACAATTTTTAGAAGTGCTAATGCCCTCATTTAGCCTCCCTGTAGCTCTGTGTTGGGGGAGAGGTTAGACTTGGGTTTGAAACCATAGAGCTACAGAAAGGTAATATTCTCCTCTCCTGTGTTGTCTTCTGAATCAAAAAAATCACAAAGCTGCTATTTGGGAGGAAACTTACAGATATGATAAAGCGCCTGTATATTTTCCCCAGGAGCCAACATGGTAAAGGGTTTGAGCATTGAACAACAACTCTGAAGACCCGGGTTCAAATCCTTGCTCTGCCATGGAAACCCACTAGGTGACCTTGTCCATGTCACACCCTCTCAGCTTCAGAGAAAGGCAAAGAGAAGCCCCCTCTTAAAAAACCTTGCCAACAAAACGCCATGGTTGGCTCACCTTAGAGTCACCGTAACTTGGAAATTACTTGAACTGCACATAATATTTCTCCTACCCATCACCAAATAACAGGGGGAAGAATTTACTATGATACTGTCATTGGTAACTTCTCATTCTGAGTGGCTGAAAAACTGCTACGCTTAGATATTGGCAGTAAGAGATTTAAGCAAAAACATACCAACATATTGGGTTCCATCCTTTTGCGTTGGGCTCTGCCCACCTGTGAAACAAGTCTCACATTAATGTCTCTAAAATTGAACTAGGCTTTTTTGTTAGCTGTGTTATTCCATTTAGTAGCAAGAACATCAATCTTAAACACTAGTACATTTACTGAAGTATGCATTTCAAGACCTGAGTTCACCTTAATAGGTATTTTTATTTTTTGATAAACTATGGCAACATAGTCTACTCTAAGTGCCATCTGATGCAATATCTTGTTTTCTGGTACTTTGTGCCCAGAAAAGGAATTTGAGATAAAGAAGGGTCAGTATGTACAACTCACCTAGGAAATTCCAAGAAATGGTGAAACTGTGCTTTGATTTATGTCTGGGTATTGCTATTGCAGAGAAAGACCAAATGATTCTAATCTGCAATCAGTAATTCCATAATATTAGTCAACCAATAACATCAGTGTATAAATCTTGCAAGTGTTGTGTTAGATTTTTGTAATTTGTCATTGCAATTGTGAAAAAGAAAAATACCACCCAGAGAGGTCTCTACCAAGAAAGTCTGGTAGACCACCTAATTATCTACAAATTACATTGCACATTTTTATTGAAAAACAGTGTGAATTTTGTGCATGTATTTGGTATCTCCTCTTTCATTTTAGGCATCAGAAAATAATGGTGTAGGTTAAGCTAAAGGAGGTGTTTATCTTTACATAAGGCTTGAAACTGACAGAAAAGTCTGATTAAGAATCAAGGTGGTTAGTATGTGTGTTACTGATATAATGTTAACCCTTTGGCTAGTTATACAAAGTTGTGGTACTTTTATACCACTTTGACTGCCATGGCTGCATCTTACAATATCCTAGGATTTATAGTTTGGTGAACTATTCAAGTTCTTTGGCAAAGAATTTTAAGGACCCCCTAGAACTGTAGATCCCAGGATTCCATAGGATGGAGCCATAGTCGTTAAAATGGTAACAAAAGTGCTATACAGGTTGAGTCTTCCTTATCCAAAATGCTTGGGGCCAGAAGTGTTTTGGATTTTGAATTTTTTTGGATTTTGGAATATTTGCATATAGAACCCCCTCTTAACCAATCTTGCCAAGAAAATCCTGTGCCTTAGGATCGCCATAAGTCAGACATGACTTTAGGGGACACCACTACCACTCTAAAGGCTTAATTCTCTTTTTGGAGCTGTTCCTGTGGGGTATATACATAGGCACCTTTTTTCCCTCTCATTCCATCATGGATGCTGTCACTCTGTCTTGCTCACTTTCACTCTCTGCTCCACATACATTTCCCCTGTAGTTTTCCTTTCTCTTGTAGGAAGAAGGTTTCTGACACTGCAAATACAGCAGCCGCTATAATTTCAAAGACTTTCAATTTCAAAGAACAATTCTGTCACCAAAAGCTTACACTAGAACCTCTTTCATTCAGTTTCAAAGATGCTACAAGATCCCTCCAGTCCATCTGCCTTGGTCCAGGCCCCAGAGGGAGAGAAAAACCACTGGACCTCATCCCCTTTCCCACCAACTTTCCCTTCTCCTTTTTGTGTTGTGTCTTTTAGATTGTAAGCCTAAGGGCAGGGAACGGTCTAATTATAAGATTATATGTACAGCACTCTGTAAAATTACAGCACTATATAAATAAAGGCAATAATAAATATAATAATGATGATAATGATGTTCTAGACTAACATGGTTATATCTCTGATTTCCAGGCTCCAGGACAGATCTGCTGGAATCCTCCTACTTCAAATTCTCCCTTTTTCATGGGAGCAAAGTGACAAAGGATAGGACCAGATTTTGAAAATTTCTCTCTTTGCATCTTTAGTTGACCCTGTAGTCTAAACAGTACTGTATCATATTATATAGTAATCTCATTTTTCTTTCAACACAGGATTCAAGGAGGCTTACAATAAGCTTAAGCAAAGTACAGCTAAAAACTATTAATACAAAAGTGCTTTTTTATAGTTGTTTGTGCCTTCAGGTCATTTCCAACCTATGGCAACCCTAAGGTTCACGGGGTTTTCTGAGGGCTGAGAGAGTGTGACTTGCCCAAGGTCACACAGTGGGTTTCCATGTCTGAGTTCCTTGTTGATTCCAGGAAAGCAATGTGATTCCAGGAAAGAGGCCATGACACACAGTTATGCAGTAATGTGCCCGCACTGTTTCAGGTTGATGGTCTGTCTTAAGCGCAATAAACAGACAGTCCTATGCTATATACATTTATTTATTTATTTGTTCAAAGGTAAAATAATTTCAAATGTTCCTTAGTTTCATCTTAGAATCTTTCCTTCAAATAGTAAATATTAAATGCAGGTGATTTAGTACTTAATCAGTTTTGAAGCAAAATGTGGGGGCCCAAAAGCAAGGTATGTCTGTGTGTGCCTTCAAATCATCTATACAATAATTAAAGCATTTCCTTTGATCCACTCTTCCCCTTTCTCGAAACAGGCTCTCAATGGTTTATAAGCTTCCAGAATTTATATACGGGGAGGAAGGGAAAAGGGCAGAATTACCCTGGTCATGACCTTTGTGGTTGCTAACTGCTCTCGAGTCAACCTTGACTTATGGTGACCCTGTGGATGAGACATTGCCAAGACCCTCTGTCCTCCACTGTTCTGCTTAGGTCCTGCAAATTTAGGCCCGTGTCCTCCCCGGTTGAATCTATCCATCTGGCATGGAGTCTTCCTGTTTCTACTACCCTCTACCTTTCCTAGCATTATTGTCTTTTCTAATGAATCATGTACTTCTCGTGAAGTACAACAGTCTCAATCTGATCATCTTGGCTCCCAAAGAGATTTCAGGATTGATCTTGACCCATTTGTCTTTTTGTCTATCCACAACATCTTCAGCACTCCTGCAGCACCACATTTCAAATGAATTAATTTTCTTCTTACTGGCTTTCTTCACTGTCCAGCTTTCACATCCTAACATGGTGATGGAGAATACTACCGTTTGGACAATTCTGACTTTGGTGCTCAGTGGTATATCTTTACTCTTTACGATCTTTACCATCTCTGTTCTTATCGATGTTTGATTCTAGGTGCAGGATTTTTTTTAACTATTTTGATTTCTTCACTGTCTAGAGTGAATATATGTAGGTCCTTTATGTTTTCTTTATGTTCAGCACTAGGCCTGCCTTTGCACTTTTATCTTTGACCTTCCATTTATTCCCCCAAATCTGTGATGCTTTCCAGTAGTAGTATGGAGTCAGCTACATATCTTAGATTGTGGACATTTCTTCCTCCTATCTTCACTCCTCCTTTTTCTGATTCTAACCCTACTCTTCTTATGATATTTTCTGCATACAAGTTGAACAAATAGTGTGAAAGAATGCAGCCTTGCCTTATCCCTTTGCCATTTGGGAACCATTCTGTTTCTCCATATTCTGTTCTAACAGTAGCTTCTTGTCCTAAGTACAGATTTCTCATCAAGACTATCAGATGTGGTGGCACTCGCATGACTTTGTGAGCTATCATGACCTTTACAGTAAGCATAACGGAGGAGGTAATTTGGATTAGGAAGAACATGTACCATTAGAAAGTATGGAACCTACACACACACACCTCCACACTTACCCTGTTTAAGAAGCTTTCTTTCCTCACGAATGAAAAAGGAATACCTTTTCCCACTCCCTATATGCCATTTCCTTCCTGTCAAGCATAAAAACTTCAAGTTTTGTCTGGCACACAGATTTCTAGCCCTCTAGTACAGAGGGGGAAACTTTCTTAAGATGGTAAATACATTACAACATTATCTTGCACATCTGTCTTCTCCTATCAAATTTGAAGACTTGCATCATTAGGTACTCAGGATTCTGACTCATAAGTTACTGTTGAGGGAAGTGGGAAGGAAATGATGGTCCTAATGTTTAATGAAAATAGTTCTAGAAAATCTTTTGGCTTCCCTTTTATTTTTCTCTTCAACCAAAGATTTTTTAATCTTCTACTAAAGTACATCACCCATTAAAATTCCTTAGTATATCTATATATCTATATTAATGAACAGCCAGATGCAGTGATATTAGGAAATCTACCTAGTGTTGCTCAGATTGCTGTTGATGATTTTGCTTATGATTTAAATTTTTTAAAAACTGACTGGTTGCACCTATAGTCCCTAAAATTAATGCCCATACAAAATAGTTCAAAGTAGCAATTGTTCCCAAATTACACAATAATATTTGAGTTGTCAACTTGAGTATAAATTTTGTTCAAAATCAGGTCATAAATGTGCATTCTAGAACTTAAGGAAGATGTTAAAAACCTAAACATTTGTTTGGGAGATACTCAAAGTGGCTGGAAAATTAGTGCCAGAATCCTGTATGATTCTATATGTTACATTATGTAACTATATATACCCAGCTGCATAGCAAGAAACCCCCCTTACTCACTTGTAAAGATGTTTAATGGGACAATGGCAAGAGCATCCTTGCACATTGCACACAAATATGTATCAAGCACTTTGCCGGCTTTACAAGATAGTAATATAACAGCAGCCTCTTCTGGATATAAACCTTAGACAACTGTGCAGTTCTAATTCCCAGAGGTGTAAGTCCACTTATCAAGATGCAAGGCCCCAACAAGATTCCAGCATAACTTTACTATAATCTTTGTTCTGGTCCCTGTAAACATCACACCAAGTTTGGTGACTCTGAACTTTACTGCATTACAAAAGTAAGATAAAAGGCAGTGAGACAGAAGCAGGTTTCTGTTTACCTTGTTACCCTACAAAATAGCCCTCCTTCACCCCTAGTCAACCTTTGATAAGAATTTGATATTAAAGGGATGTTTTAGGCAGGTAGCTAAGAGGAAACCTCAGTGGAGGAAAACTGGCCATGCCATATAAGGACCATATGTGGGGATCCTTTTGGTTCAGCATGAGGGAAGCCAGGGCACTTAGCCATGATAGATCAATTAAGATTAGAATTTGCATAATCCCTTCACTGATAGGAGTGATGATGGATGATAGACCTTGGGCTTACACATGAACCGAAGTCCAAGATTACCTCCCTCTGAGAATGAGACTGTCAAGGGAAATTCATGGTGATTGTCCAGCCGTTTACAGACTTCCAGTTCTATTCTTTCCTCCTGGAAAATTTGCCCTAATCCTGAAAGTGCCCCAGGAAATGTTTTGTCCCATAAAAGTGCCTGCTAAAACACAACCAATTTGGTCTCAGTTGAAGTCAGACAGACACCCTATCAGTATCTCCCTTGATCACTCAGCATTGCTGGATCCACAGATAGCTGCTGAGGCCATTTCATTTCACAGAATACTGGAAACTTCACTTCTGGAACTGGTACCGTATTACCAATTGCAAATCTGAAAAACACTATCTGCTAACATCTTTTATATTATTAGTTCTTGTATATGTGTGTGAATGTGTGCTTTTGTGTGAAAGTTGATTTCCCTTTTACTGTTATAAATAAAAATACATTTGGACTTTGTTTTGTAAGTTTTTCGGAACCATTATATACAGGTCTGATTCCAGTTTTAATTACCTGAAGCCATCATTTGAGCTAATTAAGTTCCTCCTTTGTATACTGATTGTGGGTGCCCTCTTGGAACCCTTGCATTGTGGGTAACACTCTCCGCATGCCCTTAAAGCATTTCCATTTTATTGCCAAGGGAGACAGTTGTAAAAGTATACCTTTTGTCATTCTGGAAAAATCAGTTTGGCAAAAGGTGTGCTTTTACAACCACCTCCTTCTGGAGGGAAAATTCAAGTGCTACGACATCACGCAGAGAGGTAAGTAAAGAGCCATTTCTATCTCACTGTCTCTCATCTTACCTTTGTAATGTGATAAGGCTCTCTGTGATCAGGCATATAGATGTGGATACCACAATAGACACACACACAAACCCAGACAGACAGACACATTAAATTATAATACATCAGTGTACACCAGAGTTGGGCAACTTCCAGAGGTCCCAGAGGCATATCAACTCTTGAGCTGCATCTACAACTCTCTTAAGTCCTCCATCACCCACTCCAGTACTCCACACCATGAAAAAAAGTGTTCCAAAAGGCTAATAGAATTTTTCTGGGTGGCTTGATTGCCATTTTGCTCCATTTCTATCATCTTACACAGACATCTGGGGCATATTCACACTATACAGTTATAGCACTATGATTCCACTTTAACTGCTATGGCTGCATTATATGGAATCCTGGGGTTTGTTGCTTGGTGAGTCATTGGAGCTCTCTTGCAAAGGATTCTGAATGCTCCTCCTTACACTGCCAGTCCCAAGATACTATAGGGCAGAACCATGGTGGTTAAGGTGGAATAACAGTGCTATAAATGTGTAGTGTGAAGGGGGGGCTGATTTAAACCCAGATGGGCACTTATGCCTGAAATGCTTAAAACAGATTGGGGGAAATGTAGCCAAATAGCTGGTTGTGCAAGCTAAATTGGCTACCCTTGCTCAGCTTTCCTTTGCAAGGGTGGGGAACCTACAGCCCTCCAGGTTCTGACAAACTACCATTGCCTTGGTTGTAGTTCCTCCCCTTATAGTGACATTTATGTAGCATCACCATAAAGGGAGGAACTACAACAAACTCATCATGAGCATGGCTGAAGTTTCCTTCAGCTTGGCAGGTAGTGAAGTATGATGGGAATGGTACTTTATCAGAACCTGGAGGGATGTAGGTTCCCATCCCTGCTTTATAGCAATAGTAAATACCCTTGGTTGCTGTTATGGGCACATGTAGACTACCTTTTCATTCTGCCACCACACACACACCAGTTAGGTGTTTTAAAGCAGAGGTACAAGATTAAACCATTCTGGTTTGTTAAAACTTAACACCAAGCCGCCTTCATCCTTAAAATGGAGCAGACAAAGCATAAATGGAAATTACTAAAATCATTATTCCTATCCTCCACCTAAGGCGTAGGTTGCATCTGTACTGCAGAAATAGTGCAGTTTTACTGCCATAGCTCAATGTTATGGAATTCTGGGGTTTGCAGTTCTATGAGATATTTAGCATTCCATCAGAGTGCTCTGGTGCAGATCCCAGAATTCCATAGTATTGGGCTATGGCCAATATTAATTTCTGGACTACAGATGCAGCTTTAGGTGGCTTAGCTGCTCAAGGAAGTGCACACACTGCATACATAGTGCATACATTGGAGTTCCAGAATTTCATCCTCACTGCTCTGTAAAATGCATTTGGCTGAGCCAACGGTGGTCCCACCCCTGGTGCCACCCATTGTGGGGGGCTGCCAGGGGGGTGGCCAAAAGCGCACACCCGAAAGGGCTGGCACGGTAGAGTCTCCTTGTGAGCTTGCTGTGGCAAGCTAGGGAGGGTATCTCTTCTGGGATGTCACCCAGTGCAGTCTGCATCCCCCTGCACTCCCTCAGTGACGCCACTGGGCTGAGCATGTACTGACCCTTCTTGCAGCCTTCTTACAGTCTTCTGCCAAAAAGTGAAATGTTTTCGACAGGAAAATTCTTTCTCAGTAGCTGCTCCTCACGTTCTCATCTCCTTCCATCAGGAGGTCTCTGCCTTGTCGTCTTTTCACTATCAAGTGAAGGATTGCTCTAGTTAATCTACACGTGTACTTCCACATTTGACTTTTCCAGATTTGATTATTCACAGATTTTATTAATATGTTCTCTCTAGGAATATCTAGGTACTCCAGCGCAATCCTATGGTCAACTTTCACCAAAAGTTGCACTGAAGGACCTAGACATTCCTAGAGAGAACACTTTACTAGGCATTTGCACCTCCTCCAGCGCAATTCTATGGTCAATGTCTGGCAGATGGTGACCACAGAGTTGCACTGGAGGACCTAGAGATTCCTAGAGAGATGTTCTCTCAGGTAAAAACACGGTGCTTTTGTTATTTGTGGGTTTTCTACATTCATGGGAGTCCTGTGCCCCTAACCCCAATGAATGCGGAGGGACAAGTGTATTTCTTTACCATTTGAGATGTTTATTGGTTAGTGTCAGGTGTTATTATTTTTATCATTCTGCTTTTGACTTTTTTTTTACTGTATCTGATCTTCCACTCAATATCTTACAGTGGTTTGAACCCTGTTCTCTCTCTCTTAAGTCAAACATTGTCAGCTTTATAAGTGGCCAGACTGGCTGGGGATTCTGGGTGTTGTTGTAATCCAAAAAGCTAACATTTCCACATTCTACTGTTAGGTCTGTTTGTGCTATAGCTTTGGTTCTTTCACTCCTTTGCATCTCTGTACCCCTCCTCCAACTAAAGCAACTGGGACAGAGAACTTTGGTCACAGAGTTCTTGCTGAAATATCAGTACGCTATTTGGACACGGCATTTTAGTTTCATCATGGTTTCCTGCCACTTCAACATTCTGCTTGTATGTCTTTTGCTACTGTATCCATTTTCACTGGCTGCAGGTATGATTCAGGAAACTGTCAAAATTTATAATCTTTAACTGTTATTTTGTTGTAGTTGTGCTTGTCTTTCTTTTGGAAAATGTAAAGCCATTCCAATATATATATATATGCTTACATTCTTTTGAAATCTGAAATTTCTAAAATCAGTCTAATAACCTAATTCCTAAAGCCAGCCATTTTAATTAAAGAGGTGTTCGTTTACTTACATTAATGTTTTTTTAAAGTCTGCTGTTAAGGTTAAGTCAGAAGGATTTTGTTTCTGTTTTGCTTTTTCTACGTTTGTCATAGAGGGCCTCTTGGGTTCTAAACTATGAGATCAGAATAGCAACAAAAAAAATTATCAAATTCAAACAATTTCTGAAACACTATTCTTCATTCACTGTTACACATTTTTAAGCATATTAGTCTTTAATTGTATCTACAGGAAGGAATTTGTAAAAGGGAAGCTTATATAATATTGCATGTTTACTACATTGTGCCTCTACACTCAGTTTTACCTTTTTTTCTTTAGAGAAGTTCCATTTTGTCCTAATCAATCTAACTATAGACAGATAAATTTTTGCAATCACAGTCTCTAATTTTGTTGTTGCATGCATTCAGGTTGATTCCAACTTATGGTGACCCTATGGCAAGCCTATAGAGGGGTTTTCTTGGGAAGATTTGTTCAGGGGGAATTTGCCTTTTCCTCCTCTTTCTTTCTCCAAAGCTCTATTAAGTAAAACACTGTATATTTTTGATATTTTCTTTCTTTCTTTTTGCCACCATAATGTGTCTTTATAAAATCAAATAGTTGTTTGAACTGTTCTAAAGAAGTGAAGTATGTATTCTACGTGAAACACATATGTACAGAGCGGGGAAAATAAACAGACCTTCTGAGAGGTATTCATGTCAAAGTCTGTGGCTGATAGAACAAAGGAGAGGAAATTAGACAGTTGCAATCTGGATGACAACAAACACAGGCATACCTGAAGTTAATGAAGTAGATGTGTTCCTGGGTGTTACTTCTTTAACAGAAACTTTAGTACCAAAGGCAGAAATAACATGGAAAGAATGGAGATAGATTCCTACACCACAAAAAAGAAGAGAAGTTTAATGAGTTCCAGAAAAGATCGTATCCAAAACTAACAATATGCACATGTGAAATCACCTGAAAACATCTTCCAAAATTCCTCCAGAGAAAATAATTTATTTCACCAGACTCTACAGGTTGGTAGCCAAACCTATAGATCTGTGTTTATTTGTTTTTAACATACTGGAGGGAACTAGTAAAGTAGGATTATCTATTCTCCCCTTTTGCATTTCATACATGCTCAATTAGAAATTACGGAGGGAATTATTATGTACAGGCCCATACAGGTATGGTACCATTGGCTAGAGTAATACTCCACTTGCTGGTGCAACCTGACACTGAAAATCTGTATTTCTTCAGTCATCCTTCTCCTTTCCAATGATAACGCTACAAAAAAACTAGGCAGAGGGGGCTTGTCAGGCATATTGTGTTAGCCGCCTCAATTGATCTCAAAGGGGTGAGGTATAAATAATTTTTATATTATTATTATTATTATTATTATTATTAAAAAGATTTTGCAAAAAGGAGATTCTTTGTCAGAGATTTTGTTAACTGTGGTATGCCTGTATTGAAAATACGGACTCAAAGAAAATAGTTGGTGCTTGCATGTAGATACAGATGACAGAAATTAAGCAACAAAGCCTGGAACTCTGAAAATAATTGAAATACTTTCATTAAATTGCTGCTGTTATGTGCCTTCAAGTCATTTCTGACTTATGGACCCTAAGGTGAATCTATCCTGGGGTTTTCTTGGCAAAATTTATTCAGAAGGAGTTTGTCACTGCCTTCCTTTGAGACTGAGAGCATGTCACTTTCTGGCGGTCATCCAGTGATGGCCGACCAGGGATTTAAACCCTGGATTCCAGAGTCAATACTCAAGCCACTCACTATACCACACACTTACTCTCACACTGAAATTACTGTGGGACGAATCTCATATTTACCTTTTCTTAAACTACGGTAATTTTTCTTTGTGATAAATTTGTTAGGTTTTGGTGATGCATGATGTTTCCAGGTGTAGTTTTATGATACCACCAACAAAAGTACATGGATTGCCACATCTGATCAGATGAAACAGTGAGGACCAATTAAATTTTTAAAATAAAAGTGATATTTAGAATCAGCAACCCAGGAAATTGTGGGGTAGGGATAGTGGTCAGTCAGCTCTTAAACAAGGTGGACAGCAGTGAGACTATGGAGATTATTATTTCCAACACTGCAAATTAGGAGTGACTTTTTGGTATTCACCAACATGGACATAGTGTAAGGAATCCAGCACAGTAGTACTTTTGATTTTGTCTTTAAAGATGTTCCTGATAACTGTATTATGAATGCAGCTAGTAAATGATTTGTGTTTTTAAGTTTTCTTAAAGCATAAGGAAGCAAGCAGTGTACTACAAAGGAACAAGAGAGCCAATTCCTTCTTTGAAGAATTTAAATCAGGGTCACTGGAAAGAGAATGCCTAGAAGAAAAGTGTTCCATGGAGGAAGCAAGAGAAATTTTCAAGGATGACAAAAGGACAGTAAGTCATGTGACATCAGAGAAGAAAGTTGAGTTTTTAAACAGCTGTGTGCTAGTGTGTGCTGTTTTTCTTTGCACATGTTTTGGTTGGTTGGCTAGTTTTTACTATGAATCAGAGAAGCCTGCATATGTAAGCTGAGCAGATACAGTTCAGGAACAAATTTATTTGTGTTTGTGAGAAGTAGGTCGAGTTGGAAAGGGTTCAGAGGGAAACCGGAAAGGTGATATATAATCCAGTCATCAGATTTGGGGGTTGGGGGGGGGGATGACTTAAAGACATGTACATGATTTTAGCCAGAGCTTGAAAGAATAATGTTACATATAATTACTTACTTTGGAAACTAGCTACTTTTTGGAATGGTGTTACTTTTTGCCTATAATATCCAGGGTTGTAATTCACTACTTTTTTCCATGTAAGAGGGTTTCTGCCAGAATTCAAAGATATAGCTGTGTTAGTCTGTAGAATCAGTATGTTGAGAGATCTTGTAACACCTTTGAGGCTAACTGAAAGGAAAGAGGTTGGCAGCAAGAGCTTTCGTAGACTTCAGTCTACTTCCTCAGATGCACTTAGATTCTGCCAATTACTGTAGTTGTTATTAGGTATATTCTGATGTGGTCTGAATATCCTTTTTGGCTGCAGCTACACTCCAGAATTAATGCAATTTGGCACTAGGTGAGCAATTCAGCCTTCTCTGGGCTACAACATGCTACAAATCCCAAGATCCTACAGGATGGAGCCATGACAGAGTGGTGTCTAACTGCATTAATCCTGCAGTTTGGCACTAGCCCTTGTGGGTTATTGTGCAACTAGCAATAAGCAGAGGACTGAGATTAACAGGATTTAAAAAAAAAAATACAGTCGCCCCTCCTTATCCACGGATTTTTTTAATCCATGGATTCAAGCATCCACGGCTTGAAAATATCTAAAAAAAAAAAAAAGAAGAAGATTCCAAAAAGCAAACCTTGATTTTGCCATTTGATATAAGGGACACCATTTTGCTATGCCATTACCTGTATATTTAATGGGACTTGAGCATCCATGGAGTTTGTTATCCACAAGGGGTCCTGGAACCAACCCCCAGTGGATAACAAGGTCCCACTGTATATTTAATTGGCTCCCTCCCTTCCAAATGAAAGAGGTAGCTGCCACTTCCAGAAGGAAAAAGAGAAAGAGAAGATGAATGTGAGGGCATGAGGTTGGCGGAGTGGGGGGGGAGCACTTTCTTATGAGGCTGGCTACTCCAAACAGTGACATAGGGCACACACGTACAGCCTTCTGGGTTGGTGTGAGCTGTGAGAGAGCGCTTAGTGGGGGTGTTTCTCTGCATGGCTGAAGCTAGCTCAGGCATAAGATTTAGGAGTTTATGGCATTATGAATAAATGCGACTTACCTCCTCTGAACTGAAGTCCCTTCCGGGATGCCTCTGGGTTCTATCACACACACTTTGCCAACGATGCTGCCTCCCAGCTGCAAACCGCCTAAAACCCGGCTAGAATCCGTACTCGGAATGGCCAATTTGCAAAGTCCCGAAGCTCCTGGCTTTGCAAATTGGCCATCTGAAGGCCACCTGAGGGTGGATTCTAGCCAGGATTTTGGCGAATTGCAGGTAGGAGGCATCGGTGGCAGAATGCTGTGTCCCAGACGAGACTTCAAGTAGGAGGAGGTAAGTCACATTTTTTTACAGCACAATAAACTCCATAGAGTAATTATTTGAAGGAGAGGCAGATAAGAAAGGAAGATGGTCTGAGTGAAATAGTGCATCTGTTCAGCTGTGCAAAGCATCTGCAGTAACAGTAAGGGTGATCAAAGTAATTAATTCTGCTTTGGTCAGAACTCACTTTGAATAGTGTGTCTAGTGCTGGGCACCAGAGTTCAAGAAAGATATTTGACAAGCTGGAACATGTCCAGAGGACAGAAACCATGAAGGTAAAAGATCTGGAAACCAAGCCCTATGAGGAAGGGACCTGTGTATATTTAGCTGGAGAAGAGAATACTGAAAGGTAAAATGGTAGCTATTATTAAATATTTGAAGCACTGTTGTGGCGATAAGAGAGTTCACTTTCTTTGCTGCTCTAGAAAGTAAGAACCAATGCAATGGATTCAAATTACCAGAAAAGAAATTCAGACTAAAGTTAGGAAGAACTTTCTGGTTGTAAGCACTATTTGACAGTGGAACAGCCTACCAAAGAAGGTGGAAGACTCACTTTCATTGGGGGTTTTTAAACAAAGATTAGATAGCCATTTCTTAGTTTTGCTTTAACAGTGGATTCCTGCTTGGCAGGGGGTGGACTATGATTTTATGAATAATGTAAGTAGCTCCTTTTAAAAAAAATAACATTCCTAGTTCTAGATCTATGCCAAAGAAGATGAGATTAAATCATCATCATCGCCATCACTACACATCATCCTGTCTTTTGACTAGTCCAGGATTCAAGGCAGCTTACAAAGGTTAAAACAAATGCACCTTAAAAAGAACATCACAGAAATGTTAAAAACAGAACCAAACTTTCAATAAGATTAAAAGCAGTTAAAAGCATACTCTTTTTTTAAAAGAACAACAACAAATATAAAAAACACAGCATAGGAAAGCCCACTTTCCCTGACTAATTTGTCCCCAAATACCTGCCAAAACAAAAAGGTTTTAATCTGTGTACCAAAGAACAGCAAGGAAGACACCAATATAACTTTTGAAGGAAGAGTGTTCCAGAGCCATGGGACAGCAACTGAAAAGACCCTTTCCTGTATTCCCACCAGATGTTCATGTGAGGATGGTGGGGCAGAGAGAAAGGCTTCCCCAGAAGATCTCAAGACACAGACAATATAACCTGACAGTGTTGAGGTATCTTTGAAAAGAGGAAATATTTTATCAGCCTATAGTTATGGGACGGAGGATTTTCCTTTCTTCTGACAGAGGTTTTATGCTATGAAGATTGCCATAAGCGGTGTAGTCAATCCTATTTTTTTTCCTTCTCAAAAAGTAACCAAAATCAATAGAAAGGTAACAAGCAAGGTAAAAAGAAATGCAACAAATTACTTTTTCAACACGGCAATGAGCAATGATAGCGGGTTATTTCTCAAACACTGTAACTAGCTGCATTTCTCCCATCATGGAACCCAAAACAGCTTGCAATATTTATTTTAAAAGTACAGCTAATATCTTGTCATGCAATTTAAAAATAAATAAACAAACAATTATATTAAAACACAAGGTTAAAAGAGTTTAAACACAGATCAGCATAATAAAATAAAATAAAATCACAGTGCAACCCATAGTAAGTAAATAAGCTTATTTGTATAGCCAGGCTCATGAAGAGTTGTAATCAAAAACATCTCACAAACATTGTGGTATATAGCTAGTACTTTATTTGTTAAAAGGTTGACTGTTAATGTGTTTTGTTCCTTCTTTCTCCTGCAACCCTGCCCCCTTTTGCTCAGATGCAATTCTGGACACACTACATAGGTAAGAGGATTAATATCAATACTACTTGGCAAAGTTGCACATTATAGCTCTTCCTAAGTCTTACTGACATTGGGTATGTGTCTTTACAGATCCTAATCAATGTGATTCCAACCCTTGCCAGAATGGTGGGACATGTACTGACCAATTCCAGCATTACCTTTGCATTTGTCCCAAGGATTATGAGGGCAGAAACTGTGAAATTGGTAAAAAATATTACTAATTTTTAAAATATTACATATGTATATTAAAATTAAATAATTAAATGCCAGAAGTTCAGACAGATTTTGAAATGTTACAGACATCTCTGTTTGCTGTATTTGGAGGCATTTTGTATGTATCTCTCTGTGTCGTGAAACCAAGTATTACTGTACATATATAAGATAAGCTCTGCCACACACCATACAATGTATCAGACACTGCCATGAACTTGGTATGTGTAATTTCTGTTATCACATTGCATAAAGTCAGTATTACATTGGTATATTGCCTGTGGTTTAGACATATCAGTTTAGAATCAAATTTCTGGACCAGGAAAAGTGAAAACATGAGCAAAAGTTAAAGACTTTTTTTAAATTGTAAAAGCAGAGTCAAATATAAATAATATTAAAGAAAACATACATATATCTGGGCTGAAGGGGAAAGGAACAATTAGAAAACTCGAAAAGATTTTAAAATTGCAGGGGAAGATCGAGATCCTGAATCAGCCTCTAGTGACCAAAGATTTTAATTTCAAATTGATTCTATTGAATGTTGGTTAATGTGATCTCTTTCCCTCCCTATAACAGCAAACTCAGCTTGGAAGTGTACTTGAAATAGACTTAAGGTTTGATGTAATGTGATATCATGAGCTTATCTGTTGTCCTTTTATAAATTTATATAGCCCCTGAAGAAGGCCTTAAGAGGATATACAGGTTGAAACATATCAGAGTTTTTGAATAATGAAACAACTATCTGATGCAAGGGGAACTGAGCATGTTCAATGGTAAAGTGTGTATGTGGCTGGAAGCCTGGAAGGGCAGAGGACCAAAGTTTATGCAAGCCAATCATGGTTGGCTGAAATACTGAACAAGACATTTGGCATGGCACTTCTACTTCTTGTCTTACTTATGAATGGCATATTCATTTTTTAAAAGTGGTTTCTTTGACACCAGTGAGAATCTTGGTCCAAGTTTATAGCACTAATACTTTGCCAGTACCTCCTATCATCTAACCATATGTTTAGAGAATGGCCCACTGGCATATCCCAGCGCTCAGAAATTTTACTTTTTGGCACTACAGTGCCCAGAATCCCCCCGCTGGTCTGAAAGTTTTACCACTAAAAAATAATGCATCCAAGCTCTTCCATATTCTAATTAATCTTTACAGCTCTACTCATAAAAGGTGACAGATATTATCATCACATTCAGCCAAAGTAGACTGCACTGTATCCTACAATACAAACATGGTAGGCATTCAAGTTTGTCATATCATTTATTAAATGATAAATGAGCAACAAAACAATGTTTCTGTTTGCTCATATCTCTTTTGACCTTTTTCATAAGAGCTTAGCATATTGCCCTGAGCTTGTAGGATAACTTCCACAAAAGTAAAAGTTTAGGCTTCTAATAACACTGACGGCCAAACTAGGCATTATGTTTCAGGAAGATAGTGTTTCTACATCTAAGTCTTTTTTCTCATTTATTTGCATACAAGTGCAGGGGTGTACCCCATACCTACAGAAAGCTGACTGATCTAGTGCAACTCTTCTGAAAATCATGGTCCATCCCCACAGTTATAAGGTTTAATTTGAAGAAAGGCTCTCATTCATAGCAGCGACAACTTTCTTACCAACCTTTGTCACTGCTCCTTCATGACTGCATACTCTCCAAGATTTTACAGGTGAAAGCTGGGACACATGTGGCCAAGAAACATCAGGGTGTGGTCAAGATGGTGAAAATTATTAAAGAGGTAGAAGATGTTAAGTTGGGAGAGGCTGCAGCATTTTGCTTTTTCCTGAATCTATGGGAAAGGGCAGGATTCCTCCCCTTCTCTTCTCTTTCCCTTCATTTGCAATAATTAAAGTAAGCTGAGGACAAAGGGAGGAAGGAGGAAGAGGAGAAGGACACTGGAGTATCTTTAAAGTAGCTGAAAAAGTGAGACAACAGAGGAATAATCAGGACAGTTGGGGGATATTTGATTGGAAGGAAAAGGATAAATCTCAACTTCCTGGGTGCTGCACTTCTCTGTTCATCTATGCTACAGGGGAGATGTACCTGCACACTGTGCATTTGGAAAATTGTGTAGTTTGGCTCTGAGTGTCTGCTTCCACATACCAGGTTTCAGGAGTCAGGTGCATTTCTATAGTGAGTTTAATATGCACACATCACTAAGGCTGCATCTGCACTGCAGAAATAATACAGTGTGACACCGCTTTAAATGCCATAGTTCAGTGGTATGCAATTTGGGATTTTTAGTTTTGTGAGCTATTTAGCCTTTTCTGTCAGAGAGCTCTGGTGCCACAACAAACTACAAATCCCAGGATTCCACAGCACTGAGCCATGGCAGTTGAAGCGGTATCAAAAGCTGAATTATTTATGCAGCGCAGATGCAGCCTAAACAAACTGCTGCTGTCTCATAGCAGGCCAATGCTTAAAGCCAATTGCTAGCGTCAACTAGTATAGACCCACTGGATCCAGAGGAATTTAGTAAGCCAACACATATGTAAATCCCTCTTCTTCAATGGATCTATTTTAGCTAGAACTAACTATTAGATTTAGGCCAATTGTTACTTACTTCCCGTTCATCCTTGAAATTAACCTCATCTACATCCATAGGCTACAGCTTTTCTCTTGCATCTTTTTGTCCACCACCAATATTGCAAGACTTTTTACAAAATTAAAGTTGTTGAATTCACATAGGGTTTTGTTTACTTCCTCTTATCTTTAGGTCCAGAAACTAAACTGAAGTGTGTTTATGACAATGGTGGCTGTAATCAGTACTGCACAGATAGCCCAACTACATTACGGCAGTGTTTTTGTGCAGAAGGGTACAGGCTGGCAAGCAATCAAGTGTCTTGTGTTCCAGAAGGTAAGAATGTACTACCAAGTGGACTATGTCAGACCATAGAAAGAAAGAATTCATGTTTGTTATCCTAATTAATTTTTAGTGCAATAATATCATAAAATATGAACACATGTGGATATGTTAATTGGAAGGAGAAAGACGAATCTAGAGGCCATCTAGTTCAGTATTGTCTATAGTCATTAGAAGGAACTCACCAAGATTTCCAGAAAGGTTTATCTCCTACCAGATACCAGTAGTTGGAGCTTATCCCATGTCAAGCATATGTTCTGCCCTTGAGCATCTTTCTCTGTCATCAGCCAGCATTAATGCAATTCCTGCAGGGGGTCAGAAATGCATATCTTCTTTGGAAAATACAAGACAGGTTCTAACTGGATTTCTAAAATAGTCAGGTACAATTTAAAAAATCAGTTGAAACATAATAATGACAATTATTACAATTTCTGTGCATGTTATAGTACCCCAAAAGTTACACATACACGTGCGCACAAGTAAGGAATGCCACACAGCAGGTCACACTTTGATATCACTAAGGAATATCTGAATTTGTGGAGGACTGACACAAAAGTAGTCAATTTTTTCAGTGTGTTTGACCAGTCCTGTTGACAGAGTATTTAAGTATATGAAAATGACATGTGACAAGGAGTATATAATAAATAATAAATTAAAGCTTTATTTTTATCCCACCTCTCTGTTAGAGACAATCAAGGTAGCTTACAAATAAAACAAGAATATACATGCCTCATATCCCAATCATTCCCTCCCTCCCTCCCCTAAAACATCAAATAAAGAGAATTATATATTAAAAACAGTTCAATTAAAATAAACCAGGATGGGCAGATGGGGGTCAAGTACTCAGTGGGAAGATGGATTCAATTGGTGGCTGGGTTGGCTATTCAGGGAAGGCCTGCCAGAAGAGATCCATCTTGAGAGCCTTTTTGAACAGTGCAAGCTGGTAATATGATCGATCCCCTCTTGCAGGCCATTCCATAATCTGAGAGCTGTTGAAAAAAAGGTTTTCTGGGAAGTTGCGGTTAACCTGGTCTTTATAATATTATGGTCTAAAAGCTTGGTTGTTTGTTTTGAACTTTTTAAATAGCAATTAAGTGCTGCAGCTCAAAAATAAAACTTTTAAAATAATCTAAAGTATAAGATATTTAATAATATCATAAAAGGTTACCTTTTTTTTCAGTTGATTATCCTTGTGGAAAAATACCCATTCTGGCCACAAAAAAGCCAACACGACAGGGAAGAATCATAGGTGGTTATACATGTCCTCCAGGTCACTGTCCATGGCAAGTAAGTCTCTTCTCTCCCTCTTTTCTTTATTTTTCTTCTATATTTTGACAAAAGTAATGGGGGGGGGGGAGGCAAATTCAGTTGCTGGTCCCAATTGGAGCAGACCCATTGAATCAATTACATTTACTTATGGAGTTTATCACACTGGGACAGATCTCATGCAGAAACTGGATTTAAACTTTAAAAAACATGCAAAAGCTGATAGTTTTTCAGACGATGTTCAGGGTTAACCTGAATAGAAAGTCAAAAAAACCCACAAAAGCAGGTTGTTTTTCAGATGATGTTAGCATTAATGAGAAGCAACATGACATTAACCCAAATGATAACCAGACAAAACCCACTCCTTTTTACTTTCAGAAAATCCCGAAAGTCAAAAGGGGTGGGTTTTAGGGTTAATGTCACATTAACCCCACCGTGTATGAAAAACTACCCGCTTTTGCAGGTTTTTTTCTGGTTTTTAAATCCCATTAATGCACAGAACATTTGCATTTTGTCCCTGTGTGATAAACTTCTATATGTCTGACTTGCCATTCAGTGCTTGATCTGATGGGTGTACTCTAGCTAGGTTTAGAGCTGGATTTAAGAAAAATGTCACATATGAAATAAATCAGGGATGGGTAACTCAGCCTCCTAGATTTCCACAATTGTCCATTCCTTGAAATAAATGCATGCTTTAACTGGCTGAGTACCCAATGTCTGCAAACTATCAATAAAGATTTCTGCCTTACTAGTTTAATAACTATGATAGACTGACAAACCGAAATTTCAAGTTGTTGTTACAGTAATATCCATTCATATAAAAGTACTGCATTTTTATCAAATACTTTAATGAAAATGCTATATAATTTGTATATAGTTTGCAAGTAACATTCACACTTGACAATATTAATATAAACATATCCTTTCTACTTGCAGTCTTCTAAAACTTATTTAAGCTTTGACTCTTTCAGCGTATTCAGTTCATTACAAAGTTGCTTTTCTCAGAATTATAACTCTTTCATAAATGTTGCAAAAAGTTCCAATTATTAGAGGCCTCATTAGAGGGGTGTATGCAGACCTCACCAAGTGACACTTTAAAGCGGGATGAACACATGATGGAGCCATTGCTCTCATCAGTCTCAAGACATGCCTCCCCCTCCGGCCATCCATCAGCTGTAGCCACTGCAGTGGGATGTTGCTGCAAATCCTGGTAGGAAGGCACTGCCCTCCAGGTCTTCCATCTTTCTGGAAGGGCCTGCTTTCTCAGTCTATATTATTTCTACGTTCTAATGCACCCTTGGACTTTTTGCTTTCACCATGTTGGCTGCTGTTAACAGATTCCATATTACTGCTCTGTCGTTGTTTGCCTTCAAGTCATTTCTGACTTATGGTGAACAACCAATCATGAGGTTTGCTTGGCAGAAATTGTTTGCAATTGCCTTCCTCTGAGGCTGTGAGTGTGACTTGACCAAGGTCACCCAGTAGATCTCCATGGCCAAGTGGGAATTTAAACCCTGGTCTTCCAGTGTCGTGATCCAACACTCAAACCACTGCACCATGCTGGCTTGCATTACTTCCTATTCCTTTGATTTCCTTTCCCATCTCTAAAGGCATACAACATCAATAAATCCTTGTAGCCCAATACAACAATTAAGGGATAGAAACTTAGGCCCCATTCATACTAGCCCATTTGCCCTAGTGCATGCCATTACCGAATCTCTCTGGAGAGAAGTTCATACTACCTTTTGCCCACATTGATGCTTCCTGGTGCATTTTACCCCACTTAAGTTTATACATGAAAAAGTAACGATTCAAAATGCAGCCTCTTGGTTGTCAATCAAATGATGTCATGGTGATGTCTGATGCAGCCATTGGCTGCGTGAGCTGCTTGGTTTTTTTTAAATACTTTTAAATATTTAATATTAATATTCTCCACCTCCCCTCCTCCTCCTCCTCCTCTGTTTTTATCAGCACCCAGTGCTTCATCGGGCACTCTTGCATTATTTTATTTTATTTATTTTATTTTATTTTATTTTATTTTTTATTTTATTTATTATTTATTTTGTTTTATTTTTTACAATTTGACAGCTCATTCGCATTCTACACAAGGCTCTTTAAAGCAGAGAGGAAACCCCCAGTCCATATATGGATAGTTGGATTGGGGTTCCCTTTCAATTCAATTAAACAGCCCCATTCATAGTGAGCTCAATATGAATGGGGCTGTTTAAATGGGAGGGGAAACCCCCAACCCATATATGGATAGTTGGATTGGGGTTGCATTTGTTTAAACAGCCCTGTTCATATAGTGAACTCACTATATGAATGGGGCTGTTTAAATGAATTGAAAGGGAACCCCAGTCCAACTATCCATATATGGACTGGGGGTTTCCTCTCCGCTTTAAAGAGCCTCGTGTAGAATGTGCATGAGCTGTCAAATTCCATGGGCTTTATCCCTTGTTCTGCACCCAAAGCAGCCTTTCTTTCTATGGGCTTTCTCCTTCGGTCTGCCCCCAAAGCAGCCTTCCTTTCCATAGGATTTCTCTGTCCCTGCTTTCCCTTCTCATCCAGCCTCCCCTTTGCTCCAAGTCCAATGCCCTTGCCTTTCCTCCACATCCAACCTCTTGCCTCCCCTTCACTCCCAGCCAGATGCCCCCAAAGCCGGATCTCCTTCCCTGGGAATTTACCTCCCCCCCCCCCCCCCCAGAAAGCAAGGTTTCCTTCCTGTACACACATATGTAGCATAAGCATTCACACAAGCACAGCAGTCACATAATTAGTTTATTTTCAGGAGCAGGAGTGCTTCATCGGGCACTTTGGATTTTTTTTTATTATTATTATTACAATTTGACAGCTTATGTGCATGCTACATGGGGCTCTTTAAATGAAGGGAGAGGGAACTTCAGTCCAGATATGGAAGCCAACTATCCATATATGAACTGGGGATTCCCTCTCCTGTCTAAAGAGCCCCATGTAGCATGCGCATAAGCTGTCAAATTGTAAAAAAAATAATTTAAAAAATTCTGAAGCGCCTAATGAAGCACTCCTGCTCCTGAAAATAAACTAATTACACAGGAGGAGGAGGAGGGAAAAGGAAGCTGTCAAATTTAAAAACTTGAAGCGCTGGATCAAAGCCGGTTGATGTGGGGAGAGGAGGCATGTTCCACCCCTGGCCTTTTCCCCTCTCCTGAACTTGAGCCGATCATGATTGGAGCCAAGTTCACATTCACTCAAACCATTTTTTTCCAAAAGAAACGGTAAATACACTGCTTTGGGAAAAACCGGGTTTAGGGGGATTTGCCCCACAATGGGTGTGCAAGATCCGGATTCCATAGTGTTAAATCCGGTGCCAGTATGACCTTCTCGATTTTAAACCTGTTTACAAACCGGTTCATATGGTAGTCTGAACGGCCCCTTAACAGAATGTGCAATCTTCTTCTGGAAGTCCTCTATCAATATCCATGTTGTTATCAAACCTGAGTACAATTTCTTCTCACAGTAATTTCATATGAAAGATATTTTGGATGAACATGTATCTTATCCTATCATGCTTTTCACGGTACATGACTAATTTAAAATACAACTTTGAGTTTATCTGTCAATAGCATTTGTATACCATCCCACAAATGTGAAGTTTCCAGAGTACAAAGTACAAAGTACAAAGATGATTTAAATTCAAGAAATAAATCACCTAACGAAGGGAATGTATTCTATGAACACTCTAGATCCTCTAGGTATCATTGGGAGAAAATCATTCTTAACTGCCTGGTAAATCATGCCAATTGTAAATAAATTTTCAAGTGGTGGTTGTTGTATTTTTAGGTTCTCATAATAGATGGTGTGAAGGAAAAATGTGGAGGTGTTCTGCTTGCTCCAGCCTGGGTAGTTACAGCAGCCCACTGCTTAGATCGCATACACCAACGAACACTCAAGATTAGACTGGGTTAGTACAATTTTACTACACTCACTTTCTGAATATCAGTGGAAATGTGGAAGGGAGAATGGAAGAAAGGAATGCTTGCTATGCTATGCTAAACTATTACAGGCTCAGCCCATGTAGATGGCTGGTTGTAACAAGCTTCCTTAGAAAAAAATGTTTGAAGTTGGGTGGGTTGGAGGATTAATAAATATTTTAAATAAATAAGCATGAAAAATAATAAGTTGGAGTCTTGCAGCACCTTAAAAAATATAACAAGTTTTATTTGGTGTGGAGAAGCTGGCTGGAGTCCATGAAAGGATATGCCAAAAAGAGCTTTTTTGCCCTCTGGAAATTTTCAGAATATAAAAAAACGCATTTATGTGCATGGTGCACCATGTGAGAAACTCTTGTGCAAGGCTCAGGGTAAAGGATTTTAGGAGTTTTAGTCTAAAACACCTGGAGTTCTGAAGGTGCCCCATGCCTACTCACACAGCTCTTTTTTTTCTCCTCCCTCTGCCCAATCAGAAGCCCATTTCACAAAAAGTGTTTCCCAAATAGCAACTGGCTGTTTGTGTGGACTAGGTCAGAATGACAGCATAAAAAGCTGGTCCTTAAAATCAGACCTTATATCAGGTTATCCTGATTGGAAACGCTACCAGTAATTTCCCCAATGTGAACTAAAGAGGCAGCTAATCTGCATTACAAGTTGTTGAATATAAAGACTTGGCTCTGTTCTGAGTCTACTGTTGCTGTTGTTATCTATTACACAAATGGCGTGCTGTTTTCTCAGGTGAATACAGGACAAACCGTGTGGATGGAGGTGAACAAGAAACGAGGGTCACTGAAATGATAATCCATGAAAAGTATTCTCCAAAAAGCATCGACAATGACATTGCCTTATTGAAATTAACTGTACCAGTTAACTTCACAGACTATGTGGTGCCCATATGCTTGCCTCCACAACGGTTTGCTGCAGATGTACTTAACTATGTTGAATATTCCACTGTGAGTGGATGGGGACGTCTCCTGGAAGGGGGAGCTACTTCAGTTTCACTTATGCAAGTACGGGTTCCCAAAATGCATAAACTAGAATGCATTCGACACACTAACTTCAATATTACAGACAACATGTTCTGTGCTGGGTACCTTAACGGGACAAAAGATTCTTGTGAGGGTGACAGTGGTGGACCTCATGTCACTGAGTACAAGAATACCTGGTTTTTAACAGGGATTGTGAGCTGGGGTAAGGGGTGCGCAGCAGTGGGCACATATGGGGTTTACACAAATGTGATAAAATATGTTCCATGGATAATCAGGCACATGGATTCCTAATTCCAAGGACTTCTGAAGTGTACTTCTCTCACAGCTCTTGCTTTTGACAGCTCTCTCTGCAGGATTTTTCAAGCATCCTTATTTAAATTCATGGCTCTGTACTGAATTAATACTTCCTTTTATTCATTTTTCATGAATGTACACTTCAGTGCTGTTTTTCTGATTGTGGTCAGAGAGAAATGTAAGCTACTTGATTGTGAGCTATGCTAAGCAACAACAAGGAAGCCTAATAATAAATCTATAAACAATAACAATCCTGGTGTAACAAAGACTCACATTTATATAGCTAGCTATGCATAATGCTACTCTCTAATCATATTACTAGTGTAATGGTCAATGTAAACTACTATTGTATATATGAGTCATACTAGTAATAGAGATTCAATAAAACATGTAGAAAATATATATGTGTTATGACAAACCTCTGTAAAGGGCAATATATAAACAGCATTGGTACCCAATTAATATACAATGTCCATGATGCGTTATCTATCTCATTTGAACATATGAAAGAATATGCTCCTCATGAGAATATGCATCTCTATTATTAGTATTACTCATACATACAATTGTAGTTAACATTGACCACTAGTGATATGATTACAGACTAGCATTATACATAGATTGCTATATAATTGTGAGTCTTATACTATTGTAATACCAGGATTGTTATTGTTTATACTTGATTTTGAGGCCATTGTGCTACACTAATTGTGTACCAGTGTATAGTGGGAATGGTTTGCTATTTCAATCTCTTTCCAGCCAGATAGCTAGGATCTGATTGAACAAGTAGAAGTCCCTTAATTCCTATGGCAAGAACCATGCACACAAGAACATGCTGCCGTGGCTGATTGTTACTAAATCAGTGGCACTTTATACTCACTAGTGGAGCAAATGGAGCAAATTTGATCTTGCCCCTGATTTTATTTTTCCATTTTGCACAAGTAAGTGTTCTAAGCTAGAAAACCAATATGGTGTAGTGATTTGGGTCCTAGAACTACAGGATTTGTTTTTGTTTTGTCCTATCCAACTTATGGCAGCCCTAAAACAACCCTTTCACAAGGGTTTTCTTGGCAAAATTGTTATTGTCTTCCTCTAAGTTTGAGAGAGTGTGACTTGACCAAAATCACCCAATAGTTTTTCATGGCTGAGCAGGGATTTGAACCCTGGTGTCTCAGAGTTCTAGTCCAGCATTCAACCTCAAGCATCATACTGGCTCTCAGGACTCCAGGAGACCAGGGTTCAAATCCTTGGTTGGCCTTGGAAATCCTCTGGTGACCTTTGGCAACTCACACATTCTCAGCCTCAGAGGAAGGCAATGACAAACCTCTTCTGAACAAAATTGGCCAAGAAAACCCCATGATAGGGTCATCTTGGGGTCATCACAAGTCAGAAATGAAAACACACAATGCGCACACACACACACACACACACACACAAAAGTGTGCCCACACCATATGTGGGCACATTATACATGGCTTACAGCTTACACAGAAGCTGTCTGACAGTTAAAGAAATGGTGCATGCACCCGTGGTGCACGCACTGCCCCAAACTGCAAGCACGTGCCCCATTGTTTACAATGGGGCACGAGCATACGCAGACTTCCCCTTACATGGGGGGATCAGAACGGATCCCCACATAAGGGAAGGGCCCACTGTATATATATTCTAATTACAAATCCAGGCATTTAAGGCAGGCTAACTCTGGTGGGAATTGTTTTGTTGTCTGAGCTCAGTGAACAAGTGAGTGAGTAAACAATACGCACATGGGTTTGTATAAAGAGATGAATAGATATAATTCTATTGCTGCATTTTTATCGGTACAGTATCTTCCTATAAATGTCAATAAATAAATAAAATAAATTGTTTTAATGTATTGATTTACTGATTGGTTGATAAATAATAGCCATGGGGTTTCCATGACATGTTCTACCAAGGCTTCTGTGCCCATGTTGAATGAATGTGGGAATGCCTACAACAGGCCCAATTATAATTGTTCTAGCTAATTATCTCTTCCTTCTTAAATTGGCTTCTGACATCTCTCTTGGGAAATCCACAGGATGTGATACGTATAGGCTGAAGAATACACACATTTTCCTTATCTCTCTGTCTGTCTCCAAAATCCACATAACAATGATACCTTTATAGGGCAAAGTAAAAAGCACAAAGTGCATGTTGCAAGCTTTCAAAGCTCCACTGGCTTCTTCATCAGGCAGAGGTGCTACAAATTATACAGGAGAAAGAAAAATGTGACGATGTTAGTCACAGGCCTATATTTGTGTCAAGATGATGTTCTCAGTTAAGATGGTGAGGAGGGACATCCATGCAGGCAGACTACACTGCCTTCTGGCCATGTGGGTTCTATGGTAAAGTCCAGGAAATAAAACGTAAATTCCAGTAGCAACCCAAGAGGATAGTTCCTTTGAGATCCAGGTTGCCATTGTCCTTTGTGAGGCTACCAGCCCCTTTGTTAGGCAGAGGACACTGAATTTCTCAAGAAGCCTCCATGCTGTCATATTAAGAAAAGTTTTGTGCTGTTTAGGTAAAGCACACCAAATTCAGTCTCTCTCCCTCTTTCTTTCTTTCTTTCTTTCTTTCTTTCTTCCCTCCCTCTGATTCAGCATTTCAAAGTAGAAAACATGCTGATTTTTCTCCCTTCAGATACGTCAGCAATATACTCATAACAAATATTAATTGAAAGGAAGTCGAAAGAGCACATTAAGACTTCATTAGGAATGAATTGCTCTGTCTGTACGGTTATTTTGAATTCCCTTCTGAAGGACTGTGTGTGTGTGTGAGAGAGAGAGAAACAGATAGGGAGAATTCCTGTAAATGTAAGCTGCGCTTGAACTTTTCATATGCTTCCTTGATGCTTAAATATCTGAGACAAACAGCAGGGGAAAGCTCTCTGTTGAGGCACCATTGCATGCTTTTAATCTGCTGCAGACTGTGACCTTACTTGGAAAAGACCAGGATGTCCAATCAGTCAGCACAACAATTTGAAGAACCCGTATCCAAACACAAACACATTTGTTGTGTGTGATAAGGGCTAGAGCACAGCAACAGGAAGTGTGCTGCTTGAACCTTGTTCACACAGCTAACCTTGAAGAGGAACAGAGTGTTGTTTTCCTTCCATGGGCACTATGGCTAACCAGCTGCTCCTCATTCTGATCTTCAGTTTTTTGTCAAGTCTCCTGAAGGCAGAAAGAAATGGTAAGAGAACCTTGATCATTCCTCCCTTCCTCATGCAATGCATTTCGTTTCTTTTAAGTAAGAAGTATTTCTTGTTTCGCTATCAGGATGAGTAAGGAGCACATTAGGACAAGTCTTCAGTAGAAGAGACTTGGTCTTATACCTTTATTTAACAAGCGTCTTTGCTATTTTTCATATCTCTTATCTTTCCAAGACAGCTTACCATAGGAACCACTAAAATTCAGGAACATTTTTTAAAAAATCTGATCTGTGAACAATTGTAAAATTAGCTGGCTAAAATAAAATATTGGTATGCCCACACAGCTTGTGAACCAGTATCTTTCCTACTAAACTACACTATGCATGAAATTTACAGATAAAAATGTAAAAAACAGCCTCCATAAGTACCTTTTCTTTCTTTCTGTAAAACGATCGAAATCTCTCCACTGTCATTGGGGAGGGGGAGACATAAGATGATAAATGAAGACAGGAGAATCCTGCTTAGGAGGAAAAACAAATAGCATAGGGAATAGCAAGCCCAAGGGTCTTGTTTGCCATGCCATCCTAGACTGATGACTATATTATAATAGCATGCTTTTTAAAAAGTTTTTTAAGATACAGAGACAACAAAACTTCAGATTTTTTTAGAGAGAGAGATAATAAAAATAAAGAAGAACAGTAGAGTATAAAATGAAAAACTAAAAATGGGGAAGTCTTTAAATCTGACAGAGAAGTGAAGCTGGTATTGAACTGAACTGAACTATTTGCACTGCTAAGCATTCTAACAAAGACATGAATAATGTTACTTCCTAAAAACTTCATGTACCATAATGTTTAAAAATGCAGTGGCATCCTGTAGTAAGATTTCCAGGCAATGAACAAACATTCTTCTAAAACTTTAGAGCCATTATGTTGCCTTTAGAAAAAGGGATTTTAACATTTTATTATTAACACTTGACTCAGGTGTTAAAATCCTTTAGCTCCAAAGATATGTTACACTGATTTAATTGTAATTAATTGTTGCAGAAGTGCACTTAGGATCATAATGTAAACTATAAGCAACTGGACCAATATTTCTAAATTCACATTGTTAGCGGAAGCAGAAATAGGTACTACATAGTAAGAAATGACAGCATCAAGAAGAGGAGGTGCCTCCAGAATTGTATTTTTCCCCTATTTGCTTGGCCAGAAGACAATTCTGAATAGCTACCACTGATTGCCAGGAAAATAGATTTTTGCACTGTTAACCAGCTAGAAAGTACAATTTGCTGAATGTGAGAAAGCAAAGCAAAAGGGAGAACCAAGAGATTGGGTCAAGATTTCATGCTCAGTCAACAG